>CM056497.1:4933101-5611704 GCA_029783415.1 Anisodus acutangulus
ACAGATTGTCACTTTTTTTTGTGAAACATTCAATCATGTCTGGCTTTGTAACATTTGATGCACCAGAAAAATACAACTCCATCAACGGACTTGACCGGTCAAGTGCATAATCTTTATTGATATTTTCAGTGCACTTTATCCTAGTAATTAAAGCAAACTCCCCGAGTCCAAAACGTAACCTAATATTTAGGGATGTTAGTGGGGCGGGTACATGCGGTACCGCCCCACACTCGCTCCAATTGGGTCGGGTATGGGGGATGGTTTGGTGGATGGTGGGGTGGGTTTGGGTATCAAAAGTGCTACCCGACATGTGTTAGTGGGGCGGGGGTGAATTTCATATAAGACCCGTACCGTACCCGCATCGCTCATACCCGCACCGCCTAAATAATGGGTCTGCAACTTGTTTCCTTAGCCCAAAGTCCAAATATGGTTTAAAAGTGAAAAAAGTAAAAATAAATAAATAAATAAATAAATAAAAACTCTCAGTTTCTCACATACACTGTACACGTATAACCCATCTTGCGAAATCCCAGGAATCCCAAAACTCAAAATCAAAAGCTTCCCATGAAGAAACTCAAAAGTCAACCATAAATCCCTAATTGCTAAAGCCAAACTCAAAAAAAGAAACTCTCTGCGGTTAGGGATGACAACAGATCAGATCTAGACCGGATCCTATTAGATCCAGATCCATATCCATTTTTCATACCTGGATCCAGATCCATCGGGTCCATAAAAATCAGATTCAAATCCGGATCCATCGGATCCACGGATCGGATCTGGATCCACATGTAAATTTTTTTGCCTTGAATAATATTCCCACATATTGAAACATTTTTTACAAAATAAAACCAAATTTGGGTCTTCCTTGAATAATGCCAAATCCAATGTCCGCTTCTTGGATCATCCCAACATCATTTGCACCATCACGCCTTTCATTCCAATCAGCTAGATGAGATCTCCTTTCATTCCAAGTTTGGAATGTTTGTGTAAAAACCATAAGACACTTATCGGAAAACAAATCAAGAAATTTAAAACTAAAACTGTAAAAATAATTTGCAAGCTTATGGGGCTTTTTTTTTGGTATATCCTAAAATATGGTTCTAGTCATAGTTATATTTTTTAAGGTTAAGACAATCATGAAGTGAAGAGACAGACATGCTCACACTATTGCTGAGGAAAAAGCAGAATACCAAAGAAAAACTTATCACTATCTTATCATTCGAAGTGTCCCTTTCCTCGGTATGTAGAGTTGTAAGCAGTCTTCGTCATCCCTAAGAACCACAACTAATTCAGAAATTTAAAACAATGGATTTAGAAAGCTTTAAGGATGAGACGAATAGTTAAACAACTCTCACCTTCTATGAGTATCAGAATCAATAATAAACCACTTTTAAACTCAATTCTTTGTCAAAACTTTGAGCATTCACAATATACTAAAATTTAAGCATTTGAATCTTAAATGTACCAAAAGTTATGCAACTTTCTGTAGATAAAGAGGCCAAATTTAGAGTCTACTCACAACCAAAGTAACGTATTTTATGTGTAATGCTGAAAGAATAGGCTTTGAGATTGGAAACAAATGTCGCAATCACTTTTAGTTGATAGAATATGTTGTTTATTAGATACTATTACTATACTATTTTGCCTCTTATAGAGAACATTAAGACTTGAAACATAGTGTAACTGATAACTGAACATGAAAGCAAATCATAATATATTACTTGCCATGGGAAAATGTGAAGAAACAGACTTACCAGTCACTGCATCCCTCAAAACGGATCCACGGGTTAGATCTGGATCGGGTACGGATCTCAAATACAAGATCCAGATCCAGATCCGATCCGTCAAAAATGGATTCGGGTTCGATCCGGATCCGTCGGGTCCAAATTTTAAAGATCCATATCCTATAAAACGGATCTGGATTCACTGACATCTCTACATGTGGCTGCCATGAAACCTTGATACCATCTTCATCTCTTTCTATTCAAGGTAAAACCCATCTTTATTTATTTCTATTTTATTCATTCTTTGTTAGGTCTTCACTTTTCAATTCTTATTAATTATTTTCAAATCCTACTCCTTCAGTTCTTTGTATTATTCAGGTAAATTAGTGTAGAATGTTTTAATAAAATGTTGAAGAGTTAACTTACTGATGCAGGATTTGAACTTTGTTAATTTTATTTATACATGTGGTGTAGAAGTGTAGAACATTGATTAGTTGAATATTTTAGGTGGGTAGGTGAGGCAGGTAGATGGGTATGGGGGTACCCAATGGGTGGTGAGGCGGGTAATGGATACCCGCCGGATAAGTGGGGCGGGGCAGGTGTAATCCTATACCCGCTAGGCGAGTACAAGTGGAGGAATTACTACCCGTGATGAGTGGTGGGGCGGGTGTGTGAGTGGGTTTTAGGTGGCGGGTACGGGTATGGGTATCCTTCCCCCGCCCCGGCCCGTTGACATCCCTACTAATATTATTCACTTTAATCCAAATCTCATCATCTCTACCAGACAACACTTTCCTAAGTAATAATGCATGTATAAGTTGGTTTTGTATGAAAACTGATTGCAAATCTAAAAAATAACCGAAACATATCTCTTTGAACATCTGAAGCTGCTTGTCATTCAATTTGAATTTCAATTGATCCACAAAGAGGGAATTTGTGTACACACTAATTCAAGTTGGGTAACGTTCACGTGGATGAACATAGAAATCCCAAAGTTGTTTCAAAATTTAAGATGCAGTATGTATTTAGTAAAAACTCGTAAAAGCTACACTAAATATACATATATGATACACTATGTGCTTATGCATCTCATATACACTAAATATACATTTATGATACATATAAGTAATGACCCCTGCAAAAGTATGCATAAAAAAACAAAATACTTATACATCTCATACACTAAAAAACAAATATTATACATATATGTAATGACACTGCTACACACTATACATACAAACTACAAAAAATTATACATAAAAAAGGAAGTGTTTATACATCTCATAAACGCTAAATATACAAAAAGATATACAATCAATATACACTTAAAATATATAGAGAAAAAATACCTTTAAATCAGATTGGTCACACATTTTTTTCTTCTTTGTAACAACCTTTCTCTTTTTTGATGATCCAACATCCTCCTCGTCATCACTGCGATGAATGCATTTCTTTCTCTTTTTTGAAGGACCAACATCAGGCTCATCGGCAGACTTAGTGTTTTTTGAACTTTCGCCACCCATTTTTTAATTACTTTTAGAACCTTTGTCTTTTTGATGTTTCAATGATTTTTTTACAGATTTAAAATCTATTTTACTCTGAGACCTAGTAAATTTCTCAGTGAGAGAATCAAGTAATACTACACTTTGTGACCTTGTCTTTCTACCAGAGGGAGAATCAACTACACCCGTACTCCTTCCAACACCCCTAGGTATTTCACTAACAAAATCATCATATTGACTAACAAAATCATCATATTGACTAACAAAATTGGGGTCGTGTTTCTCCCATGTACTCGCTAACTTTTCCTTTGTTTTTTTTTTTACAGTCATAGTATAAAGAAAAATAGAGAAGAATCACAATGTATCATGAGAAAAATGGACCAATTGTGAAGAAATTCAAGAGGAAAATCCTCTTTTGCAAAGAAAAATCGAAAACACAAAGTGTACTGTATGATGAAGGTTACGACGATGAATTTTGGAGAAGAAACGTACAAAACGTTGAAGAAAATGGACAAATATAGACGAAATTGAACAAGGAAACCCTTCTTTTTAAAGCAAAACCGAAAAGAAAAATGTATTGTGTAACTGAACGTTATAAAATTCAAAAAGAAACTGCAATTGAACGTGATTTGGGCTTTCTAGAAAGGTTGGGCTACTCGATGTCTTAGGTTTGGGCCAACGCCTATTTCAGATATTAAGCCCAAACGTGGGCCAAATAAATTGACAATGGCTATATGATGTTCTTTTCTCTATAAATAATTGACCATAAGAGATCATTTTCTTTATAAATAAATACTTCCCTCCTCAATATTTTCTTTGTATTTGTATGTGATAGCTTATAGTCTCATAAAAGATAGTGGTAAGATCTGCGTATAATTTATCCCCTCACACCCACGTGAAATTACCCTCACTTAGATAAACTTAACACATTTCTCATTATCAACAGACCTTATAAATTCATTGCCAAAAAACAACCTTAAAAATGAGAGGCCTTATACTTTTAACTCTCGATTGCCCTCACGAGTAAATCTTTAAAGTAAAGAATCAAAATTTGTTAAATTTAAAGTCAGGCCATGGAACAAGCGGAATCAAACATGAAAAATCATTAATTTTGAAGGTCACTGGGTGTAATTTGGCAAAGCACCGTGAGAAATGTTAACCACACATAACACAAAGGCCAGCCCAAGAAGAGTCTAACATGTGATGACTTCAATGAACCACACGACATAAACAAAGAGAAATTAATCAAAAGTAGTTGGTTGCCTTTGGAGCTTGGAGACAGTTATGGACTCCCATTTCTTGGGCCTCACTGCCATTGTTACAGTTAGCACTTTCTTTCTCCCTTCTCCCTTGTTTCTTATATTCCTCCACGGAGCTTAATTCTCTGCTGCTTTGAATTATGATATTTTTAAATCCATTTTGCAGTTGGGTTATCAGTTTACTTTTTTCATTATCACAGCACTCTTCAGGTTTGATAAAGTTACAGACTTTGCAGGTAACACTATTAGCTTATCCTTTTGTTTCTTGAATTTCACTTTTTTAAGTTCTTGAAATTCAACCTTATCCACAAAAAAAGAAAGGAATTCTTGAAATTCAGCAAGTTGTTCAGTCCCTAGACTTTTTGGTATTGTTTAGCTTTAAGCTACTTGCTTTTTTCTATGTGTGGATGGGTCTATTCTTTTGAGATTTAGCAAGTAATAAGAGCTCATTTAACAGTGAACCACAATGTTAAAAGAGGGTCACTTTGTTGTTTATTGTAACCTTTTGTTTAATCATTGGAACAGAAAAACACAATGATATTACTTGTTACTCTTTCGTGTATATGCCGATTCATTCAGTTAGATGGTGTGCTTCAAGCTGTTGTGAACCAATTGTCCTTAGTCAATTGCAAAGAGTATTAGTAGTGAGTTTATAGGTTGAATGGGCTCTCCCGGATAATACCTAGTCTTTTGGGTTGGGCTATGTTGTTCAATATATAACAATTGGTTGATCAATGCTTGAGACTGTGACCTAGAATGGTGACCTAGATCCTAGAGTGGAACCAGCCACGACCAACTAGTCCTAAAAAAGAGAATAAAAAGGAGATGTCAGCCGTGACTGTATGGTCAAAGGGGTGTCAGGAGTGGTGGCTTGAATCAAAGAAGTGGTGTCAGCCATGACCAACGAGGTTGTTGGTCCTCAAGCGGGGGCCATTCTTATGAACCAATTGCCCCTCATTGATTGCAAAATCAGTGGACCTATAGGTTGGATCTCCCACCTAATAGGCTAGTGTTTTGGGTTAGACTCTCCTATTCCATCTATAACACAAGCCTTCAAAATGCTATTATAACTCTATACCACAGTACAATTTCTTGTTTATTCTCTTTCTTTTACCTTTTTATAGGCCTATCTTGCTTAATTAACACACAGCCTATTCTTGCTTAATGTGACTTTCTAGTGCTGCTTTGTAGTACATATATCTAGCTTTATAGTTTTAAGTTAGTTTGCATAAGCACATTAGCTTGCTGATGCATTGTTACCAATGATTGGACTATCCCAGACTAGATTTTCCTATTATCTAGGCCATGGGTGGGTTTATACTTCACAAAATGCCTCCTTAAACTGTGGGATAATCTACTTTGGCGTTAATTCATGACAATGTTATCATGGTTGGGGATAGATTCTAGATACCAATGCTAAAAGAGTCATGTATCCTGTTTACTTTGACATTTCTTAATCATCCATTCATTGTTCACCATGATAGTATTTTCCGTGGACCAGCTTTGTCGCGAATACTAGTCTCTTTGACTTAAATTAATTTTATACTTATATTGTGCCAGTTTTGGGGGATACTTTCTGATTAGCTTTCTGTCAATTATCTCGATACAGGAAGTACGAACTTCATTGTACTCGCTATTTTGACATTGATTCTAAAGGGTTCATGGTACTTTCGACAGGTAAGATTTTGCGTCAATCTCTGATTTGGCAATCTTCTAAAAGTTTGGTTATTTTTGTTGAAGTTACTTCAGAAAGTGTTTGTTAATCCCAGCAAGGGCTTTGCTAGTAGTTATTTTTGATGTAACAAACACTTCCATTGTTTCATCATTGTAAGTTGAAATTGGACAATATTAGCTTCAGAAGTTCCAGTATTCTATCAGATAATTTAGTTGTTGAGCTGTTTTGTTTTTATCTCACATGTATTAGAGTCATTTTATGTTTACTAATCTGCATTAGCTCGAAAATGTAATTGAAAGTGCTCAAGAAATTGTTGGATAGCATTTTATTCTGTTTGCTCGTTATATCTTTCAGGTGGTTTTGTCTCTATTTGTAGTGATATGGGGCCTTCGATTGGGGCTATTTTTATTAATGAGGTAAGATCAGTATTAATTATACTATTAAACTTGTGTGTATTCTTTTCTTTTATTGCTTACTTATTATCATCCTTTTGCAAAGATTTGATAGAAAAGGAATAAAAAATAATCCTTAGCAAAGACATAAGAATCTATCTACTGGTCCTTCTGTTCCAGATCTTTTCTCCCTGAATTGCTCACAATATCCGAGAATTATAGAGCTCCATACGAGATCTTATGATCATTTCAATATGCTAGTTGTGTGTAACATTTTCCAACTTTGTGCAGTTGTCTCGGGTGAGTATCTCAAAGAACACTATGATAAGTAGTCCTAATATTGTACTATTCCGTCCCTTCTGAATGTGAATCCCTATTTTGAGGTCTACAAACAATCTGGGAAGGAAGAGAAGAAAATATAGGAGAACAGTGAAGAAAGCTAAAGAGAACTTGTTAGAGTGCGCATGAAAATTTCTGCAAAAGATAACAGAAATAAAAAGATCCCAATAGAGTGCGCATGAAAATTTCTGTAACTGCAGCGTTTGAGCTTTGTGTGATGTTTCCATAAGTAAGTGATGCTGAAATTCTTGAATAAAAAATGAAATTTAGTGATGTCCGAGTTAAGATAACTAAATGTTAAGAACTTTCAAGCGACATACCTTCTATAGTTTTACGCATCCTTTTACATCCATGAATGGTCCTAATTGACTAACTTCTATAGCTTTTAAGCTCCGTTTTCCTTTCTAAAAAGTAATGGGCCCATTCTGAAGTAACTTTGCAAATATTTGGTTGAGCACATTATTTTCTCATTCTTCCTGTGGTTAAGATAAAACCTACCTTAGGAATTTTGAATTTTTTTTTCAGTTCAGAAATTAGAAAATATTGTTTAAAGCTAGTAACTCTTTATATTGCTCGAAGGAGGTCATAATTGAAAAGAACTAATTACAAGGCTCACTTACCCAAATGATAAATTATATTGGTTAATTTGCATGGTTACTACGTTCATGTCAGAAGTTATATTTGACTGCTCAAGACAGATATTGCAGAAATCAGACTTACATTAGCTTTGTCTTTTCCCCGGTTCTTATCAGGATATTACAGTGGGGGGAGGACAGACGTTTTGATGACAAACGTGACAATCTTGTAAAACTGGCAATATTTTGGATACTTCAGGTTTTGTTTTCTTTTATCCAACCATCTTGTAAGTTTCTTGCTTTATATCGGTTTTATGCTCTTATCAGAAAGAGATACTCTTACTTTTGTGAATGATAACTTATTCTTTTTGCAGGCAACAACAGAATAAGATTTTCTTGCTTTGTGATGACGACTTAATCTCAATTGCAGGCAATCTGGGTATGGACTGTTAGTTTACCAGTGACAGTTGTTAATGCTAGTGACAAGCAGCCTTCTGTTCAGGCTCAAGACATCATTGGTTGGATTATGTGGATTATTGGGATTTTGGTTGAGATTACAGCTGACCAACAGAAGTTGGCGTTCAAAAACTCCCCAGAGAACAGAGGAAGGTGGTGCACTGTTGGACTTTGGAAATATTCACGTCATCCAAACTATTTTGGTGAGGTTAGTCCTTCAAATTGTCTCTTAAATGGTGTTGGAGTCATGGAGTGTATAGTAAGTTATTGTGAGTATTGATGTCCGTGAGGCTCAACCTGATGGGTTTTGATTCTGGCACATCACTTTTCTTTGGGTTACGCATGAAAGTATTTCATAGTTTGTCACAAGAATTCATTGACCACTTCTCACTTTGGGTCTTGTTCAATGTGACTCATCCACTGTTGCTAAAGGTTGCTGGTCTATATCTTTGATAACTAGTATATTAATTAGGCAGTTGCATGCTTCATTCTGCTGCATTCTTATATATGCAGAAAAGTAAAAAAGAAAGTATTTTTTGGTTGATCATGAGATGGTCGAGGCAGAAAAAGTTTTCTCAATTTAGGGCTATGAACATAATGTTTTTATTGTTCAACATAAAGACCACATGTTACTCTTGAATGAGAAGTATGAAAACCGTGTCAAGTTGCAATCTTACAATCTTCTTTTCTTGGTTTCACTTTTCACATTTTTCCAATTTCATCTTTAACTAGACTAGCTAAACATTTTATACTGCTCTTCAGATTTTTCTTTGGTGGGGAATTTTCCTTGCTTCCACACCGGTGCTAGAGGGTGCTGAATGGCTTGTCGTGTTTGGACCAGTATTCCTAACGTCGCTGCTCCTTTTTGTTAGTGGCATACCCTTGCTAGAGGTACAATTATTGCTTTGTCTTACTTACATTTTCCTCTAAACGTGAACTTATGTTGTTACTTGCTCTAATTAAACAGGCATCAGCAGACAAGAAGTTTGGAAATGTTGCTGCATATAGATCTTACAAGAGTAAAACTAGGTTGGTTTATAGTTTTCACTACTATGTCCTCTGATTTCAGCGTAAAATGGTAAAATTGATATAACAATTGTTTCAGCCCTCTTATTCTGCTGCCTCCTGGAGTGTATGGGAGTCTTCCTCAATGGTTCAAAGCCATAGTCCTTTTTGAGTTTCCTTTGTACAGTCGCAATCTTCCCCAAGAAGAGCTAAGCTGGTAAAACTTAAATCCTTTGCTCGATTTTTGTCCTTCCCAATGATTTTTCCGGTTATGTATATGACACCTGTTGGCTTTAGGTGGTTCTTTTCTTCAGTTTAGCGAAAGCACTCTCTCTGAACTTCAGGAAGGGTCAATTTAATTCACTCTTTAACATTATGTTGATATGTATATCAGTATATGTATGTGTATCATAACTACTTTTTTGTTGCTACTCAAATCTCAAGTTCTCTAGTTCTCAAGATATAACCTTAGTAAACTTACAAATATGACCGAGGAAGCTAATTGATTTTACTTGGGGACAAAACACATTTGCATGTGTGATTTTGCTTATTTGCAAGACTCAACTTTACCTAGAAGATCATTGCTAAGAAATTTCTGTTGCTTGCAAGGAATAGAAGCAGCCAGCAAGGAGGCAGAGCAGACCCGAAGATTAGCTGACTGCTTAATTTTTGGGATTCCATACTAGAGCTGCTCGCTGCACAGATCTGCTTTGCTTTAATTATTCCCACACCATCCTTTGGCTGCTCGAAGTCCTATTTAACCTCACTATGCATTCCCGCTCAATAGTGTAATCCTTTTAACCAACTCCATGTATTTGGTTGTTTTGGTTAGTGTACTCAAACTTCTTTTGCTATGTATCCTAAATCAAATGGCTTCACATTATTGAGTAAGCTTATGGCTTCTTTGTTATTGCAACGTCTTCTCCAACAATTAAACACCAATATTCTTAAAAGTTCATATGTTGAATGATTTGCCCGCCTCAGCACCATCCTACATTTTTCTTGCTTTTGCCTTTTGTAAGTAGTATATTTTACACATGCAAAGACCTAAAACATGTCATCGACAGAAATTAATGTTTACACTTGAGAAATGGATGCAGAATGTGTTGCATATACATATTTTAACACTTAATGATATGTATTTTAACTTTAATTTGTGAGCCTTATGGTTAAATTGTTTTGATTTGGTGTAAACACCGAATGCGGGTATTTTTCTTCAATATTTGCAGCTCCCGGGAGAGATATATACAAAGAGAAATAAATAAGCATGGAGGTCTTTACAGTGAGTAGGAGTTCAAATTTATTACTAATCCAGATCAATGAATTTCTATTTTCCATGAAATGCATATTGACCTTTAAAACTTACACATTCCTTGACCTAGATATACAATGAGGATCATCTGTAGATGTCATAACCATATGAGGTTTGTTTAACAAATTGGTGCATTACTATACATCTGTATTTTTGGGTGAGGGGGATGGAGTTACTAAAAGAACCTCAAATCAAAAATGATGGATCCATTGAACATGAATCAATGCATCAACAAATGATATTATCACATGCCTCCCGTTTTGTTGATATTCTCCAAAGAAATAACGGCACCAGTGGTGTCCTCAGAGACAGGAGCATGAGACATTAAAATGTATATGACCCAAAGATGAAGGAACACAAGGTAAACCAGAGAAAATATTTTTGCATTTGAGTTCCTTCTAAGAAACCCCATTCCGGTGCAGAAGATGGAGTCCAACTGCCGAATCAGAGATCCTAAATGTTGCTGGCCTGATCGCATTCTTTCTTCAAACAAAGGCCTCAACTTTGAGTTAGAGAGCTCCCACAACCCAGACTCCAAATCACCCATTGATGAGGTACTGGGAAAATCAGTTAACATAGACTTGTTTTCTTCCAGTGACCTTGAAACCGCCTAATTATGATATGAAAATTTGGATTGAAGCACTCTGTGAACAATTTGTTATTACAACTGTAATGGAAATATCTTACTCAAGGACAGAAATGTACCTCAATTTTAAATGTCATTGTGGCCTTCTCAGAAGACAGTGCCTCAACCTAAAATACAAGCAAAGTTCAGAAACCCTGTCTATTGTCCATGCACTATTATCTGCAGAAACCAGGTAAATGACTCCCTATTGGAAGTTAGCATGCTTGTGAGCATTTACAGAATTAAACGGCCGATTAAAGGATCTACTAATATGAACATATCGAATATAGAACAGGTTCATTTGTTTTGTTTACCAGTAAATATAAGAAATACTAGACAGCTCGAACAGTTAGGAACACAGTTATTTAAGAAGACCAACCTGAGCTTGTTTTTGAATCAGATGATCGGTCAATTGACTAAGCCTCCGCTTGAGCTCAATTTCCACTGCAGTTGGGTTTTCCAGTTCATGTTGTGTTGTCGCAATGCTTCTTTCTAGTGTCTTTGCCTAGAGATCCAGTGGTCACAATGACCGAACTAGATGAGTTTAACATCATAAAGAAAGCAAAGCAACAGCCATTATAACTTTCGATTTTGTATACAACTCAATCATTGCTTTTACACTCTTACACAAATTTCTTAGAACAATGTCCGGTAACATTTCGAACATACTAAAACAGTGTTTCAGTTTCATTCTTGCAGTCTCTAAATATTAGTTATGCATGATTCCCCATATGCAAGACAAGTACCCTAAAAAGAAAACGGTCCTTTTCTTATAGCTGTAAAATCACATAAAACATTTACATACTAACACAGAGGTTCATATAGCAGCAGAAACCATAAGATGCAAATACTGACAAAACGAGAAGGGCATCATAAATTTGTTCTGTCAAGTATAACCTAATATTTTAATTTCTTCAGATTGAAAGCGGGTAAACAAATTCATCATGATCCATATGCAACTGTAGAGCACAACCAATGCAGCACTCTCCTTCAAATTATTTGTCTTAGAACTCATTTACATCCCCTGAATTATGCCACACAACAGTGTCAAATGAACTATCTACATGATTTTTCCTAAGCTATTCACAAAGTACAAATGTTTTCTGGGCTTAGCGTTGTTCCAACAATTAAATGTGCTAGTAAAAGCGCATGAAATAAAGATGGATTACATGATCCACTCAGATCCAATGTTTCCAAGATATTGTTTTTTTTTGGAAAACTGGTAAATTAGTTTCCAAGATATTGTACTATCCGATACGCAGATAAGTAAATTATGATGGTGCCAAAAGTTGGTTACCTTTTCCTGCAACGATCCCACTTTATCTGTTAAGAAAGAGTGCTCTGCTTCAAGCATCTCCCTCTCCACTTCCATCCCTTTTAAAGCCACTAACTACAAGTAATTTTCATCAAAAAGAAAAAAGTTAGAAGATAGGGAAAGGAAATCTTAGAGAAAGTAATCTGCTTAAAGACAACAAAAGGCCGGCATTACTTACTTTTTCACCACTTCCCTGTGTCCTCAATATCTTCCTTCTCAATACTGCAAGACAAGAGAATTGTTAAAAAGCTTCATTGATCTCTTTTTTGTGGAGAAAACCTATCTTCGCAAAAAAAATTCATTTTCACAATATATTTTGACAATTTCAGTCTTGTGTTTTCATTTTTTTCCGTTGATGGATCTTATGCAAGAAATAGATGAACTGATCTATAGAAGCTGACGGGAAAACTGGCCTCCTGTCCTGTGAATCATTAAATCAACCAGCCACATATATTGCAATGCAATTTATACTATGTTGTTTTCTCAAGCTGGGAATGCCACATAATGACATCACTGTACCTTGTAGACTTTGACAACAGAACAACAACAACATACCCAGTGAAATCCCACAACGTGGGGTCTGGAATTCTGAAATTCATATTATTACACGACCAAAGATGTGTTTAGTTTATGAATGCGCATCCACAATACAAGTACAGGTAACACCTTTTCTGATTAGTGTGAAGTAAAAAATGTGACAAGAAAACAACTTTTGACTCAGTCAAGATACCAAAAGCAGACCTTCATGAGCCGCTTCTTTTGACTCAATTTGTTGGCGTAGTTCAGCAACCTGATTAACCTGAAGCATTAACATTGAACACTAGTTAATAACATACTTCCATTAAAAGTTTTCGAAAGTTTTGATTCCTAAGAAGATTCAATCAGAAATAGTAATCTCTGAAGTTGGAAAAGTAATTGATTCATATTGAAAATGAAATTAGTAATTTCTTCAAGCTGCTTTGTTGTTTTACAAAAAAAAAGGAGGGGGGTGCGAGGGTGGGGGGGGGTTACGATTTCAAGGTACGAATGAGGTCTTGGCTCACTTGCTCAAAGCAATATATCGTGTTTCTAGGTGAGGCAAGAACTCACTTATATGTTCCTTCATTAATGTATACCAGCAACAACCTTTCTTTTTCTATTTTTTTCTGGGGTGGGGGGTGGGAGTGGGGGTGACACCCCTACCTCCCGAAAAGGAAATAAAAGAGCTGCAAAATGAATCAGCTATGAGTATGGAGTTATTAATATTCTTTACTTCTGAAACCGCATCACAGCAAATGCTATTAACACCCAAAAAGTGCGACAGGAAATGTGTTATAACTGTCTCTTCAAGTAGAAGCAGAGTACAATAGAATTTCCAAAATCTGCTGAAACAAGGGTTAATATTTCATATACCTCTACTTCAAGATTCCATTGAACAGCGGCAAGAGACCTTGCAAGTTCAGCATTTACAGTCTGCAAGAAATAGCTACAGTATTAAATATGCATTTTCATATATGTCTGATTACGAAGGGGAGCCTTGGAGTAACTGGTAAAGTTGTTGCCATGTGACCTGGAGGTCACAAGTTCAAGCCTTGGAAACAGCCTCTTGCAGAAATGCAAGGTAAGGCTGCGTACAATAGACCCTTATAGTCCGGCCCTTCCCCAGACCCAGCGCATAGCGGGAGCTTAGTGCACCGGGCTGCCCTTTATATATGTCTGATTATCTGGAGGAATGCTTTAACCATAATAGTTATCCAAGCCCTATCCAGCTTTCCCAACAATTGAACGTAAAATATGTACAAGCAGAATAATTAAGCACATTTCAAAGTACCTCAAGCTTTGCTAATTGTGCAAGAGTTTCCATTCTAGTACTGTTATGTTTCTGTTTCTCCAACTCAACAGCTTCCATTGTTTCCATCATTTTCGTCTGTAACTCAGAAGCCTATAACAAAGAAGAAGTCATAAGCATGGTTGTTGGCCATAAATTGAAAGGTCTTTTAACTCTTTTTTTTTTACTTCTCGAAGGTGAAGAACGTAGGTGGACGTAAGTACAACCAAGACTGAGAAACGTCAGCCTTTCTGTGGACATTACAAAGGAAACAGACTTATGCATGGAAAGAGCAAACTAGTGATTGAAGAAGCAATATTCGCATTCCCTGACCTTCCATCTCTTTCTTTATTTTTTTTCCTTTTTAAAGAGTGGGGTTCTCTGAGAAAATTGAGAACACAGGATAACCAAAATGTAATCCAGTACAGAAGAAATAAAGCAAGAGCAACTCTTGGAAAACCTTTACAAGCTAAAGCTAGAATGGAATTAGCAGTACAGGAATAATTTCTTTATTGTTCTTCTTTTCCAACTTTTTTTTTTAACAAGAATAACCAAATATTTGGTGAAACAAATTCTTATGAGACTAGGGAAAAGATATGATCAGATCGATGCACAATATAAAATGAAGTAATCAGAACATCAATCTGGTATAAAATCAAAAATGTAACCCGCAAGGGTGGCTCAGTTGGTTGAGCTCGGGGCTTCCATAATGGAGGTCTCAGGTTCGAAACCTCCTGCCTACGACAGCAGGGGATTTGTCTTCTGGTTCAAGCTCGTCGCACGGGCATTACCTAGTACGGTTATCTCTCCTGTGTAGTTTGCGTGCTATTACACATGAGCATGTTTACCCTGTGCGCACCCAAAGGGTAGCGGCTTGTCATAAAAAAAATCAAAAACGTATAATCCAGAAACTAGGAAATAGACAAGAATACAACTAAACGTCTTAGCCTATCAAGGTAACTTGCCTATGGGGTTTGATTGTAATTGTTCAAATTTTACTTCAATAGTAGAGACCTTAGTATCTCTTCTGGAAGCAAGTTAAAAGAAACCTATCAAAAATGGACAAATTTCCAGTCAATATTATGTAACTAGAATCATAGAGGTTGACACTTCTTCTGTGCCAAATGCACATTTTTCTTAAACTCCAGAACAACAAACTGACTACTGCCATTACTTATAAAAAAAATGATTATTTTCACCAAGTCTGTACGATCTTGAGTCAGGAACTGCTCAGTCATGCGGTTGGGGGAGGTCAAATCCTCCCCTAAGATAGCAAGCCAATTTTTATGAAATTAAACTATGCCTTCCAACGCAAGTTAAAACCAGGAAAGTAAACTATTTTAAATAACAACAGTAAACAGAATGATCAAGTATTTACCTCTTGAACTTGTTGTTTGGCCCGCTCTTCAAGTATTTTTTCTAAGCTCTGTTTCTCCCCTTCCAATTTAGCAACCTTGTTCTCACGTTCTTTTATAGCTTCCATTGCTTTTTCAGCCGCTTTTTCAGCCAGGATCTGTTGCCTTATTATTCTCCTTTCTTCTCTTTCACGTTCACTTTCTGAGTCTGATGAAGATGTTGAATCCGTTTCAGAATCAGACTCTGCATTACTAGGTGAAGAAGAGTTCATCTTCAGAGAAGTGGAACTTGGAGAGTCCATTTTTGGTCTGTCAACCATAGCCTTCACAGGCCTAATCCTCTGATTGTCATCCAGCTGATTCTTTATGTCCAACTCCTTATCAAGAGTGGAAGACCCCGGTACAATGCCAAGACTCTTATCTCCAGAACGACTATTCACCGGAGACTTCTCTACACCCGTAACAACCTCCAAACCTTCATTCTTTACTTCATTCTCTTCATCCTTATTTCCACCCAAGGGCTTCACATTCTCATGTTTTCGATGACGGTCCCCCCTGCCCAAACCTTCCCCATCAATTTTAAGTTCAACATTTGAAGTTACCGGCATTGTATAGCCCACATTGCTAGCTCTTCTCTCTAACCTGTTACCATCTACCTCATTCTCTGAATGAATATTTGATCCTTTAACACTCTTAACAACCTTTTGAGGCTTCTGGCTCCGTTTCCCTCCCATAGCTGGAAAATTCGTCCCCGAGCCCAACCTATTTTGCTTTCTACCATCATTCCGACCACTACGAGCACTTCCCACTCCATTACTACTACTATCCGCCCCAGTATTGGCATTTGAACTCGGTGCACTTAGCAATTCAGTCCAATCATTATCAGTAAGTGCATTGGTACTCGACTTAGGACTCGAATCTACTGGCGTCACCGGTTCCTTATTTATCTTATAACTATTATTCCTGTCAAAGTTATTGTTCTTATCGAGACTAATAGAAGTTGAATTACGATCAATTTTGGATTTCTGGATTAAATCATTTGTTTCAAAGCTTTTCTTCTTGAACTGATCCTTAAGTGGCTTGTTTTCGTTAGTTTTCGCTATGCTTTCGCGATCTATATCATCAGATCGTTGTTTCTCACTCTTACGGAGGGAATCAGCTGCTTGTTGATCTATCTGGAAAATCAATTAGATAACTACTAAGTACTAAGCTATACTTGTCAAATCGAACATATCAAAATTAATTTCGCTAAATTCTTAACACAAATGCAAATAGGATGGAAAAAAGAGGAACCTGATGAAGGAGATTTTCAGCGACTTTGAGCTTGGAAGAGATCCAGTGAGCCATGACCGTTGATTAGTGTATTGCTTTGTCGGTGTAGATCGGAACATGTGTAGTGGCTATGTGTATAACTGAAGCATTGTTAGCGAAATGTTGGTGCGAATTGATTTCAGTTAAGGAGAAGTGAGAGTATAGGAGAGAAAAATGCGTGCAGTGGTCCGGGCCGTTTCATGCCGGTCCGAACCCAGGGGCAAAATTTTACTAAAAGGGAACTTGAAGATTTAGAATGAGAATTCGGGGAATAGTATTTTATGGATTTATTAATTAGGGAACACATGTTGTTAAGTGTTCTCTTTGCTCGTATTTCTTATTTTCTCCTTGTAATAAATTTCAGTTGTTCATTGTTCCAATTTTAGAATTTGGAAATTGAAATTTTAATTTATAATTTAATCCAGCTATAAATTATCCTACTTTCTAGAGTGAAGTCCACTTTATATTGGGTTTGGGAAACAATCCTTCACATCTTGAATGAGATAATAAATCCCCCTTAATCTTAAATTAATGGCTAAAAATGAATTAGATTATTACATATATTTTAAAATATCAGAAATGACCCTCAGTAATATAAATTATGACATATTTTTTAGTAATTCAAAATTTTGAGTAATGATAATTTATAATTAAAATTTATACATCTCTTTTTTCTTCTTCTTTTTCCTTTTGATTTTAGGCTTCATGGTATATTTTTCTAATATTAAAGTTTAAATATTAATATATCTCGTTATTTATATTATTATTAATATTCAAAATTTACTACAAATTTTCGTAAAACATCTTTATTTTAATGGTATACTTGCATACTCAAAATTGTAAACTATTTATTCATAAATATTTTAAATAAAACGTAATAATATAAATATAGTTAATAATTGATACGATATTTAAAGTTTTTGAAAATTACTTAAAAATATTAATTCAAATAAGATTTAATCTCATAATACAAGAGATGAGAGAAGTATTATTGCTTAATCTCAAAACTTTAGGATTGTTAAATAAAATTTACTCACTTATATCAATATTGTTGAATATTCTTTTTAGTAATTTTTCATTCTTAATCGGAAAAATATTAAAAGGCTATTATAAATTGAAAAGTCATTTTTGAAACAGTCATTTTTGACATTATACCTTTTTTCAAAAATATTAGGCTTATGATATGTAAGAATGATATGGAAATAGAATATTTTTTTTATACAAAAATGAATAGTTGAAATAAATTTTTTGTTCGATCAAATAAAATTTCCAATACTAATAATACTAAATAAATGGATCAAGATAATTTGAAGCTCTACAAAAAGAAAAATTATGCAGCAAAATGAAACTTCAAATATATTAAAAGAGAAAAAAGTATGAAATTTAATGTGCAATGCTATTGCTTTTTTTTTTTTTTGAAAAGAGTTTATGTAATAATTCATATTAATTGAATGTTGTTTTTGACAGTTTAATATATATACAATAATTCAATTCATTTCTAACCATTGATTTAAGATCAAGTGGGGTCTATTGTCTCATTCAATATGTTAAGAGGGTATTATTTTTCAAACCCAATATGTTAAAGCGGTAAAGTGAACTTCACTCTACTTTTTATTTTGAATCGTCCTAATTTTATATTTGCTTTCCCAAAATAATAGATGTTTCTTTGTATTTTCCAAAAAAATACTTATACATTTTATGGAAAATGTACTTGTAACTCATTTGTTCCATTTATATCTTAAAATTAATAGTCATGTCAAAATCAAATGAGATACCCGAGTTGAATGTATTACGTTCTTTATTAAATTTTTGATAAGTTTTGTAAACTTTAAGCTTGTTCAAAAATTTTGATTTTTGACTTTTTGTTTTGTGGTCATATGGTATAATAATAAAATATTTGGAATTAATAGATGATTCTTCTAGTTATCTAATTCATGAATGCGACATAAACATTTTAAAGAGAACTTCAGGACACATCATTCAACCAATCGGATAGCATTAATAAAATGTTTCTCTCCTTCATTGTGATACTTTCTCTATCCATTTATTGATTCTCACGTTACCTAATATGCTCTTCTTAAATCCTTTAAATTATATACATAGTCCATCTATTAAATATTTAAGAATTGAAATCAAATGATTATAACTGCTTTATTGGTTAGTTATATTGGTTCTTTTACTTAATTATTTTTTTCCTCATAATTATAAGACTATATCTTATCTTGTTCAACAGATCAAAGACGCAATGGTCCGATCTATTTAATAATTAATTTTTTCTTTGTGCATACAATTATTTAGTTTCATCAATGTCTCGTGTTGTATATTCTACTACATATAATTTATTATAATCTGTAGGTACGTAATTGTCCCACATCAAGTTTTTCTTTTAAAATTTATTTGGTACCAAATATTCCTTACGACGAAAAGAATAATTATATATAGACGAAAAGCAACCGATGACATTGACCGATCTTAAGAAAGCTTTATAACATCAACTAGTGAGCGATAGTGAAAAAAAAAACATTATACATTCATTTTATTAAAGAAAATACTTTAATAATTTATTTCTCATCTTAAATATATTAATTCTAATAAAAATACTTAAATAAGTATTAGCCATTTATTGAGAAGCTAAACTTTGCAGTAAAACATAAAATTTGTTAGCAACAAAAAGTCATTAAGAAGACCAGCTTCTCATACTCTTGTAAGATAAATTTTAATTTTTTTATGTAGAAATCGTTTTTCGTTTTTGGGTCAAATTGTGTTGAAATCTTATTCTTGAAGGATGTATACATTGTATTTGAAATAAACAAAATTCAAATACAAAAATAAAAAATAAAAGTTGATTAAATTATACTGTATTTTTTCCAAATTTAAAGCTAATTGAATGGTGAGTTTATGCTCATCAAACTTATCTCTCACGGTAGAATAGTATAAATCTTCTTGAGTGTAGTCCGTTCATTAATACAATATATATAGTGTATACAATTATAGTCCTAATGGAATAAGGATCTCTACTTTACATAATTACACTAAAATATTAATTACAGAATATACGGTGAATATATATATATATAAATATATTCACTATCACACCGCTCAGTCGAAGCGGGAGGAAGACGGACGCTGAGACTGGATTTGAAGTCTAGGAACGGTTGCCAAGTAAGCCCCTTAGTGAAGATATATGCGTACTGATACGAAGAAGTAAGATGCAACTCCCGAACGTGACCCATTGCAACCTTCTCTCGAACAAAGTGAATATCCATCTCAATATGTTTGGTTCGCTGATGCTGAACCAGGTTACGAGACAAGTAGACAACATATATGTTATCACTTTATTACATTTAATTAAATTGTGGTTTCTAAGAAAATAAAAAATATGAGCTCCGGGATGTCTAAGTCTACTACGCCACGTTGAGGAGGAGATGTCGGTTAGAGATGTGGGAGGATTGACACTGGCAGCGGACGCATATAGGAAATGATAGAGGTCCCCATACTATTGCATCTCGTAAGAAGTTTTCCCGTATGTATGTCCTTTATAGAAAAATCAAACGGGTCAAAATAAATAGATACAGAATTATCAGTGGCAAATTTTCTAATAGAGATTAGGTTCTTGATAATGTTAGGGGCATATAGGACGTGTTTAAGGGAGTATTGGGATTGCGGTGGTGGAGTTAGTGTGTGGCCAGACCCTTGAATTGGAATGTGATGACCATTTCCGACCATAATAGATTGAAGAGTATTTAAGTTATGCAGTTGAAGAAGATTACCATAATTGTTGGTGAGGTGAGACGTGACGCCCGTATACATATACCATACATCATCGGCCTGCTGAATATTGAAAGAACCGAAAGCTTGGGCCAAGGCCGTTGGGGTAAGGTTTGTCGTCGGCTGCTGGGCTGATGTGTAATGGGCCTGATGGCTTGAGCCTGCCTGTCGAGTCGCTGGATGGGCTCCCAAGACGTTGGGCCTCAATTGAGCCCATTGAAACTGATGGGCCAGGGCCACTGGAACGTTGCAGGAAGGTGAGGCCCAGTTACCGTACAGTGGCCAGGGTAGTGGGCCGCTTGTTTTGTTGGCCTGATTTCTACGATGAGGATTTGTGACATCGGGTATTGAGGAAGAGGAAGCGGAAGAAGATATGTTGACGCCATTAGGGTATCTGAAATTTGATAGAGAAATAAAAGGGTGTAGAACTGTTGTATATTAGCAGTATACCAGGGGTATACGGCCTGCTGGAGAGAGGGAAACAAAAGGGTGTAGAACTGTTGTTTATCAACTGTATACCAGGGGTATACGACCTGTTGGAGAGAAAGAGAAGGTAATAAGGTTGTATATCAATAGTATACCGGAGGTATATCGGCTAGGGATGGCAGGTGGGTGGATACCAGTTGGGGCGGGTATGTGTATAACTTTGGCGGGTAGTAGGCGGGTATGGGTAGGTGGTGGATTTGCAGTTATACACGCCTGCCCCACCCCGCATCCAACTGCCCACCCCAAATCCACCCGCCCACCTTATACCCGCCAACTATAATTTTATTTGTACAACTTTATATTTATCTAAAGTCCAAATAATTTGGCACACATAATTTTTATGTATTGGCAGGTTGACAAAATGACAAATGAATTGATTACAAAATATGGTTGGCGGGTACAGACGGTTATTGGCGGGTGGCGGCTATCCAATTGGGTGGTGGAGCGGGTGTGGATTTAGGAATACACACGCCTATGCGGATATGGATGTTCAAAATGTACCCGCCACGAGTGGAGTATATAAAATTTTTTACGCGAATGCGGGTGCGGGAGGGGTACTCGCGCCTACCTTGATGCCATCCCTAATACCGGCGGTATGCAGGTAGTATATGATGGCAGGGAGGGTATATCAGCCGTATACAAGGTGTATATCGGCTAAGGGATGCGGTATATCGTTGTATACTGGTAGTATATGATGGCAGATATGGTATATCAGTTGTATACGACTTTAAAGATGATGTATATCACTGTATACGAGCAGTATATGGTGTGCCATGTATATCCGCTGTATACAGTGTGTATATTGGATGTTTTCGGTAGGGTTTGACGTCGGAAGAGAAGAAAGAAGGGGGGGGGGGCGAATAGGGTTAAGAAATTTTGGCTCTTGATACCATGTATAATAGTGTAAATCTCCTTAAGTGGAGTCCGTTCATTAATACAATATATATTGTGTATACAATTGTAGTGCTAATGGAATAAGGATCTTTATTTTACATAATTACACTAAAATATTAATTACAAAATATACGGTGAATATATATAAATATATTCACTCTCACTCACAATAACTCATCCAATTAAACTTCTTGATTGAATTATACATGTTTCGCTACATATGAAAAACTAAAAATAAGTTTTTTCCTTTTTGTGGGGGTTCTTGCTCATAAATAATGATGTGATTGTAAGATAATGACTGAAACTAATCTGCTTTATCACAAGGGTAGACACTCTCGCTATTTAAACAATGGATAGTTAGTTTCACTAATCGTTTGGAAAAAGTGAAGGTATTAGATAATAGTTTTTTCTTTTATTTTAATAATATAAAAGATCTTGAAAACAAAAAGTACTACAAGTTCGAAAGAACAATTTCTGAAATTCTTAAAATATGATAAAAATAAAATAACAGATAATTAATAAATAAGAGAAAAGATAAACGTGTTCTAAAATAAAGAAAAAAAACAATTGTACAACAATATATTGTATGATATATATGTTACAAAGTGCACTTTTTAGTAAATCTAATAAAATTAATAATTTTAGCTAAATTTATAATTTTGCACAAGTTTATGTGCAAATTTTATACTGCAACCTTTCTACTTTTCTAAATTAGTTTTATATAATTTTTTACATATTATATAAGTTGCAAAAAATTTAACAAAATCAAAATCATGCATCTGAAATCTTTCTTCAATCTTCCACAAATATACGAAGATAAAGATAAATGTAGCTACCTTGACGTCTATTCGTCAAGTATAACAAAAGAAGACTTTAACATTTATTCAATTAAATCATATTATAGCTGACAAATCACATAAGCAAGTTTCAAGATTGCTATAAAAACTGTATGCCTAAAAATTGAAACAAACACAGTGATTAAAGTAAATATCATTGATTATTGGACAAATAATACATATTAAAAAACTGCCATATGTTCAAGTCAAGAAGTAAATGAAGAGAACGGATACATGTGAAAAGAAAAAGTAAATATCATTGAGTGAAAGCTTTAGTCGAGCAGTGGCCAGTTTCTTGTCTGAAGACAAAAATTTCCGACCATTGATACCTCTTATGTTTTCTTCAAAATATTTGATTGCTTATGGGCTACTGCAATATTGAATACTCAAGATAAGAAGGGTGAAACTTGACTAATGTCATCAAGTTTTTTCTTCAATAAAGTTTTACAATTGACTCAATTTATACAACTACAATATGAAATATCAAATGATCATGCCATTAATATTACTTTGGGGTTATGACAATAAGAAGTTGTGGTGTAACGGGAAAGACCATTAATTTTTTACATTAAAGGATATAAATAAATGGAGTAGTAGTAATTGACACATTTATTTTTATATAATTTAAAAATTAGGAAAAGAGGAGAAATATATATATATATATATATATATATATATATATATATATATATATATATATATATATATATATATATATATATATATATATATATTCATTTTAGTGTTACTCCTTTGATACTAAATTTTACTACATTTTAGTTAAGAATGAATCTAGAATTTAAATTTGATGTCTTTTAGATTCTAATATAACGATATCATGTTTTAGTAATTGAATTTTTTTAAAACATAAATATATGATATGGAATCTGGATTAAAGTTACTATTGAGTTTTGTTGATTCCGTATGTTTAAGGCTACATCCGCCCCAAAGCGTAGCCACATACATAGAATATGTCCCACTTACTAATCGACAGCAAGTCAAGCCAATAAACCCGTAAGGGTAGCCAAGTTGGAGTAGCAGTAGAGCGCGGGACCGCAAGGTCACGAGTTCGATCCCCTGCATAAACCTTCTTGGTTGAACCTGTCACACATGGCTTGCCAAGTGTTGTTAATCGACTGACGTGGTTTGCAGACTATTGCGTCAGTCCTAGATTTACCTTGTGCGCACTCGAAAGAGTGTAGCGGATGCGGGTTCCTTCGTAAAAAAAAAAAAAGTAAGTCAAGCCAATTGAATTAAAATTAAATTCGACACTTAAATCTAATGTGTCAAACATAAAATATATTTTTATAATAATACAACACTACTTTTCATGGAGGATTCTTCCGTATATTATAAATTCACAAAGGAACAAAAGTGATTGGTTAACAAGATCCAATAACAGAAAGAAAAGCAACAACAAAAAGTGTGATCCTTTTTTTCTCCGACTATATAATATGTCAAAGAAATTACAATTAGTAAATTCAGTATAAACAACAATTAGCAGTTTTTTTAGTTGCCGTTACTTCATTATCCATCATGTTAATGATTTCTATTTTTTTCCCTTCATGAAGAGACTTTGGTGTAGTTGCTTCATTCATATTAGCTTTTAAGTTCTTTTGGCTCATAATTTCATGAATTTTTGTGATCATTGATTGGAATGCTTCTTCAACATTCAAATTCTCCATTGCTGATGTTTCCAAAAAAGATAATCCTTCTAATTGTGCAAGGCTCTGTCCATCTTCAATATTTACTTCTCTTGTAGAATTAGCCAAATCAGATTTGTTTCCAACAAGAACAATCACCATGTCTGAGCTGCCATATTCCCTAAGTTCGTGTAACCATCTTTTCAGATTTTCAAATGTAACCCTTCTTGTGATGTCGTAGACGAGTAAAGCACCAAGGGCTCCACGATAATATGAACTTGTTATGGCTCTAAACCTGTAAGAAAGAACAATATTTATGTTGAAGATCTAATAGCAACTTTTATAGAGCCTTCATCATTTAATTTAGGGATAAGTCATTGTTACCTGAACTTTGGTCAAAGTTGCTACGCCACACCTTACCTTTTCAGGGGTCCTATTAACCTACTGAAACTTTTTAAAACGGAATAGTTACCTCCCTGAAACTGGATATCTACTCTCTTATGAGAGAGTGCATACACTCTCATTGCCACATGTATATATATTTTTCAAGTCTTTTCGCTTACATGGCAATTTTTTAAAAATTTGAAAAACTGAATTTTCTTTTAAAAAAATAAAAATGGATTTGATTATTTTAAAATCCATTTTTAAAAAAAACAAATCAGTAAAAAGGATTTTTTTTTGTTAAAAAGTGTTGCATTAGGCTGTATATTAAAAATATGGAAACATGGATTTTTTTAAAAAATATGGAAAACTGGAAAAAATGTTTTTTCTTTTCAAAATGTGAAAAAACTGGATTTTTATAAAAAAATTCGAAAAACTAATTATTTTTTTAAAATGTGGAAGACCCATTTTAAAAATTAATCTGGAAAACTAGATTTTTTTCATATATAGAAAACGATAATCAGTTTTCCACATTTTTCTCTAAAAAAATCAATTTTCCAGATTTTTAATCCGAAAAATCAGTTTTTCAGATTTGTTTTCTAAAAAAATGGATTTCCACATTTAAAAAAAAAGATTAGTTTTCCATATTTTAAGAAAATAAGATTTTTAATTAAAAATAATAATTTTTCCACATTTAAAAAAAATGAGTTTAGAGAAAAACTTTAAGTCTTAATGATAATTAATTAGGTGTAATTAAATGTGAAGTATCCAATTAAAAAATGACACGTGTCAGATTTTATGCTTCTCACCCTCCCAAAGAGAATGAAACGCACTCGACTTGCTACGTCAACGCTTAGAGTGATAATTATTTCGTTTTAAAAAAGTTCAGGGGTGGGGTAATAGGACCTCATAAAAGGTAAGGTGTGTCGTAGCAACTTTGACAAAGTTTAGGGGGTAACAATATCTTATCCCTTTAATTTAATTAGGCACTTATAGAACTTATGTTACTCTTTTCTTTATTTTAGCTCATACTATTATTTATCTATCGAGTATATTTATGAATCTAAAATATTGAATATAAATAAATTAATGTTGATTGAGAGATCAACCAACGCTTTTGAGTTGAGGGGCGGCGCAGAATCATAAATTGATTAAAAGCTAGAATAAAAAGAAGTAAATTATTTTATACACCCATGTAATATAACTTAGCCTACACCAAAGAACGTTCATCTAGCTAAGTAAGTATAACATCCTTCTACAAGTTGAATTTGCCCTAAAAAGAAATATGTACATCCATCTACAAGTTTTTATTATAGTAGTATTGGATATTTGTAGGGAAAAAAACACTTTCTAACATTGAAAATTTGAGATCACATTAAATATTCTTTTATGCTTTTAATAGGCTAATAGTTCTAGATTCCACCATCAACTTAAAATGTTTTTAGAAAAATATAAAGTATTGACCACGACGCATTGCATTATGATCTGCTTTTTTGTAATAATTCGTCTTGCCAATTAATTGAAGATTGGATATACATATTTATTAAAAAAATATTCGAACGCCAAGTTGGTACAACGGATAGTGAACACATCATTATTCTTTTCTCCGACAAAAGAAAAAACAAATTGAACGGTGAATCGATTTCATTAATTTTTACAGATATATTAGTTAAATTTATCGTTCATGTCAAAAGAGGTGTATAGATACTTTTACACACTTATTTAGAGACGTGTAGATAAGGTTCATAGATTTATTAGGCCGGTATTGGACTGATGTTGAGATGCCTATTCAATCAATTACAAACTCTCTTGCAATTACCACCTCTTTTCTCCTAAATTTCCTCTTTGCAGGTATTTCATACTATGGTATACTCTCGATCACAACAAGACCAAAATTTTCATCCATAAATATTTTAGTAATACTAAAAAAGGTATCGAGATATTCTTCTAGTAATGACCTAACTATATACCGTCGAGTCTCTCTATTAATAACATCATTTGGATGAATACTTCTTTATAACTTTTACAAAATACTGTTATAGAAAAAGTAACATAATATGAAAAATAAGTTTCAATGAAGATTTGACCGTTATAGTAAAATGTTGTGACAGAGGATAATTGTTGTAGGAGTTGATTATAGTTACCAAAAATCGACCAAAAGGAGAAATAAGAGTTTCTAAAGGGAGAATCCTAACAGTTACCCAAAACTAACACTAATTCAATAGCTATGATCATAATAGAAACACGCATAAAGAGTCCAAAAACTGGTGTGTTCAGAATTTGTTTAAGAATGAAAGATGATTGTTGAATCCAGAAATAAGAGAGAAGGATTAAAAATGACAAAATAAAGAGAAAAAGTTGGGTACCTTTCTTGTCCAGCAGTGTCCCATATTTGAGCCTTGATGAGTTTATCACCAACTCTAATATTTCTGTAAGCAAATTCCACACCTATGGTAGGCTTAGAATCAAGCTGAAATTGATTTCTAGAAAATCTTGACAAAAGGTTTGATTTTCCCACAGCTGAGTCTCCTACAAGAACTGCTTTGAATAAATAATCACACTCTTCATCAAATGAATCTCCCATACTCATCAAGAATTAATTAGTATAGGAACACTAGAAATATAAAATACAAATGACCAACAAGAAAGAAAGAGGAAATAAGAGAAGGAGAAGAAGGAGGAACGCAGGTATGAGTTCATGTCATAATCACACACAAATAAATGTGAAACCAAAGCCATGAGGACTCCTTTGGAAATGGCTAAGGAAAAAAGACAATGAGTGTATACCATGTGATACCCTTTTGATAATGACATTATGGAGGTTCTTTGATTAATAATTATCTCTTTTTTTTTGGTAACTAAATATGTTCTGTCTTTATTCGAGTGTCTCCCGGAAACAGCCGCTCTACCTGTCAAGTAGAGGTAAGGTATGAGTACACTCTACTCTCCACAGACCCCATATTATGGAATTTCACTGGATATGTTGTTGTGTTGTTGTAACTAAATATCTCTTTCTAAGCCTAAATAATCATTTTTCATTAATACACTACTTTCTCAAACAAAGATATGGAAAGGCCCATTACACTTGGAGTTAATTTACGATGTAAAAGAATTTTTAAATTATCGGACAACGAAAATAGGATAATTTTTTTCTTTTTTTCCATCCAGTGTTCAATATTCGCTTTGAGTCTCAACTAGTTTGAATTCACATCGCATAAGGCCCATTAAAGAAAGAAATTAATCTTGCTACAACAAGTTAAAATATATTGACAGTATAAAAATCTTTTAGATTGTGAGTGTATATAAGTTAAATCTTTATACTTATTAGGTGAAATCCGCTTAATCTTTAGTGCAAACCAGAAAAACACTGGTTGCTTTCGCAGTGACCAAACAGATTGATCCATATGTAATGCCCCTCATTTTATTCCTTGTTTTTTAATTTGTTAATAATTGCTTGTTCTCATGCTTCATGATTGGGGTTCCTCACACTTTCTTCCTCACCCAACTGTCAAATTAGGGCTAAAAGTGGAGTATGGGATTATCCTCTTATAGTTAGAGCCTAGAGGCATCTTAAAAAAAAGTAAGAAAATTAATAATCATTCCTAATCCTATTCTTTAGGAAAAGAAAAAAGGATTGTTAATTAAAAGTATTTTGATCAAACAGTTGGTAATGAAATCAATACTCCGACATTCAACTAAAATATCAGCGTGTTTGGTATCAAATCAAGTCATTTGAGGAAAGGATTATCTAAATTCTAAGAAACAAAACAGAAAAGTAAGATGTAAGATTGGTGTTGTTCCTTTTGTAAGGCAATTATAAATTGTTCTTGTTCATATAATTTTTTAGTTTTTAGAAATGTTTGCGTTTGATCGAAAGTCCAAAAATTATATTCGAGGTGGACAAAATGAATAGTCATTTTAATCATTTTCTAAGTTTTGTTTTTACCCAAAAATTTACCTATTTTTGACCATTCAGGATTGATCGGAGAAACGCCGGCACAAAAAAGGAAAAGAAATTATTGAAAAGTTAAGTCACGGATCATGGTCATGCACATGTAGAGCAAAACTGAATATACATATAGAAATATAATTTAATTTAAGTCCCCCAAACCCAAAAAGAATACACAAATGTTAAACTTTTGTTAACCACTTTTCAATTTGTTTAATTAAAAATAATTACCATTATGCAGTTTTAAACTGTACAGATAAAACTTCATAATAATAATTATTTTTCAAAAAAAATTAGCTAATGAGCATTATTTATGTCATTTTTTCATGGGAATGCCCAAGAAGGGGTTGGACCAGCCGCCTAAAGCACAGCAACCTGTTTCTGGGAGTTGATAAAACCGAGGCTGCTTTGGACAAAATGTTGCAAGTGCTGTTTTCTCAAATGAATTATATATATATATATATATATATATATATATATATATATATATATATATATATATATATATATATTGTGGGGGATGGTCAAGAATAAGGATTGGGGGCATTGGATGGATGGAGATGGGATAATAAATTTGGAATGTCATTTATAAAATTTATTTTCTTTACTTTCATTTAAGAAGTTATTTTAAAATATTTTTCAAATTATTTTAATTAACTAAACATAAGAAAATTAAAAAATATTTTTATAAAATGTTTCCTCCGTACCAAACACACCCATAGAGTAAAATACACATCTATATATATCGAGATTTTGGAGAAAATGATGGCCAATGAAATAGTCAAATTAGAATTCGAAAAGGGTCCCCAAACTATTCGAAATAGACCACATATACCCTTCGTTTGTTTTTTATACCAAATATGCTTTCGCCGTCAATTGAAGAACCTCAAATACCCTTCTCTTAAACGGACTGGCTTGGATGATGACGGGACAATATGTTATTCTTTTTTAGACTGACTAAAAAAAAGTATATTATATAAATTGAGATAAATAAAGTAATATATTTCTTTTTTTCAAGATTTCAAATGTTACTATATCAATCTTGAGTAGGGAGAAAAGTAAAGCAGAGTATAAAGTTCTAGATACAATGTAATTGACAGACCCTTAGGAGATCAAGGTGGAGATTATGCAATTTATAAGGGCCTTATGGGGAGTTCTGCCACCTCTTTGCCATATGTGAATAAGCAAATTATGAGGCAAGGTCCAAAGCTTACTGAAGCTGAAATTCTTGAAGGACTCCAAGCAATTGGTTCTGACAAAGCACCTGGAGTGGATGGTTACAATGCCAATTTTTTCAAGAGTCCTTTGCCAATAATCAAAAGGGGTATTGTGGATGCTGTACAAGAATTCTTCATACAGGTACAGTGCATAGGTCAGTTAACTGCACAACTATCACTTTGATATCCAAAACTACCCATCCAGTTAATGTGAAAGAATACATGCCAATAGCATGTTGCACTGTGATGTACAAGCTGATTTCAAAGGTTCTTGCAGCCATACTTCAGGTAGTAATATCCAGTTTCATTGATGAAGCTCAGGCTGGATTCATATCAGGCAGGAAAATAAGAGACAACATCATTCTAGCTCATGAATTAGTACAAACCTACAGTAGGAAAAATGTTTCAGCAAGATGTATGTTGAAGATTGATCTCCAAAAAGCTTATGATAGTATAGAGTGGATATACCTGAGGGATGTAATGGAAGAATTGGGGGTTCTTATAAAGTTTGTTGCTTGGGTCATGGAGTGTGTTCAAACAGTCAATTACTCTATTGTGGTAAATGGGGAGTACAGTACACAAAACCTTTTGATGCTGCAAGAGGTCTAAGACAGGGAGATCCAATCTCCCCATTCCTATTTGCGATGGCTATGGAATACCTAAGTAGGAGTCTGGGAGGTCTGAAGGACAACAAGAAGTTTAAATTCCATCCTAAGTATGTCAAGCTCAATATTACACACTTATGTTTTGCTGACAATCTGCTCCGATTTGCTAGAGGGGATATTGATTCTGTTAAAGCCATGAATGATTGTTTCAACCAGTTCTCAGCTGCTTCTGGTCTGAAAGCAAATTTGGATAAAAGTTGTGCTTACTTTGGAGGAATGAAACAAAAGGACAGGATTGCATAATTCAACAACTTGGGTATGCTACTGGTGGATTACCCTTCAAGTACTTGGGAGTACCTTTGTCCACAAAGAAGTTGAGTCTCGTACAGTTACAGCCACTCATAGATAAAATTGTCAAGAGAATTTCTTCTTGGACTGCCAAAAAGCTATCCTATGCAGGAAGAACTCAATTGGTGCAAACAGTAATCTTTGATATTCAATCCTACTGCTCACAATTATTCTTGCTTTCCTCTAAAGTAGTAAAAACCACTGAGGCATTCTGTAGGAGTTATGTGTGGTCTGGGGCAAACACCATCACTAAAAAAACACTAGTTGCTTGGGAAAAGGTGTGGTTGCCTAAATCAGCAGGTGGAATAAATATTATTAATTTGCAGCTGTAGAATAGGGCTGCTATAGCCAAGACCTGCTGGGACCTTACTCAGAAGAAGGATAAGATGTGGATCAAATGGATCCACACCTACTACAGGACATGAATATTCCAGCTCAAGTCTGCTGTATGACCAGGAAAATTTTGGAATCTAGGACAATGTGGAATCAAGGGCAGACTTTGGTGATGAAACAACAAGGCATGATCAGACAAATATATTTGAAGCTGGTTGGGGATAGAGGCAGAGTACCTTGGAAATGTGTAATGTTTGACAATTCTGATAGACCAAAGACTATATTTACTCTGTGGTTACAGCTGCAAGCTAAGCTACTCACAAAAGATAGACTGATCAAATGGGGTATCAGTGTTGATCCTCTTTGTGTATTCTGTCACCAGGTCCCAGATGCATTGTTTTTTCATTAGACGACTGTGGGATAGCTTTTAGCTTGGATGCAATGGAGAACTGCTATTGGGGGTGATTGGGATTCTCATCTGCAATGGATTATCAGGAATGCAAAAGGGAAGACTCAGATAGCACTTATTTTCAAAATGATATATGCTGAAGTTGTTCACTCTATATGGCTCGAGAGGAACCAGAGGTTATTTGAGAATAAGACTGTTGATATTGCTAAACTCACTAGGAGTATTGCTTATTCTTGTAATGTTAGAGCACCTTTGGGTGCTAGAGATATAGTGCAAACATGGCTGCTGTAATAGCCTAAATCCTAGTTGATAGTAGAGGTTAAGAGGATTGTAGTAGGATGGTGGTAGAATGGTTCTGTAATAGGTGAGACTAAGCTAACTGTGGATAGTTGGCTTGCTTTGCACTCCTTCCGTCTCAATTCATGTGATATACTTTTATTTGGCACGCACTTTAAAAAACAAAGAAAAACTTTTGAATCTTATGGTCTAAAATAAGTCAAAGATATTTGTGTGGTTATAGATCATCTCAACAACAACATACCCAATGCAATCCACAACGTGGTGTATGGGGAGGGTAGAGTTGACGCAGACCTTACCTCTATCTTGGTAGGTAGAGCGGTTGTTTCCGAGAGACCCTCGGCTCAGGACAAGCAAAGCAGCAAAAACAGTCAGCTCCGGTCAAAAATTTTAAAAAATTTAAAATTTTAAAGCAGTATAAAAATGCTGACAGCAAACGCGAATACGCCATAATAGCGCATCCTGAAAAGGAAAAGAAAAAAAATAAAGAAGAAACAGTAACTAACATAGATAAATGAGATAAACCAAGTACATTAAAGAACGCATACCAATAGAAATAAAATTACATAAGGCTATAAAACAATAATACGCCTATTCTTATGATATGCTAAGCGGACATACAGTAATAACACTAAGGTTATAGATCATCTCGTTTTGCGTAAAAATTTAAGTTTAAATTTAAATTATTGTTAAATAAGAAAATATGTCATTCTTTTTGGATCATACTAAAAATGAGAGTGAGTAATTTTTTTTTGGAATAGAGGGAGTAATTCTTATACAGGTGATAAATGGAAAAAAGTTAGTTACCTAAAAAAAATAATCAAACAACCCCTAAGTTACTACTAATATAACGTCATAAAGAAAATTTCTACATCCCAAACTTGGCCTTCAGAGCAAGTTGTTTGCAGCTTGCGTCCTTGTTTTGTGCAACAATCATCTTAAATTAATGCTAGTAATTTTATTACATTACAATTGAGTCATCATTTGGATTCTAGCGCATGTGAAAAATAGATGTGTTTTTTTTGCGTAAGCATTTCCCTTAATTTCTTCTCCTATGCATGGGATAGTTCACAGTCACACTTCTTATAAAGTAGGTACTTGAAGTATATATTACTCCATAGTTTCAAATAATTTATCGTGATTAATAAAAGTAATTACTAAAAATAGTTGTTTCAAACTATTTATAATTTTAAAAATTAAAGATATAATTATTATTTTTCTCCATTTTACCCTTTGTCATTAATAAAAATAATATATAAATAAAGTAAATATTTAATAGAGAAAAATTATAATTTAGACATAAATAAGAATAAAGTAAGTCACATACCTTCTTAATTAGTTATTTCTTAAGACAAATAATATGAGACGGAGTGAGTATATTAAAGAAATCATTTATGTATATCGTGATTTACTGGTAGTAGTGCTGAGGACCGAGATTACTATCTTCGATGTAATAGTCTAGCGTAAACCGGTAAGCTGAATATAAAAAAAAAATAGCAAAGCATATTTTAATCTTCACATAAACCGAAGAAACAGACATCAGTAAAGATATAAGCTAAAATTTTCATTAACAATCAAAGTGAATTCAGATTCCACATTTACTGTTAATTAACGCCGTCAACCTAACAAATTCATCTTAAAACTTTTCTACTAACGGTTTCTCCGTCTACAATCAGTTAAAGGTAGAAACTATACCCTACCAGTGGACGCACCATAATCCCGTGCGCCTCGCCTAAGAAACCTAGATCCTACTTGCTATTGGTCATCATCATCTTCTTAAACTCCTCAAAGTTAACGTAACCATCGCCATCAGCATCAACTGATTTTATCATTATCGTACAATCCTGAACAGAGCAGCTTTCACCTAAACGAGTTAAGATCTGGTGAAGCTCAACGGCTGAGATCAATCCGTTATTATCCTGATCGTAGAGATCAAACGCTTCACGAAGCTCCTTAACGCCGCCTTCACCGACGCCGTTAACGTCGCCTTTACAGAACTCTGCGAATTCCTGGAGGCTAATGAAACCGTCTCTGTCGGCGTCAATTTCGTCCATCATACGAGCTACTTCTTCGGGAGATGTGCCAGATCCAAGGGATTTGATTACGCCGGAGAGCTCGTCGGCGGAGATCATGCCGTCTCCGTTAGTGTCGAAGCGTTGGAACACTTTTTGGACTTCGTTCACGTCCTGAAGGTAAAGAGAAGGCTTGGAAACGGAGTTGTTGTTGACATTGTCGGTAGCAGCCATTGTTGTTGATTGGTGAAAAGGAATAGGTAGGAGAAAGAGGAAGACTTGTTGTAGTGGTGGTTATAATGACGAAAATATGGGGCTTGGGTCTATATATAGGAGGGAAATGGAAAGTTTGGCAATTACTACACTACTAACTTTTTGGGTGTTTGCAAAGACTAGGAAAAGGATGTGATTCTTCCAATTTGTAATGTTTTATATTTTGAGATATTGCTTTTAAGTAATGTTATTTAATCATTTTTAGAAATATTCACGCGGTAAGTTACTAGTAGTTCTTTTTTTTTTTTTTTTTGTATTTTTTGTATTTTCAATTGATTTATAGATGCTCCATATTCAATTTTATGTGACACTTTTTCCCCCGAATATAAATTGTTTAAAAGTATGATATTTTATGTGTTTTGAATAATTTTTAAATATTTTATTTTATGTCTAATGATAGTCTTTTAATGATCGAAAAATTCGTCTTTTAAGTTATTTTTTTGGACCAAATTGCAAACTTCAAAAGTCGGTTAATGAGTTCACCTCTCTATCTTTATCCACTAAAATACTAGATTTAATTCACGTAGCGGCTAGCGCAAGGCTTGAATTTGTCATCTAAGATAGATACAAATCCCTGACCTCTGTCAATTGAGCTGCCTTCCGGGAGCTAATGACATGTTTTTCTACATGCAAAAATATAAGATATTTAAACCATAAGTTTTAATTCATTCTTAAATTTTGTGGCCTGTATAATTGAAATAGAGAGGGTAAATTGACTTAAACTTTAATTATATGCAACTATCACCACTTTCTAAAACATGACTTTTTTTTTATTCGTTCAAATCTAAATGGATAGCAGATAGCTCTAGACTTGGTTTGGCCTTTGGGTGAGCAAACTGATTTGAAGACCACTATTATAAAAGGAAAAAGAAAAGAGATGGGAACTTTATACTTTTCTCTCTACTCAAGATTGATTAATTAGCCAGAAATAGATATTTAATGGTGACAAAGGCATTCTTCTTAAAGACAAGAGAGGGAAATACTAGGAAAATTCAAGAGAGGGAAGGACCACAAGTGGAAGCCCATTACATTAGGCGTGGGTAAGACGCGTTGGGCTCTAATCTAAAACATTGACGAAAGCGACCTTATCTCTCTGTTTTCGTCGTTACTATTGAAAGCCGAGGTCGGCCACAATGGTAGACTATATAGTATATATCGGGAGAGCCATCATTAAAAAAATTATAATAATTAGACACGAAATTATATAACTTAGCAAACGAAAATTGGATTTCATCAAAAATGATATGACAACTAATTATGATTTTATTAGAGGATAAATCATAATATTTGTAATCACGATGATTAAACGAATAACTCAAAAATACACACGCGGTAGAGCGGGCTTGAAGTTTGTTGATGGTAGAGGAGGAAAATAGAAGATAACATAAACAAACTAAGATGAGAATACGAAGGGTTTTTTTTTATAACGAATTTTGAGTGGGGGGTTGGTATTCTAGAATATGGCGAATTGGAGAAATCAATATTAAGAAACAAATGAAACCTATTTTAGGCGATCTTTTGAATAACTGAATGTGCTATGTTTAAATGCTACCTAATTTTACCAAGTTAACTGAATTACTAAAAATCATGTCATAAATGTTCCCTAGATTCAAAAGTCAAAACAATGCGTCTAAATTAGAACTTCTAAAATTTTGCCGTAAAAAATGCACTCTGTTTAAAAGGGTAATTTATTAGCTGTTGTACAGGGGTGGGGATAAATTTCGTTGAACCGAAAAAATTGAATCGAATCGACGGTTCGGTTCGGTTTTTATTCATTTTAAAAAAAAATCGGTTTACGAAAAAATCAAACCGAATCAGGATTAAATAATTCGGTTCGGTTCTTTCGTATTTTTGATGAACCGGACCGAAAACCAGAGCAAATATATAATCTTATTTTTGATTTTATGCTACTGCTATCTCTTGAATCATAGTCATTGAATCCAATCTATGAAGCTTTTATAGAAGTTGAATGCGGCATGAACTTAATTAACATATTACGGAAGCATTGACATAAAATCTAGGAGAGAAAGTAGTTGTAAATTGGTGCAACTTTAAATGGTCATAATGCGGCCAGTCAAGCAGCCGTAAGGCGGTTTGGCACCGCCAATTTTTAGGAAAACGTCTGCTTTCCCAATTGTTGACACCTAATTTTGCCTCGTCTTTTCCAATTTATTTGCAATTTTTAAATATTTTTAACACCTCAAAAAACAATTTTAATCTATATACATACATGCGTACATATATATTATTATTCTCTTATTATTATTATTCGCATTTTTTACTATCATTTGCATTTTTTATCATAATCATAAGTTTTATCCGAAAATTCTATGTTATTTTATTCTCAATTGCATCGCATTTCCATTTTTATTAAGCATTAAACATTTCGCAAATATTATATTTTATTATTATCACGTCGTTATGTTATTTTAAATAATTCACATCTTTTACAAAAATAATATTTTTAATGTTAAACCCCTTTTATATTTTTTTTTTAAAACCCAAAACAATTTCTAACCCATTTCATTCCCCATCACCCAAAACAATATCAACCCAAAACAATTTTCACCCAAACCAAAACTAATTCGGCCCAAATTTAACACCCCAAACCCGCTTCGCCACTGGTGACTAACACCCTTTTCCCTAACCAAAACCCATTCCCCTTATTCCCTTTCCCTTTATTTCCCCAATTCCCACAACCCACAACCAAAGCCCACTCCCTCCAACCAAGGCCATCACCGAGCCTGGCCCAACACCACCCAGTCGACCACCATTTTATCCCCTAACCCAAACCAAACAAACCCTAAAATAAAAAATAAAACCTCTCTCACTCTCTCTCTTTCCAGCGCCACGCCACCTCTCGCCCGCTCCCCTTGGCCACTCCTCACCCACCACCACCAAACCCTGACACCACCACACCCTTCCCATCACTTCACCATACCCATACCCCTAAAATCCGCTTCCAAAGTTCAGATTTCTTTTGCCTTTAATTCAAATTTCAAACTCGTTCTTGGGGGGGGGGGGGGAAATCCACCTATAAATATCCCCCTTGTTCTTCATTTTTTGGGGGTCCGAAAATCTGTCTTTGGGGTCGATTTTTTAGAGTTTTTGGGGTCGATTTTAAGTCCGAAAATTTATGTTTATGAGTCCGAAATTTTCTTAAAGGTTTTGCTTTGTACTTTGTTTGCGTTCTTCACTATTGGGAAGATTCCGGATTTCAAAAATCCGAAACCTACTTAAGAGTGTTTGTTCTTGCATATGTTCTTCAACTTAAAGGTTCAAAATATAGGTCAAAATTATTGGTTTGTGGTGTTAAAAAATCTTGAATTTTTGCTCTTTCCAACTTTTTTGGTTAGCCTGCCTGACATCGAGAAAAAGAAGTAAAAAGCAAGATTCCAAAATCAGAATTCCGAAATCGCAAAAAATCAGAATTCCAAAATAACGTCTCCGAGCGGATTCGACGATTCGAAACACGCCTCGCTGCCCGGAGAAGGTCAGTAAACTCAAATTCCTATCAAATTTTATTTTTTGTGTGTTTGCTTTTAATTAATCGTCTGTTAGTTACATTTGGTTGACATCACTGTCTGTTTAAGCATGTTCTGGCTAATTTAAGTTTATTTTGTTCATTAAGTTGTCAATTAGGTGTATGTTTAATATAATATACTGAAATACGCTTGCAACTAGTTCAGTAGGTATTAATTGTTTGTTAGCTGAAGAATGCTAGTTACTTAACTTGCAACCTGTTTAATAACCCTCTTAGCCGCATTGTGCTTGGCTTTTAAGTGTCATTATGCCTAATGTATAACGTGAACATGGTCCTATGTGTTTAAGATTAACCTGAATGATCCTGCCTATTTAAAATGTTACATTTTGAATGATTATTTGACCATCTCAATATCTCGTATGTTTGCTGAATTGGTCACACTTGCCTTGTTTTGTTTAGATTTTGGAATGCATCCATGTTAGATTGATACACCTCCTAAGTCATCTTGTGTCATGCCCTATCTATTGAGTTGTCTAGATGGTGTTTCATTAGCATTTTTGCACTATTTGAAACTAGCTTGTGCCGTGTTAAGTTATAACCTTTGTTTGCATTTCATACTTTAACTTATAATATTGTTTCATGTAGTAAACATGTATAAGGAATAGTCTGATGTTAAAACTGCTCAAGTAGAAATGGTTTAATAAGTGATTTGAACATGTCTCACTTAGGAAAAAGAAATGTCCTTGCCTCTTGTTAAGTTGTGCAACCATATCCAACAATGTCTACCTATGGCGCGTGTTATATTACTGCCCATGTCGGCATTCTATGTTATGGCCGAATGCTTTCTTTCATAGTTGCCTTGTCAGAACTATCCTATTATCTTGTTATGCCGGTTGAAAGCGAAGACAAGCTTCGGGTTGGGTTTAGCCTTCTTCGATAGCCTGCCATGCCTAAGGTTCAAGAAGCCTTTTGAATCTTGTTGCGGCATCGGAAATGAATGGTGGTAGCCCCCTTTGTCTTCTTATTTTTCAAATTTAAGGTGTAGTTTGATTAGTCTTTAAGTTTACCTTTCCCTTATGTATTTGCTCTCTGATAACTACTCTAACGATTAACTACTAAGTTTCTGCTAAGTTGTTAGTTTGTTAAAGTTAGGTAAACTCCGTCATCTTTCTTTTCTCTGTATGACTTGGGGGAGTTTCAAATGTGAAATGGTCTTAAGTCATTTGTTGAAGAAGATGTTGCACCTCAAAGGGCTATTCTGCTGTATTTTTGGGATTAAACATCTGTTGTTTTTCTAGTCAAATTTAAGCCAGCTTGATGCTATGTTGTTTACGCAAACCACTACACATAATCTTGAGTATTCTGAGACTACAATGATATGGTTCAAGAGCAACCGATCATTGCTATGCTTTGGTATTTATATTAAGACTTTTGGAGAAGTGTGATGACACACTTTGAAGAAAAGCTTGTTTTGATTGATTTGCTACTTTCCAAAATGAGCAATTGCTATCTGCATTCGAGACTATAAACCGATGCTATGTTTAGTCTGCTTATTCTTTGCCTTTGAGAAGGCGATATCTTCCCTACCATTTGGGATATGCTCTTTGTTGATGTTGCTTTGCTGCTACCCTTTGTTTGGACTGCTGCAACTTTGAGATGTTTTGGGTTGATGTTGATGCTGTATTGGTCGTGATGTTGAGCCAAATAACTACTGCACTTTCGAGCCATTATTACGATCTTTGCGTTTTGCCGCATAATCTTTGCAATCTCGACCATTTACACTTCTTTCTCGGAAATATTTTACTGCTACATTTTGAGCATATTTGATGTCTTATCACTGCTGTATTTTAGTCCAAATTGCTGCTGTTTTCTTGGCTGAAAATAGCTGCCTTAAGACTGCTTTGGACAGCCCACTGCTGCTTTTCAAGTCCACTACTTATGTGTTTCAAGCCCAATTTTTTTTACCCAATTGCTGCTGTTTTTCTCGGCTTGAAAACAGCTGGTTTAAAACTGCTTTGGACAACTGCAATATTTTGGTTTTTACTGTTTTGGTATTATTTTACTGATTTGAACAAATACTACACTTAGGCCGATGAAATTGAATTCGAGGCCGCGTTTGTTTCTCTATTTTATTATTTTACTGTTTTAAACCAAATACCACCATGGCCGATGAAATTGAATTCGAGGCCGCACTTTATTTTCGTTTCTCTGTTTTCAGTTTGCTGTTTTAAACATCCATGCAACGGATATTTACTGTAAACTAAACATCGCGTCTTTTTCGAAAATTGCTTCTATTTTTTTTCTTCTTACTGCTTACTGCTTACTGCTTACTGCCTCTCTGTTTTCTGCTTAATGTTGTTGCTTACTGTTCCAATTTAATTTTGCTGATTTGAACACGATACTACACTGGCCGATGAAAAATATCCGTCGATTTTGAGGCCTCCACAGTCGTAAAGACGGAGATATAACTTCTGGGCAAGGATGAGGCTTAAACCTTTTTATTTCATCCGAGATCAACATGTTTAGTAGGCGAGGTGACTAAAATAACCAACAAATTATATATTCGCAGCCACGACATGATTATAATGATCTTTTCTTTTTCATCCGAGAGACCAACCCGTTTAGTAGGCGAGACAATCAAAATAACCACATTAGTCATATGTTTGCAGCCACGACGTGATTGGAATGGTCTTTTCAAAATTTAAGTATGAGCCCTCCGTGACCAAAACACTCATTTGTTTTGGAAACGGATCCGAAGTTATTCGTATTTAATTGTCTCTAACCGTTTGTTCTTGACAGCTTGCAGGGAATAAAGTAAATAAAGGCATATATTCCTTAGGGTTTATTTATTTTGATTACTTTCTTTAATTCGGCTTTTATCTGGCTCTGTATTGTAATATTATTTATCGTACTTATGTAACTATTGAAATGCTTAGAATAGGCAAACTTAGAATTAATTCATAAGGTAGTTTAAGATTTGAAATCCGTCGCTAGCTTATTTATTTGTAGGCTCGGTTAAATTCAAACTTAGAAATCTTTCACTAGTTTATTTATTTTTAGGCTCGTCATGCATATTTTAAAATTTCAAAACAACTTTGGTCGTCTTTTATTCGCTTTATCAATCATACAAATAAGTTTATTTTTTTCTCAATGATTTCCGAAAGAATTTGTTTCTTTGGCATTATAAATAATTTGTTTTACTATCAATTGTCAAATACATATTTTTTCAACTTTACATGTATTTCACTTTAAAATACCATACAAATGTATACTTGTACAAAATGCATTTTTTACTAAATATTTGCAATATTAGTTTAACTTTCTATTTTAAAAATTGTATTTTCCTTAGTACAATAATTAATCTGAGTTTGACCGGATAATTGCAAGTTAGCGGATTTTAAAGGATGTCTAACCCCTTCCCTTAGGATAATAAAGAACCCTTACCTAGAATCTCACTGGTTTCGTAGACCTTAAAATTGGAGTTACATTGCAGCATTTAGTTTAATATTTAGGTGTTCTAATTCACCGTAAAAATAATTAGGTGGCGACTCCTCAACCCTTTTACCCAGGAATCACCGAATACGTCTGTGCTCCGCTCCGACCTCTCGCGGGGTCGGGTTAAAAACGGGCGCTACACCAATCAATTTGTGTTTTCCCCCAAATTGATTTCTAATTTTTCTTTTCTTTAGTAAACATCTCACGATATACAATACATTTCAATGTCGAAAATTCGTGGTAATGTAGGTGTGAATGTCAATTTCAGTGTTGAAAATTCAATTTTTTTAAAAAAAATCCCCCGACCCGACCCGTTTTATTTAAGTATTGTACTTTTTATTTTGTGGGGATGTAAACTTTAATTTAATTTTTTTTACATGTTTTAAGAATATATGTGATGCAGATTTTATGTTTTTGGACTTTAAATTATTTTTTTTGGACTTTATATTTGATGCGAAAAAACCGATATAACGGTTTTTTTTTTTAAAAAAAGTTTGATTCAGTTTTTATTTTTAAAAAATTGAATTTTATTCCGTTCATATTTTTTGATACAAAACCGAACCGAACCGATATACGCCCAACTGTAGTAGAATCAAAGCTCAATTTTTGGCAAGGAACATGACCTCACTATCAACGTAATTAGGGGCTTTTACTCTGAACTCTCCTTTTGAGAAATGCAGAGGGATGGTCCTATTTTGAAATGTTATTGTTTAACTTCTTCCAACACAGGGATAATGTTTAGCAGATCCTTGTGTGGATGACGGAACAGACAAATTGCAATCGGATAACTATCTAATTTTTGTAATATGTGTAGATTATTACGATCAGACGTCTCAGAGATTGCATATGCGTTTTCACTGAATCAACAATCATCTTCCTCTGCCTCCGATAACAGAGGTTAAAAGCAAAAGTTGCATCCACATAGAACCAATCCTCTCTAAAAGTTTAAATCTCAATGTTACACCTTTTTACAGCGTATGCACTAGTTTAAAAGAACCAATCCTCTAAAAGTTTAAATCTCAATGTTACACCTTTTTACACCGTATGCACTAGTTTAAAAGAGCGTTATCCCAGAAAGGAAACAGACATTCAAGCTACTACAAAATTTGACGTCAACTTTCAACCTTGTGCAGGAGGTGGAGGGGGTGGCTGCATCGACATATGTTGCATTGGATGGGGACCACCATTAAAGTGCTGAGGTGGTGGTGGAGGACGCCAAACATTACCACCCATTGCAGCTGGTGGTGGAGGGGGCCTATTTAGGGGTGGAGCTACTTGTGGGGGCGGCGGAGGTGGCATTCCTCTGAATTGCATTTGCTGCTGAGGCATGCCAGCTGGACCCGGTTGCATAGGCTGTCCCTGCCAAGCTTGTGGTGGAGGCATTTGCATTGGTGGGTACATATTAGGCTGCATAGGTGGTGGCCGGATTGCTGGAACAGGAGCTGGAGGCATAGGACCATTTGCAAAAGGCCGTGGGGGAACGGGAGTACCAACCGCACCATTGGCTTGTGGAACACCAGGAAGTGTTGGGGGTCCACTTGCAAACATTGTGTGAGGCCTGTTTTTCTGGGTACCTGGATTACTAGCAGCTAAAACCCTCTCTGCATATCATCCACAACAAATTAGAATTGCCCCAAATTGTGTTGGAAAAGTAACGACTACATAATTCAAGAAGATATTAAAAACACAGAGAAGATGCAGAATAGCAACTCGTGCATTAATGAACCACCTCACTCATTCCCCTTGTTACCCACTTTGAAGAATTTCAAAATATTAGCTGAGGCTTCTACAAACTTATGGTTCCAAATCACTACTTTAAATTTAACTTATATATCAAAATTGTGATCGTGCAAGCAAAACAGAGTTCTCAATAATTTTGACTGAAGATAAGTATCAACTTCATTTTTCTTAAAACACAAATTCTTACCAGCAGGGGTGCCATGACGTTCCCCCTTTGTATCTTTCTTGTAGGCATAGGACACAGTAATTTGACGGTTGCAAAGATATTGACCATTCATTGCCTGCAGAAACACCAAGTTGGAAGTCAAAGTGCATATTCATCAGCTAGAAAGCATCTGCCATGGACAGAGAATTTGAAACCTCAAAAGCAACAGTACATTAAAAATCCAGAGAGTTCTCCAAATTCCCAAGTCTTCAACTGATATTTAAACTCAAGACTGCCCAATATAGATAAGAAACTCTCCTTTTAGTTGTTCTGTCCCTTGGATGCAAGGTCAAGCTACAATCCTAGGACCTTTAATGCACAGACGCAAACTCTAAGGCCAAGGAGAGGGGAAAGCAAAGGAAAAAGGAAAGATGTAGAGAACTAAAGGTATTTTAGCACTACAGTGAGATAACCCATACTATCACCACTGATCCATAATAATTTTTTTTATCAGGCCATAATAGTGTACTATATGTGCAAGGTAAAACTGTAGCTATTTAGTCACAACGGCACTACTATTTTCCTAAGACCTTAAAGCACATATGCAAACTCTTGAGACTAAGGGAGAGGGGAACAAAGGAAAGATGTATATGTTTCAAAGTATTTACGCACTATAGGGAGAAAACCCATACTACCACAACTGATCCATAATATCATACCATATATGCATGCCTAACTATATAACTACGGGTACAACCTTTATTATATCTGATTGTTAAATTACAATTTTTTTAAGAAAGCCAAGCTTCCATCTCCATGCCATGTCAGACACGAATATTTTGCTGCAAAAGGTTTCCAAACCCAAAACTTCTATTAGTAACTTGGAGACGTATCAGTCTCAAATTATATAATACAATCGATTGTTGCAACTACTTAACTCACTTGACCTGTCTTTCAGAAATTGAACGAAAGCTCCAACAATATGATTGTATTATGACTAAACCATATAAAATAATAGTAGTACAGATCAAACAGGAAAATACTCCACTTTTATAACATTACAACCTCCATAGCATGCAAATAGCTTATCCTCTCAGCTCTGATTAGAATTGTATCCTAATTTATAATCCAAACATTAAAAGAAGACAGGAGTCCACACATAGCACAGGCTCCAAGTCAAACAGATAATACTTAGATTTGAACTTATTTGGCCTTGTAAGTCTCAACATATCATGTATCTGTACAAGTTATGGTTGGTAAACAAAGAGGTAAAAGGACAGTTACCTCAATTGCTGCATCAGAGGCATCAAATGAATCGTAACTAATGAACCCAAAACCTCGGGAATTCCCTGTCTCAGGGTCTCTCATTATCTGGAAGAAAAGATAATACATCAGAATATAACAACAAAGACCTTCTAGAAATGGAAAGTAAACTATGTGGTCCTAGTAAATGTATGAATTGTTACTTTAAAAAAAACAATATACGCATAGTTTGTCATTCAAGCTGGTCTAGGATGTTAACATGAGTCACTGACTATGTAAAACGTGTTCACTTTCTTCTACACATTTCCAGTATCCATAGAGATTCATTTAATCCTGTAAGAAATCCAACAAGTACAGAGTTGCTTTGCCTGCCGGCAAAGATGAAGTAGTACACATCTGTCATTATGGGGAAGAATGACACAATCAATCGACCAATCAACTACACCTCAGTCCTAAATTACTTGGGGTTGGCTGAATGAACTGTCACACAAAAATGATGAGAGTTCTGGTGCTGGGGAAGGAGAAAATGCAGTGTTCAGGTAAGCGTGAAGCGGAAAAAAGCGACAAGGCCCTGCTTCACGCTTTAAGCGAAGCGCTCGCTTCATTGAGGTGAAGCGCAATTTTGTAAAAAAGACCAAAATAAATAGGGACAATATATATAAGCTAAAATTCAAATTAAAAACTAAAAAGTTGATATCACAAAATCCTCCATAGACCACAGGACAAACAAAATCAAAGCTATTAATGGTTCAATAAGATGTTTGTGGCGCCAAATTCTGCCGTTAAATGTATTGTCACAAAAAGCACATGTAACTTTGCTCCTAGCCTCCTACTGACTTGCACTAGCTCTTGTACCATATTTCCAAGTCGGGTCAGACTGGGAAATTTTTAATCACTGTTAAGATTTTGGAAAAAAAATCAGCAACATATTTAAGAAGAAAGAGTAGAAATTGAACAAAAACACAGAGGATTATTGCTCAGTTGTCAAAAAAAGAAAGTATGTTTCAAAAACAGAGCAGAAGCAGAACTCAAAAGAAATAACAGAGCAGAAGCAAAACTGGAAAAAAACAGAGCAGAACTGAAAAAAGAGAAGAAGAAGAAGAAGAAGAAGAAACCCCAGCACTAGCAGCGCCAGGCATAAGAAGAAGAAGAAAGAAGGGTTGAAAACCCTAGCGAGAAGCAGAGCAGAAGCCGCAAAAGGAGAGAAGTCGCGAAATAGAAGTTTGCCCTGAAGTCGGACTCTTTTTTTCCTTTAAAATCGACCTACAAAGCTTAATCAACATAAAGCGATCGCTTCATGTGGCCTCTCACTTCTCTCGCAGTGTCCGCTTCTTTTGGTCAACCTCGCCTCAGGTAATCGGAGCGGCAGACCCTCGCTTCGCTTCGCCTCGCTTAGAGCGGTGAAGCGAGCACTTTCCTGAACACTGAGAAAATGAGTTGCCAGCGGTAGGAGGATGAACTTTTTCCTGATTTCGCCTAGGAATTCGAGGAAGTTTGAGGAGCAAGAAGAAAAGAGAAAAAATATATCTTTGGAATGCGGCAGAGATGGAGTTAACTAACATGTCTGGGAGGGGGAGGTATTTAAAAGCTGGGCGAGAGAAAAAGCCTTGATCTTTCCGGCTTCAAAATGGCCATTATTTCACCAATGCTAGAAAACGGTCAAGAATTAAGAAGTTTCAATCCAGCTTTGATTGCACTCATCCCAAAGGACATTCAAAATCTCAGACTTTATATTAATTGGTCAAGTGGGAAACAGCAATAAGATATTTGTTAAGGTGCTTTCAATCAGACTATCAAGGTCGTCGAGGCAAGGTACTCTATGTAATGAATCATCATCTCAAAACGCGTTTATGGAAGGGAGGCAAATATTAGATGCATGCTCATCATATTTTACAAGAAGCACTTGTTAATATGATGGACAACAAAGTAATGAGGGGTTGTCTGAAGTGATGCAGAGCTAGGATGGTAAGGCAAGGCAGTGTAAAGAGTGAACCACCTACAGTTTTTTTATGATCCGCTAGTGCTATGTATGTCCAGGCCAGTAACTCGAAAGATGTATATTAATTACTAAATAAACAAAAAAAAGGCTCAATATTCAACTAAATCAGAGTGCAGTAGCCGTTAGGTCGATATCCCTACGCTAAGCAAGGAGGACAATAATTAATAACATTGCAAACATGAAAGAACCATCTTTTTCCGCCTCCTACTCCCCCCCAAAAAAAAGGACAAGAGAGAACCTGTAGGAATCAACTTTAAAAGGGCTAGATGTTTGTATAGAGGATGTACAAATACAATACTCACTAGCAGATTGTTAGAATTTAAAAACATAATATGAAGATACAAAATAAGGGAGAATTAATCAACACAGATTGAGCCCTTCTTTTTCTTTACTAAGTAGGAAGTCCAGACGCGCATCTTTAAAAGCAGCAAAATGAAGAATCATGAATCATATGAAAGTAGAAGAGAAATGACTTTAACCTTTGGATTTGAGACAACAACTCCAAAAGCACTAAAAGTGTCGTAAAGAAGCTTCTCATCTACATCCTGCATGTAAAACAGAAATGGATTTATAAGTTAACCAAAGTACTAGCATGAGCAAGGTGATGATATGCAGATTATGTTATACACCTAAATAAAAGCTGTTATCCAAGTCCTCATCCGGACACATTTGAATGAGAATAGCACAAGAGTTTATAAAATACTATCAAGGATATGTATTGCTTACAGGATCAAGGTTCCCAACAAACAAATTGGCACCAACATCAACACTCTTTTTATCTTGTGATGCCTGTACCAGGATAAATTATAAGATTAAATAAAATGTGAAATATGTGGAAAAATCATAATAGCAAGGGGAGATTCATCAATGGCATAGCATTACCTTATTCACTCGTATTGGTTTCCCATAAAGTTTAATCATATTCAGTACTTTTATTGCCTGCATTGGTAGTGTTTTAGAGAGAGAAAGCAACAATACCAAAAACCAAATCCATGGTTAAAAAAAAAAGATAACAAGACTTCAGCAAGTAAAAAAATGTAACAAGAAAAAAAAACACTTACATAGTCAGCATCTTCTTCACTTCGGAATTCCACAAAACCGTATCCTTGATGAGCATTAGTAACTCTGTCCTTGGGGACATAAACATTGACTGCAACACATATTTAATTATACAGCGAAGTGAGATTAAAAAAAAGCTAAATTTCCCAAAAAATTTAAAAAGTCTAAGAGGATGCTGATGAAAAATTTAAAAACAAAGATGATGTTAAAAATTTAGACATACCTACTGGACCTGCTTGAACAAACAACTCCCATAACAACTCTTCAGTAATCTACCAATCAACAAAAAGAAAACAAAACATTCAGTAACCTGAATCCAGAAAACAATTCTCAATTTTCTGAGTTACTTCAACCCTGAAAGCAACAAAAGATGTACCAGAACAAAACAAAAGGAGAAAAACAGGGAGGAGCTAGTGGAAGCGGACACCAGCATCAAATATGGAGCATTAACTGCAAGGGAAAACAGCGAGCAATGCAGAGGTAGTAATGATAGACGATGAGGTAAAGTTTTTTAGGCCGCTAATATCCAAAATCTTCAAAAACACGTTGAGACACATGCATATAAGACACACAGAGTCAAGACATTAACCCTCACCAAACAACAGAGCAGACACATAGTTGCTTATATGCTATGCACATATTAGGAATAACATACATGTCAAACCAATACTAGAACAAGGAATTCACAAGCACTCGGAAGAACAGGCCACATAAAGTCATACTAAGATTAAGGGGGGACAAATTTCAATGTTACAGATGCCAGATAACATTGAACTCAAACATCTTACTCTATATAAAACGCCAATTCCACAGTTGATCCATAACTGAGAAAGAATATCCTTTGCGTATGAAGCATGCAGGTGGTCCGTTTTCGTTTTCATTTCAGTTGTAAGACGACTTGGGTTGGAGAACAACTCTAGTTCTTCTCAGCAGGCAGAGCAAAAAATCCATCACCAGATTGTGATGTGGACATAGCGTTAGGTAGACTTTACCAAGAAACATAGTGTTGCTGTACAATCATTTAGAGAGTAAACATTTTATAGTGCCTATATCTAGGTAAAGATGCATCAGGCTATTCTAGCTTGGGAAAAAAACTGATGTCGTTCCATGAAAAATCATAGATGAATATGAGTCATGTAAGTATTGTTATATGCTAAGTTGCACGGACTTCACTCTGGATGCCGCACTTGTGTCATATCTCCAAAAATACACTACTTTTGAAAAATCCGATAAGCACCCGTTGACATTTTTGAAGAGTCTGAGCAACATAGGTTATATGAAACGCAACTTTGAATTTTAAAAAGGCTTCAAAAGGAATGGTAAAATGGTTGAACTTGCAAATTTAGAAAGGCTTACTATATTTATAATGTTAAATTGGTAAAGGTGGTCGCACATTGTCTACGAGGAGTTAGTCAAGAGACAACTAACCAATTTCTATCCAATTACCCGTACTCTTTACTCGTACATTGACACCTGTAATTTGACATTAACTATTACACAAATGTTTGATTTATAGAAGGAAACTAATCATACCCATGTTTATGATATTGGAACAGGAAATTAGCTAAACTATCAGCATAAAAGGAAAGAGAAGCAGCAAATCGACCCATTTTGGTGATGTTTTGAGTCTGCTTCTCGTCTTTGTCGCTGTTCACAATTGGGCAATAGGCCATACCGTACAAACTTGCGAGCAAGACTTTTGAGAAGCTTTTGCCAATTTAAGGGTGCAGAGGGAAAAGATTTTACATGTTATCCTACTAACACTGATTCTTTGAATCAGCTGTTTCTTTTTTCTGTTGGTATGATTTCATAACTACTACGATTTCAGATATTGGAAAATGAACAGAAGTGTCGACATGCGAGAGGGGGAGGAGGAAAAAACCCTAGGATTACAAGGAAGGAGAGATACCTGAGGGTCGAGGTTGCCGACATAGGCGGTGGCGTCTTGGTTGCGCTCCGCCGAGTGCTGGCCTAGAAGGTTTGCTCCCACACCGGGAGCTATACGGGTCGTCATACTCGGCTCTCTCCTTTACTGCTTCGCTTCCACACTGAGCAGACCAAAAGGAAACAAAACTGCTGTATGTAACCAATAACTAAATAACAGGCTCCAAAAATACAAAATCCCAACCGGGTCGGGTTTTTAAATACAACATGTGATTACTGTTCTTTCTGCCTTTTTTTCCCCCTCATTCATTCGGTTGGATTGCAATTTGCAGCCCAAACTTTTATCCATATTTTATGAAATGGTCCAGCAAAATTATGTAGTTGAGCGGTAATTGTTGGAAATAAGAGTTCTGTGTTTATAAAACCATGATAAATGCTGTTGAAGTGTTGCTAATGGTAAAACTGCAAGTGGTTGTCGTAATCATCCCAGAGCCCATAAGAATATAAGACGACGAAGAATTAAAACGAGAAGTTCAGGTGCTACTTATCAAGTAATGGAGCTGGTTTTTTTTAAATTTAGACAAATTCTCAATTTGTGCGTGTCATCCTTGCACACGCAGGCACATGCTAATCTTCTCTATATCGTTCAATTTAGTGTTAACTCTCATATAATGAAGCATCAAATTTTGCTAGACCATTATATGAATAGTACATTCAGATAAAAGGGAGTACATCTCATTATTGCGTTAAATAAAATGAATTTGTAAATAAAAAATTTCCTGGTAGCTAAGAGTAATATATGAGATGGTTATTACACAAGTACATTCATCTAATATTCTAATATGATGAACCACCTTCCAAATACTTTGATTTTTTTTATTTTTTATATTCAGTTTCCCGACTTACGCCAGACTATTACTGAAGATAGTAATTCCGGTCTCTCAGCACTACTACCAGTAAATCGCGGGATGTGTCCAGGTTTGAGAACAGAGCAACTGATATCACCTACAAGATCTTACTCCCAGAAGAGAGCAAACCGCAAAGCTGATGGATTAAACGATTGTAATTCATTAACGACGGCACAGACTGTGGCTTCTGGAAGAACAAAGCAGAAACAACACGCAGAGTAGCTTGTGGAGTACTTGCGTAAAGCAAGCGAGCAATAAGTACGTTCCAGGTGCGCTCATCAAGGATAGTAGAAGGGGAAGAAACTGCGAGAAGGTGAGAGAGTCGGGGTGATAGCCTTGAAGTCGAAGCTAACATTGTCGTCAATAGCACAAAGGTTGTGTATTTGTCTTGTCCAGTAAGCTCTGTCGATAAAGCTACGACCAATCTCAAATTCTTGTCTTTCAGCACTTTGTTGTTGTTGTTGTTGATGAGTTAAATGAAACTCGTTGGTTTGATATACAGAAGGTGGAGAAGAGGGAAAGGGTTTTAGCAGGGGTATTGGGTATTTGGGGAAACACATTTTACGGTAAAAATGCATTGATAATTAATGTGATCTTGGATTGTGTGTGTGTGGCAGGGGGGGGGGTTAAGGTGATCTTGTCTAGACGATGATGTGAATTTGAAATAGAGGAAAGAAATGAGTCAACTGCTCAATCAATTGATACATCTCTTAATGGTGGGAGAAAAAAAGGAAGGAAAAAGTGGATTTACAAGTTCAAATGATCTTAAAATAGAGGAGGAAGTGCAAAGATGGCCGATTTCAGGATACCATTTAAGGCATAACCAAAGTTTTAGCCATTTAAGGCATAACCAAAGTTTTAGCCATTTAAGGCATACCCATTTTTTTAGTACACATGTTTCTCTAAAGTCACATGTCATTTTTTTTCTTGATTGTCGGGTCTAGTTCGTTAAAAAAATGGATAGTTTTTTTTAAAAGGTATAGAAATATTTTTTAAACAAATCACACATGATCTACCAGAAAAAAATTATCATGTGGCTTTAGAAAAACATGTCTACTAAAAAAATCGGTAGACTTTTTTTAAAGTGACAAGATACTTTTTTTAATTAAAAAAATAAGCTAAACGATTTTAAAAAAAAATCAATCAGCAAAAATGGATATTTGCACTATTTTATAATGGTAGGGATATATATTCATCACTTTTATAACGAAATGTATATTTTCTCTAAATCGCATAGTTTGAATGGTATATTTACATCTTTGTCTATGATTTAAAGCGAAGTGAATGTTGGAAACCCTTAACTGGCTCCGATATAAAGTGCTATACAATATAAAGTGTTATACAAAGGGTGTCCCGCAAAACTACTTCAGATATAAACCTTGTTGGTCCAATGCTCGTCTAGCTCGCTGTTTCGGCCCATGAGGTCGGCCCACGCTGAATTTCCAAGAATAAGGCGGGTTTAGTGTATTGATCCAAAAAAAAAAGTGGCCATTACTTGTATATCCCTTTGAAATGAGTCGTTTGCATGTCATAGTATTGAAATGAGTTATGTAAAAGATTTTAGTGTCCGCCACAGAAAGAAAAAAACTTAAAAACTGATGAATCACGGGCTTCAATTCGAAGCACGGATCCATCATCTTCCATGGCACAAGATTTAGGCAAATGTCCCCTTTTTTATTTCACTATTTAGAGCTTGTCTAGTCCTTGAGAAATTATGATGTCTTAAATTTGCTCATATATTGTTCAATCCTAAATATAAAATAATATTTTCTCATAAGATTTTTAGCTTTTTTAAATAGAAACTTTTAGAGTGTAATCTAAAAGATTCATAACTTGCAAGAGAAATATTTCATCCATTTACTTTTACTTGTCCACTATACTAAAAAAAAATTCAATTTTACTTGTCCACTTTAGTATATCAAGAAAAATAAACTTTTTTCCCTTTTTATACGTTTAGCATTAATTACTCATTTTCAAATAATTTTCAGAGTTTATTAAGAATATACATATGGATATTACAATAAAATATATACTTCATTTATTTTTTTAGGAGTGTGCAAAATTAAAAATAGACAAAGTAAAAATGAACACAGCGAGTAAAAAACAAGACAAATTAGTAAACAACTGTCTTAAAAAGTATTGAATGAGAATCCTTGTCATAACAGCAACAAACAAGAGAGTTGTGTAGATAGGAACCAGCAGATATCCTTCAACTAACTTTTATCTTATTCCTACTTTTTCTCTTTATCTTGAATCCCTCATGTATTCTAGATATTTGTTGTGATTTGGTGTAGATATTTTTAAAATGCTAGATTAGAGAAAATATAAGATTTGTATCTATCCTTTTCCTTGTACAGTAAATATTTAAATAGACACTTCCTCTCGGCACCGAGAGTCTGCAAACTTGTTCTTCTCATCTTTCATACTTTACTTCTTTACATGGTATCAGTTGCCATCGATCCAACATGACCAATTCTGCAAATTCAAACAATAGTCTCACTCTCACACATGGATCATCTTCCGATAGAATTACATATTATTTACCAAATCTGTCTCCGAAACTTGATCGCAAAAACTTTCAGATTTGGAAGAGCAATGCAATGAATGCTTTTCAAATCTTCCGTCTCCATTCTTTTGTTCTATCCGACAACAACCCACAACCTACTACATTCAGCTGAACAATCTGTCATTGTTCCTAACCCGCAATATGAGGATTGGTGCCACGTGATCTGTACGTCATTCTTTGGCTCAAACAAACAATTTCATATCCCCTTCTTCCTTATGTAATCATTGCCAAATCCTCTTTTGAAGCATGGAACATCATTGAACGTCTTTTTCAAATCCAAGCAAAATTTCGTGTGTGGCAACTCAAATGGCAACTTCATTATCTTCAAAAATGATCTCTATCTATCCTTGAATATTTTGAAAAGAAACGAGCTTTAGCCGATGCCTTAGCTGAAAGCTCTCAAATCGTCTCGGATGATGATTTTGTCTCATATATTCTCTGTGGTCTTGATTCGTCCTTTGGTTCTTTCACGATTCAAATCGGAGGGCTGTGACGGACACTTGGACCTATCTATTGGTACCACTAGCCGTACATCTAACATCTACCCGTAATTATCTGCGGCCACAAGGGTCGTCACTCAGTATTCTGCTGACATATATGAACATAGAAACAGTAAATCAGAAACACAACTTATATATATATATGCATCCCAAAGGCCGACAAGGCCATACAAGACTACATGATACATGTCTACAAGCCTCTAAAGAGTATGTGATATCAAAAGATCGGGACAGGGCCCGCCAAACCCATATGTACATGCAAAAAATATACCGTACCAAAATTAGACCGACACTCCGAAACAAGGGGAGTGTTTCAAAATTCGCTGAGTCACCAATCTACTAACGGGGATCGTCGCCCTGTCTACGTGAACCTGCGGGCATGAAACGCAGCGTCCCCCGATAAAAGGACGTTAGTACGACTGATGTACTAAGTATGTTAGGCATAAGAAATATCATCACAGAGATACATAATAATCTGAAACAGAAACAGTCGACAAGGATAGCTGATAGAAACAGCAGACAACACCAACAGCCAACAGAAACGGCTAACCAGCAGTAAATGCCTCTGAGGGCCCTAATACATATGTCTAAATGTTATGCACAATGCAAATGCGGTATACATATAAATATTGGCCACACAATGCCATCTTACTTTCCATAACCGCCTTTGTGGGCATCATGTTATATCGGCCACACAAGGGCATCATATCATATTGACCACACAAGGGTATCAATATTGGCCTCACATGGGCATCTTTCTTTTCGTTATATATGTACCAGTTGTAGGTGGTGACGCGTATATAACGCCTTTCCCTTTTTCTCATCCCCTACATATGTATATTTCATACCATATAGTATTGTATATAACACAAGTGGGTCCAGGATAATACATGAATATAATGCATGAATGATAATAAAACATTCTGAACTTATCAGATGACATACTATCTTTGTACCTGCGGCCAACATTAGGAATATTTGACATCTTTTTCATATACCTCAATAAGGATTTAAGAATATATTTAAATATGTTTTTAACATATGAATCAATAACATGAACATTCCTTAACTACCAAGACTAGAGTAATTTATGAATCTATATTACGTTCACATTTCGTTATGTGGAACATGCCATAAGAAAGAAATAATTTATCTTAAATACCACGATTCCACTTAAAAATTAATCACGTTGCGGCTAGAAGAACTAGAATCACGTTGGGGTACAATTGCTAATCACAACCAATTAGAAAGGAGCAACTTTTCTTTTTCTTGCACTGGAACGAAAAATGGATACTGATATGTCTTTGAATATGTAAAGGATTTCTTCTAGTGGAACGAAATGGATAGGGGTATGTCTTTGAAATATAAAGGATTTCTTGTAATGCTTTATGTCACTTCTACACATGCTAACTCTTGCTAACTCTATCTATATCTCAACCATTCTTTAAGTAATGATTAGGACACATATACTTACACTCCCTCCTTTACCCGTGACCTTTTTTGGTCTCCCATTTCATGCATTATCATTACTTATGACACCTAAACATCCGTTAGGCTTAGTCATTTAGGTGATCCCTTTAGAGACCACACATATTATCCCACCTCATTCTTGTCCCCCGTTTAAGATTATTAATCAATCCCACAATTAATCAATTACACACATAATTAATTTATTGATCTCAATTAACTTAAATCTTAATAACTTATAAGATATTCATATATTCAATGTCATAATTTTATGATATGACATTAGTCCATAACCTCTTTGGGGATATACAATCAATATCATTAATCTCCGTCGTCACACTTGTTACGTTCAAAATTATTTCGGGATTTATCCTTTTATATACTAAGCTCTTTATTAGCATACGTAAATATAACATAGATTCTCCGAGGTCCGAATCTACTTGCCTACGTTTAAGTGCTCAAACTATCGCTCAAAATTATGGAATGTTACAGGTTCTTTTCGCGCAGCTCTCAACCTACGTGTTGAACCTATTACTCCCACCGACCTACTCGGATTTCTTCTTCAAGAAGAAGAGCAAATAAATGAAGAGGCTCAACTTATTTCAGATTCTTCCATGCCCATTGCCTAGTTAGCCAGAACCTCTAGGGCACCTCCTTCTACACAAAAATAATTCAATTATTCGCATCAATCATCTCATTCACATGCCTATCCAAATTCACGTCCAAATTATCGTCGTTCTCCATGTCAAATATGTAGGAGATCTGGACATGAAGCGCGTAATTGCTACCAAAGCCTTGATACCAATACCTACCCTCCCACACGCACAAAATCTCAATCCCCAGCAGCCTCTTTACATCCTTCTGCCATGTCCAATACCCGTGCACCCCTCTCCACACCACAGGCCAACTATGCTTCTCCATATACCATTGCAGATCCATCATGGTACCTTGATTCATGAGTTTCTCATCATGTTACTCCGGATCTAGAAAGCGTATTCATAAACTCATAATATAATGGGGATGATCAACTTATGGTCGGTAACGGTATGTCATTAAATATTTCGCATATTGGCTCTATAATTATGTCTGCTAAACCTAAACCTGTCAAACTATCCAACGTTCTTGTTGTTCCCTAATAGAATTAAATTTTATTTAAAATTGTACATCTCCTGTATTATGTATAATTAGATTTCTCTTGTAATTAGGATTGATTAGTTACCTAGATTATAGCAAGGTAAATATTTTTGTACAATTATATATAGGGTAAATCATTAATGAAATAATCAAGTAAGAATATTTCTTACATGATATCAATAGTCTAGGGAAAGTTCCTGAAATCCTAACCTTGCTTACTTGTGTCCGACGCCCCCCCCCCCCTCTTCTTTTTGCCGCCGACCACCCTTCTCTCCGTCAGTCATATCTAACTCAAAATCTTCTTTTCATCCGGCCCTCACAATTTCCAACATCAAATCCTATGTTTCCATCACTCTTGAGATGGAAAACGTCAATTATGCAACGTGGGCGGAGCTCTTCAAGATTCGCTTCCGCTCCCACCGGATCATTCATCACATAATTCTGCCGGAAAAATTCAAGGAGAAGGTGTCGAAAACCAGAGGCGAAAGAGAATTATGGTTAACCCTTGATGCGACAGTTCTTCAGTGGATTTATGCCACTATTTCTAGAAATTTGCTGCATACAATTATTGAGCATGACTCCACGACGATGGAGGTTTGGGATCTCTTACGGGACATATTCCAAGACAACAAATATTCTCGGGACGTTACTCTTGAACATGAATTATCCAACACCGACATGACGGACTTTCCCAATGCTTCCGCATATTGTCAACAACTCAAGGTGTTGTCGGACCAACTCAAAAACATCGGCGCGTCGGTCACTAACTCGGCTTGTTTTACAACTAGTTGTCGGCCTCACCGACGCATATAGTGGAGTGGGTACGCTCATCCACCAAAGCAATCCTCTTCCACCATTTTAGCAAGCCCACTCTATGCTCATTCTCGAAGATGCGGGTTTTGCCAAGAAGACAGTGACCACGTCAAATTCCGCCTTGGTTGCCGCTCCGTCCAATGAGAATTCGTCACAATTTGAAAATTTGCCTCCAGATCATAGCCAGAAGGGCCGAAACAACGGTACTGGGAGCAAAAACTGCGGTGGTGGTAAAGGCGACGGTCGTGTCCATATACATCATCTCAAAATTGAAAAGCAGAAAGAAAAATTCGAACCATTAATAATATTGTTAGAACCTTACTTGCTCATGCCTCTCTACCACCATCTTTTTGACATCATGCGTAAATGGCAACCTATCTGTTAAACATACTTTCGAACAAACAAGTAGCCTACTAATCCACACTCAAAATTTTATACCTAAGGGACCCTTCATATTCTCATTTACGGGTTTTTGGGTGTTTATGCTATCCTCTCGTTCCTTCTACTACCATTAATAAACTTCAATCCCGGTCAACTCCGTGAATTTTTTGGGATATCCATCAAATCATCGTGATTACAAATATTTCGACTTATCCTCTATAAAATCATCGTAAGTCGTCACAAATTTTTTGATAAAACAAATTTCCCTTTTGCAAAATTACATTATTCCATACCTCCTACCTATGAATTTCTTGACGATAGCATACATATTTGATCCATAAATTAGCCTCTCAAATAACCCCAATGTTTCCCCGTGTCTTAGCCCAATCACCGAGCCCAGCGGCTGCTGGCCCAGTTGAGTCTCTCGCCAGCAACTCACTGCCGCGAGGACAAGTGGCTGGCAGTCCGCTGGGTCTAGACCCACCATCCATCTCTAGCAGGCCACTGCCCGCAAGCTCACTGCCCATTTACTTGTAATTTTGATTTATATTAAGAGTTAAATTTAAATATACTTGATTACAAATATACATTTAAAAAAAAAAGTAAACACTTAGCAACATAATAAAATGAAAAATATATTGTTCAGAGTTCTGCTTTCTAAGTTTCTTTCTTAATCAGAAAAAGCCTTTAAGCGGCTATGAATCAAATAAAAAAAGTGAATTCGGATTCATCGCTACCATCTCTCCTTTGGTTCTGAGATTGTAAGAATTTATGCCCTCTTTCTCTTCAAATTAAATCGGCCTACTTACAAATCCTATTTAAAATGGTGTGAATGCTCGACAAGCCGCTATATTAGAGGCGCATATATTATATCCGTCAATCACATTTGTCATTAATAGTAAGCTTATTAATCTAATTCAAATTTTCCATTTTATTTGACCTCATTTTGTCCTTGTATTGGTAAGGAGGTAGTAGTGCTGTTCTTCCTTAATGTGAATTGATTAGGGAATAATCTTTGCCGTTCGAGGGTATGAGTAGCCGTAAGTAACAGTGCAGCGGTGAGTAGAGAATAGTGAAGGGTGGATGACAAAAAGTGCACGTGGATCGAGGGATATCAGAGTGATCAGAGTTGTCCGCACCCTCAGAAAAAGTTAGCGAAAATCACATGCCGCAAGGAATCTTACTCTCTCTCATCCATCTGAAATAAAATAATTTCTTCTTTATTTTTATTAATAAATAAGTATATATATAAATTATAATCTTCGAATATAAAAAAAAATATTTATATTATACTTCTAAATCTTAATTATACTTATACAAGAATTTTACAACTATGATAAATTTGTACACTAGTTTAATTACAATCCTAATCTTATTTGAGAACGGTACTGTGCTATATTCTATCACACACCCGCAGTAATAGCGGACGGTTGTCTTAAGTTGAGACTGTCCCTAAAATCTTCAAATAGAACTGAGGGAAGACACTTCGTAAAGATGTCAGCAATTTGGTATCACAATCTTCTTTCATTTTATTTTTTTTGATATCCAGCTTTCCGGCTTACGCCAGACTATTTCTGGAGATAGTAGTCCTTCAGCATTACTACCAGTAAATCGCGGGATGTGCCTGAATGACCAGAGTTTGAGAACAGATCAACTGATATCACCTACAAGGTCCTACCCAAGAAGAGAGCAAATTAATCCCACCAGAGTTCGAATCCACGCTGCAAACCTCCAGTTAAATTTTAAATTTCTCTCTTTTGTCATCCAACTATGCCTGGAGAACCTCTCTATCCAATCTTCTTTCATTTTTTTTTTTTTGATAATCCAGGTTTCCAGGCTTGCGCCTGACTACTTCACTCAGATACCCAGGCGTCCCCGGAGATGATGGGGACCGGCCCTTCAAAGACCCCACCATCGTAAATCGCGGGATGTGCACATAGTCGGTCGTTCCGCTAGCGCCCACCGGATCAATGCTACAAGGTTGACACCCCCACAAGCCCCATCCACAAGGCTTGGCGGAGACCGAACCCACACTGCAACATGCTAGCGCGTCTTTTAGCGCCCAGGCTTTACCACATGTATGTGCCCCGGATGATGATATCCGGAGGGGAGAATCGAACTTGCGACCCTAAGGCCGCAAAGTTGACTCCCTGCCAGCAAGCTGACCCTCTAGATAATCTTCTTTCATTTCTACTTCCTCCTTTACATGCAATGGCACACTCACAAAGTTACAACCAAAGCTATCCATTAATTTGGCAAATCAAATTAAATAAGCTACCGGAGTACTACTGTATTATAAAATCTTCTGATGAATCATGTTGTCAATATTGTATTGGACTTTATTTTAGATAAAATATATAAAGTCCTCTTTGAACTATTTATAAAAAAAAAAGACACTCAAGCTCTATAAGAGTCCTATTACCTCCTTGTCTTATTCAGGATTAGGAATGTCAACGGGGCGGGGCGAGGTGGGAGTGGGGGCGGGGGCGGGGGCGGGGGCGGGAGAAGGACCCCATATTCGTACCCCGCCACCTAAAATCCACCCCCACACCCGCCCCACCACCCATCACGGATAGTAATTCCTCCACCCGTATCCGTCTGGCGGGTATAGAATTATACATGCCCCCCGTCCCACTTACCCGGCGGGTACCCATTACCCGCCTCACCATATGTTGGGTACCCGCATACCCACATACCCGTCTCACCTACCCACCTAAAATATTCAACTAATCAATATTCTACACTTCTACACCACATGTATAAATAAAATTAACAAAGTTCAAATACTGCATCAGTAAGTTAACTCTTCAATATTTGATTAAAACATTCTACACTGATTTACCTAAATAATACAAAGAACTGAAGAAGTAGGATTTGAAAATAATGAAAAATAATTAATAAGAATTGAAAAGTGAAGACTTAACAAAGAATGAGAAAAAATAGGAGGAAATAAAGATGGGTTTTACTTGAATAGAAAGAGATGAAGATGGTATCAAGGATTCATGGCAGTCGCAGGTAGAGATGGCAGTGGATCCTGGACCCGGTCCGGATCCGGTGGATCCAGATCCATTTTATAGGATATGGATCTTCAAAATTTGGACCCGACGGATCCGGATAGGACCCGAATCCGTTTCGAACGAATTGGATCAGGATCTTGTATTTGAGATCCGTACCCGATCCAGATCTGACCCGTGGATTCCTTTTGAGGGATGCAGTGACTGGTAAGTCTGATTCTTCACATTTTTCCATGGCAAGTAATATATTATGATCTGTTTTCATGTTCAGTTATCAGTTACACTATGTTTCAAATCTTAATGTTCTCTATAAGAGGCAAAATAATGTGGTAATAGTATCTAATAAACAACCTATTCTATCAACTAAAAGTGATTGCGACATTTGTTTCCAATCTCAAAGCCTATTCTATCAGCATTGCACATGAAATTTGTTACTTTGGTTGTGAGTAGACTCTAAATTTGGCCTTTTTATCTACAGAAAGTTGCATAAATTTTGGTACATTTAAGATTCTAATGCTTAAATTTTAGTATATTGTGAATGTTCAAAGTTTTTACAAAGAATTGCGTTTAAAAGTGGTTTATTATTGATTAGGTGAGAGTTGTTTAACTATTTGTCTCATCCTTAAAGCTTTCTAAATCCATTATTTTAAATTTCTGAATTACTTGTGGTTCTTAGGGATGACGAAGACTGCTTACAACTCTATATACTGAGGAAAGGGACACTTCGAATGATAAGATAGTGATAAGTTTTTCTTTGATATTCTGCTTTTTCCTCAGCAATAGTGTGAGCATGTTTGTCTCTTCACTTCATGATTGTCTTAACCTTAAAAAATATAACTATGACTAGAACCATATTTTAGGATATACCCAAAAAATAAAAATAAAAATTAAAAGCCCCATAAGCTTGCAAATTATTTTTACAGTTTTTGTTTTTAATTTCTTGATTTGTTTTCTGATAAGTGTCTTATGATTTTTACACAAACATTCCAAACTTGGAATGAAATGAGATCTTATCTAAATGATTGGAATGAAAGGCGTGATAGTGCAAATGATTTTGGGATGATCCAAGAAGCGGACATTGGAGTTGGCATTATTCAAGGAAGACCTAAATTTGAGTTTCATTTTGTCAAAAAAGTTTCAACAGGTGGAATATTATTCAAGGCAAAAAAATTTACATGTGGATCCAGATCCGATTCGTGGATCCGAATTTGGATCTAATTTTTATGGATCCGATGGATCTGGATCCGGATTTGGATCCAGATATGAAAAACGGATCTGGATATGGATCTAATAGGATCCGGCCCAGATTCGATCTGTTGTCATCCCTAGCCGGAGGGAGTTTATTTTTTTGAGTTTGACTTTAAGAATTAGGGATTTAGGGTTGACTTTTGAGTTTCTTCCTGGGAAGCTTTTGGTTTTGAGTTTTGGGATCCTGCGATTTCGCAAGATGAGTTATATGTGTATGGTGTATGTGAGAAACTGAGAATGTTTATTTATTTATTTATTTTTACTTTTTTCACTTTTAAACCATATTTGGACTTTGGGTTAAGGAAACAAGTTGCATGCCCATTATTTACGTGTGCGGGTATGGGCGGTGCGGGTACGGTGCGGGTCTTATATGAAATCCACCCCCGCCTCACTATCCATGGCGGGTAGCACTTTTGATACCAATACCCGCCCCACCACCTACCAAACCATCCCCCATACCCGACCCAACTGGAGCGGATGCGGGGCGATACCCTCATTTACCCGCCCAGCTGACATCCCTATTCCGGATGAAATTATTACATTCGTATAGGCCCACGTGACATAAAAAGTAGACTTTACTCTCCAAGAGAGCGTGAGATGAGCAAAACATAACAACAACAACATATCCAGTGAAATCCCACAATGTACGGTCTGGAAGATGAGCAAAAAACAACTTTTTAAATTCTTTTTCTATATTATATTAATGACCCATGTGGTCCGGCCTTTCCCCGGACCCCGCGCGTAGCTAGAGCTTAATGCACCGGGCTGCACTTTATTATTTTTATTTTAGTTTTTCAAAATTGGCACTTCTCTCTCCCCCCCCCCCCACCCCAATGGTAACAAGTCAGATCCCTACCCCTTTCTCCGACTGTAACCATCCATGCGACCAGGTAACCCACTTCGACCGTCTACCAGGTAACGCCGATGACTTTTTCCGGTATCTTCTCTTTTTTACTTCTTCTTCTCTTCTCTTTTCCTCCTCATCATACTTCTACTTCTTCTATTCTTCTCTTTTTCTCTGTTTTTCTTCTTCTTCTGCCACTCGAATCGGCGGTCAGGTTACTAAGCTACTCCGACGCTGGCGTGAACATCAACTCCGGTGGTGAACATTGTCGATGAACAGTGTCCCGGTTGTGAACAGTCTCCGGCCGTGAACAATGTTTTCCACAGAGAACAAGTTCTACCCAACTGGAGTTGGTACCTACTGTCGCCCTTATTGATTCTTTCTCTGTCATCCTTGTAGTTGTTGTTTTTCATTTTGTTGTATTTTTCGGCGGCCTCTTTTCCAGCAAAGTACACCGATGGTTTCGTCTGGCCGATCTATTTTTGGTGAAGAAAAGGCTTCATATCGGACACCTACTGGACTGGGATATCTACTCTCGCCCACTACTCCTCACCAGCAGCCACCACAACTGTCGCTACTGCATCGCCGGTAGCTTATTTTGGCGGTTCTCAAGTGACCCTTCTCCCTATACCTCTTCTATTTCCCCTTTTTGTTTTCCTTTGCTTTGCTTTTACCGGTACCAACAGATATATATCCAAAGCATCAACTGTCGGAACACCACCATCGAGACCAGATTTGTCACGATGCGCATCTAGGCTCTATCTCTCCGATCTTCTACCTAACATCAGGGTTCTATCTCTCTGGTCTTCATTCTTTTTGCTAATTTATCTTTGCTTGGCAGTCGAATTTGTTTCATAATATATTGATTCCTGCCCTTAGTATATTACGTTATTGCATATACTTTTCTTGCCTTTAGTTATATCATTCTTGGCGTTCCTATTTTAGGTGTAAACCTTTGATTAGTCTATTAGTTTATATCCGCTTTAGTAGTTTTGGTGAATGATGGTAGACTAGGGTCATGTTCTCGGTGGGGGACGAGGACGACGGTTAGGGGGGAAAGTGGGGTAAGGGATATGCTAGGCTGAGAATAGGGTCTTGGAACATTTAGACTTTAACGGGGAAGTCCAAAGAGTTAGTTAAGATTCTTAAGAAGAGGATGATTAATATAGTCTGTGTCCAAGAGATCAAATGGATAGGACCTAAGGCTAAGGATGTGAACGGGTATAAGTTATGGTTCTCGGGTAGGTCAAGGTATAGGAATGTGGTAGACATTTTGGTAGACAACGAGTTAAGGGATCAGGTGGTAGATGTTATGAAGGTCAATGACAGGATAATGACGATTAAGTTAGTAGTTGGAGGATTCACTATGAACATTATTAGTGCTTACACGCCGCATGCAGTCTTGGACGAGGAAGAGAAGAGGCATTTTTGGAAGGATTTGGACGAGGTGATGAGAGGTAAACCACACATTGAGAAGTTATTTGTACGAGGGGATTTTAATGGACATATCGGGTCACTTCCGGAGGGGTTATGACGACGTGCATGGAGGCTTTGGCCTTAGGGACAGGAACGGTGGAGACGTCTCACTTTTGAAGTTCGCTAAAGCTTTTGGGATGGTGATAGCCAATTTGAGGTTCATGAAGAATGATGAGCACTAGGTGACTTTCCGTAGTTCGGTTGCTAAGACTCAGATAGACCTTTTGCTCATTAGGAAGGTTGACAACGGTCTTTGTAGAGACTACAAGGTTTTTCCAACTGAGTATCTTACAACCCGACATAAGCTTTTGGTGATGGATTTGGAGATCAAGATGGAGAAGAAGATGAGACTTGTGGATGACAGGCTAAGAATCAAATAGGGGAGTTTGACTATGGCTAGTGCAAAGGAGATAGGGGAGAGGTTGATGGCCAGGGGGCTTGGAGGAGTAGTGGGGATGCGACCGGTATGTAGGACAGGATGGTCAGTTGCATTCGGGAGGTAGCTAGAGAAGTGCTAGGGGTCTCGCGGGGTAGCCGTGGTGGGCATCGAGGGGACTGGTGGTGGAATGGTAAAGTTCAAGAGAATGTGGAAGCAAAGAATGTGGCGTATGCGAAATTGGTAGAAAGCAAGGATGATGTGGAAAAATGGATGAATAGGGAATTATATAAAATGACGAGGAAGGATGCAAATCTAGCGGTTACGGTGGCGAAAACAGTTACTTTTGAACGCATGTATGTGGAATTAGAGGAAAAAATATGAGATAAGAAGTTGTAAAGACTAGCCAATACGAGGGAGAGGAGGACCCGTGACTTGGATCACGTGAGGTGCATCAAAAATGAGGACGACAAAGTACTGGTAGAGAACGCGCGTATTAGACGGTGGTGGCAGTCTTACTTCCATAAACTCTTAAATGAAGAAGAAGATAAAGACATTATGCTGGGAGATCTGGAGCAATCCAGAAGGTACCGGGATTTTGGATAATGTAGACGTATTAAGGTTGAGGAGGTAAAATGTGTTTTTTGCAGGATGCCCAAGGGACGAGCGACCGGGCCTGATGAGATCGTAGTTGAGTTTTGGAAGTGCGCAGGCAGGGCAGGTTTGGAGTGGCTGACTTAGTTTTTTAACGTCATTTTTAAGACGACGAGAATGCCCGAAGAATGGATGTGGAGTACAATGAATCCTTTGTACAAGAACAAATGTGACATCCAGAGTTGCAATAACTATAGGGGTATCAAGCTACTAAGCCACACTATGAAAGTTTGAGAAAGGGTAATGAAGATGAGGGTGAGAAGAGACGTGTCTATTTCCGAGAACTAGTTTGGATTCATGTCAGGGCATTCGACTACAGAAGTTATTCATCTTATTAGGAGGTTAGTGGAGCAGTATAGGGAGAGGAAGTGAGACTTACATATGATTTTCATCGACCTCGAGAAGGCATACGACAAAGTCCCTTAGGAGGTTCTATGGAGATGTTTGAAGGTAAGAGGTGTACATGTGGCGTACACTAGGGCGATCAATGATATGTATGATGGAGCCAAGACCAAGGTAACGATAGTAGGAGGAGACTCGGAGCACTTTCCAGTGATGATGGGGCTGCACCAGGGATCTGTTCTTAGCCCATTCTTATTTGTCTTGGTGATGGATGGACTGACACGACAAATTTAATGGGAGGTTCCATGATGTATGTTATTCGCAGATGACATAGTCCTGATAGATGAAACTCGCAGCGGAGTGAGCACTAAGCTGGAGGTTTGGAGATAGACTCTGGAGTCTAAATGGTTCAGGATGAGTAGGACCAAGGCAGAATACTTGGAGTGTAAGTTCAGTAACGGGAGCGACCATGAGACAGGTGTGGAGGTGAGGCTTGATACTCAGGTCATTCCAAAGAAAGGAAACTTCAAGTATCTCGAATCTATTATCCAAGGAAACAGAGAGATTGATCTCTATTTCACACATCGTATTGGTGCAGGATGGATGAAATAGAGGCTCACTTCTGGAGTCTTGTGAGATAAAAATGTGCCATCAAAACTTAAAGACAAGTTCTATATGGTAGTGGTTAGAACGACTATATTGTATGAGGCGGAGTGTTGACTAGTCAAGACTTCGCACATCCAAAAGATGAAAGTTGCAGAGATAAGGATGTTGAGATAGATGTGTGGGCATACAAGGATGGATAAGATTAGAAATGATGATATTCGGGACAGAGTGAGAGTGGATTCGGTGGAAGATAAGATGTGGGAAGCGAGATTGAGATGGTTCGGGCATGTGTAGAGGAGAGGCACAAATGCCCCAATGCAGAGGTGTGAGAGGTTGGCTATGGACGGGTTCAGGAGGGGTAGATGTACGCCGACGAAGTATTGGGGAGATGCGATTAGACGGGATATGGCGCAGGTGCAACTTACTGAGGACATGACCTTATATAGGGGGTTGTGGAGGACACGAATTATAGGGGGTTGTGGAGGACACGAATTAGGGTAGTAGGTAGTTGAGCGTAGTCATACTCACGCTTACATACTGGTAGTTGTAGTGTTATTATTGTAGTCCTGCTTAGCCTATCATATTAGTAGACACAATATTATTTTATAGTCCCTTGTCCTTTGATTTCTGTTGATGTATGTTCTTTCGTGTACTTTGTTTATCTTATTTACCTACGTTAGTTACTGTTTATTTTTTCAGAATGCTTTATCATGACTTATTCGCTTTTATTACCATCATTTTTATACTGTTTTAAATTTCTTGTGTGGATCTGACCGTTTCTCTTGCTTTGCTTGTGCTTATGCTTTGTTTTGAGCCAATGGTCTTTCGGAAACAACCTCTGTACCTAACAAGGTAGAGGTAAGATCTGTGTATACTCTACCCTTCATAGATCCCACGTTGTGGATTTCATTGGGTATGTTGTTGTCGTTGTTAGTTTTTCAAAACTTTTTTTCTTTTTCCTCATCTTCCCCATCCATTACCTTAGCTTTCTCCTTTTTTATCTTCTGTGATTCCAGCCTTCTTATCATTGTTCCTCTTCTTTTTTTTCTTGGTTAATTGTAGTTGAGTTTGTAGTATTCAAGGTGAAATACTCCGAAATCATGGTGTTGCGATTTTCCGATCTGAATCGTAAAGGGCAATTTTCATTATTTTACCATTTGACCCTGTTGAATCAATTACTCAGTTTGTTTTGAAAAGGCAATGTTAATACATTTTTTCTTCTTCTTTTTTTAGTTTGATTCGCTGGTTTTTCTCTACTAAAAATAAGGTTAAGAGATGACGAAAGAATGATCGATTTGGGTGGTAAGGAGTTGACGAGGATGGTGATTTAAATTCTAGATTTTGGTTTGATGGTAATTCTAATGTTCAGATTTTGATTATTTGTTGATGGTTTGGCAGTGATTAGCGGGCTCCGGCGGGATTAGCCATAGGACCTTAAAAAGTTTAAGTGTCTTTTTAGAGATAGAAAACTAATTTAAGTAGATTTTATGTATTTTCTCTTTATTCTACCACATTCAGTACTATAGCAAGACTAACTCACTACTAGAGCCTGCATCATATTCTCTTGATCCTTTTAATTTCATGCTTAAACGTGTAAACTTTACCAATTACCACATACTTTGGGACAAATAAAATGAACAATATAAACAAAAACTAGACTCCGTTTTTATCCTATGTTTAAGTTTTCATCATATTTGAATTTAAGCCAGTTCGAAGTTTAATTTGTCTATTTGATGTAATTTGAATGCGCATATGGCACAAAATGATATTTTCTCCGTCCTAAAATATTTATCACATTTTTCTTTTTAAAAGTCAATTTGACTAAATTTTAAAATTTAACTATATTATATTAATTCAACATTTTAAAATTAAAATTTAGATATTTGAAAACTATACGAAATATTATAAGTTGTAATTCTTCTCGTATTAATATAATTAAAAAATATTATGGATTTAACCTTTGACCAAAACCAAAACGACAAAATGGTCTCCCGTTGTCGAATCTATCTTCTAGTAAAAAATCGTTGCTCAAATTTTGCGGCACACATGTTACAACTAAGGCCAAGGTCGACGACCACTCTGGCCGACTCGTCTCGCTCCACCGCCCGGCCGCTCGCCATCCCGCTTCTAAAAAAAAAAATTTAATCTAAGTGACTCGAATCCTGATCGACGATGTCTCGTCTCCGCCTGCACTCCGAGCCCGCCCAAAGTTCACGACCGAGACCGCCTCGAAAGCCCGCCCCGAGCCCACCCCGACCTCGACTCTTAACCCTTTAGCAAAAATAATGCACCAACGCATTTTAGATTATGGCTGCTGGCCAACTAGCCATTTTAGGCCCCCTCCCCAACCCCCTACTCCTTAATATTTATTTTTAACCCATAAGTTATTATATTTACACTTTAACCCAATTTTTCAACTATAAATAACCTATTTTCTTCATCTTTCTCACAAATCTTCCTACAATCTCTCTAATTTCTCAATATATCTCTACATTGTTTGCCTAAATATTCAATTTTATTAATTCATTTGGGAATTTGAGGAAGTTGGCAACTAGCTTGGTGATCTTCCATCGAGCAAAGTTTCAATTTTCAACCTTCGATTACACAGCCGACGCTACGCTTATGCTAATGGTACATTTTGCTCCTTCATTAAATTATTATTGTCTGCTTATTTTATTTAGCGCACTTAATTTTATTGTCTTTAATTATTTATTATCATAATTAAAATGGAAGGATTAAAAGGTATGTTTAAGTATGTGGTAAGGGTGCTTCTTCTAGTAGAGGCAACTGTGGCAAGGGTACTTCTTCTAGTCATCTTATTCCTACACAGATGATTTTGTTGATACTCAACATTTTCCTACAATACCATTAGATTTAGACGAGGAGTTATTTTCTGAACTCAAGAAGACTTTAATTTAGACGATGATCTAGACGATACACCCACTAATATTGATGACAACACTTGCCCACTAGTGCACCTTCAACTCTAAATACCTCCTATTCCCCCAAGATGAGATTTAGGTCCAAGAAAAACGACCATTAAAATCGATGCATGGACATTTTTTGATAGGGACGAGAATCAAGTAGCCATATGTAAAATTTGTAAAAATGTTTTAAAATTTAAACTCGAAAAAGGTCACTGGGATCTGGGGTTTAATTAGACACGAGTAAGTGCTCATCCACCTAGGTATGCCCAATACCAAAGCTTCAAAACCGGAAAAAGCGCAACGCCGCCTCCATCTGACAAGGTTCACCATACCGACATCGTCCTGACTGCATGGTCAAATTAACCCATGACTGGGAATTGTAGGCTCTAAATACAACAAACATGAGATAGGGAAGCAATATCAAAATTAGTTGCAGGAGGGTTTGCCTTTTTCATTTCTTCATCTCCTGCTTTTATTCATTACATTAGAGATATATATAATCCTCGCTTTTAACGGTTTTCCTAGGTCAACCGTTAAGAGAGATGTATTTAAATTTATGCATGAATATCAACAATATTTACGTTTCATTATATCATTTTAATGGCAAAGTATCTATCACTGCCTCGATATAGGTCGAGTACTAACGCCATGATTATTTAACAGTAACTTGTCATTGGATAGATTATAAATGGCCCTATGCAAAACGTATTTTTAGCGTATAGATATATAGATGATAGGCACACCGGGTACTTTTATTGCAGTAAAATATTTATCAAGTGTGCGATTATTACTAATTACCGATAAAATTATGACTATTACATTAGATAACGCTCTAATAACAATTACGCAATTACAATGTTAAAAATAGTTTAGCTCCATCTTTCCAGACCATTTTCATATAAAATGCTGCAAGGCCATATATATAACTTAATTAAAGGATTTATCACTTTTGAAGACATTCTTAAGTAAAATACAATTTGCTATAAACTTTATTTTTAAAAGTAATAAAGTACAACGTAGAAAAGAATATAAAAATTTGTCATGATTGTGGACTACCTTAGAAGAATTCCACAAGAAGTATCCACTAGGTGGAATTCTTTATACAGCAACTCCTTGTTGCTTATGACTATAAATTACCTATAACTTTATTTTTAACTCTCATAATAAAAAGCCACCAATATGATTTTAGATAGTGATTCGGGAAAAAATTTCCTAACTTATTGTATTTTTAGAGAAATTTTTTCAAGCAACAAAAGAATTTTTCCGGTATATATTATCCTACTATTTCAACTATGTTATTTTATATAACTCTAATATTTTTATTACTTAGTGAATATATGGAAAAACCAAATTTATAAAATTTATTAAAAATGTTTGTCAAAATAAAAAAATATTTTATTCCTATTCCTTCTATTTATATTATTGGTTCAGATAAATCCTACTATTAAAATAGACGGTACTAAATCACTAATTGAAACTATTTACGATTGTATAGAAGTACTACCACCTCCAAGTCCCAAAAATCTAAATCACCCACCACCTATTGAACAAAACTAAAAGAAGAAGTGTTGAATAGCGAGAACACCACCGCAAAATATATATAGATTTTATCAACAAGAAAATGCTAGTAACGCATCGCTACCATACCATCTTCTTCATCTTCAACACAACCTCACAAAGACATATGCTTCATGGCTAGTACAAAGCCTCGTAAATAGAATGTGCGGCCGCACTCTACTAACCAAATTAGCGAAGTTGGATATTTTGTTTTGGCAGGTTCTGCATCGTATCAAGAAGTTATCAATGAAGATGGACAGTTAAGACTTGTTTAAATAATCGAGGGGGAATGAGAAGACCTTTTCCGACACTTTCATTGATGGCTCGAGATGTTTTGAACATTCAAGCGCCATCAATCAAGGCTTAAAGCGCTTTTTCTGGCAGTGCATATCAAATAGAGACCACAGACACTATCAGTCGAGACAAACTTTGAAATCGCAAAGATTATTCGTAGATTGATACGAGCTGAGCGGAGAAGGTGCGGTCAACCGAGATCAACGAAGAAGATGATGAAAACTACAACGAAATCTTAACCGCCGTAGTGGAAGCGACTGCGGATCAATTTGATCAACAAATACCTATTCCAACCGGTTAACCACATGAAATCATCACAATTAGAATGCATTTTTTGAAAATGTAATTTTTTTAATTGCAATTTTATTATGTAATTTGCAACTTTTGGACAACACCATAAAGTTGCAATTTAGATTTTAGACAATTGTATTTGTATTACAAAAAATCATATGTCTATTAAATAATATAAGAGGCACAAAAACAAATTTGGATGTTTTTATTACACTATCTTGTTTTGTTTATTGAGTTTTTTTATACATATATTTATTTAAAAAAAAAGGAAAACCCGACTCGCCCCGCCTCGACTCGAGCCCGACCCGAGCCCGCCTCGCTCGATATCGACGGATCGGATCGGGACTGATCGAGCAGTCCCGCCTGCATCTGACCCCGCTAGTCCCGATCCCGACTCTGATCGTCTCGCCCCGACTCGACTCCTGCATCTTACGCCAGACTCCGAGCCCTACCACTGGCCACCCTTAGTTACAACTCAAGCTCAAAACGCATAGTATTTGTTTTGCTCTAACAAATTTGTTACTCGAATTATGTATTTTCTCCTTTCCAATTTATACGATGATTGATTAGTTTGGAGAGTTAAATAATTTTTTATTTGATTATAATTTTTTATAATTCTTTTAATATATTATGAGTTATTAATTACGAAGACTTATAGTATTTTTTATATAATTTTTAAATATTTAAATTTTATTATAAAATACTATAAGAATTTATGTTTGATTTTGAGTCAAAGAAAGAGTTGTCTAACTCTCAAAATTGGTCGGCCCTCATATAAATTGGCACGAGGAGAGTAATTATCGATTTCAAAGCGCATGTTTTTTGTAAAACTTGTTTTATGTCTAATAAATTTTTATTTTTGCTTTTCTCGTTTATTTCAATGTGGAATTAGTAACATACACGCTTTCTTAAAAAATTTAACGACCTCAAAGTCTGTTACTATGTCACTCTGACCCGCCGTTATTAGCTCGCCTTCGGTCACTGCGTAACAACAAATTATCTAGACATTGATAATTCTCAGAATCCCATATTCACCAATATGATGCAGATCAGTACAACTAAGAACATGTTGGTTTCTTATTTCTTCAATTACTTCTAATAAATTTGAAGAGAAAATTCTCAAGAAAATAAACCATTAATTAAAAGATTATAATTCAAACGGTAGTTTCACAAGTCCGAATGCAGTGATATTTTTTTTTTATCAATGATCACAACCGTCTTGTTAGCTTTATTAATTATTCTATAACAAAATGAAAATTTAAAATAATAGTAGTGAAAAGTGACCCAGGAGTCCTAAACAAATACTTTGAGTCTAAATTAAGGGTGTCCAATGGGGTGGGGCAGGTTCCGACGGGATGGGGGAGGGTCGGGACCGGGTCTGACTGGTCGGGACTGGCAGGACGGTGGGAGGTTCCGTTCCGTCCCACATCCCGACGGAACGTGGTCGGGACGGATCGGGTCGGGACTCGTTTTTTTTTGCTACTTAATTTAAAAAAATAATATATACAAACACTTCAATGATTAAACAAGCTAGTGTAATAAAAACATCCCAAGATTATTTTTGTGCCTCTTATATTATTTAATAGAAATGTGATTTTTTTTGTAATATAATTTCAAAATTGCAATTTTGTGGGGTTGTTCAAAAATTGCATTGCAAATGACATAGTAAAATACTAAAATTGCAATTAAAAAAATTTACATATTTAACCATACTCTTTCGAATTTCCTCACAGTGTCTTGAGGATCTTCCGTTGGAATTGAAATTTGTTTGTCAAATTCTTCAACGTCGCTTCCTGCTCCCTCGGACAATATTTCGTTGTAGTTGTAGTCTTCTTCTTCGTTGGTCTCCGGTTGGCCGCACCTCCTACGCTCCGCTCAAATCAAGTCTCTGAATAGAACTGCAATCTCCAATGTGTCTCCCGCCAATGAATGTTTGTGCTCTCCAATTTGAAATCTTCCCGCGGACAAGGTGCTTTCAGACGCTGTTGATGATGCTTGAATGTTTAACACATCTTGGACCATCTTTGTTATCGTTGGAAATGTCTTCTCATTCTCCCTCTTGTATTTAAGCAAGTCTTCTTGTCATTCAGCATTGACAATTAATTCGTACGGTATAATACCCTGTGAAGAAGTTGAACCACTACACATTTTATTTCTAAGGCCTTGAATACTAGCAGCAGAAACCACATATTTTTTATAAGGTTGCAGCGAAGTAGTAGAAGATGGTACAGAAGCCGGTTGATTATTTGCACTTTGTTGTTGGTAATAAGTTCTTTTTTTTTTTTGCATTCAGTATGTATGCTAGACGTAACTGCTTCTTTAGTTAGTGTCTCAGTTGGTTCTTCAGTTAGGTTTGTTGGAATTACTTCTACACAATCATAAATCGCTCCTACAAGTGTTTTACAATCGTCTACTTTAATAGTTAGATTTAATACAACACCAACAATATAAATAGTGGGGATAGGAAAAAAATATTTTTTAAATTTCTTAAACATTTTTTCAATAGCTGCCTTATAAGTTGGGTTTTTGCATATATTCATTAAGTAACAAAAATATTATAGCTATATAAAATAACATATTTGAAATAGTAGGATAATAAATACCGAAAAATTCTTTAGTAGCTTGATAATTTTTTTCCAAAAATCCATTAAGTTTTAAAATTTTATCCCAATCACTATCTACAAGCATATCCCTTGGATTTTTATTACGGGCGTTAAATAATAAAGTAATAGGTTGTCTATAATCGTAAGCAACAACTAATTGCTCATACAGAGAATTTCACCTAGTCGAAACTTCTTCTTGAATTTTTCTATATGATAATCCACAATCATGGCGTATTTTTTATACTCTTTGCGTCTTTGTATTTTTTACCTTTAAAAATAAAGTTTATGACAAATTGTATTTTATCAAGAATGCATTGAAAAAGTTTTAGGCCATCAATATAAAAAATGTCATGCATCTGATTTTAATTTCATTTTGTGGGGCCTCGATTCCTACTAGGGGGAATAGGAGGCATTCCAGTTTCAGTTTCAGGTTGAGACTCAGACTCAGTCTGAGGTTGAGGTGCACTAGAGGGTGTGTCATCTATATTATCGTCTAAATTAAATTCTGATTCATCTACTTTATCATCTACTGGTATATCATTAAAAAAAACATTTTCATCAATATTACTGAAATCAATCAAATCATCGGGGCTAGGAATAAGATTACTAGAAGAAGTACACGTACCCTTATTACCCCTACTAGAAGAAGTCTTACCCTTACCCTTACCCGTAATCAAACGTTTAAATCCTTACATTTTAAATATACAAGTAAATAATTAAATAAATAAAATTAAGTGCGATAATTAAAATTAAGTAACAATAATAATTTAAAAAATGAACGAAGGTACCAAACGCCGATGTAACGTCGACGTGTAATCGATGTTGAAAATGGAAACCTTGCTCGATGGATGATCATCAAGCTAGTTGCCAACTTCACTCTCAATTTTTTACTTTGATATAACATTTAATAGTGTGAAGATTTGTAGAATTTTAGAGAAATAAATTGAGAGATTAGAGAGATGGTAGGAAGATTTGTGAGAAAAATAAAGAGAAAAATGAGTTATTTATAGTTGAAACATAGGGTTAAAGTATAAATATATTAACTTAGAAGTTAAAAATAAATATTAGGGGGGGGGGAGGGGCAAAAATGACTGTTATAGTCGTTGCACAACGGTCAAAATTGAAATTTGGTTGTTGTTGCAACGATTATTTTTGCAAAGGGGGAGAGTGACTGGTCGGGATCGGGACTGGACGGGCTGGGGTCGAGTCTGGTCGGGTTGGGACGGGCGCGACGAACCCAGGCCCCGTCCCGAGTTCGAACCCCGACAAATATTTTTTTACTTTGTGGGATCGAGACGGGACAGGACGGGTAGTGGGATGGGTTGGGTCGATATCGGGCCGACCCGGCCCACAAGACAGTCTTAGTCTAAACTAAAGCGATAAAATCGTTCTCCTAACTAAGATATTTACTAGAAACTATAAATTGTCATTTTCAAACACCATTGGTTTTGCCTAAAGGTGGCCAGTGGGCCGGGGTCGGGTCTGGCGGGGTCAGGGGCGGGGGCGGGGTCCAGCTAGTTTTTTTTTTAAATAAATAAAATAACATATGTATAAAAAAACTCAATAAACAAGAAAAGATAGTGTAATAAAAACAGCCCAAGGCTGTTTTTGTGCCTCTTATATTGTTTAAGAGACATATGATTTTTTTGTAATACAAATACAATTGTCTAAAATCTAAATTGCAACTTTGTAGTGTTGTCCAAAAGTTGCAAATTACATAATAAAATTGCAATTAAAAAAATTACATTCTCAAAAAAATATGTTCTAATTGTTTGATGATTTCCTGTAGTTCTTCGGTTGGAATTGGTATTTGTTGGTCAAATTGGTCCACGTCGATTCCACTACCTTCGGTTAAGATTTCGTTGTAGTTTTCATCTTCTTCTTCGTTGATCTCCGGTTGACCGCACCTTTCTCGCTCCGCTCAGATCCAATCTCTGAATAATACCGCAATTTCAAGCCGCTCCCGCTAATGAGTGTCTGTGGTCTCCTATTTGATATCTGCCACAGTGAAAAAGCGCTTTCAACCAGCTTGATGACGCTTGAATGTTCAAAACATCTCGGGCCATCAATGAAAGTGTTGGAAATGTCTTCTCATTCCCTCCAAAGATTTCAAGAAGTCTTCATGTCCATCTTCATTGATAACTTCTTGATACGGTACAGAACCCTGCAAAATAAAAATATCCAACTCGCTAATTTTGTTAGTAGTAGAGGTACGGCCGCACATTCTATTTCTGAGGCTTTCAATACTAGCCGCATAAACAACATGTCTTTTGTGAGGTTGTGTTGAAGATGAAGAAGATGGTATGGAAGCCGGTAAGTTACTAGCATTTTTTTGTTGATAAAATCTATATATTTGTTTGCATTGGTGTTCTACGCTAGACAACACTTCTTCTTTAGTTTGTTCAATAGGTGGTGGGTGATTTAGATTTTTGGACTTGGAGGTGGTAGTACTTCTATACAATCGTAAATAGTTTCAATTAGTGATTTAGTACCGTCTATTTTAATAGTAGGATTTAATACAGAACCAATAATATAAATAGTGGGAATATGAATAAAATATTTTTTTATTTTGACAAACATTTTTTTAATAGCTGTCTTATAAGCTGGTTTTTCCATATATTCACTAAGTAATAAAAATATTAGAGTTATATAAAACAACATAGTTGAAATAGTAGGATAATATATACCGGAAAATTCTTTTGTTGCTTGAAAAAAATTCTCTAAAAATACAATAAGTTCGGAAATTTTGACCCAATCACTATCTAAAATCATATAAGCTGGATTTTTATTATGAGAGTTAAAAAATAAAGTTATAGGTATTCTATAGTCATAAGCAACAAGTAGTTGCTCGTATAAAGAATTTCGCCTAGTGGATACTTCTTGTGGAATTTTTCTATAAGATAGTCCACAATCGTGTCAAGTTTTTTTATATTCTTTTCTACGTTGTACTTTATTACTTTTAAAAATAAAGTTTATAGCAAATTGTATTTTACTAAGAATGTCTTCAAAAAGTGATAGACCATCCTTTGCAATTAAGTTATATATATGGCACGCGCATTTTATGTGAAAATGATATGAAAAAGATGGAGTTAAACTATTTTTTTAAATTGTAATTACGTAATTGTTAGAAGAAGCGTTATCTAATGTAATAGTCATAATTTTATCGGTTATTCCGTAATAATGGCACACTTGATAAATATTAACTGCAATAAATGTACCAGTGTGCCTATCATCTATATATCTATCCGCTAAAATACGTTTTTGCATAGACCATTTATAATCTATCCAATGACAAGTTACAGTTAAATAATTATGGTTGTTAGTACTACGACCTATATAAGACGTGATAGATACTTTGTCATTAAAATGATATAATGAATATCGTAAATATTGTTGATATTCATGCGCGAATTTAAATACATCTCTCTTAATAGTTGATCTAGGAAAATCGTTAAAAACAGGATTATATATATCTATAATGTAATGAATAAAATCGGGAGGTGAAGGAAATGAAAAAGGCAAACCCTCCACAGCAACTAATTTTGATATTCCTTCCCTATCTCTATGTTTATTGTATTTAGGGCCTACAATTCCCTCCGTCATAGGGTTAATTTGACCCTGTACTTGGTCCGGGACAATATCAGTATGTGAACCTTGTCCCGATGGAGCGGGCGTTTGCGCACCGATTTTGAAGCATGGTATTGGGCACACCTAGTTGGATGAGCACTTACTACGTGTCTAATTTAACCCCCCGTCCCACCGTGACCTTTTCCAATTTTAAATTTTAAATATTTTTACAAATTTTACATATAGCTACTTGATTTTCTACGTCTCTATCAAAAAATGTCCATGCATCTGATTTTAATGGTCGTTTTGCTGGACCTCGTCTCATACTAGGGGGAATATGAGGTATTTCAGTTGAAGGTGCACTAGTAGGTGTGTTGTCATCAACATTAGTGGGTGTATCATCTAGATCATCGTCTAAATTAAAGTCTTCTTGAGTTCCAGGAAACAGCTCATCGTCTAAATCTAATGGTATTGTAGGAAAATATTGAGTATCAACAAAATCATCATGTGTATGAATAAGATGACTAGAAGAAGTACCCTTGTCCTGGTTGTCCCTACTAGAAGAAGTACCCTTGCCCTGGTTGTCTCTACTAGAAGAAGCACCTTTACCCTTAAACATACATCTTAATCCTTTCATTTTAATTGTGATAATAAATAATTAAAGTTAATAAAATTAAGTGCGCTAAATAAAATAAACATACAATAATAATTTAATGAAGGAACGAATGTACCAAACACCGACGTAACGTCGACGTGTAATCGAGAGGTTGAAAATTGAAACTTTGCTCGATGGAAGATCCTCAAGTTAGTTGCCAACTTCACTCCCAATTCCCAAATGAATAAATAAAATTGAATATTTAGTAAACAATGTAGTTTTGCAGAGAGATATATTGAGAGATTAATGAGATTGTAGGAAGATTTGTGAGAAAGATGAAGAGAAAATGAGTTATTTATAGTTGAAAAATTGGGTTAAAGTGTAAATATAATAACTTATGGTTAAAAATAAATATTAAGGGGTAAGGTTGGGGGTGGCCTAAAATGGCCGTTGCCCAACGGCCAAAATCTAAAATGGCCATTGGTACAATGGTTATATTTGCAAAAGGGGGAGAACTCGGGCGGGGTCGGGACGGGCTCGGGTCGGGCGGGCCTGGCGGGACGAGACATTGTCCCGTCCCGAGTTCGAGTCCCGCCACCGTTTTATTTTTTTTACACAGGACCGGGGCCGGCTCGGGTCAGGGTCGGGCCGTCTCGGCCCACTGGCCACCCCTAGTTTTGCCCAATTTTGGGCTGAAAGACAAGGCCATTGCATAACCTGGCTATAGGCTCAGATAGCCTATACATAGCTAGCCCAACAGCGATTTTGCCTGTTCAAGCATTTAAACCATTTTGGGCCTATAAACCAAAAGAAGAGATTTGGGCAAATAAAATCATATAAGTCCGTTATTTATTTTCTCTCCACGTTTAAAAAATAGAAAAATGCCTAAAATACATTCCAATCTTTACCGAGATTTACTGTAATACATCTAATTTTTACGAGGGTCCTATTTTCCCTGGATATGTTTTTAAGGAATTTATTTGCCATTTATCGAGTGCGTTGGATAATAATTCAAACACATGCTGAACAAAAGGCCAAAAAACAAAGGAGTCCGGTCATTTTCAGGTCATTTCATTCTTCAAACAAAACAAAAAATTAGAATTCTCTCATACATTCTTATTTTTTTTCATGAAGAAAACAGTTGATTCTCTTAGAATTTGATCTTGTGAATCACTATATTCTTTCATAATCGAGTCTTGACTTGTGTCGCGTTGGATTTTATTTTGAATTTCCATATAAATGTCAAAAAATGCTTTAAAAAATATAATCATGGGGTAATAGGACCACTGTAAAGGTTAAGTGTGTTACACCAAATCCGAGCAAATGTTGAGGGGTATTTTAGGCGTTTTTCCTTTAAAAATTTTGTGAACAATAACTCCCACACTACACACCTTGGAAGTAACACTTTTATAAGTTACCATCTTTATTCTACCTATCATTTTTGTACATCCCTTTATCTATTGCTAGAACTTCAGATAAAATTATGTGGCAATATACTAAATCAGGTTCGGATAAAATTATGTGGCATTATACGAGGTTAGATCTGGTTACCATCTAGTCAAATTTTTTGCTCATTATAGTGACGCAAATACTAATAGGCCTCAAGCAAGATATCATTCTTTCATAAAATATTTCTGGGATTTTTTTGTAGTCATTGAAACTAAAAAATAAATATAAACATTTTCTTAGAAAATGCATTCTTATTGTCTTACCAGTTAACGCTATCATTTATAAGAGATTGACTTATATTTGTGATGATTGCAAGATGTATGGTTTAGAAACAGAAATAATTGATCATATATTTTTTAGGTGTCTGAAACTCAGTTAATGTAAAAATTGTGTCCTATCTGCTGTCATGATTTAGGAAATATTATTGATTTCTCAAGTTGGTGACATGGTTTGTTTCACAATACATATCAGTATCATGATTCCATTGAGCTACTGAGATTAAGTGTTTATGTTCTATGGCAACTTTGGATAGCTAGAAATTCTTTTTACTTTAGCAGTGATATATATGAACCGATGACATAGTTAATAAGGCTCTTTTTTATATTCATGAATATAATGATGTTTTGCTTACTTTATCAGTTTTGACTTGCATGCCCAATAGAACTAAGGATGGAAATATTACTAGGACACAAGATGGGATTATTTTTTTTATAGATGCAGGCTTGCAGGTGAAAAAGGAAAAGACTAGCATTGGAATGACGACTATGAATAGCTGTGGTAATTTGCTTCATGCCCTTGGCACTCCTATTCAATTTGTGGGAAAGACCATTACCGTTGAAGCACTAGCAATTCGACATGCTTCGAAAAAAGCGTTATAGAACGGCTGGTCAAAAGTTCATATACTATCAAACGCAAAGAATGTGATACAAATGCTAAAAAAATGACAGTGTTTTGGAAAATAGATACCACTTCTAAGAATATATGGAGATCGATGAGTTCTTTTGAAGTGGTCAACTTTATGCATATCCCTCGCACATAAAATGTGCTAGCTCATAATCTAGCTAAATTTTCTCTTTTGGTTTTACTTAGCGTTTCATGTGATTCTGATTTTCCAGGCTGGATTGTAAATGATGCTTTGTCTTATGGACATGTAAAACATATCATGCAGCTGTTTATGAAGAGAAAAGACTTGCTTTGCTTAGAAGTCATGCTGAATTGCCGTGTTAAAAAAGATACAATAGTTTCCGAGAGATTCCTGATCTTACACTTCCATCAGAGTTGACCATTTTCCTGAGTATCATCTGGTCACTCTCCTCTAGTAGTCTTTTTAGAAGATTATAATACTCATATGTCTGGTGTCTTTCGTTTCCAAAGAATGTGGATATGCTATTTTATGTCACTCAATGACTTGATTGGAACATTCTTGTTTTAATACACGAAGAACACATGACATAAGGCAAAGATCCCGAGATAACTCTAAAAACTAACAAGATGATTCTGGTTAAACCGAGCCTTCCTTAGAGCATGCCAAATTGGAAAGACTTGCTTTGCTCAGAAGTCATGCCGAATTGGCAAGATTTGACTTGTTCACAAGCTTTGCATATAGTACATGACATCTTTATCCTACCAAGTTTAAATTGTTCACAAAACTTGCCGAGTTGATAAGACTTGTGTGTGTTGATGGGTGAGTTGAACGCTTCTAGCTGCAACAATCTTCTTTTTTGGGTTTTCCTGTATAGAGTGATGAAGCCTCTAGCTGGCTGATGTGGGTGAGTTGGGAGCTTCTGCACTTTAGACTGGCCGCACTTTTAATTCAAAGTAATATCGAAGATCCATTAAGCAGTGAATTGACCCAAAATGCTGCCTGTACCGTATCAGTGTTAAATGAGCAGATTGGATTGTATTTTAGCAGGTTATCCATTAAGCAGTGAATTTACCCAAAATGCTACTTGTACAGTAGCAGTGTTAAATGAGCGGATTTGATTGTATTTTAGCAGGTTAAAATGAGCCGGGTTAATAAATAAGTGAGTCAAAGTTAACTGAGCCAAAAAGGATTGGGCTGAAATGGCCTAATAAGCAGGTAATAATTCAACTCGCCTAATTCTTACTAAGTTTTAGTTTCTTATTTGTGCTTTTTAAAATTTTAAGTACCTACTAAAGCTATTTTTATTCTGTATTATGACTATAATATACCATATCAAATAAAAAAAAATTTCTTAAAAAATTTTTGATAAAATCAATTTGAACTACATATCAACTCAATTTTTAGATGGGCTGAAATGACGCCATTAATTTTTGCCACCCCAACGACTGTACACCAAGTTTTTAGGAGTGTATTTTTTGGTCCATTAAATTTATCTTTCCTTATATTCCTTCTGCTCTTGAGATCCATGAAATATAATATTTACCGATAGTATCACATATAATCATATATACATCTCAACTAGGGGTGTCAAACGGATGGGTTGAGTTGAATTTAGACGGGTTAAAATGGGCAGACCAATAAACGGGTTGGATTGTAACCCGCTCAAAATTTACTTATGTTGGGTTGAATCAAAATGAGTCAAACAACGGGTCATACCTCAACCCGCCCAACATGACCCAACTTGTAGTTCTACCCCAAACTTAGTTGCTTACTGATTTAACTTTAGGAAATTAGTTTTAAGTTGATCAGATTTAAGTTTAAGTTGAGGGCATTTGAGGGGGTAATTAGTTAAACAACGGATACTCATGATTAATTAAATAAATAAAAATAATCAATTGGATTATTAGATTGAGTTTAGGAATAACCAATCGTTCTTGTAATCAAATTGGATGTTCTAGATTAAATCCTTGATTATGCTTGTGAGAATGAATTTAAAAAGAATGTTTAGTAATGTGGAAATTTAAATTTAGTGACCATGGTTTCAAAGAACAGTTCCAAGTTTGAACGAAACTTGAGAAATCTTTGATCAGATTGGGGTAGAACTAATTTCCCGGATATATCCTATTATATACCCATCTACCGAATATATCCTATTATATAAACTAATACTACAAAAGTTTGAATGAAACTTGAGAAAAAAATTGAATTCAAACAAACAAATTCTGTTTTTAAATATTTTTTGCTTATCGGGTTTGGGTTACATTTAGACCCGTTTGCACAAAGATGGGTTGATAGATCATTTAGGGTTCAACTCAACAAACAAGTCATAACCCAACCCGTATAAACACAGGATAGGTTGGGTTTGATTTTGACACCCTAAATTCTCAACGATTTGAGGTTGTGACATGAATCTAGTTGCTGAATGAAGAATTGAAGCTAAAATTCATGCTGCTGCTTAGTAGTACTTATGGCTTGCGGGTAATACCTAGACGTTAGAATTCAGTTTAAGTCGTTAATTAAGTTGAACCTTTCCTAAGATAGTTTTTACAAGTTTAAATTATATTCACAAATTAACATATGGACTTTTTTCTTTTCAATCTAAGTCGCTGCTAGAAGTTGTCTATGGTCCTTATGGAAGATACCCTCATTGTACATGTTCTAATTCCATTTCAAGAATTTTATCAATGAGATCTATCTAGTGTAGTTTGTTAGATAATTGTGTTTTTTTTTTCGTTCGGTATCTGTTATCTGCTTTGAGGCATATCTAATCAATAAAAACTATCTAGTCTAGTTTATTAGATAATTGTGTATTTTTTTCACTTGGTGTCTTTTCGATTTAAAACTCTACTTATCAAATATTACTTAATTTTCTTAGCTTGAATTTAGACCTCTGATTAAATATAAGAGGTACTTACGACAGTTTTTGGTGGTGTAATTGTGTATGTTTAGATTGGAAAATTCCATATTACATTTATTCCGGCAATTACTTTTTAAACAAATGTTATAGAAATGTCAACATGTTTTTCTTAGTAAGATTTGTATTGGATTTTTGTTTCTAGAAATAATTCTTGTACCTCCGGTTCTTCATTCCCTGTCCGGCCTTCGGTGATTGTCGGTATCTTTTTCCCTATTCTTTTAAGAATAAAATTGATAAAGCAATTTTTGGAAGTTGAATTATCGGGTACAAACTAGTATGTATATATGTATTCGATGGCAAAAATCGGAAGTCCATTAAGAAGAGTTACAACATATAATAGATATAAATACAAGAAGAATGTAAAAAATTTCAACATGTAATATATAATGTATATGTTCACAACTTCTTGTAATTATGAATCCATGCCAGAATGTAGGGAAGTGGCCTCAGTAAAAAAAATTCAATTGACAGTGGGGTTGGGGAATGGAAGAACAAAAACATCTTCTTTACCGCTAACCAGATTCCCATGTTATATGCAAGGTCAATAAAATTCTCCGGAAAGTGAGTTTGGCCACTTCCCTATATTTTGGCATGGATTCATAATTGTTGTGAATATAAAGAATGAATATTTGGCCTAACTCAACCCCAAAAACTAGCTTGTAGGGTGAGAATTGTCCAAGTCCATATAAGTAATCCATATTCCCATTCCATATCCGATGTGGGACTCTTAACACTCCTCCGCACGCTCAGACCTTGTTAACTAAAGAGTGTATTATATAATTTGGGGGTCAACATCAGTGAACAAAAGAATTGGAATGAGTCTGGCTCTGATACCATGTGAATAATGGATATTGGGCCTAGCTTTTGGGGTTGAGTTAGGCTCAATATTCATTCTTTACAATGAACATATACAATGACAACCATTAAGACCTTCCATATTAATAATAGGAAAATGGTAAAAAAAATGCTTGTATTAGAAATGGTTTAATTCCCCCCCCCCCACCCCCACCCACCCACCTATTGGACCATAATTGTCTTTAATATTAATTTTCGGGTTTAAATACCGCTATTTCACCTATTGGACCCTAATTATCCTTACAATTAAAATATTCCATCTTTTAACGAAATTATGAAATGGTATATATGAGGCTTTAATTAAATAGGTGGTACTTATTGATTGATCCACGTTTCATTAGACCTATCCTGCAAATAATCTGACGCATTCAAATTTATTTTTTCAAAATTATTGGGGCTGGATGAAGAAGCCAGGTCGAAACTAAATCTGGAGTCGATTGAAGATTATTTGCATCGGCCCTGAACTAAAAATTGCAACTTCAAACGAAGAAGATTATGGTATTTTGAATTCATCAAGTCATAAAACGTGAAACATCGAAGGTATTGAATGTAAACAAATAATTTCTAGTTATTTTGGGTGTCACCTATTTAATTAAAGTCTCATACGTGCTATCACATAATTTCACTAAAAGGAGGACATTTTTTACTCAAAAATATTGTTAAAGGCCAATTATGGTTCAATAGGTGGAAGAGGGGGAATTTTATACCAAAAATTTAATGTCAAGGGTAATTATGATCCAATATATAAAAGAAATGACAAATAAACAGTAACATTTTGTTTTATCCTTTTTCCCAATTTATAAACTAGAATGGCATCGGCAAACAGTAGCTTCCATCACCATCGAATTTTTTTACCGGGACCATAACCAGTAGTAGCTGGGCGAGCCTGGAATAGTCTTCATATAGTTCCAGACTCAGTCTCCAAGAGCCCCTGCTTTGTCTTTGTTACCAACTTGTTTGTGAATCAACTATCCAATCTCCTTCCTCTTTTACTCTTCTCTTTAGTTGTGTCTTGTCCAACGACAATATATCAAACCGTTTCTGCTAAAGAAATAAAAGAAAACGTCTACTAGCTAGCCTATAGGGAATGAAGAATTGGTTTGTGCTTTGGGAAAGGGGAACAAAAAAAAAGTATTAGCTAGAGACATGTATGTAAAAGCCTAGCTATGACTACAAGCTCTAATAATCTAATATTCCATCCGTTCATTTTAAGTGTCATAATTTGATTTGATATTAAATTTAAAAAATAGAAAAAATATTTTTAAATTTTATAATCTTAAATTAAAGATGTATGTGGTCCTTTAAATTTTATGATTTCAAACTTGTCTTAAAATTAGAAAATTTACTAAATATACTCTTTTTGAGACAGATAAAAAAAAAGTAAATAATTAAATTGGGATGGAAGGAGTAGTATACATGAAATATCCACAGCGGTAGAGGTTGACCCTTTTTGGGCATGCAAAAATTCAGTAGTTATTTAAATAAATTACAAATTCTGCAAACAGTTGCACCGATACTGATTTTTCATGACGTACACTAAACTCAAGAAATACTGCTCACCATTTAATAAATACCAGTATACAATTTATTTATATATAAAATATAGTATATGCTCGTATCATTTCATAATAATGGGCATGCAGGTGGAATGCGGGGAGGTGGGGTTGGGATGCCGGGGGGCGAGGGGGGGGGGGTTGTTTGGGCACAGTATTAGAATCAAGTGGACTATTATAGGAGCAATGCATTAGATGGAATTGCAAATGGGACATAGGCATACACGCACAAGGACACTGTCTGAAGGATGAATAAGAGAGCCCGGGATCAGTACAGAGACAAGATTCCATTTTTGGGACAGCCATTTTCATTGCAAGATAACATGCATGCGTTAACCTACCGCTCTATTAATTGCTCCTTATTAACGTCTAGCTTCAACGGATTCAACTTAAACTAATACATCAGCTTCAAGCAGGCTTGAGAATTTACAGCTTATTGAAGATAATGCATACTATTAAAAGAAATATTATATTTTAAATAGTTATACCATTCTTCAATTTTATTTTCTTTTCTTTCAAGGATTTATCATAAATAACCTCTCTACCTCACAAAGGTAGAAAAAATCTGCGTACATCAGAGGCGAACCTAGGTATAATTTAGTAGTGTTCTAGCACCCGTTAAACAGCCATAGACTATGTATAGTTATATAAAAAATTTATGAAATTTGGTTATAAATATTCCAAGGGTGCTCTGGTTTTCAGGTTGAACTACTAGGATGTCTTGTGTTTGACCTTCTGCTTAGTGTTTAAATTTTTAATAGTGATAATATTAATTGCAGTTATTTTTTTAGTGTTGCATTGGCACCCATGACCCTTAAATTCTGGATCCGCCACTGGCGTATATTCTACCATACCCAATCCTATTTGTGAAACTAACTGAGTATGTTGTCTATGTAATGGATGTCTAAGAACACACACAAAATCTTTTTCAAAAATTTGAGTTAGAAGTGTCTAGTAGAACACTTTATCATGTTTTTAGGTATTCAATTAAAACATATCGTAATTGAAGTGTTTAAATGATAAATATAAATATCTTTCTTTGTAATATCATCGTAAAGTGTAATATACTCTCTGATGATCATGAATAGCTCTTATTTTTGGTATGTTTGTTAATTAGTACAAGTATGTTACCTTATTCCTAAGGTAAGGTATAACTCTCTTTGCCTGTAAGTTTTCATTTTGAGGATTAATTTTTTATTAATAAAAAGGGCGCTAAACACACTTTCTAGTGAAGTAAATTATGTTAAAAAGAAAAAAAAACAGGAGACTGAAAGCTCTAGCCTCTAGATGCTCTTCCTATCTAGAAATTTGTAATTTTCTGGTAATATATATTCTAAAAACATACTTATACCAAATTAAGCTGAGAAAGTGTTTTGATTTATGTTTTGGATGAAGAAGAAAGAAGAGTGGGGGGAGGGGGCAGTTCGGATTGAGAATAAGTGTGAAAGGGAAAAGACAAGGTAAGAACAATAAATGAGAGCTAGCTGATGATCGGCCTTATGATAACCCTCATCATCGTCACGTCGTTTTTCATTCCCATTTATCGATAATCTCTTCTCCCAGAATTCCACGCCTCAATTCCCCTCTTTTCTTTCTTTTTGTTTCTTCTTCCACCGGCCCCCTTTTCCTTTCCTTCCTTCCATTGTGATTTGTCTCTCTCTTACCCTTTTTCACTCTCTCCTCTCCCACGCCTTGAAAATTGAGTTATCATACTTTCATTCCTATACTATACTAGTCCTACTCCTACTAACATATTCATCACCGATATACTTTCTCCGTTGATTTTTACTTTTCTAGTATATTAAAAATAGTTGTTCATATTTATTTGTTCGAATGGGAAAGTCAAGATGTAATTTATCATTTTATATTTATTTTATCCTTATTACTCTCTCTATTCATTTTTACTTGTCCACATTTGACTTTGCATGCCTCTTAAAAATTAATAAATTAAGTATTTATTTTACTATGATAACCCATATTAATTGGTGTATAGTCTCATTAGACTTGAAAAATGATTTGAAATTGAGTAATTAATGTTAAGGGTAAAACAATAATTTTTTTTTTCTTTTCTTGATATGCTAAAATGGATAAATAAAAGTGAAAATTTATTTTTAATATAATAGACAAGTAAAAGTGAACGGAGGGAATATTAATTACTAGGAGTACTTGGAAAGTTTAAGCATTTTTAGTAGCTGCATAACTTTTAAAATATGTTTTGTTGTCGTATGTTGAATGTTGTTGTCAAAAATATTTTTCGCAATAACAAAAGTTATTGCATGTCGTTGTAATAACATTCGATACGAAAAGTTTTTGCAATAATAAGTTATTTTTTTTGTTGCCATTTACATATTTTAATAATAATATATTAAATTTTTATTGTCATTTACGTTTTTAACAACATATTTATTATTATTAAAATTTTATTGTAAATTTTATATTTTCTTATAGTGATAGGACAAGAACAAGTGAGATTTGAAGGGAGGTGTCAAATCAATACAGAACAATTAAGAATGGATGGTGGGAGCATAATTTTTGTAGGCAATTCAATATATTAGCCTAGTCAACCTCTCATGTTTTCAATTTAAACCAACACCATTCCTTCTTCTTTCTTTGTCTCTTCTCTCTCTCTTTCTGTCTCTATTGTTCCATCTCTTTCTCCTGAATCTTGCCAAATTCCTTGTGTTCAGCTCCCCCTCCCTTAAAAGTCACCCCATTTCATTCTCTCTTTTACTTTTTTTACCATCACCAAACATATATGCCTTTTCTTACTTTTAACCTTGAATGAACAACTAATAACCTTGATCTTACTAAAAAAATCACCTCCATTCTCTCCTCTAACCTCACTTTCATTCTTTCCCCTTTAGATAGAACCAATTTCTTAATTTTTCCAGTAAAGAAGAAAAAAATGTGGATGATGGGTTACAACGATGGGGGAGATTTTAACATGCCGGATTCATTCAATGGAAGAAAGCTTCGTCCACTCATGCCAAGAGTACCTCATGCTCCTACTGCTACTAATCCCACTAATTGTTTAAGAAGCACTCATGGAGACAACTTTATTGCACTTAATCATCATCAGCTAGGTAAAAATAATGATACATTTAATTTTTTTTAGATATATACATATGGAGTATAGTATATAGAGATGTCTTTCTACTTTTCTCTTTTTTACCTTTCCTTCCCTTTTTTGCATGCGTGACAAAGATACTTCGTACATCAAAAATTCATTTAATCGACAGATCTAACGACTAGCCTTACATTTTAATTTATTGGTCTGATTTTTTTTTAACGCAGCTATGAGTGAGCAACATAAGAGGGATTTTAATACACAACAATTAGTTGTGAGCTCACGTTGGAATCCAACTCCAGAACAACTGCAAACCCTGGAAGAGTTGTATCTACGTGGCACGAGAACTCCTTCAGCTGAACAAATTCAGCATATCACTGCACAACTTCGACGTTATGGGAAAATTGAAGGCAAGAATGTTTTTTACTGGTTTCAAAATCATAAGGCTAGGGAACGCCAAAAACGACGACGTCAACTTGAATCCGCTGCTAATGCTGGTGGCGGCGATGATCAGACACATAGTAATTGTAATGCTGAAAACACCCAAAGGAAAGAATCAGGTACACATAATCCCGTCTTTTGTGTTTAGAAGATTCAACAATTTATATATATACACAGTAGCGAAGCCATGATTTTCACATAGAGGTTAAAAAATATGAAAAAGTAAATTCATGAAAAAGTCAAGAGTTCAACATCTACTATATATATATATATATATATATATATATAATTATTTTTTTATCTTTTATATACACTGTAATTTGGTGACTACATAGCTCCGCCCCTCTATATACCCACATCAAAAGATTTACTACTGCTTTTTTCGAAAACAGGGCTCTACCACTGGTTTTAAGGGATGAGTTTAATTGAAATCACAATTTATTATTGTAACTTGAAAATTAGTATAAATAGTACAAGTACTAAATGTTTTTTTTTTTTGAAATGATCCGTATTTTAGTCACAGTGAGAAGAACATGAGCATGCAAGTTAACAAAAGACGACATGGGATGAGAATGATGCATGAAAGAGAGAAATTTGTTTGATAGCGTGTGATGATACACTAAATATTCTCTTTTTTTCTTTCCATGGCCACTCGTTTTTTGTTGTTATATTAAGATATTGTAATGTTTCTTTACTCGTTTTTGTTTTTGTTTTTGTGTTTGTCCCCACAGGGGCAAATAGGACAGTTTTTGAAATTGAACAGACCAAGCACTGGCCTTCCCCAACACACTGCAGTACTCTTTCAGAGGTCCTCTCTCTCTCTCTCCTTAGACTCTTCCATTCTCTTTTTCATAACCAAAAAGTAATTAAAATTCCCTAAACATGTCATTATGTTCTTATGATTTAATCTAAGATGAAAAAAGGAAGCCAAAAAAAGCATTATTTTCTTGGAAAATATAAAAGGTTATTCTAAAAGCCTGTGCTAGAATAGGGTCTTGGGGTTTTGTGCTTTAGATTTCATTAGTAAAGTGATGGATATGGGCACCCATGATCCGATCCTCTGTAGTCATATCACGAAAAGACGTTTGCCGAACCTCTTCAGTGAAATTTGACTTTCCATTTAGGCGTAGGTATATGGTCTATCAAATCAGAAAGTAATCAAATTGTAGAGCATTTTGCTATGCCTATTATGAACAATGGTCAAACTAGCTAGGGTTGTCACTTTTTCACTAGACTAAAAAAATAACAAAAGTTGCATGGAATAGTGTTAACAAGGAAGTTGATAATCTTTTTTGAAATATTGCAATAAATATGATGCAGAAAACTGTAGCAACAACAAAGGCAGCAGGACCAAGAGTGGCAGAACGTAGAGCAGCAGAAAGATGGATATCATTCGATGAGGGAGAACAACAAAGAAGGAGCCTATTAGCAGAAAGGAATGCCACGTGGCAGATGATGCATTTGTCTTGTTCACCTCCCACCACTACCAACACCCATATCATGAATAACAATTCTACTGCAACAATTAGTAGTAATTGTATCACTTCAACTACTCCAATAATAAGCAGTTGTCCATCAACACCAAGAGCAATGGATCATCATCAGCCAAAGCGACTCCTAAAGGCCAAAGATCATTTAAATATCTTTATAGCACCCTTCAGAGCAGGAGATCAAAAACACGAAAATATCGAAAACATCCTCGGAGACGACGAAGAAGGCCATGGTGATTCACAGACACTGGAGCTTTTTCCACTCCGCTGCAGCAATGACAGCAACGACGAAAATAAGTTTACAGAGAAGGACGAAATAGGGGCAGCTGCAAACTCGAATAACAATTTTAGCGGTAGTCAATACCAGTTTTTTGAGTTCCTTCCACTCAGAAACTAGGGAACTAGTTATGGCTAGTTGTTGGTTATTTATGTAACTTAAAATTAATGATGGGATTTTTCCCCTATTAGTAGTAATGATGTGGTTCATTGCAGTGTTTTAAAATGGAGTTTTAGGATTCGCCTCAGGGCGAGCACTGGCAAAACGTTCTGGGGCTTACGTGTGTGGCTTAATTTCTGTGAGGCTTACGTCTTAAGCACTCGACTGTACGCCCTAAATATGCCTAACGCTTGTGGCTCGCCTAACAGTTCTTACACAAATTATATATTAAATTCCTTAATTAAAATCGTTTACCCTCATAATTCTTTAATAAATGAATGATAATTAATAATTTTTTCATCTATAGAAATAAGAAGATTGGGTGTAATTCAAATAATAAGTCGTAGTATTGCATATTTACTACTATTTGAGAACATCGTGAGGGTGAATATCACTTAATATTTCTTTTAAAATACATAACCAATTTGTAAATTTTCACTTGTGATTGGTCTTTTGTCCTATGTATCAAAACTATCAGATTTTATTATTTTGCTTTTTAAAAGTAATTTTATTTTTATTTATGAAGGAGTTACGCTTTAATTATAATACTGATAATATTATTTTAAGAATTTTTATTTTTTTTATTTTTGAAAGTTAATATGTTAGAGTTGATTTGCATTTCATAATAGCTTTTATTTTATTGTATTGTTTATACTTGTAAAATTATGTTATATATAATTCCAAGTTGTAAGTGGCGTATAATGCATTGATTTGATTAGTTTTTTTGTGAGGATCAAGCGCGCACGCGCACGCACACACACATTTATATATATATTTCATTTATTTATAATTTTCTTTTACCTTTTATGTGATCTTACCTATTTATAAATATTTATTGTAATTATATTATTTTATGAAATACAAAAAATTAAATACCCGTGAGGCTTACGCCTCGCCGAGGCATATGTAAATCGCGACTCGTCTTACACCCCCGCCTTTTAAAACACTTGTTCATTGATGTAACGTTTCTGGAAATCAAAGATTGCCTTAAAATGCATTTGGACCATGTTGTTTGCATCCATGAAACGTTTTTACTAGTCATTTTTAGTGGTAAGTTGAAGCTATAAGAATAAAACTGATGTTGAGAGCAGTTGGCCTCTTGTTTAGCCAGAAATGTCATTGCACCTTCATATTAATACAGATTTATTTTCCTCAAAATTAATTTGACTCTTATAAAGTTAATCTCTGTTGAATATGGCTGGGTGGAATATAATGAGGTTGACAATGACAAGGGAGCCCAAAGTTGTTGAAAATTGAAATATGGATGAGAGATTATCTTGATGAGGTGATCCGGACATAAATAGTAAAAATTCAACAGTCCTCTCCATTACTCAGTTTGACATATATAGAATAGGATAGGATTTTTTGAGTCTACATGCTATACTAAATTATAAAGAAACAAATGACTTTATGTTTTGGTTTGTGAAGAAATCCGACTAAGTAAACGAGTCTTTTCTTAGCTTAACTCGGGGTGGGGCCAAAAAGACCAATTAAACTGAAAATGCAAGTCAATTTAACGCATGGTTAATTAGACCAGTTGTACTATCAATGGTCATTACTATGTGGCTTTACCAAAGTTAATTAATGTGAAGATACTGAAGTTTTGCTTTTTTCAAGCTAGGACCATTCAGCAGTTATCTGCGTAAAGACACTGGTGTGTCAAATTTGACATTCGATACAAATGGTTAAATTTCTTAAAATGATTAAATTACTAGACATCACATCCTATTGTAATAATTATTTATTCAATATTAACTCCTATATTATATTGTTCACGAATGTTATTCCCATATTGTTTGAGAGTGTTGAAAACATAATTAAATAAAGAAAAATATATTCACTCTACTAACTTAAGCTTTTACGTGATATGATTTTACCATTTAACATGGTGGAAGAGTGGAATAGTTGTTGTCAGGGAAGCACTAGGGGGCGTAAGAGAGTTCGATCTTATATTTATTTTTTTATATTTTGAATTTCTTAATAAAAGACTAAACTTGTCCCTTGTGTGGTGTTGAACAAATTTTACAATGTGACTTAACATGAATTGGAATTGAATTAAATCAAGATTCATTTTCTCAATAGAAATTTCTAATTTCCACGTACCCTTTGAAAGCTAGCGCATGGAAGCGCCATAGTTTCCAATAAATAGGTGCAGTTGCTTTCTAGAGATACAAAGTTAGAAAATAGCAGCATAAGGGTAATTAAGAAGAAGTTGACACGTCCATGCTGAGCTTGTACTTGCAGATTCACTATTCGTGTATAAAAGAAATCAGAAGGGTTATTACACTTTGACAAAAAGAATTATACAATCAGAGTGAGAGGGATAACTTTAGACTTGAACTCAAACTGAACATGGTGAAGAAAAAGGCAAAATTTAAAGCCTGTAAGTTTGTTCCAGCTAGGGTTTTTGTTTAATTTTTTGCGGTCCTCGTTTTCTTTGATCGTACAATTTTATCTTTGGCAGTGGTTAGTACCTTTTTGTTGTCTAAGACAATTCGTGAATCTCTTGCAAACTAAAGGAGACAACACTGTGGATTTTCTAACCTACACTGAATTATTGCTTCCCTTCTTCTTTTTCTGATTTTAATTTTTTGTTTGGTAAATAATTTTTTTGACTTTTTCTACGTACGTGGACCATACATTTTTAGGATCAGGCATGGCGGATATATAGTAGTGTGGTTTTCTGAGTGTTTGTAGCTTAATGAACTCTTTGTACTAACATGTATTACATAACACCATGCGTTCAGATTTCATATACTATGCTATGCATGTCCTTTACTGAGTTCAGCATCTTCACTGTTTTCCTATTCTGGGTTTTTTTTGTTGTTGCTTTTTGTGGGTTGCTGGGACGTGGGAGGTGGTAATGGCTTTTAAATCTTGTTAATTTTAACGAGAGTATTAGCTAAGATAATATTATCTCCTTCCCATATCATATGACTAGACAAAAAATTTAAGAAAAAAATAAAGAATTTTAAAAGTTATGATCTAAAACAAATTTTTGACTTTTGTGTTTCATTAAGGGTAAAAACGAAATTCTATAGTTAAGTTATTTTAATTATAAAAATATGACATTTTTGGGGACAAATTATAAAGAAAAACGTGGCACATAAATTGAGACGGAAAAAATATTTAACTCAGTAGGTCGAACACATTTTCTCTTGTAGATTATAGTCCAGCTTAGGCCTCACTTTTATTTTCTTGAGTCTTTGTTACAATTGTAATAACCAACCCACTACTTCCTTTTTCTCTTAAGCAAATTATAAACAATTTCGCGAATGCATACTTCTTAAACTTTAGGGGCGATCAATTTTTAACCTAGGATTTTAGAGCAATGGAAAGACAAAATTTGTTAATGCGATAATCACAAACTACGTATTTCTTTTTTGGACATAATTAAGGAAAACAAAATATATATTCCTAAAAGAAAGGAATAAACTACTAGTCCCTCCATACCATTTTAATTGTCCCTTTGGCTCTTTTCAAACCCATGAAGAATTTAATAACTACAATATATATATATATATATATATATATATATATATATATATATATATATATATATATATATATATATATATAGTTTATTAAGTTATGTATTTAATAAAGGTAGATTGAATAGATTAACTTGAATTCTTATTAATGTTAGGGATATAATTGAAAATAATTGTCAACTTTAATTTTGAATTTCTAAAGTGATTATTATTCTGGGATAGTTTTATTAGCTAAAGTACTTACTCTTACTAATTTGAAAGGAGGGAATACAAATCTATTGAGGCATCATTGGGGCTTAAATGGAATTAATACTCGAGGTAAACATTATATACATTTGCATTTGTTAATTAATTTGAGATGTAACTCATAACATGAAAAGTTCATTTTGCCCACCATCTTCAATGAATTTCAAGTTTGAGAATCTACCAAGAGAAGCAAAGGGATGTGTACAAGTTGAACTGTTGACCAAGTGTAATATGCCTAATCTAAAGATCAACAACAACATATTCAGTGAAAATCTCACAACGTGGATCTGGAGAGAGTAGAATGCACGAGAGGTTATTTCCGGTAGATCCTTGCCCCATTTTTTTTAAGCAAAGAGGAAGTCGTCCGCTTGGGAGGGCTAACTCGGATAGGGCACGCCTAATCTAAAGATCAAACTAGTCAAACAGAAAGAATGCATACTTACTCTGACTAGATAGGACATTTATATGTTAACTCAAATGTAAATAGAAGGAGCCCTTCCAAATCTGTTGCTACTTAGTCTCCGTGTAAATATGAAGAGTTCAACGAAATTTATCTAATGCATATATAAATATATATAGCTAACGGATATGGATTTTTGACCAAGCGATCAAGTATGTAACTTCCCCTTTAATAAATAGAAAGTAGTACATAGATGGAGGGTGACTAGAACTTCCTTGCATTTTACAGCTATTTTTTTAGCAGGCGATTGTGTAAATTAATTTTTTCTTATCTTATTAAATACTTTCTCCGTTTCAAATTATTTATCACTTTTTTGTTTTCCACACTCCTTGAGAAATATTAATTAGGAGGGGTATTTGACCTAATTTATTCTTATTTATGTCTAAGTTATAATCTCTCTCCATTAAATATTTACTCTAACTATGTGTCATCTTCATTAATGGCAAATGCTAAAATGGAGAAAAATAACTAATTATGCTTTAAACTTCTAAAACAATAAATAATTTAAAATAATTATTTTTAGTAATCACGACAAATAATTTGAGACAAAGGAATTACATGAACAATATACGTCAGTGTTAAACCCCTAGTCACCACAAGGCTACTTTCATAATTAATTAGCATTAAATTTTTTGAATCGGACGGTTAAAACCTAATAAGGTTTCAAAGATGCTATGGATGATGGATCACTTCCGTAAGACCGTAAACTTGTAAAGATTTGATTCTTTTTTGAGTTATACAGAAGAGGGATTGCAGTCGTCACATTATGAGATTCTACAAGAAACTGTCGTGAGTTCTTCTCACTTTTTACTTCTTTTTGATAGAATACGAAAATTATATTTATTCATAATTATGTATATTCAGTATATAATACATGTATATTGTAGTTATTCCTTACCGTAACCTAGGATTAATTTTGTATTTTAGTATATGTACTATGATTTTGGAATGAAATAATCAAGGAAGAATATTTCTTACATGATATCAGCAGTCTAGGGAAAGTTCCTGAAACCCTAACTCTACTTCCTTGTGACCGCCCCCCCTTCTTCGTTTGCAGCCGACCACCACCCTTCTCCCCATCAGCCATGTCTGACTCGAAATCCTCTTTTCATCCAGCCCTCACAGTTTCAAACATTAAATTCCATGTTTCTATCACTCTTGAGATGGAAAACGTCCATTATGCAATGTGGGCAGAGCTCTTCGAGATTCATTGCCGTTCCCACTGGGTTATTCATCACATAATTTCACTGGAAAAAGGCAAGGAGAAGGTGTCGAAAACTGACGACGAAAGAGAATTATGGTTAACCCTCGATGCGACAGTACTTCAGTGAATTTATGTCACTATTTCTAGCGATTTGCTGCATACAATTATTGAACCTGACTCTACGGCGATGGAGGCTTGGGATCGCTTACGCGATATATTCCAAGATAAAAAAAATTGTCGGGTCGTTACTCTTGAGCAGGAATTGTCCACCACCGATATGGAGGATTTTCCCAATGCATCCGCATATTGTCAATGACCCAAGGTGTTGTTGGACCAACTCAAGAATGTTGGCGCGCCGGTAACTAACAATCGGCTTGTTTTACAACTAGTTGTCTGCCTCACCGACGCATATAATGGAGTGGGTACGCTCATCGGCCAAAGCAATCCTCTTCCACCGTTTTACCAAGCCCGTTTTATGCTCATTCTTGAAGAAGCGGACTTTGTCGCTCAGTCCAAGGAGACTTCTACGCAATTTGAGAATTCGCCAAACCATGGCCAAAAGGGACAAAATAACGGTAATGGAGGCAAAAACCGCAGCGGTGGCCACGGTGGTAGAAACGGCGGTGGCCATCGTCGTGGCGGAGGAGGAGGCGGCCAGCAGCAACCGCCAGCCTAGTCGCAACCGAGGGCACCATGGGACAGTGGGCCGATATCATGGGCCTGGCAGTGGCCTTGGGCCGTGCCGCCCTGCCTCTATCCAGCCGGTGACTGGGACAGGCCCAAGTCACAGCCAGCGACCCAGCATGCCCAACAACAGCCAAGGATTCTTGGGCCACTGCCGAGCTAATGGCAGCAGGCCCACTTGGCAATGGCGACCCCGACATATATCAAGGCCGCGATTCATACTCTTGGGCTTACTCTGCTTGACGCAAATTGGTACATGGACACTGGTGCAACATCTCATATGAAGTCCTCCCAAGGTAATCTCTCGTCCTATTTTAATTTAAGCAATAATCGTGGTATAATTGTTAGAAATGGTCATTCAATTCCAATTCGAGGTTATGGTACTACAAACTTGTCTCCCCTGAACCCACCATTAACTTTAAAAAATATTCTTCACGCTCCTTAATTAATTAAAAACTTGATTTCAGTTAGAAATTTTACTACTGATAATTGGGTTTATGTTGAATTTGATCCTTTTGGATTTTCCGTGAAGGATTTTTAGACGGGGATGTGTCTAATGAGATGTAATAGTCGGGGAGAGCTTTATCCAATCACCGCAACCACACATCAAGCCACATTACCATCCACTTTTGCAGTTTTAGCTAATTCTTTATGGCATGAACGTTTGGGTCATTCAGGAGCACATGTTTTTTGCTTTCCTTAAACAAAATAAATTTATTTAGTGTACTAGAAATCGTAATTCTCATGTTTGTCGCTCTTGTTCTCTGGGAAAACATGTTAAGATGCCTTTTGCTGCTTCTAATTCTCGTACTGTTATGCCCTTTGATATTATTCATAGTGATATTTGGACATCTCCCGTTTTGAGCTCTTTGGGCCATAAATATTATCTTCTTTTGTTAGATGATTACTCTAATTTTTTTGTGGACGTTTTCTTTGTCTAAAAAGTCACAAGTTTTTTCCACATTTCTATCCTTTAGAGCATACATCCGCATTCAATTTGAATAGGACATTAAAAATATTCAGTGTAATAATGGTAGAGAATTTGATAATAGGCCAATTTGGGATTTTTGCTAAACTAATGGTTTGTCGTTTTGTCTCTCGTGTCCACATACATCATCTCAAAATAGAAAAGCAGAAAGAAAAATTCGAACCATTAACAACATTGTTAGAACCTTACTTGCACATGCCTCTCTACCACAATCCTTTTGGCATCATGCGTTACAAATGACAACTTATCTTTTGAACATACTTCCGAGCAAACAAGCAGCTTGCCAATTCCCACTCAAAATTATATACCGAAGGGACCCATCATATTCTCATTTACAGGTTTTCAGGTGCTTATGCTATCATCTCTTTCCTTCTACTACCATCAATAAAGTTCAACCCCGGTCCACTTTGTGTGTTTGTTTGGGATATCCGTCGAATCATCATGGTTACAAATGTTACGACTTATCCTCTAATAAAATCATCATAAGTCGTCACATAATTTTTTATGAAACAAATTTCTCTTTTGCCAAATTACATTATTCCGGGCCTCCTATCTATGAATTTCTTGACGATGGCATACCCCCGTATTTGATCCATAAATTGGGCTCCCAAATATGCCCAATTTTTCCGAGTTTCTTGGCCCAATTACCAAGCCCAGTGGTTGTTGGCCCAACTAAGCCTCTCGTTGGCAGCCCACTGTCGAGAGGCCAATGGCTGGTAGTCCGTTGGGTCTCGGCCCACCTTCTGGCTCGGCAGCCCATTGTCCGCTGGCCCACTACCCGACAGTCCAGTCACTGTCATCCCACTGCCGGGCAGGCTGTCATTCTCGTCTGGCCCAAATCCAATTCCGGTCCAACGGCCTATCACTCGTAGTCAACACGAGATTTTTAAGCCAAACAAAAAATACGGTCTTCATAGCTATAATGCCAAGTCACCGTTGCCCTGTAATCATATGTCTGCCCTTAATGACCCAAATTGGAAAATGATCATGAATGTTGAATTTGATGCTCTTATTAATAATAGGACATTGGATTTGGTGCCCTGTCCCCCTAATGTTAATGTGATTCGGTATATGTGGATTTTTAGTCATAAAGAAAAATCTGATGGTACTTTTTAGAGACACAAAGCCCGTTTTATAGGTGATGAAAAGACTGAACATGTTGGTGTGGATTGTAGTGAAACGTTCAGTCCGGTGGTCAAACCGATAATTATCAGAACGGTCCTCAGTCTGGATCTTTCGAAGGCATGACCACTTCATTAGCTTGATGTCAAAAATGTCTTCATGCATAGAGACCTCAATGAAACAATGTACATGTATCAGCTCATGGGGTATAGAGACCCTACTTATCCTAATCATGTGTGCCTGCTGAAGAAATCATTGTATGGGCTCAAACAAGCTCCTAGGGTCTGGTATAAGAGGTTTGCAGATTATATTTTACATATTGGGTTTTTCTAACCCCAGGTCTGATCATTCTCTATTCATATACCATCAGGGTAATGATATCGCTTACATTCTTTTGTATGTGGATGATATTATATTAACTGCCTCATCTTATGCTCTTCACAAGTCTATCATGTCACTGCTTGGCTCTGAGTTTGCTATAAAAGATCTAGGGCCACTGAATTATTTCTTAGAGATAGTTGTGACACGTCATGCATGTGGTTTATTTTTATCCCAAAAAAAAGTATGCAGAAGATATTGTTGAACGAGCTGGCATGTCATCGTGTAGGCCGTCCACCACTCCGATTGACACTAAGCCGAAGTTGAGTGCTTCTTTTAGCAAACCATATGCCAATCCATCATATTACTGCAACCTTGCAGGGGCCGTGCAATATCTCACATTCACGAGACCCGACATCTCTTATGATATACAACATGTTTGTCTATTTATGCATAACCTGATGGAGGATCACATGCATGCCCTCAAATGCAGTTTGCGTTATATTCAGAGTACTCTCGATCATGGCTTGCATTTATATTCGTCTTCGACAACCACTCTTATTTCATACACATATGCCGATTGGGGTGGATGTCCGGATACCAGATGTTCCACGTCTGGTTATTGTGTATTTCTTGGTGATAATTTGGTATCTTGGTCCTCAAAACGGCAAGCGACGTTGTCCAGATCCAGTGCCGAAGCAGATCACCGAGGAGTTGCCAATGTGGTGTCTGAATTTTGTTAGCTACGGAACCTTCTTTTAGAGCTCCACTGTCCGATTTCGAAGGCGACATTAGTTTATTGTGATAATGTTAGTGCAATTTATCTATCAGGGAATCTGGTTCACCACCAACTCACTAAACATATTGAGCTAGATATACATTTGTTCGTGAAAAGGTTGCTCGTGGACAAGTGCGTGTCTTACATGTTCCGTCACGTTATCATATTACCGACATTTTTACAAAAGGTCTTCTGCTATTTTTATTTGAAGACTTTCGAAACAGTCTCAGCATACGCCGACCTCCCGCTTCGACTGCGGGGGTGTGATAGAATAGAAAAATTTATTTAGTCATAATTATGTATATTCTGTATATGGTAAATATATATTGTAGTTATTCTTACCGTAATTGTAGCATGGAATTATGTTTGTATTTTAGTAAATGTACTATAATTTTGGCATGAAATAATGAAGGAAAAATATTTCTTACACTTTTTTGTACTAAATTCTAGGAGACTTTATTCATATTATCTGATCTACATGCTAATCATAATTCAGGCAAAGGAAACACAGAGCTGCATATGGAAGCTGTTAGAAAACACACATTAACAAGCCCCCAGGGGCACAGGCGAGTTGGTAAGTGGCAAGGTGATTGAGGTACAACCACTCCGACGTCGCGGGTTCGAATCTGTGTGGTGACAATCTTTGCTGAAATATTGCAAGGGTTGTTGCTGGGTTTGTGTCCCGTTGGTCCTCTCCCTTGCAGGACTGCCACTTGCACATATCTCTCGATTTACATCCCACCTAGCCAAGGAGCCTCTGGTACATGTGGGAGATTTCGCCTTCGGGACTTTCCCCTTCACAAAGAAAACACACATTAACAAGAGCAAAAAAATTAATATTAATAATAAAGAAAAAAAAGGAGATAAAAGAAGTGTTGCAGGGTGAAGGGTTCCGGAGAATCTTGTCCATGCAAAAGTGTACTTTTTGCCTCCTTGTTACCCTGACTTTTACCTTGACTTGGAAAAAAGGATCTATCTTTTCTTCATAAAGTGACTTCCAAATCATTTTTGTCTACAAATCGTATAGTTTCTCCATTATATTCGACATAATATTTTATTGTTAAGTATTATAATTAACCCACTTCGTTTGCTTTGTTAGAATGAAAATGGGCTAATCCTTCTCCTATAAATAATTTCCTATTAGCCTCGATGTTCAATTCATCGAGGATTTCAAATTCTTCGCATGTTCATTTTCCTAGGTCAGTTAAGCACAAGAACTATAGATGCCTTTTAAGTTTCATCTCAATAAATACCTAACCTATAGAAAGTTTGCGTTCAAATTTAAGATTTAAACTTTATGAGTTTTGAATTTTAGCATATTGACTTCAAAGTGAGGTTCTAAATTAAAATTTTATACCAATTTAATAAATTTTGAATTCGTAACTTGAAGCTTACATCCGCTGCCCCTGATTGGGTCTTGTTGACAGTTGTTCGTATTATATAATTTTTATAAACTAATAATGTAAAATAAATTACACTACTGATATGAAAGATAATTAAAGTTAACCAGACAAAAAAAATAATTAATAATCCCAAAGTATGGAATATTATAACTTGGTGTGACAAGTTAAAATGCACTGATAATGCAAAAGTTTCTATAGTATATATATATTTGTTTTTATTTTCATTCGGTGTCTGATAATTGCGTCAGTGCCTCAATTAATTCAAATTGCGTGTAATGAAAGGAGAAAGTGTTCCCTACCAAAATTCTTCTATATTCCGAATTTGAACACATATTTCTGACTAAAGATAAAGTGATGGAGATGCTATCCAATCTATCACAATCTTTGATAGTTATACTATTAATGTATAAAACTTAAACTAAATTATTAGACTCAACTTGATAAAATTTGAAGAAGAATAGAGATATAAAGAAATACGTATAAGATAAAAGAAAAGAAAATTAAGGGGGCAATAAATGGAGGAAAGATACAAAACTGGGAAAGAGAGGGACGTAACAAGGGGGCAACTGGCAAAGGGATGCAGAAGTTTCTGTATCTATCATGAGATCATCATGTGAGCACTCATTCTGTCTAGCAAATAGCTGTAAGAATGCCACCACATAATCTGAAAACGATAGACCACTGCCACCCTTGTTTTTATTGTACACCTGATTTCTATTGGACCATTCAGGCCCCCTCCTCCCTTCCTGTTCCTCTCTTATAATTTTTTTTTTCACTATTACTCTCCCTGTTTTATTTGAGTTTATGTTTTATATATTATTCATTTTGTCAGCCAACTAATATTTATAGGTAAAATTTTAAAAAATGGGAGATTTGTAAAATTTTAAAAATAAGACACATATTATAACTTGCTATAATACCATGCTTTGGTTACACTTTTTCTGAGCAGAGGCTCAAAAGTCGTAGTAAAATACAATGATTTTTTTTAAGTATATTTAAAATTGAAATAATCATTTAAGTATCTTGTATAATACTCAATCGGAAACAATCACAAAGATAGGGATAAAATCTGCGTACATCTTGCCCTGTTCAAATCTACTTGTGGTTAATTATAACTTGCTATAATATGTAAAAGTAATTTTTCATATAGCACGCTGTTTGACAAGGCATGATTTGAAGTTAAAAAAGATTTTTAGGATATAATAAAGGGCAAGTTACACATTTTGGTGCTCGGTCAAATATGTATATTAATGTATAGTATATATAAAATATACATTTGTTGACTATTTATTTTGGTGGGCGGATATTTATGTTAATATCTCTATAACAAGAAAACTATTTTTGAACTTTGTGATTTTATACATATTATTTACATTTTAATGGCTATAGGAGAATGTCATTAAAAGTAAAATGTGAAATTAAAATTTAAAAAGTACAATAACGACAATAGCAATAACAATTCTAGAGGCACGTTTTACATAGATTTCATATTATGTAAGCATTTAATAATAGTAGTAGAAATTAAAAAGAAAAATTGTTTGGAACATACATCCTTTATAAGCCAAAAGAATAGTAATATAAACATAACTAATTACAAGTGCGGGCCAGTCTAATACTCCTAAGCGAAGAAATTGCACAGAGTGCGGGCCAGTCTAATTCAGAAGGGGTTAAAGATTGGATTTGAAAGCAAGTCTTGGAATTTTGAGCAGTTTGACAAGCGAAGAAATTGCACAGTTTCCCTTTAAATGAGTTGGTCTTTAATTTTTGCCCTTTAAAATTAAATTTGTACCTAGCATGATATAAGTTCTTTATCGGTGTTGTTATGTGAGATATTATAAAGTAAAAATATAAATTTATGTCCAGCAAAAATATTATTTGTTATGAGGGAAAAAATCAAAGACCAACACAAAATGCAAAAGTACAAATGACCCAGGTACAGGCGCGTTTAGGGCGACCTACTGGTTAATGGTCTCTTCCATTTTATTTTTTTTGGATTACAAGTGCGGCCCAGTCTAAAGTGCGGAAGCCCCCCAACTCTTTTTTTTTTTTTCTTATAAGTTTTTTTAATTACATAGGAGGTAGGGAAAAGAGAAATTGGGAGGGAATTACAAAGTGGGAATCAGAAATCTCACCAACAAACTAAAAATTCAGATAGTCAACCAACTGAGCTACTAAAATACACGGAAGCCCCCAAACTCATTTGCACGTTTGACCCTATTTTGTGTTGCTCTTTAATTTTTATCCCCTCAATGCAAATAACTTTAGATAAGTTTAATTTTGAAGAGAAAAAATTTAAAAACAACTCATTTGAAGGGCAAAATCAAAGACCAGCCCATTTGAAGGTCAAACCGTGCAACCATATCAGGTAGCTCCTAGAGGCTTCATCACTTTATACACTACCGAGAAACCAAGATATTTTTTACACGTATTTTCGTTCAAAGGCAATGGTTTTTAATTTTCCCCCCTCAAAATTGTCTTTAATTTTTGTCATTCGCTTAAAAATACTTTGAGGTTCCGGGTTCAAATCCATGTTCAGGCAAAAATATATAAAAAAATAATCGCAAGATAGAGTTTGGATTCGCAAGGCTGAGTTTGCCTTATGCCTAAAGGCAAATTTTGCCTTAAGGTAAATTTTTCTACCTTAAGGCAGAGTTTCCTACCTTAAGGTAGAATTTGAAACTATGTCTTTCGAATCCAAACTATGTCTTGTGATTTTTTTTAAAATTTTTGATTGAGCGGGAGTTTGAACCCGAAATCCAAAAAATTTAGGTGAAGGATAAAATTAAATTTTTTTAATTTAAGGACAAAAATTAAAGACCACCCCAAAATAAGGACATTCATGCGGATTGAAACAGTTTGTTGCCGATCGCGCTGTTCTTTAATTTGGGCCTGAATACTCATAGGCCCCAAAGGGAACACATAAAAGGCAATAGCCCTTCCAATGAGATCGAGGCTGTAGGGCCAGTTTCCCTTTGCCACCCCATAAAAAATAATGAAGAATAGCATGTAGCAGCAAAAGCATATATGGATATTTCACTTATTCAAACATAAAACTGAAAATAGTCTACAAGTAAAATTTTAGAATATAAACTATTTCCCAATTATAATGAAAGGGGATTAGCCCACGCTATTGTTGGGAAGAAACAAACAAATACCAATTCACACGACAAGATAATAGTAGAAGAAATATCCAAGTTACAACTTTTCACACTATTTAAATAAGAGGAGCAAACTAATTTTAAGCATGAATATGAATATATGGGCAACAACTATACCAACAATAAAATACCAAAGCAAGCAAAAATAAATCATATGCAAGAAACACCAAATTGACGTGGAAAAACTCCTTAAATGTGAAGAGGAAACAATCACGGGACCTCCGCCCACAAAAGCTCCAGTAAAATCAATAAAAGTTACAATCATGTTCTCCAAATGGCTATAACATCAATAATGTGGTCGCTAAATGCACCATCCATTATGCTCCATAAATATCTCTCTAGACCAAAAATGTAGTCGCTAAATGCACCATCCATTATGCTTCCCGAATAAATTTATGATCTTTTCCGATCATATTTTTCTAAAATATTGTACAATTTGTATCCCCAACTGCCCTTACAAAAACTTGTTAACTTGCAAAAAGTCTTTGCAATCTGCATCTTGATTTTGACATGTAAGCAAATCTTCAAACCCTGCAAAAGGTATAAAGTAAATTTGCTTTAAAACTTCTTATAGAAAAGTTGATCAAATAATGCTTTTGTTAATTTGTCTAATAGTAATTTTACCAAGAAATAACAAATTAGAATGTCAAACTGGCATTCTATTTAAACTGGATGGACATTGCATTAGAAATTGAGTATGACCTTATAAACTAAGGCTGTCCAACGGGGCGGGGCATGACAAGACCGGACGGGGGAAGGTGGGGACTCGGGTTCCGACGGGCCGGTATAGGCGGGACGGGAAGAGGTCCCGTCCCGTCCTACATCCCGCTGGTAGAGGGGCCGGGATTTGGGGGACGGGTCGGGACAAATCGGGTCGGGATTTAACCTCTTTTTTTTTGCCACTTAATTTTAAAAAATAATATATATAAACACTTCAATAATTGAACAAGATAGTGTAATAAAAATATTTCAAGACTGTTTTTGTACATGTTATATTGTTTAATAGAAATATGATTGTCTGGTAATACAATTTCAAAAGTGAAACTTTGTGGTGTTGTTCAAAAGTTGCAAATCACATAGTAAAATTGCAATTAAAAAAATTACATAGTTAAACATATATCTCTAATTTCCTCAAAATGTCTTGAGGATCTTCGGTTGGAATTGGAATTTGTCGATCAAATTGTTCGACGTCACTTACTGTTCCCTCGGATAAAATTTCGTTGTAGTTGTTGTCTTCTTCTTCGTTGATCTCCGGTTGACCGCACCTTCTACGCTCTGCTCGAATCCAATCTCTGAAAAGAACTGCAATCTCCAATGTGTCTCCCGCCAATGAATGTCTGTGCTCCCCTATTTGAAATCTTCCAGCAGAAAAAACGCTTTCAGACGCTGTTGATGACGCTTGAATGTTCAAAATATCTCGAGTCATCTTTGCTAGTGTCGGAAATGTATTCTCATTCTGCCTCCAGTATTTCAGCAAGTCTTCATGTCCTTCATCATTGTCAATTAATTCATATGTATGGTACAATACCCTGCAAAACATAAACATCAAATTCACTAACTTGTGAAGAAGTTGAATGAAAATGATCATACATAAACATCAAACACTTATAAATATGGCACACACATCTTATATGAAAATGATCAGGAAAAGATGGAGTTAATCAAACTTTTAAAAGTCTTATAGCATAATCATTAGAAGTAGCATTATCTAATGTAATAGTCATAATTTTATCAATTATTTCATAATAATCACAAATTTCATGAATATTTTGTGCAATAAAACTTTCAGTGTGTCTATCATCAATATATCTATATGCTAAAATATGTTTTTGCATAGACCAATTTTTATCTATCCAATGACATGTTACCATTAAATAATCATTACCGTTAGTACTACGACCTATGTTAGAATTGATAGCAACTTTGCCATTAAAATGATACAATGCATAACGTAAATATTGTTGATATTCACTTGCAAATTTAAAAACATCTCATCTAACAGTTGATAAGAAATACCATTAAAAGCAGGATTATATGTTTCTCAAATGTAATGAATAAAACCAGGAGAGGAAGGAAATGAAAAAGGTAAAACCTCCACCGCAACTAATTTTGCCATATTTTCCCTATCTTTATTTTTATCATATTTCTGACCAAAAATTCCCCCCGTCGTCGGGTTAATTTGACCTTGTACTAGGTCGGAGACACTATGTTAACCTTGTCACGACTCAGATGGCATTAGCACACCCAATTTTTTAGCATGGTATTCATTCCACCTAACTGTGTGCTCGCCTTATACATGTTTCAATAAACCTTCCGTCTCATCTTGACCTTTTTCGGTTTTAAATTTATAAACATTTTTACAAATTTTACATCTAGCTAGTTGATTCTCTTGGTCCCTATCAAAAAAATATCATGCAACTGATTTTAATTTTCGTTGTGTGCGGCCTCGACTCGTACTAGGGGGAATAAGAGGCATTCCACTTTCAGTTTTAGGCTGAGACTCAGTCTGAGCCTGAGGTTGAGGTGCACTAGTGGGTGTGTCATCTAGTGGTTCATCTAAATTAAAGTTTGATTCATCTACCTCATCATCTAATAGTATATCATTAAAAAAAGTAGTTTCATCTATATGAGTGAAACCAATGAAATCATCGGGACTAGAAATATAATCACTAGAAGTACCCTTGCCCTTGTTACCCCTACTAGAAGAAGTCTTACACTTAAACATACCTCTTAATCCTTTCATTTTAATTATGTAAATAAATAATTAAAAATAATGAAATTAAGTGCGATAATTAAAATAAAGTAACAATAATAATTTAAAGAAGGAACAAAGGTACCAAACGCCGACGTAATGTCGATGTGTAATCGAGATTGAAAATTTAAAATTTACTCGATGGATGATCCTCAAACTAGTTGCTAACTTCACTCCCAATTTTTTAAGTTTGATATAATATTTAATAGTAGGAAGATTTGTAGAATTGTAGAGAGATAAATTGAGAGATGGTAAGAAGATTTGTGAGAAAAAATGAAGAGGAAAATGAAGTATTTATAGTTGAGAAATAGGGTTAAAATGTAAATATATTAACTTATGGGTTAAAATAAATATTAAGGGAGTAGGGGGAGGGGGCAAAAATGACCGTTATAGCCGTTGCACAACGGCCAAAATCGAAATTTGATCGTTGTTGCAACGGTTGTTTTTGCAAAAGGGATGGCGGGACGGGGTCAAGATGGGGCGGGGTGGGTTGGGTCGGGATCGGGACGATCCCAGGCTCGTCCCGAGTTCGAACCCCGACAATTTTTTTTATAGGAGGATCAGGACGGGGCGGGACGGGGCGACCCGACCCACTGGACATGCCTATTATAAACTAGTCATTAAACACTAAGAAATTTGATGTTGAAATTTACCATGATTTAGACCATACAATAGATCTAGATTCAGCCTATATGTTTAATATTGAGCTCAAGCATTTAAAGCTATGTTTAAGGGAACTGAGTGGGTGGAAAAGGAGAACCTTGGCCAGGGAGCAAGGAAATTTGTGGTACAGCTAGCGTTTGAAACAATGTTGAGCTCTGGCTTGTATTCCTTCTCATTGACACCAACAATAAACATGGGAGAATCCTTGCTAGGGGCAGAAATGATAACTTTCTTGGTAGCACCCTGATGATTCACAAAAGTTGAGCAGATATTAGCTCCTTTGAATAACTGATAATTACTAGAGCTAAGGCCAAAAAGAAGAATAAATTAATCCAAATATCATAGCATTAACAAGAAGTATAAAGAACCCGAGGTAAGTACAATAACATAACCAGTGAAATCCCATCAGAGATGGGTAGATACCACTATATACCAAGTTTTTGATTCAGAGTCCTTAATTTAAGGCAACAATGAGATATGCTTTATTTAATTATTTTCCAAAATTTAAACTGATTTAGTTGCATCATGTCTTGAGATAAAACGTTCTACAAAAACTCAATGTCCTTGGCAAGAAAATACTTATAATATCATTAAAATATAGGTACTAGTGTGTTCACCGAAACTCAGGTATAAATCCTCCGATCATCAAATAAAATATGAACATAAAGCATAGATTAACATCACTTGGTGCAAATTTTGTAACAAAAGATACTCATCAAAGATAAATTAACGTGACTAATACGGAGCAATTAGGTACACATGCACATTAAAGCGAAACTAACACAAAAAATCACAAAATTGTGGAACTTCTCCTTATAATTCAAAGCAAGGAAGATCATTTAAGAACAGAGATCTATTTCTTTATGATCACAAACCTACAAATGAACAACTACTTTGTCCTTATTAGTGAAGACACCTATCAGCCATCGACTCCACAATATAATCAGCTCCAGTCTGTGCCCATGAAATCTCCTTTGGGTTCCTAATATTCAGTCAAATACAAGAACATAAAACAAGACTAATTCCTTAAGAATGATCAAATCATTGAATTCAATCCTAATACGTTACTACTATTTTTAGTAATTGTTTCTTGTATGTAGATCTGTGGTCTTTTCCTATGCGATCTCAACACAATTTCTATATATTGCTATACAATTTCTAGGGGGTTGGATAAGCACAACATGGAAACACGTAGTTAGAGTAACTTATTGAATCATGCTTTACTCATCCAATCAGTTTCCTATATACATTTTTAAAAAGAGCTGAATCATGTTTTACAATTTCACTTTTATTCCCTTTCAAATACCCTCATCCTACATATATGATGTATTGATCTTCTAGATGGTTAGATTGAATAAAATATGAAGGAATATAAATATCACAAAAGACAACTAACAGATAATTTAGGTACACATTCTAAGGAATCAACCCAAACCTTCTTCTCCACAGGCAATAATATCCGAAATTACCAAATTGCAAGGTCAACAATGAGCTAGTCTCTTTCTAGCACTTAACATGAATCAAACTATAACACCTGCATTTTAGAGATATACGCAATCAAATTTGTTTGAATAAAAAAACTGGATCCTTTTCTTTCTCAAACCATTTCTTTTTTGATTTACTTGCTTTCTGAAAATAAGCCAAGAATATTTAAGCACTGTTAAATGAGGAAAAGCCTTACTGTCATACTAGAAAAACTCGATATAGTTATTCCACAAAACCTTATATGCCTTCTCTTTAAGGGGCTTTTCATTATGGTAATTTGAAGCAACAACTACAAGTAATCAGTTAAGGCATAAATCTGTAGCTAGAACAACTACATAAGAAAACAATAGACTATTGATTTCTGCACTTTGTGTTCAACATCTTGTTATTTTAATATACTTGGACCTTCACCTTGTACCTGCACATATTAACACCACATTAGCCTATACAAGCAGGAAATGAACTCAAATGAAATACTTAACTTTACAAATTGAATGAAGTGAAATTCAATCAAATACTATAGCCATGGAACATATTAAGTTGACATAGCTAGAGTATACACAAAAAAAGTATACACATGAATTTACTTACACATTTAGAAAAACGGATCATGGAACACTTTAATAAAAGCCACTAAAAGAGAAACTTTATGAGGCTACGAGTTAAAGAATTAAAGATGCAAATAAGACAGCTGAAAAACAATGCATTAATGGCCTAAAAATCCGTTTTCTTCATCTATTCAAATTCACAAAGGAAGAAGAGGAAGTAGATCATAGCTGAGTTGTGACCTCGCTGCTAGCTAGAGTAGATGCTTCTTTCGATAGTTGTGAGTGGTATCAGTAGATATGCAATACAGGATATTTGTTATTCTTTCAGACTAATTCCAGTAGCGGCTAAGAAAAAGAACTAGACATTCAACAAAGGATACATGACCCAAGAAAGGTGAAACTAAGAATTCCAACGCGATGTAGCACCACTGAAATTGCCTTCAGAAAAAATGATGGTAATACATTTCTACGCATGAAGCTAGTATAATAATTAGTACAAGGCAAAGGGTACATCTAAAATGTGAAAGGGAACATCTTATCTCAAAGTGAGAATCATAAGCAGACAGAGAATATCTCAACCAACCAAAATATAAGCCTCACAATTAGAGTAAATTATAGTACAATATCTCTTTTTAAAATAAGCAACTCATAGCTCAGCAAGGGAGCCTCTAACTCTACTAACTACTCAACTATTTGGACATAGAGATCAAAGAAATGATCATGATAAGTTTTCACATATTCATCATCATTGGGGATACCTTGTTTTTATGTACAAAATTATCTGTACATATACACCAAACATAACAATAAAATAAGTGTGGAATCTTATGCAACTGGTTACCTTTATATTAATAGCTGCAAATCGCAACACATTATACATAAAGCTGAGTTAGAACTACCATCATCGAGATAAACCATATCAAATAAGAAATCGGAAAACTAAATTAGATTTAAAAAAAAAATATTATATTGTCACATGGAAAGAGAAGAGCCAAAAATCAACCTCAGAACCACATTGAAAATTTGCCATGGAAGGGAGAGGAGATGCCTGTGATGAGATCGTCCATCGGTTCGACAACCACCACAACATTGTCGACGGTCATGTTATTACCATTTCTATAACTGTAATAAAACCACCTAAATATCCCAAAGATCTGGCAAAATAAAAAACCCTAACCGGAGCTTTAGCTTCTCCACGCGTATGGGGTTGCACAGCGCTGCCGACAACGGCATCGACGAAATGATGGTCTGTGTCGGTATCGGGTTGGGGATTTCTTTAGATGAATTTGGGAAAGTGGGCACTGGGCAGCCTTGGGGTTTAGGGTTTTATTACCAGAGATGAACGACACTTCAGAAGTGTTTTAATTTGATTATTCTTATTGCTTTTATTTCTATCATCTTTTACAAGTGTACTGAAATAAATTGGTGCCTATTATTTCATATAGTGTAGAATAGGGACCAGAATTTCATTAATTTGAGGACCATATTTTTAAGTTATAAAATAAGATGGAGAAATACGGACCAGGAAAATATATTGTCCCTGTATGTGCACTATTAAGGACTAGTTTAGTAATTCTATGTGTTGGTCATTAAAAGGCCTTCTTCATGTAGTAAACCATCTTGCTCACATTTGTCTCCGTCATTCAAATAGACAATCAACACAATTAAATATAATCATAAGCTCAGATACTACTTTGTTAGGAAGAAACAAGTAAATATTAATTCACACGACAAGGTAATAGCGGAAGAAATACCCAAGTCACAACTTCTCACACTATTTGAACAAGAGGAACAAACTAATTTCAAGCACGAATGTGGATATGTGGGCAACACTATACCAACAATAAAATACCAAAGCAATAAAAAATAAATCATATGCAAGAGACACCAAATTTACGTGAAAAAACCCCAATGTGAAGATGAAATAACCACGGGACCTCCGCCCACAAAAGCTCCACTAAAATCAACAAGAGTTATAATAATGTTCTCCAAATGGCTACAACATCAACAACAAATATGGAGCAACAATACATAAAGGATAGCACCAAAACTAGTGAAGAAATAAGAGAAATCACCCCAAAAAATGAGCTATTGTTCGTGCTCGAAAACCTGGAGCTACAGACCACAAAATCGAATCTTCACCGTTGATATCTAAGAACCAGATGCTGAGAACCCTCAATTCAAATTTGAGCATGATCCAACGGTTAACGAAGCGTGAAACACAATTTAAAGCGGACTGTTATAGCTGATTTTCTCTGATGTATAGACTGCTATGAATTTACTCTCATGTTCCTGAAATAAGACCTAAGTTAATTTTATAAATAATGGACTTTAGGACAAAAGTGAACTTGGTCCAAAAAGATATTTTATTTATCCACATAGGAAGGGAAAAAGACCCAAAAGCCCAACAGCCGTTACTAAACAGTTTCTTAAGGAAAGCCGAAAGAGCGCAAAAACCTTTTCACTGTTGTTTTGAATTGTTAATTGTGTAAAAGTAATTCACACAATCAACCATTTAAACTTGAGGCGATTAGAGGTAAATGTCCATAATAACATATTTACACTAGTTGGTAGTGTAAATTTCCTTAAACTTTCAAATTATATAACTTGAATCCCTAAATTAATGACCCCCATCTGATAATTGCCTTGCAAGTTCCATCCTATACTCCTAGCTAGATTTCCCCATTTATATTTTCTTCAAAATGAAGATAATACACCATCAGAATGTGTTGTCATAGACTTTTTAATATGAATCATTTTCACTCCAGAAGAAAAAAGAATTTCAGCGGAATGAAATAGGGAACTCCAACGACAATAACAACTCTCGGAAGATGGAAAATCAATGACTTGAAAAAAAAAGCAAAAAAAAAAAAGAAGAAGTTAAATGAACTCACATGTCATAAAAAAACAAATTACCCAAGTAATTAATTCATGTTGGAAATTTGCCTTTGGCGGGAGTTGCGACCGACCAACTTTAACGGCTTAAACACTAGTGTTACGTATGTTGGAGAATCCGGTTCTTCACACATGCATGATCTACTAAGTACGTAGATAACCGTAGGGCCAAGAATCATCAAATTTCATTGAGAAATGAAAGAGATATTGGTCCACGAAGTAAGGTGTTTGAAGCATGGAAAGTGTGGTATTGTGTTCAATTCTCCCTCATCGGTAGAGGAAGAAAGAATTGTTGTATATATAAGACTCGAAATTGGTTTGGGGTTTGGGACCCCAAGGGGTATCCCATGTGTTTAAAGGAGGGAGGACCTAGATGTGCTTCGGTTCAAGGAAAGACCACGCACCTTGGCCGCCGCCGCTCGCCCGTCCGGTCAGGTCCACGCCGTGGGTGTGGGTTGTGGGCCTTCGATATTATCTTTTGGGCCGAAAACTTTGCGTAAATGCAGTTTGGACCAGTCGAATTTCGGCGGTCGAGCGAACGTCCAGCACTCAATTCACCCATTTATTTTGGTGAATTACTCCTCCTATAATGGCCAAATCCGTTGGTCTTTCTCCCATTAATGTTGGTGGCTTTACTACCTCCATAATGACCATTATTTGGTGTTATGGAGGCGATGAATCGACCCTCCCTCACCTATTTAAACACCCCCTTACACCATTGTTGAACACAAAAGAATGACCAAGAACATACATATATGATACACGAAAATACATAAATATACACAACAAAAACAGTTTCTTCCTACACCTTCCAAGGCATCATTTCGTTACTCAATATTCTTCACGGTAGCTCTTGAGTTTCCTTTGCTCAAGTGTTCCATTGCTGTTTTATCTTGGGAGACAAATTGTCCAGGACGTATAAAGGATACATACGGGGCAATATTGTCTTAAGGACAGAGTGCCACACTCGACTCAGCAAAACCAGTTTCCATTTTTTCGTTTTCAACAAAATTGTAATTTCAGTTTTGTGCTTATCTTGTAATTTTCAGATTACTAGTTGAACTATTGTTTATCCTTTCGAATACTTGTAATAGTTATATACTTCCCGTACTGCTTTATAAAGTACCATAGAGCAAAAAAAAATACCCAACAATTCATTCAGGATGAAGTATGCTCTGGTGCTGCAATATATTACCCTCATGGATCAACTTGTTTAATCGTTGAGCAATAATTTATCCATTATCTAAACAGTTCCAAGAATAGAGTTAAAGAGTCAGTCTCAATAAATGATAAAAGAATCAAGCGGCATACCAACTTATCTAAATTGACATTATTAATGCACCAAAAATAAATTAAACAATATCAGGAAGTTGACTAAATTTAACATTATGCAAAGATATGATGAGATGAAATCCCTCCGCCTTTAATTAAAAATTTTGAATTTGAGTCTTGAGTCTTGGACCGAAAAACTGTTTAGTAGGGAGCTGATCCCCAAAAATTCCTGATTTTCTTTTATGGGTGATTTACCCTTCTTAGTAGACCAATTCGGTGCGAATTTAAATTACAATCGGTAAATTTTGAATACTGGATATTTACTTTAAAAAGAACACATTACGTAAGGACGGCACATCTCAAGAGAAAGAGACACAAATGGCAAACTTTGGTCATGAGAGGCCACCCATAAAATATCCATAGCTATATTTCAACAGGACGGACACTCATTAACCGTTGGATCAAATCTATGGAAATTAATCCTCACCCTTCATCTAACTCCAAGCCTATTACTAGTTCACATAATCATTACTTGTATATATACTTTACAATTACATATGCCCATCACTAAACTCAAGCCCTTGGGAGAGTTACTAAAAGAAGTTCAAAAAACTTGTACTATAAAAAAAAGTTCCTAGCCAACATAAGTACTTAAAAAAATGCGTGAGATTCTTCATATTCAAGCAGGACAATGTGGGAATCAAATTGGATCAAAATTCTGGGAAGTAGTATGTGATGAACATGGTATTGATCCAATTGGAAAATACTGTGGCGATTCTGATTTGCAGCTTGAAAGAGTGAATGTTTATTACAATGAAACTGGAAATGGACGTTACGTGCCACGGGCAGTGCTTATGGACCTTGAACCTGGTACTATGGACAGCATCAAAACTGGTCCTTTTGGACAGATTTTTCGCCCCGATAACTATGTTTTCGGACAATCTGGTGCTGGAAACAATTGGGCTAAAGGCCATTACACGGAGGGTGCTGAACTTATTGACTCTGTTCTTGATGTTGTCCGAAAAGAAGTTGAAAACTCTGACTGCTTACAAGGTTAGTACTAGTTAATAAGAAAAAAGGGTATAGTCTCCAAAATACTCATTTCCTTAATGAAATATCTTAATCTTATCGTCCGTTATACTTTGAGCTCGTTCATATCATTGCTTTTAACAAGTATTTACCTCTACTCTAACAAATCTTCAATCCGAAGTACAATAGATAGTAACTTTAAACCATAATCAAAAGTAGAACGGTAAATTTGAACCTTTCTCCAAAATATTTTGTTTGGTAGAAATAGGGCCCGCCGGTCACTTTTCAGCTTTGTCTTTAAAAAATAGCCATTATCAGGGAGTTTCAAATTTCAAAGACGAATGTCCTGAAGTTTCACATGTAGAATTTGAAACTCCATGACAGTGACTATTTCAGTTACAAGCTTGAAAGTGGTTATTTTCTGTTACGGGTTGGAAAGTGGTTATTTGTGAATTTTAATCGTGGATCCACATAGCTCATGCTAGAGCGCCGTTAAAGTTAAGGATAAATTACGAAACATTTGCTAGCGGCAAGAATATGAATGTCCCTAAAGTAGAACGGAAAGTAAAATAAAGATATTTCATATTGTAGAGCGGTAACTTTGGACCTCTCTCCTGAAGAAAAAAAGACTACTACTACTTTTTTTGTTTTGAGGAATATGCTATCTGTATGATAAAGCAAAAATATGTGAATACAGGATTTCAGGTGTGTCATTCACTTGGAGGAGGTACAGGATCAGGAATGGGGACACTCCTTATATCAAAGATAAGGGAAGAGTATCCAGATAGAATGATGCTCACCTTCTCTGTTTTCCCATCTCCAAAGGTATCTGATACAGTAGTGGAGCCTTACAATGCCACACTTTCAGTCCATCAACTGGTGGAAAATGCTGATGAGTGTATGGTTCTTGATAATGAAGCTCTCTACGACATCTGCTTCAGGACTCTCAAACTCTCCACACCAAGTTGTATGAACTAACAAAACACCTAACTCTTTTATCACCATGATTAATCTTCAGTATATAATTAGATTAATTTCATGTATGGTCACTGTACTTAATCTACTATAACAGTAAAGCCACGACATTTTTTGTTACAATAAAGTAACTAAACTTTACGACAAAGTCTAGCCATCGAGGTGACTTCTACTTTTATAGTGGAAAATGAGACTTTACTGTTATACTTCTAGTGGATAAAGTTCATTTATATGTGACAACAAATTTATTTTGTGATTTTTACAATAGACTCAATGAGGTCTGACCCTTACTTGGACTCAAGAGTAGCAGGAGCTTAGTGCACCAAACTGCCTTTTCTACTCTTATAATCGAAAAGTTCACTTATGTTAACGTGACAACAAATAATTTTATGACTTTAATGTTATAGTAGGTAAAGTCCAGTTATTTCGTGACTTTACAGTTACAATAGAAAAAGTTCAGTGAACACATGTGAAATTAACTCGTTGTAATTTGATACAAAATCTAATTTATCTGCTTTGTTGTGATCGATCAGTTGGAGACTTGAATCATCTCATTTCAGCAACAATGAGTGGTGTGACTTGTTGCCTGCGATTCCCTGGCCAGCTGAATTCTGATCTTCGAAAACTAGCTGTGAACTTAATTCCATTTCCCCGACTTCACTTTTTCATGGTGGGATTTGCACCTCTAACATCAAGAGGATCTCAGCAATATCGAGCACTTACAGTCCCTGAGCTGACACAACAAATGTGGGATTCCAAGAACATGATGTGTGCTGCTGATCCGCGACATGGTCGGTACCTCACAGCCTCAGCACTGTTCAGAGGCAAAATGAGCACAAAAGAAGTAGATGAGCAAATGATGAATGTGCAAAACAAGAACTCTTCGTATTTTGTGGAATGGATTCCAAACAATGTTAAGTCCAGTGTTTGCGACATACCACCTAGAGGGCTTTCGATGTCTTCGACGTTTATTGGGAATTCAACTTCAATTCAAGAAATGTTTAGGAGAGTGAGTGAGCAGTTCACAGCTATGTTTAGGAGAAAGGCTTTCTTGCATTGGTACACTGGAGAAGGGATGGATGAAATGGAATTTACTGAAGCAGAGAGCAATATGAATGATCTTGTGGCCGAGTATCAGCAGTACCAAGATGCTACTGTTGAAGAAAATAGTGATTATGAAGATGAAGCTGGAGAAGATTAAAGGTATTCGACCAATTTGCTCTTACGTATGTTACGCTCTGCAATGAACTTGAATTTCCATTAGATTTCTGTTTCTCTGGTTTGTACTTTGTACTGCGTTTATGCATTTCTGATTTTGGCAACCACTATATCTTTTACTCTTGAGTCATTTTGTTTACCACCAACGGCAAGTACACAACATGTTGTATTCTTGTCTTAACTTTGTACTAAAAGGATTCTACTCTAGTTAGTAGAATCTAATACTCGTTCCGTCCTAATTTATGTGACACCATTTGACTTGACACGGAGTTTAAAAAAGAAGCAAAGACTTTTGAGATTTGTGCTCCAAAGTTAGTCTTTTATATATATTTTTTTTATAAATCATCCAATAAAATTAAATTGTTTTTAAATATAGAAAGAACATTCTTTTTGGGACAGACTAAAAAAAATGGTGCTACATAAATTGAGACTCAGGGAGTAGCAAATTTGCCTGATATATGTTGAAGATGCTTCTTATGATTGTTTGTCATGACTCTCACTCGCATATGTTAATCGAAATTAATAGTAGGTAGACTACTTTCTGCAAAATTTACCTGAAATATGAAATTGGATCGTGTGGGTTGTGGAGAACATTATCTTGTACCTAACTCAGTCCTAGAGCAACTTTCTAGCATCAAAACTTCATCCTGTAGATGGATGAGTACTTCCCTTTAAGGGAGAAGCAAGTACTTTCATCAAATTGCATTCCAAGAAGAGGTTAAAAATGAACGTAGAGGAAAAGCTACCCAATTCCAAATTCACATTACATTCATTAAAACATGGAGTGGCAGAAAAAAATGGGTAACACAACGAAATATGGAACTCATAAACGATGTGACATGCATCAAAATCTGGGGCAGAATGACAGCAAATGAAGAACAAATTCGTCCAAGAGGAGGGAATCAGTCTAGTGCTAATATTTTTATCCTAAAATTGCAGGTGCACAACCCGATTATTACATCAGACATCAAATATAACATAAAATTACTGCAAGGAATATTAATCTTCCGGTACATAAACGGGAATGGATACACCAAGCATTTGGATAAATCAGTTCTTCTTGGCGATGAACAAACCCCACCTCTGCTCACCAGATGAACTCCTGATTAGCTTGGCCTTCCAACCTCCAACTATTTCATTATAGTCTTGCTGCAATATTAAATAAGAAAAGAAGTGTGGAAATCAGTCCAAGAAAGAAACAAAAATAAAAACAGAACAAAGAAAGAAATAAAGCGCATCAAATAATGAAGCACTCACTTCAGAGAACTCATGGATAAATGACTCTCTTCCCTTCTCCACAGTATCTAACTCCTTCTGCAGAACTTCAATGAACTGCATTCCAAGTACAGAAATTAGGTTGTACCAATATATTTGCTAGCCTTGCAAATAAGTTTAAGACAATATCTGTAAAACACATACCTGTCCAGTACGATCCTCGGCCACAACTTCATGAAAACCCGCATCTCTGAGCATCTATATGGTTGGCCCAAAAAAAAATCAAAGAAGCTGTGTCAAACAATAAATATGAGGTGAAAAAGAGGGGACCTATTACAGGGAATGAGTATACACCTGCCCATATGCTTCAACATCATGTAAATCATAACCCCTTTGCTTAATATAACCTGCAAATTTTTCTGATGCTGGTCCTGCACTTTTGCAGTAATCACTTATAAGGATTTTGCCTCCTGGTCTCAGCCACTTGTAGAAAGATCTGAACAATGCAGATTTGTCCTGACACCACACCATTAAAACAACAAATCAATAAACCATGAAATAAGGCACTACAAAGAAATTGACTTCAACAGTGAACGGTTAAAGGACAAATTATATGGTATAGCAATTTAAGAAGGAACCAAGAGGAATGAAAAAGAAGTAGAAATAAAGAAGATAATTAGTTGATAAAGATTTTGAAGCTCCACACAGGAAGTAAATTACCTGGATGTGAAGGATAGTATCCCGACTGTATATGACATCAAATGTACCATCAGGATATGTTTTCTTGGTGCAATCAGTAACCTCGAATTCAACAGCACACTTGAGACCAATAGCACGCTCAAGAGCAAAAGATATCATGTTGATTGACAGGTCAATGCCAACAACGTGAACATCGTACTTTTCAGCCATGTAGAAGTCACCTCCTCCAATGCCACAGCCAACATCAAGGACCTTTTGGCCAGGCTGAAGATCCAACATGGCTACAAATTCTTTTGTAGTTTCTGCTCAAGAACAAGTACTGCTCAGAAACTAAATAAATAGGATTGCATCGAGAGAGAAGACACTTGTAAGCAAATATCTCTGCAGTACCAAGTGCACACTTTGCATAAGTCCTCACCACGAAGACAGTGAAACAAAAGAAACTTAGTAAGCATAACCTTTAAGGTTTGAGGCCCTTTTTTCAAATAAGGTAAAGGTTTAAGGTCGGAGGACATTATTGGAGAACCAATAAATTGCAAGGGGTTCATAGAGCCTATGAACACTTAGAGGTTGATTGGGCTCTCCGATTATATTTAAATAAATTGCAAAGGCATCTGTGGAAACAAATGCTTTTCCGGTGCCAAACACAAGGTTGGTTTATAGACATATATTTAGTATCTAGTATGATGAATGAAATAACTTGTATAATCTACTATGGTAATCCCAAGATTGTAAAACACGTATTAATGATCCCTCGATAGTAGACAAGACTATAGTAAGACATGCAATCTGAGAGGCATACCAAGTCCTCCTGTGCTCACAAAACCTTGTCCAAAGACGCGTTCATAGCGCAGTATGCCACTACACTTGTACTGAACAGTATCCAAGAAACGTTGAAATCCCATGTCATCCTCAGAACCAACCTTCTGCCACATCCAGCAAATCTGGAAGGTGCAGGCAGCAACAAAACATTAACTGGAAGTCAGGTTCATACTAAAAAAGGGTTGATGAGGTAAGCATAATTCTACCTGATTTTGATTCTTTTTATTCTTGACATAAGCTCCGATGCACTTGCAACCAGCGAGAGAAAGTTCAAATGATTTTCCATTACCATCATTTACATGACATTCTCTGAAAACCTGCGTTCAACAGCTATTTTTTCAGCTTACTGTGCCTTGCAAGTAACAAATAAGAGATGGGGACCAGAAATGTCCGGTGTTGAGTAAGAAAGAAGAGTCCAAGCTAAGGAGTTATTTTCAGAGTGACAACTGAAAAATGCATCAACTCAAGTCTTTTATACTTCAATTATGTAAAGTAAGGATTTTGGTAAAATTTTCTAATATAAACAGTGGTAGTTTAGAGAGCACAATAAAGTTTCAGAACACTCTTTTTTTTTGCCAAGGTTTTCAGAGCACTTTCATGACAGAGAATCACTTTAGGAGAATATATTAAATGCAGACAAAAGAAAATGCCTTATCTAGTGTTTGCTAAAGAGACCCACCTATCGGTGAAGAAAAAAAACACGAACATACACACAGAAGAATGAAAAAGAATTTACTACGTGAAGACAAATAGTTGGTAAACACAGAAACATACTTCAGTGTTGAATTGAATTCCAAGGATATAATAAATTATCTTAAATATGCAGTTCTCACAACATCATGTCGGACAAGAAAACAGTAGAAAGCAAAGCTAAGACCTTTGTATAAAAGCTAGGCTCTCGATAGTGGGTTGGGTTGTTCTTGCGCTTGTGGTCTCCTGATTGATGGAAGCATGACTCTCTGAAAAATATGTAACCACCGACTTTCAACCATTTAACCATTCTCTCAGCAAGATCCTGAACCTGCAGCAAGGGTAGAAACAAATGTAAATGTTAAACTCAGCATATCATTCAAAATACGGTTGTTGAAGAAGTGCTCAAATTATAATTTTCCACCATTGTGGAAATAAAGGTTAAATACGTATGGCGTTAAGTTCTTATTTTCAGCAATTCATGCTGTAAACCATGTTCTTGCAAAGAATGCTTCATTTTGTTGAGGATCTTGGTGCGTCACTTGTTGAAGAAAGACAATGACCCACAGAGATTATATGACCTCTAAATGTAAAATCATATTAGCTTAAATATGTATAACTAACACAGTTTAACTATGTGCCTGTATACTTCAAGCTTTGCCTAACCGTGATCTCTCCACACCACCATTAAAATAGATATTTTTAAAGGGAATTACATTAAATACTCAAAAGTAACCAACCAACATGATGAATATTAGCAACTATAGTGATTTTCTATGTGGAAGACAAGGCAAAAATAAAAGAGAGAATTTACCTCTTCATCAGAAAGATACATCAGTAGCCAGTTAGAAAATATCAAGTCCACCGATTCAGGTGAAAAGTTCAAATCTGGAGAAGTCACATCAGCACACATGAACTTGACATTCTTATGGTGCCCATTTATGCTTTCATTCTGCAAGGAAGCACATTAAAAGATAAGGATATACACAAATCCATTCTGTAAGTTTATCATTACTTATCAAAAGAAAAGGGCAGTCCGGTGCACTAAGCTCCCGCTATGCACGGGAGGAAGGTCCGGACCACAAATGAATCTTATCAATTATGAAGAAATGACAAATGAATCTTCTAAAACCAATCCTTTTTTTCTTAATCCTAGTAAGCCTCCGTATTCACAGCACATGTTGGATGGAGACAGAAAATGCAAATATCTGAAGGGTAAAACAGCCACAAACCTTCTTAATTGCGCCTTCAATAAAGTCCAATGCTATAAGTTGCCCAGCTTTCTTGGCTAATTCGCCAGTGAAACGGCCAATACCAGCACCCAGTTCCAACACAGTTTTCCCTTCATATGGCGGAAGTAGAGAGAGCACCTATATATGACCATTAGGCAAATTGTCATACATGTAATCATGTCAACTCACAAAACAAACCAATTAGAACGTCTGGTTCTGAAACAAAATTAAGAACAAAAAAAGTGCTAGTTTCCTCTCAAAGCAGGAAACAGATTAAATGAACTCAAGGGAGGTTGGACCTACAAAGAGGGAGAGGCTGTAAGGCATCAGTCTAAATTATGAACAAAAACCCGATACACTAGAATTGACCTTGTCCGTGTGATAAAGTCTTAGGCCCAAATCTTACCCCTAATTAATGAATTTCAAAACCAATTAAGTTACATACCAAAAGCTGGATCAGCAATACAGCGTCGCATTAGACTTCACCAAAGACATTATATATATAGAAAGATGCCTCGGAAATGCCCGGCAAATTACAAGTTGAAGATAAGTACAGGAGAAAACATAGTAAAATTTTCAACTATTTAGCCCGTGTATCAGTCCTAGCTCCATCAGTCACTAGGAACCGATGACATTACTCATCGTGATTATTCTATATTGTCATTAATCCCACAAAAGAAGTGCTATTTTTTCCCATCAGTCTTCACCAACTACAATCCCTTGTGCCTGCATCTTATTGAAGTAATATGGAGCCATTTTAAATTTGAACCAGATGTTCTGTGGATTTTAACTCTGCAAATAATTCGGTAATCAAACAGAAATTCCATATTTAAAGATAATTGACATTTTAGATGACAAACAGGGGATTCCAAAGGCCACTGAGTTGATGAACCACGTCTAACATGTTGTAGTACTAGTTACCAATAACATTTCCTAATATAATTCCAAACAAAATTAAGCATTGTACCACCTTTTTTGCTTTTGCCAAAAGTAAAGTGCATATTCCAAAATGAGATATCAGTGAAAATGACTTGGAGAAACAGGAATTTTTAATCAACACGATCTTAAAAACAATTACTATTGTACTAATTTATACTCCCTCCGGTTCAAAAAGAGTGTCCACTTAGCTATTTGCACACAACTTAAGAAAATGCTACTAACTCCTGGACAAAATATATAACTTGACTAAACTATCCCTAATTAAATAGGTGTTGGGAATTGAGATATCTGAAAAAAATAAGGTTAATTATTTCTTGATTTGGTAAGTAAATGCTATTTTTTAACCAAAAAACAAAAAAGCTAAATGGACACTCTTGAGGAGGGAGTATATCCAAACAAGATAAAGCTAATAAAGTAACATCATACAATGAATCATAAAGTTATATATATACCTCAGGCCTCTCTTCTTTGTCGAGATCGGCAGCTTTAGAGTCGAGCATCATGGCCTCCACAGTAAGTTCCGCAGTGTGTTCTATCCAATAACTCTTTTGAACCTCACGCTCTTGTCCTACACACATCACATTGACTATCAAAACCTTCCAAAATTGAAACAAAGTAAGAGATAATTGACAGCTCAACATAATACCTGAAGCAGCAGCCATTGTTGTGCGATGATAGATGAATTCAATCTGGTGATTTAGAATCGTTGAAGACAATGTGGATTGAGAAAAAGAAAAGAAGCTAAAAACCCTCAATGGCAAGGCGAGATCTAGAGAAGCTCCTGGATCTACGGTTATTGTTTCCACCTTTCTGCTGCATCACCTACACGTAAAATGTGATGATCTATTATGCCTTAAAATGAAATGTGATGATATTTTTGGGTTTATGTGTTACAACATATTACAGGGGCGTGATTGGCGAAGACAGAAAATCGGCGACACCACGTGAAGTTACTGAAGATTCTCTCTATTTTGGATTTGGAACCATTATTTACACTACATGATAAATAGGAGTAGGGTAAAATAAAATACTATACTCCCTCCGGTCCATTTTACTTTTTTTTTTAATAATCGTGGTGTTTGAGAAGATAATTTTATCCACTAAAATTAGAATAGGAAAAAATGGGGTATGTTTGGAAAGTCACTTGGTAATTAATAGGGTAACTTTATTAAGTATAAATTTATCAAATTCCAACATAACATAAAATAAATTTCGACATAACTTAAGTATAAAAGAAAAGGAAAACACATATGTCTTTAACTTTATTCAACAACAAAATTATACTTTAATGACATCACTCGTTATATGTCAAGTTTGTTAAAGATTCATTTTTTCTAATAATAGGTGTAGTTTCAAAACTATAATAACACAGTTATACAAAATGAAGAAAATAAAGAAAATTATAAGAAATAAAAAAATACAAAAAATTACATGAAATCACAAGTAACGGTCAGAAAATGAAAGATAAATAATGTAAAAAATATATTTTAAAAATAAAAAAGAATTAAAAAATAAAAACAAAAAAGAAATTAAACTAATAAAAAGTAAATTTAAAAGAAAAGAAATTAAAATAAATAAATAAATTCAAAAGAAAAGAAGTTAAAGTAAAAACAAAAAGAAAGAAATTTAAAAGTTATCATGTAATTACACCCAATTCTCAAACCCCTTGAGAATGAGAGTGTAATTACACGCTCCCAATTACATTCAATTCCCATGTGACTTAGTAATTACACAAACATATCAAACTGTAATTACATCCAATTTCAATTCCATTGTGGCTTTCCAAACAGGCTCCTAGTGTCTTATCTCTATTGGGATTTGGGAATTGGGAATTAGAATTAACTTGAGATCTTGTGATGCTCAACCCACTTCATGGGATAATGCATTGTAAAAATTATTCGAATTAGTCACTTTTGAAACTGTTTTTGAAAATTTTATTGTGTAAACACTCATTGAAAAGTAGCCATTTTTAATGCCAATATATCATAATAGTATGCTGAATATAAAACTTGAACAAGTAAAAGATCAAGAAACCCTACAATCTTGATATAAGAAATCGATATCACTTTAAAATAAAGGTAATTAGAGAACCTTCTCTTGATATTTCTTTTCATTACGTATATTTTATACTATTATTTAATTACATCAGAATAAGGGAAAGGAGGTATTGATGAGGTTTGAGCACTCCACATCAACTTTGAAGGTAGAAAGCTCACCAAGTGATATGGCCCTCAAGATTTTGTTGTGATTTTCTTTATTCTCTAAAAGCAGACAATTGATCATTCAATATTAACAAAATAGATTTGGTTACACATTACTCAAAACAAGGGAATATTATAGTATCCAAGATCATAGAGGAAGTAAATATTTCTAAAGATAAACTATATGGAAAATCTATGCAATTAAGCCGTAAGATGAGTAACCAGTAACATAATTTTAACAGAAGTAACCACCACTATATCTCGATCGTTACATGAAATGTAACATCTTTTCAATTCTTCCCTCTGATAAAAAATATACTATCCCATGGGCCTGCCAACTGTGAAAATAGGTAACTTTCTAAACGGTTCAAATTTCAAAATTGGCCTGGTTAACAAGCATTAGCAGATCAAGACAGCTAGATTTTTCATTCAACTTCTGTGACAACTCTTTGCATTCGCAATGTCTTATTTTGAATGCTTCCTGGGGCACTGTGAGCTTTCCTCTTCTCCTCTTTCCGCCTCTCGGATTCAGTCATCTCACGCATTTGTTTAGTTGCCTTGTAGATTGGTTTTGGCAAATGCCTGTGTCTGCAAAATCATAATAAAGGGGATGAATGAATATGATCTCTTTTGGGCTCACTGAGAATGTTATCAGATATATTCAACCTCAAAGTAGCAGGACTGCAAAAGTAACAAATATATGCACAGAAATATTTGACCCTGGTAATCATCTTCTTATGAACTTCTCACTTTAGCTTAACCACACAGCTTTTGTTCAGGCTTGTGAGTTAGCATAATATTCTCAGTGTAACAAGCTTTTCACACTTGGTGGACATGATCTTACATGCCAGTTAACAAAATGACCAACTACAATTTGCTACCGAGGGCCTAAGGCCCTAAGACAAGAATATTAGTCATGGTTGAATGTTTACCTGACAATGCGCTTGACTTCAGCAAGATGTTTGTAACGATTCTTGACAGCCTCCAAATATTCAAGTTTCTTCCGCTCTCTTGGCAATATCTGCAAGAACATAATTTTCAGCTTTTACATCCAGATTGATGTGAAGAAAAACAGAAACAGAGTTACAGAACAATCAAGGAAGCTTACGTCAAATAACACTCTTTCCCATTTTCTTTCAAAACAGTGATATTTGCCCTCCAGGAATAATTAGGACCTGATTATTTTGTTCATTAATGAAGGCAAAAGTACAGTGATGCACATTAAGAAGCTTCCAAGGGAAAAGGCGGAGACAATTGGCTAGTTGTCCTAAATATTGTGACAATCCAAACTTTCAAGAAAAGTTCCAAGACAAGCGTATTCTTTTTTCTTTTGCACAACAGTTAATGCACAATCAAATGTTAATAATTTCACAGGTGGTAATATCTTTCTCCCCTTATCCTTTCCTAACATTTTGTTTATTGACAAGGATTTATATCTTTTCATGTTTGGGTGTTTTAAGAATTTTCTTTTCATATATGCACTTACAGCTTTATCTTTTTCCCTCCTTTCCATTTTTTATTACTCATCATACTATTAACCTTTTTTATGACACTCATCATACTATTAACTTGTGCAACAATTTTAATGAAAAACCATAAAGTTTATTCAAGTTTGGAATATCCTTTTAAAGTTCATGTTCGCAGCATTCTAATTAACAAGCTCTATTCATTATTCTGCTTGTCTAAGAGTACTACTGAAGAAATGTAAAGTTCTTTGTTTGTTTCCAAAAACTAAAACCGGAAATCTCACCACGCTAAGCAGACCAAGAAACTAGAACGTATGGGGTATAAAAACTTGCGACCTCTTGATCTCATTTTTTTTCAATCATAACCACCGTGTTGAAACCAAATCCACAATTAAAGAGGAACAAAAGAATCAATGAAGTGTAGGTACATACAACTCCCAATTGTTCAGATGCTTTTGCTTTCCATAGACGAAGGTTGGTATCATCACTTCCTGAGATAATATAACTTGCATCGCAACTGAACTTGACACAGAATACCCTGAGTTGATGACAGATGTCAGGAAATCACATTCACTTGAAAATGAAAGTACACTATAAGCAGCCAAGACGGCAAAACAGAAAAGATGCTTCTTATCAAGATATGGAGTGAAACCTTTGCATCCTCTTAGTGTGATACATTTCCCTGCTGTGACCACCATTATATTGGAAAATTCTCACCTACAACGTATGGTAATTCAGTCAAAGTGCTGAGGACACACACTAGGTGAACAAATAAACTTGATAGGAACTTACCGATCTATCATAAGATCCAGTCACAAATTCTCGACCGGTTGGTGAATAATCTATATCCATCCTGCATTTAAACAACAAATATTAGCAACAAACCCTGCTGTCAAATCCAACACATAAACTGCAGTAACTAGAGAGATGATGCCTTACACTGAAGAGACATGATCTTTATGCACACATTTGGCTTTGTTTAACTTTCTAACATCATAACTGTAGCACTTGCCGTCGTCATTAGCCTACATCGACGGGACAAGTGAGGAGTCATTGCAAAGAAAGCACCTATTATATAAAATCCATACTGAAAAGTGAAAACTATAGATGAAGAAAATCAACACCATGTTAGACTCAAGTCCTTGTATTATGCATGCACTCAACCCCTCAACCTCCAGAAATGCAGCTAAACTCTATTCATTACCAAGTGTTCAGGTAGCTCCTTAATATCACTGTCATGGTAAAAGCGGAATATTGAAGCCAAACAAGTGGTGCACCAGATACACCTCACATTTTGATAGAATCGAAGTTAAACACAGCTATAGCAACATTTTACACAAAGGCAGTGAGTTAATGATAGAGCTACATTGCTCTACTTAAGCTGCACAAACTTCTGGCAATAATGTTAGGGGGGTGTTAGAAGCGTAACTAGGCAATTCTCACTAAGAAAAGACCTTCCAAAGAACCAGTCACCTCTTGGTCCTATCCAATTTTGCAAGTTTCCATTCATATTTAAGATGATTAAATTATACATTCATATATGACTTCATAAAGGAGCAGTTCTATTCACGTTCTACTCGAAGTTTCCAACCTCAATTCTAACCAGGACAAAGTAGCCAAACAGTGATCATGAGCTAACTGGAAAAGAAATCCAGTGATCCAGTACTCCCTCCGTCCCATATTACTTGTCCACATTACTAAGCTCCCGTTTGGCCATAGATTTTTGGAGCATATTTTGCAGATTTGTTTTCAAATTTTTGTTTGGCCATAAAATTTTGACAGATTTTGAAAACAAATCTTCAAATCCCAAATTCTGGCTAAAACCTGTTTTTGGGCCAAGATCTATGTTTTGGCATTTTCAAAACTTTTAAAAACTACCCCAAACTTTTGTAATTTATAAATAAGCCCCATCTATTTATGACCCAACTCATTCTATCTACCATGTTCCTCCATTAAAGTTGTATTTATCATGTTTCCACAATTAAAGCAGTCTATTCTATAAAGTGAACGAGTTAAGTTGTGCCCAAACAGTAGAAGAAGAAATCCCAGGGAAAATTGTTTGGCCAACTAGAGAAATCCATTGCGAAGATAAAAATGATCTTTATATTGTAATTTGAATTGTAGTAACTAGAAAAACTTCACCTAAATCAAGTTTTTCAAAATATTTTTGGGAATCTATGACCAAACGCTAGCTAAAAATATTTGTCCCAAATTACTTGTCAATTTACAAAATCAAGATAGAATTAATTAAAATTTTCCATCTTACCCTTAATATTAAGACTTCTTGAAAAAAATCAATATTGATTAGTGTAATTTATTGGAGAGAGATAAGGGTAAGGTAGTAAAAAAACACCTTTTATTTATGATTTCTTAAGGGCCGTGCAAAGGGGAAAGTGGACAAGTAATATGGGACGGAAGGAGTAGCTTTACATAATCTAAGTGATTAAACCAGGCAGATGAAAATTTTCAACTAAGACCACAAAATAAAGAGTTAAACAATTTTTACATAGATATCTATACTATGTTTGCATTCATTACCACAGAGAAGTCATGGATGCAGCGATACTCTGCATCCATCACATTTCTTTTTAATATTAATAAGCACTTAAATCATAACCCTCTTGGTTAAGCTCAAGCCCCTGGGAGGACTTCCGGTAGAGACCAATCTCCCTTGATTTTCTTCACATTTGTAATGTCAAAGTCCAGTTTGGGAGTAGGACATCATTGTTGTTTATATTGTTATAACAGTAGTAGTAATAGTAATGTCAAAGTCTGTTTTCAGGCCTAGAATTTTAGCCAAATTAAGCGGTTTTACTGCTAAATGGAATAGTCCATCCCCTATGAGTCAAAACTCTCATCTTATTGAACCTCTAGCATGACTAACCGTTCAGATGATGATATAAGTTACATTATTTATAATATAGTTACCCGCAAGGGTGGCTCAATTGGTTGAGCATGGGGCTTTCATAATGGAGGTCTCAGGTTCGAAATCCCTGCAACAGGAGATTTTGCCTTCTAGGTCGAGCTCGTCTCACGGGGCTTGGCTAGTGCGGATCTCCTGTGTGGTTTACGAGCTATTGCACAAGAGTTGGGTTTACCCAAAAAGGTAGCGGTTGCGGGTTCCCATGTCATCAAAAAAATTATAATATAATTATCTCAAGAAATTGAAAGGGAGTTAACCGGTAAAGTTGTTGTCATGTGACCAGAAGGTCATGGGTTCAAGCCGTGGAAACAGCCTCTTGCAGAAATGCAAGGTAATACTGCTTTCAATAGACCCTTGTGGTCCGGCCCTTCCCCGGACCACGCGCATAGCGGGAGGTTAGTGCACCGGACTGCCCTTTTTAATTATCTCAAGAAACTAACATGCTAACATAAACATGTATTCATGTCAATTCTATATCAATACGTACGCAAACATCAATAAAAGGGAAATACACAAAATAAAAGTTGATTATTGACTAACAAGTTGTTCCTCATATTTCATTTTAGTTCCAGTTAAATTCAAATCTCATAGTACCTAAAGAAATCAATATTCAAATCCACGTTTAAGTGGCTAAGACCTGCCACCTGTAATCTACATTTAGGTTACAGGTAACAACATGATATAATAACAAAACCACATCTTGGTAACAGGAATCAGGAAGGGGTGAATAAGGAACTGAAAGCAAAAGTATCATGACGAGCAACACAAGATACAGGAAAAGAGAACAAAGTTCTTATGTTGCACTCACGGCAGTAAAATTCATTGGCTCCATGGGATTCCATGCTATAGCATTAGTTTTTGTCTGCAAAAAAGAGATGTAAGTCAGAAATACCTGTTTGAAAGAATACAAAGCAGATATATATTAAAATTGTTAACAAAGATATTCGGCCTAAAGATTCACTCTTCCCATCCCTAATATGGAAGAATTTTTATCTTTGCTCTAGCAAAAGATGATCTCAGTGCAAGTGTCCTAAAATGCGAAAAACAATAAAAATGACAAGGCCATCAGAGCTTGCAGTGAGAAGGGACAAGGTAAGTGCAAGCTTATTAGTTTGCTTATTGATTAGTAACATGGGCTTGTTTTTTACATCAGCTGAATTACCCAAAAGCAGGTGCCAGCAGTTCTTTTAACATGACCACTGAACCTATGAGCAAGCCAATCACTAAAAAGATATTCAAAGCCTAAAAGAAATGGATCGCCTCAATCACTCACACATTATCAAAATAAGTAGCTTATGGCCCAGCATTTTACCAAAAGGGAACCACTTATTCGTTAGCAGTAATTTTCACAGAGACAATTGTGCTGCCTACCCTCATAATAACCTTTCTAGCTGGTGTAGAAAGCCGTAAATCATAGATGCTTATGCTACGATCACTGCAAGAAAGATCAAAAATCACACAATAAGTAGCTGCAGGCCAAAAATCGGTCAACACTTGGAAATATTGCCATCAATTCTAATGTAATCACTGGGTAGCTACTTAAATTACAATAACATCTTAGAATTTACAAGCATGGCATCTGCTATTCCAAAAGACCATTCACGAGTACCAGAAAAAGAGCATAAAGCTCAAAATAATCAAGCGCTCGAAGCTAAACCATCTAACACAAGATTATTTTTCAGAACACCTTTACAGATGCAATATTTTATTAAGTTTACCATAAATGTTGGGAAGATTCATGTACTGTCACTAATTAATTTTTAGTTTGATTTGACGATACAGAAGCTGCAACTACTGCGTATATGTTTCTCCAAGACATTAACAACACAGATGCACATAATAGTGAATTTTCAAAAGGATAAGATACATTTAATATGAGAAAGGCTAATCCAAAAAACGATACTATTTAAACATGCATACTACATGATCGGAAGACGCAGATACCCGCGCAAGTATCAGAAGAAGAAAAAAAGATCATGGAAACAAACTAGACTTTAATCACCTTAAAGAAAAGGAGCATCACATATGAAAACATGAACTACAACAATAGATTGATTACCTTGAGTAAAAGGTAATTTGCACTAAGTTAAAAAAACCAGTTATGCATCTGGGCAGGAAACCTATAAGGTCTTCAATCCTTTCCCGACAAACAATAAAATAAAAGAAGAAAAGAAGGCTCCAAAGTCTTAAGGAATGAAAACCTTGCTGATGTTGCCAAAAGATTAGGTTCCCCTGGATTAAACCGAACAGATGTAACTGTGTCATTCCCCCATGCAAAACTATTAACCGGCTGAGACCTGGTTCATAAGATGAGTAAAATGTGTTAAAACTGCACATATCAGGCAGCTGAAAAGATGCGAGAAATAAGTGAGCAAACCTGTTATGGTTCCAAATGTCAACTTGAGCACCAGCTGTGGCAAAAAGATCACCATCCCATTGGTGGTCAACACCCCTGAGAAACGACAGCATCAATAGCAGTTTGAAGATATGAAGCTAGAGACAAACAAATAAAGTTATCAGGATATACTTAAGTTAATCATCTTGCAAGTGCAATGATACCAAATAACATACCAGAATGCATTCTTCCAAACATGAACTGCCAATGGCTGAGAATAGAAGAATTCAGTTTGTTAGATAATCTGGCACACCAAGTTCATTCATGGAAAAGAACAGAAAGCTTGAAATGCATTTACCTGGGATGAGTGATCAGATCCATCATCTGACTCCATTAGAGTAGCAACAGGAACTTTCCAGAGCCTAACACTATAGCACAGTGGGTCAACTATAGTATAAGAATATTTTCAATAATAAATTTTGTATCCACAGTTAATGTGAAGCCTTACGTGCAATCAGTTCCGCATGATACAAGAATACGGCCATCCGTGGACACTGTCAAACCACGTACTGCACCTTGGTGACCAGGAAACTGACATACTGTCCGCCTATTGTTTGGGGAAAAAACATTTGGGCACACAATCATTGTAAGGTTTATGACTAGGATAAAAAAAAATCAAAATAACACCCACAAGCCGTTCATCAAAGTAATGGGAACTGAAAAAACAGAGCCTTTTAAAAATCCACTAACATGCTTCTATTTGCTGATTACAGATGAAAAACTGCATAAATGTTCAAGTTAGGAATTTAAATAGGCGACTAACGTACCCCTCAAAGATTAAAGAAAAGAAAACAAATTGCAAACGGAGAAGACTAATGTACCCCTCAAAGATAAAAGAAAAGAAAACAAATTGCAAACGGAGAAGTAACCCCCATCAGATTGATCTAAAGCCAAAAAAAGAGAATTTCCATATTTCAACCCCTTATACTCCAAAGATGAAACATTTAAGAAGTGCAAAACGTGACATAATTGGAGATATAGATATCCCATAAAGCTTGTGTCATATACCAGATTTAGTGCATTATGAATCGGTAGAAGTAATAGGAAAAGAAATAGATACATTTAGTTATCCAAAATAATTAACCTTCTCAGGATCAGAATTTCAAGTATATCACATCCATACTTCATGGTAATGTAATTAAAATATATTTTTGAGTTCCAAATAGAGCTAGCCAATGGGCCGGGATGGCCCGGTCCCGCCCCGAACCCGAGTAGTTAAAAAAAACAGTATCGGGGGGACGGGACAATGTCTCATCCCGCCCCGTCCCGGCCCGCCCATCCCGCTAGTCCCGACCCGATCCCGATCACGCCCGTAACCCCCCATTTGCAAAAATAACCGTTGCACCAACGGCCATTTTACATTTTGTCCGCTATACAACGGCCATTTTTGGCCTCCTCCCTCCCCCACCCCCTACCCCTTAATATTTATTTTTAACCCATAAGTTATTATATTTACACTTTAACCCAATTTTCCAACTATAAATAACTCATTTTCTCTTCATCTTTCTCACAAATCTTCCTACAATCTCTCTAATCTCTCAATCTATCTCTCTACAAGTCTACATTGTTTACTAAATATTCAATTTATTTATTCATTTGGGAATTGGGAGTGAAGTTGACAACTAGGTTGAGGATCTTCCATCGAGTAAAGTTTCAATTTTTAACCTCTCGATTACACGTCGGCGTTTGGTACATTCGTTCCTTCATTAAATTATTATTGTCTGTTTATTTTATTTAACACACTTAATTTTATTATCATAATTAAACTGGAAGGATTAAGAGGTATGTTTAAGGGTAAGGGTAAGGGTAAGGGTAAGGGTGCTTCTTTTAGTAGGGGCAACCAGGGCAAGGGTACTTCTTTTAGTCATCCTATTCCTACACATGATGATTTTGTTGATACTCAACATTTTCCTACAATACCATTAGATTTAGACGAGGAACTATTTTCTGGAACTCAAGAAGACTTTAATTTAGACGATGATCTAGATGATACACCCACTAGTGCACCTTCAACTGAAATGTCTCCTATTCCCCCTAGTATGAGACGAGGTCCAGCAAAACGACCATTAAAATAAGATGCATGGATATTTTTTGATAGGGACGTAGAGAATCAAGTAGCTAGATGTAAAATTTGTAAAAATATTTTAAAATTTAAAACTGGAAAAGGTCACGATGGGACGGGGGGTTTAATGAGACACGTAGTAAGGGCTCATCCAGCAAGGTATGCCCAATACCAGGCTTCAAAACCGGATGCGCAAACGCCCGCTCCATCGGGACAAGGTTCACATATTGATATTGTCCCGGACCAAGTACAAGGTCAAATTAACCCTATGACGGGGGGAATTGTAGGCCCTAAATACAATAAACATAGAAATAGGGAAGCAATATCAAAATTAGTTGTTGTGGAGGGTTTGCCTTTTTCATTTCCTTCATCTCCCGGTTTTATTCATTACATTAGAGATATATATAATCCTGTTTTTAACGGTTTTCCTAGATCAACTGTTAAGAGAGATGTATTTAAATTCGCACATGAATATCAACAATATTTACGTTATTCATTATATCATTTTAACGGTCTGATATAGGTAGTAGTACTAACGGCCATGATTATTTAACGGTAACTTGTCATTGGATAGATTATAAATGATCTATGCAAAAACGTATCTTAGCGTATAGATATATAGATGATAGGCACACCGGTACTTTTATTGCAGAAAATATTTATCAAGTGTGCCATTATTACGGAATAACTGATAAAATTATGACTATTACATTAGATAACGCTTCTTCTAACAATTACGCTATTACAATTTTAAAAAATAGTTTAACTCCATCTTTTTCAGATCATTTTCATATAAAATGCGTGTGTCAGATATATAACTTAATTGTAAAGGATGGTCTATCACTTTTTGAAGACATTCTTAGTAAAATACAATTTGCTATAAACTTTATTTATAAAAGTAATAGAATACAACAAAGAAAAGAATACCTTATAGAAAAATTTCAGAAGAAGTACCCACTAGGTAGAATTCTTTATACGAGCAATTATTTGTTGCTTATGACTATAGAAAACCTATAACTTTATTTTTTAACTCTCATAATCAAAATCCAGCTGATATGGTTGTAGATAGTGATTGGGTAAAAAATTTCGAACTTATTGTATTTTTAGAGAAATTTTTTCAAACAAAAGAAATTTCCGGTATATATTATCCTACTATTTCAACTATGTTGTTTTATATAACTCTAATATTTTTATTACTTAATGAATATATGGAAAAAACAGCTTATATTGCAGCAATTAAAAAAATGTTTATCAAAATAAAAAAATATTTTATTCATATTCCCACTATTTATATTATTGGTGTTGTATTAAATCCAACTATTAAAATAGACGGTACTAAATCACTTATTGAAACTATTTACGATTGTATAATAGTACTACCACCTCCAAGTCCAAAAAATCCAAATCACCCACCACCTATTGAACAAACTAAAGAAGAAGTGTTATCTAGCGTAGAAGACCAATGCAAAAAAATATATAGGTTTTACCAACAAGAAAGTGCTAGTAACCTACCGGCTTCCATATCATCTTCTTCATCTTCAACACAACCTCACAAAAGACATGTTGTTTTTGCGGCTAGTATTGAAAGCCTCAGAAATAGAATGTGCGGCCGTACCGCTACAAACCAAATTAGCGAGTTTGATATTTTTGTTTTGAAGGGTTCTGTACCGTACCAAGAAGTTCTCAATGAAGAAGGACGTGAAGACTTGCTGAAATACTGGAGGAGGAATGAGAAGACCTTTCCGACACTTTCAATGATGGCCCGAGATGTTTTGAACATTCAAGCGTCATCAACTGCGTCTGAAAGCGCTTTTTCTGCCGGCAGATATCAAATAGGAGACCACAGACACTCATTAGCCAGAGACAGCTTGAAAATTGCAGTATTATTCAGAGATTGGATACGAGCGGAGCGGAGAAGGTGCGGTCAACCGGAGATCAACGAAGAAGAAGACGAAAACTACAACAAAATCTTATCCGAAGGTGGTAGAAGCGACGTGGATCAATTTGACCAACAAATACCAATTCCAACTGAAGAACCACATGAAATTATCAAGAAATTAGAACAGGTTTTTTTCATAATGTAATTTTTTTAATTGCAATTTTATTATATAATTTGCAACTTTTGGACAACACCACAAAGTTGCAATTTCGACAATTGTATTTGTATTACAAAAAAATCATATGTCTATTAAATAATATAAGAGGCACAAAAACAGCCTTGGGATATTTTTATTACACTATCATGTCTTGTTTAATTATTGAGTTTTTTTTATACATATGTTATTAAAAAAAAAAAGGAAAAACAGCCAGAACTCGATCTCGATCCCTATCCCGCCCCCGACCCGATCCCACCCCGACCCGATTCCGACGGGATCGGGACGGGACTTCGGCAAAATCCCGCCAACCCCGATCCCGCCCCCTTCACCTGTCCCGCCCCGACCCCGCCAAACCCGGCCCGCCAGACCCGAGCCCGGCCCACTGGCTAGCTCTAGTTCCAAATGTGTATTAACTGAAAACGATGCTATTGGTCTAAGAGATTCTTACCTTAGAAAACTGCATAAACGGTTATATAAGATCACACTTGTTGTAATAAAATACCAAGTAATAAAATACTCGACAGCCAAGTAATAAAATACCAAGTAGTAACTAAAAAAATTGCATTGCGTTTCTACCTGGTAGCCAAATCCCATAGGCGGACGTCTGCAAGAACACAAAAGATTTTCAGAAGCTCTACGTAATTAACAACTACTATAATTTTAATATTCTCGGCTAGCAATACCTCGACACAGTATTTGTCAAGGTTAAATTTTAATATTTATTTAACTAGATGTATCTCAAAATGCAACATGATTTGAAGCTATGCAAGAAACATATAAACAAAAAGATGTTGAAAAAATCATACCACCGTCCATGGAGCCAGAAAATATTCCTTTCAACTGATTAGGATTCTTTGACATGCAAGAGACAGCATCAATGTGCCCATCCATTGCTCCAACAAATGGCCTTGCAAATATCTAAAAATAAACAGAACTTAATTGACACACTCAAACAAAATAAAACCATGAACATTAAACATGGAAACAGGAATAACCTTCTCTAGCTTTGCTGCATTTAGGGCGCGAACATATTCCACTGCCTTCTCTTGAGGTCGAAGGTTAGGATCGAAGTTCCGAAAAACTCTCTGATCAGCGTAGATCACTAAACCGAGTTAATATTTCAAGACAACGAGGACATGCATGATTCATGGTGTGAACGCACAGTTCCCCAACACAGTAAAAAAAATGATATGTAAGAGAAAAGAGTGGACAAACCTGGAGGTCCTGACTACGTTCACGAGTAAATTCATCTGTAGACCGAGATATCACTTTCAACCGCATATTGATCTCTTCACCTACAGCTTCAAATTCAGAGTAACCAGAATAGAGCTCAGTCCACCCCTCTGACGACTTATAATCTTAAATGGCGCAAAACATATAATTAAGTAGTGGAGACATTGACTATCACTAACATACTAACCTTAAGCACAACCATTGTCATACCCCTTTTTTCCCTATAAGGTTTTATTTATTAAAAGGGGGTTTTCCCATTGAAGAAACTATTTTGAATAGGGATTATTTATTTAACAGAGTCGTCACTTAGAATTAGGTTTTGGCGTTCCAAGTCACCTTATTGAATCCCTAATCAAAAGAGATTTGATTCTTTATTTTTATTCAGCAAAAACAAAAGTACGGGCAAGGAATTCTATTAACGGGGGAGGTATTAGGCACTCCGAGTCCAGTGGTTTTATTTTAGCACAGTCTCTTTATCGACTTGTATCTGGCTTAAATTAATCTTGGATAAATTGTACTCTTATTAGTTATGCCTATGATTCGCTTAATATTGTTGAACTTTCAAATATCTTAACTAAGACGCGTAATGCGTGACCTTAGCTTTGACATACACCGGTCAAGATGCGTAAACGTGACCTCGACTTGCGTATCACACCTAAAGATTGAGTCTACTCGTCTTGATTAATCCATGACGACTTTTTTTATTGAAGTGATTAGGTCAAGACACACAACCACGACCTTGCCATTCTACTTACATGTCCTTATCCGAGACGCGTAGCCGCGACCTCAGTCAAGACGATATGTTATTCTTTTTCACTCTTTTCTTTCTTCTTTGCAATGCGATTTAAACTAAATTCGTGTTCCTTACAATTGTTCTTTCCTTCCACGACTTCGGAGCAAATTGTTAATCATTTTAACATTTGCTTCATTTTTCTCTCTCTACCCCTAAAATCACATAAGTCTCTGTATAGATACTCGATTCTTCTACATCTCAGTTTATGAGATCTTGTAGATCTGAGTATTATACCCCAATTTCTCCTTTGGAGATTCAAACCGATCCAATATATTATGCATTTGATCTGATTCCTCCTTTCTGGTACTCGATTTCCCGGTGACAGTACCGGTGAACAGTACCGGTCAAACCTTTCTTCCCTTTTCACCTTTCTTCTTTTTGTTCTTTTTCTCCTCGATCTACACAGGTACTCGACTTTTTGGTGAAAACTTAAGTGGACAGTACTTCCAGTGCATGTGAACGGTACCGGTGAACAGTGATTTTTGCTGGCAAACAGGTTCGATTTAACTGGGGTTGATACCTCCGGTTGCCCGTATCCATTCTTTGTCCTTATCCTTGTTAAATTTAGCCACTTCGTTGTATTGATTCGTGACTTTACATTCTTGCATTCACCATTCTTGGCGTAGTCATTTTACCTGCCTCTAGATTCTTGTTAACTTGTGCTTTCACTTCGATCCCTTTCTATTTTAAGGTAAACGTTTGATTAGTTTATTATTTTATATTTGCTTTAGTCGCTTTGCTAACTGATGGTAGACTAGGGTCATGTTCTCGGTCGGGGACGGGGGCGAGTGTTAGGGGGTAAATGGGGTAAGAGAGATGCTAGACTGGGAATAGAGTCTTGGAACATTGGGACTTTAAACGGGAAGTCCATAGAGCTAGTTGAGATTATTAAGAAGAGGAGGATTAATATAGCCTGTGTCCAGGAGACCAAATGGGTAGGACCTAAGGCTAAGGATGTGGACAGATATAAGTTATGGTTCTCGGGTAGGTCGAGGTATAGGAATGGGGGCATTTTAGTAGACATTGAGCTAAGGGATCAGGTGGTAGAGGTTAGGAGGGTCAATGACAGGATGATGGCGATTAAGTTAGTAGTTGGAGGGTTTACTATGAACATTATTAGTGCTTACGTGTTGCAGGCGGGCTTGAACGAGGAGGAGAAGAAGCACTTTTAGGAGAATTTGGATGAGGAGGTAGATGATATACCACCCACTGAGAAGTTATTTGTAGGAGGGGGTTTCAATGGACATATCGGGTCACTTCCGAGGGGTTATGACAACGTTCATGGAGGCTTTGGCCTTGGGGACAGGACTGGAGGAGGCGTTTCACTTTTGGAGTTCGCTAGAGCTTTTGAGATGGTGATAGCCAATTCGAGGTTCTTGAAGAAGGAGGAGCACTTGGTGACTTTCCGAAGTTCGGTGGCTAAGACCCAGATAGACTTTTTGCTCCTTAAGAAGGTTAAGAATCAAATGAGGGAGTTTGACCATAGCTAGTGCAAATGAGATGGGGAAGAGGCTGATAGCCAAGGGGGCTTGTGGGAGTAGGGGGGATGCGACCGGTATGTGGGACAGGACGAGAGGTAGCTAGAGAAGTACTTGGGATCTCGAGGGGTAGCCGTGGTGGGCATCGAGGGGACTAGTGGTGAAATGGTAAAGTTCAAAAAAAGGTGGAAGCGAAGAAAGCGGCATATGCGAAATTGATAGAAAGCCAGGATGAGATGGAGAAGTAGACGAATAAGGAACTGTATATGATGGCGAGGAAGGAGGCAAAGCTTGCGGTTACGGAGGCGAAAACAACGGCTTTTGAACGCATGTATGTGGAATTAGAGGAAAAAGGCGGGGATAGGAAGTTGTACAAACTAGTTAAGGCTAGAGGGAGCAGGGCCCGTGACTTGGATCACGTGAGGTGCATCAAGGATGAGGACGACAAAGTACTGGTGAAGGACGCGCATATTAGGCGGAGGTGGCAGTCTTACTTCCATAAACTCTTGAATGAAAAAGGAGATAGAGACATTGTGCTGGAAGATCTAGAGCAATCTGGTAGGTACCGGAATTTTGGGTATTGTAGAAGCATTAAGGTTGAAGAGGTTAAAGGTGTTGTTCGCAGGATGTGCAGGGGACGAGCGACTGGGCCTGATGAGATTCTAGTTGAATTTTGGAAAAGCGCAGACAGGGGAGGTTTGGAGTGGCTGACTGAGTTGTTTAATGTCATTTTTAAGACAACGAGAATGCCCGAAGAATGGAGGTGGAGTATAATGATCCCTTTGTACAAGAACAAAGGTGATATCCAGAGTTGCAACAACTATAGGGGTATCAAGCTGCTAAGCCACACTATGAAAGTTTGGGAAAGGGTCGTGAAGATGAGGGTGAGAAGAGGCGTGTCTATTTCCGAGAATCAGTTTGGAATCATGCCGGGGTGTTCAACCACAGAAGTCATTTGGTTGGTGGAGTAGTATAGGGAGAGGAAGAGAGACTTACATATGATTTTCATCGACCTCGAGAAGCCATATGACAAAGTTCCTAGGGAGGTTCTATGGAGATGTTTTGAGGTTAGAGGTATACATGTGACGTACACTAAGGCGATCAAGGATATGTATGAGGATGTCAAGACCAGGGTACGAACAATAGGATGAGACTCGGAGCACTTTCCAGTGATGATGGAGTTGCACCAGGATCAGATCTTAGCTCATTCTTATTTGCCTTGGTGATAGATGGACTGACGCGACCAATTCAATGGAAGGTGTCATGGTGTATGTTATTTATAGACGACATAGTCTGATTGATGAGACTCGCAGCGGAATGAACGCTAAGCTGGAGTTTGGAGACATACTCTGAAATCTAAAGGGCTCATGCTGAGTACGACCAAGACAAAATACTTTTAGTGCAAGTTCAGTAACGGAAGCGACTTTGAAACAGGCGTGGAGGTGAGGCTTGATACTCAGGTCATTCCAAAGAAAGGTTCAAGTACCTCGGGTCTATTATCCAAGGGGGTGGAGAGATTGATGATGCTGTCACACATCGTATTGGGGCAGGGTGGATGAAATGGAGGCTTTCATATGGAGTCTTATGCGACAAAAAGGTGCCACCAAAACTTAAAGACAAGTTCTATAAGGCAGTGGTTAAACCGACTATATTGTATGGGGCGGAGTGTTGGCCAATCAAGACTTCGCACATCCAAAAGCTGAAAGTTGCAGAGATGAGGATGCAGAGATGGATGTGCGGGCATACAAGGAGGGATAAGATTAGAAATGATGATACCCGAGACAAAGTGGGAGTGGCCTCAGTGGAGGATAAGATGCGGGAAGCGAGGCTGAGATGGTTTGGGCATGTGCAGAGGAGATACACAAATGCCACAGTGCGGAGGTGTGAGAGGTTGACTATGGACGAGTTCAGGAGGGGTAGATGTAGGCCGAAGAAGTATTGGAGAGAAGTAATTAGACGGGATATGACGCAGGTGCAACTTACTGTGGACATGACCTTAGATAGGGGGTTGTGGAGGACACATATTAAGGTAAAATGATAGTAGATAGTCGAGCGTAGTTCTACTTACGCTTGCAAACTGGTAGTTGTAGTGCTATTATTGTAGGTCCGCTTAGCCTATCATACTAATAGGCGCAGTATTGCTTTATAGTCCCTTGTAGTTTGATTTCTACTGATATGTGTCATTTAGTATACTTTATTTAGCTTATTTATATGCGCTAGTTACTGCTTACTTTTTCAGAATGTGCTATCATGGTTTATTCGTTTTTTATACTAGCATTTTCATACTGCTTTAAATGTTTTGACCAGATCTGATTGTTTCTCTTGCTTTGCTTTTGCTTTTGCTTTTGCTCTGTCTTGAGCCGAGGTTCTCTCAGAAACAGTCGCTCTACCTACCAAGGTAGAGGTAAGGTCTGCGTACACTATACCCTCCCCAGACCCACGTTGTGGGATTTCACTGGGTATGTTGTTGTTGTTGTACAGTTGTTCTTTCCGGTCTTTTTTTGGCAACGGGGTTTGAAATAAATCCGCACCCCATCTCCTATTTCTCACATTTAATTATTTATTCAATGCAATTCCACTCAATAGTCCTCAACTTACTTGTTCGAACCCAGTTTAATATGCCAAATTTGCATTATAATGTTCCAAAGCTTTAAACCAAACAACTGAGGAGCATTAACATCCTCAAACTCATCTAATCAACATCTTGTTATTGTTTTATTAATTGAGCCTTAAATATGCTCCAGCAACCCAAGTAAAGAAAAATCTTATACACAAGGGCGGAGCTACCCTTGCCCGAGGGGTGTCGCTTGATTATAAAATTATAATTTTTGACACCGCTTAATAAAAATCCTAGCTCCGCCACTACTTATACATATGCATTTATCCTCAAGCACAACGGATTCCAATTCACGGCACATGTCATGTTCAAATCAATTAATACCCTACTAGTTCCTTGTGTGATTCATGTCGAATTCTAAAATTGCATTTTATTCTAAACCAGATATTAAATTCACAACTTAATCATGGTTTAACAATAAAAGTAAACTTGCTGAAAAATGGGTTTAAACTCAATATAATTTCTAAGGAATTGATGTTCAGACACTAAGCTCATTTACCAACAAACTCGTTGAATATTTTCTCAAAAATAACAATGCATTAATTAGATACCAAAGCATATGAAACCTCCGACATTAACTTTCAAAGCTTCGAAACCTTTAAACCTTAAACCACTAATTTACCATTAGATTATTAAATTCTAGATACGCTTAAACTATGTTGGCTCATTAACACACTTGACCAGCCCCCATATTGATAAGCATGGAAAAAGAACGTCATAAAAACATTGTTATGGATCTAAAAGCATACCTAATTGGAACTTCTCCTAAAACAGTGATGCTTAAGCTTAGGTAATTCTCTATATTGAACAATTTACTAATTCATGCTTCATGACTCAAATAATGTTATGAAGACATGCTATAAGTTTTGCTAAGCTTGAATTAAATCTAATTAACAACACCAAAATCCTAAGAATACTTCATATTTGAATAAGAAAAAAAGGGGGAAAATCAACTTGACGTGCTATGAAGACGACGGGAATTAAACAGAGGGATACAACAAACAAATGAGATAATACAAAAGATTGGACGTTTATGGAGTAAAACTTACTTCACTGTGTTAATAAAGAGTCTCCAAGCTTGGAGTACAGAAAACAAAAGAACGCTGGCCGAACTTGAAAACAGGAGCTCGACAAACCTAGAATAAACTCGCCGGAAAACTGGGTGAGATACGGTGGTAAAGGCTAGAGGCGGGTAATTAGCTTGGTTTTTGTGGTTAGTTACGTAAAGATGGGCCTAAAAGTAGGAGTTTGTAAAGTCTAAAGAGGAAAAGAGCAGCCCAACAAGTGTACCTATTAGGTCTGGAGCGGGCAAAAGTAACCCAACAACCGTCAATCAGGCCCAAATTCAGCACTTACTGGGCCATTCAACTGTTAGACGAGGGAAAATGGTGATTTACTTACCAGAACGACTTTGAAAATGACTGGTCTTCAATTTTTGGCTCGCTCGACCAATGGAAGTTGGAGTCTGATAGGGTTTTTAATTTTGAAAGAAAAAGCAACGAGGGTTTCTAATTTTGAGAATTGGAGGCTTGGAGCTTGTAGGGTTTCTTTTGTTAGAGATATGTTTCCGTTTAGTTTTTTATTCAGTCTTTTGAAAATTATGGGCTTAAACGTATGGATCATTTAAAAAATAAAGTTCAAATCTGAATGTAAAATACATAAATTATGAAAATTTAAAAAAAATACTTATAAAATTACATTCTAGGTTATGAATATATTTAATAAAAAACTGATCAACGGGTCGAATCTGGACCGGATACGGATTTCAAATACAAGATCCAAATCCAAATTCGATCTGTCAGAAAAGGATACGGATCCGACCCGGATCCGTCGGGTTCAAATTTTGAAAATTCATATCCTATAAAACGAATCTGGATCTACCAAATTTGGATCGAGTCCAGGATCCATGGGTAAGGTTTGTCTAGGGAAAGGCCGACCCAACAAAAGTTAGTGGGAGACATGGAAGAAATATCCCTTTAATTTCCTTTCTCTCACTGTTATCTCTTTGCTCTTTTAATTTGTTTGCTTTTAAAATCTCTCTTTCTACAAATTCCTGGTGGAACCAATGCGATAAGGACAAGACTTACGTCGTTGCCTGTCTTGCTATTGCCATTTCTTTGATTTTTTTCCTTGGTGTTATATCTCACTGACTTCATTTATCTGAATGTATCAAAAAATTTTAAAATAAAATAATATATTAAAAGTTATAATTTTAAATCTGTCATAATATTATGTAATTATAAAAATTTTGAAATTTTTTATTCTAATAAGCAATAGTATTTGTGTGATTATAAGAATAATTTATTAAATTTAAATAAAATTATTTTTAAAAAATAAATACTGTATTTAAAATGGACTGAAAAAGTAAATGCACATTTATCTGTTAAGAGTATATGTCTATGCTCTAGTTTTTTTTACTGCTTACTCTCGTTTTAATATAAGTATCTAATATCTTAACTTTGATATGCGCTACTTGAGTCGAGGACTTTTTGAAAACGATCTCTCTATTGGAGGTAGGGGTAAGATATATATACACTCTATCCTTTTCAGATCCGTCACTGAAATTTCATTGTGTATGTTATTGTTGTTATTGTTATTTTAATGCATGTGTCTTACTTTCCTTTGAATCTTTTATAAAAGAAAATTAAATCTCTTTTTTTATATGTATACCGTATAAGTTTTAACTTTTAATAATTTATTTTATCTTCATAATATTTCTTAATAATGGCATAACATATTTAGGAGCACAAAAATCAAAAAGGGTTTTGATGTATTATACATATTCTTAATTTAAAATTAATATAAATTTAATAATCTTAGTTATATTTTAAAATTTTAATATAGAAAATGTAATAGAATGCCTAATTATACATTTTTTCACCAGCCACTTGGATGAGTATTTTTTTCCCCCTTAAAACGACAAAAATGAATGGAAATATCATGCATACAAGTGTGTGGCTAATTGTCCTCTAAAAAAAGAAAATGTTAGAATGAATTGATAGTAAATTATGAGATTTGAAAAAAAAAAATTACCTTCGAAAGAAGATAAAAAAAAATTAATCATAAAAAATGAAATTTTCATAATAAATACAAATTCATCTAATATCATTTAAAAATACAAACTTTTGTGGCACCCTTCCTTTCTTAATAATTCTATGTAATGTATGCCTGGCAGCCCTAATATAGCACCAGTCTTTTTAATCAGTTAGCATTTGTTTTCTAGCCATCATCTTACATTCTTTTCTAATAGAATATTCTTTAATATTTTTTCATTAATTATATTAATTGTATATCTCCTATATTATATAAAATTATAATCTTTTTGTAATTAGGTTAATTAGTTACCTAATTTGTATCAAAGTAAATATTCTTGTAACCTTATATATATTGTAAATCATTCATCAATAAAATCAAGAAACATATTCCTTTATGGTATCAGTAGCCTAAAACTAAAAACTTTACCCTAGTCGCCGATACACCTTCTCAGCTGCCACTTTTTTTCTACGTCGGCACCTAGCCCACGTCGGAACCCTAGTCGCCGACCTCTCTCGATCGGCCCCCTTCTTTTCCCCACGATGGAACCCTAGTTTTTCCGGTCATTCTCTCTCCCTCTTCCTCCTAAATTTCTTCTTCCATGGCTGACAAAATCAAATTCCATCTGGCACTTGCCGTAAACAACATTAAAAACTTCATCACTGTGACTCTTGAGATGGAAAATGGCCAATACTCCTCGTGGGCGGAGCTTTTTAAGATCTATTGTCGTGTTTACAAAGTTACCGACCACATCATCCCTCCCACGCCAAAGTCCATAGACGTACCATCGGCTTCGACTTCTGATGATGCATTATGGTCTTGTTTGGACGCAATCGTCCTCCAGTAGATACACGACACGCTATCTAATGATCTGTTGCAGACCATCATTGAGATCGATGTCACTGCCCACCAAACGTGGGAATGTTTGGACAGTATTTTCCACGACAACAAAACTCAACGAGTGTTATACCTTGAAAATTAGTTCAAGGACGTTCATCAGGACGATTTTCCAAACATGTCTGCCTATTATCAAGAACTCAAGATGCTTGCCGACCAACTCTCCAACGTCGGCGCACTAGTCACTAATCAGTGATTGGTCATGCAACGTATTACAGGTTTGAACGAATCCTATGAATTGCCACCATCCTTCAGCAAGTCGTTACCTCCATTTTATGAGGCCCGTTGAAGCTCATTCTTGAGGAAACTCAGAAAATCAAGCGCAACACCACTCAAGCCAGCATTGACGATGCTGCCCTTACCACCACCGTTGGGCCCTCCGCCGACGGTAGGGCCTCCCGGTCCAGCAACCAGAACCGTCCATACAGAGGACCCATGATAGTCCACTTTCTCCCATAACAATTGCCGTAGTAGGTAGTCTGACAACGGCCGCGGTGAAAAAAATTTCGACAACAACGAGCAGCAAACGCGGTAGTGGCAACAGCCTCCGTCGTGGACTGCCTACCCGTCGTGGGCCGCATGGGCCTAACGTCATGGGCCTCCACTCCTTGCTTGTATACGACATCCTCGTGGACTCCAACTCAGAACCGACAAGCCCAACCTGACATACTTGGCCCACATCCACAACAGCCCTACACAGCACGAGCACCCCCCCGGTCATCGACTTATGCATCGACTGACATTGAGGAAGCTATGAGCACAATGTCACTCAACACTCCAGACGAAAATTGGTATATGAACGCAAGTGTCACATATCACATGACGACATTACAAAGTACTTTCTCGTCTTATTTCAATTTGAGTAATTTAAATCAGAATATTATTGTTGGTAGTGGATAAGGCATTACCATACGTGGTTATGGTCATTCCTCCCTATCCCCATCACATCCACCACTAATCTTAAAAACTATCATTCATGCCCCTAAACTCATTAAGAATCTAATCTTTGTGCAACGTTTTATAACTGACAATTAGGTTTCCCTTGACTTTGATGCTTTAGGTTTTACTGTAAAGGATTTTACGACAAGGAGATTAATAATGAGATGTGACTTCACCGGAGATCTCTACTCTATTTCAAACATCGTCAACAATCCAGCCTCAGTTCCCTCAACCTTTGTTGCTCTTTCGTCTTCCTTATGACATTTTAGATTAGGACATCCGGGAGACTCTGTTTTACGCTCCCTTAGAAAAAATAATTTTATTAATTGCAATTGTATTTTTAGGACCCCTATATATGAATCTTGCATTTTTTGGAAACATGTCAAATTACCATTTTCTGCATCCATAAATTATACTTTAATGCCTTTCGATATCGTACATAGTGATTTGTGGACATCCCCTATTTTAAGTACGGTTGGCCATCTATATTATGTGTTATTTTTGGACGATTATTCCAACTTTCTATGGACTTTTCCAATTGGAAATAAATCACATGTCTACCCCATTTTTTCTTCATTTAGTGCTTTCGTAAAAACACAATTTGAAAAGAGCATTAAATGTTTTCAACATGACAATGGCAAGGAATTCGATAATAACCAATTCAAATAGTTTTGCTCCAAAAATGGTCTTACCTTTCATTTTTTCTGCCCTCACCCATCCTCCCAAAATGGTAAAGTCGAATGGAAAATCCAAATCATAAATAATCTCATTCGTGCCTTACTTGCTCACACCTCAATTCCTCCTCAATTTTGGCATTACACACTCTTCATGACCACCTATATCCTAAATATAATCTCAAACAAGTCTCTAACTCAACGGTCGCCCACCCAAGTTCTGTTTCGTAGGAACCCATCATACCATCACTTGCGTATTTTGGATGTCTTTGTTACCCTCTTCATCCGATCACTCACAAACTCCACCATGGTCTTCCCCGTATGTGTTTCTGGGTTATCCTACCAATCATCGTGGTTACTTGTGCTATGACTTGTCGAGCCATAAAATTATTATTTCACGTCATGTCTTATTTGACGAGTCTCAATTCCCCTTTGTCTCTCTACACTCGCCACATTGACATTCATACGACTTCCTAGATGATGGCCTAAACCCTCTTCTAATTCCCCATTTACATAGTCCGTCGTCCCAGACCCCGGTACCCGCCACCATCTCGGCCAGTCCGGGACTAACTACCCACCCGGTTCTATCGCTTGTGGCCCAGAACAGCCTGCCTCAAGGTGATTCCGCAGCCATCTCTCGGCAAACTGAGGTTCAACCAGCCAGTACCGTCACCCCTACCCCTTTCTCCTTTTCTCGACAGTCCCGTGGCAAACCCCCCTCCCTTACCGTGTCTCGAGACACACTCTTGGATCACGGAAACTCGTGCCATGCACACAATTCATAAACCTAAATGATTGTATAACCTTTCCATTTCAGTTGTCCCTTCCCCTGTCCCTCGTAACCCGAAGGATGCCTTGTCCGACCTTAATTGAAAAGCCATAATGATTGATGAATATAATGCTCTTATTCATAATAAGACGTGAGACCTAGTACCCCGTCCACCTTATGCTAACATTATTCGTTCTATGTGGATTTTTAAACATAAAAAGAAATCTGATGATTCTTTTGAGAGGTACAAGGCTCGTCTTGTAGGTGATGGAAGGTCTCAGCAGGTGGGAGTGAACTATGATGAAACGTTCAACCCGGTCGTAAAGCCCGCAGCCATCCGGACTGTCCTCAGCATTGCCATATCCAAGTCTTGGCCCATTCATCAACTTGATGTCAAAAATGCCTTCTTACATGGGGGTCTTCATGAAACGGTATATATGCATCAACCTATGGGTTTCAGGGATCCTATTCATCTGGATTATGTATATCTGTTGCGGAAATCGCTATATGGACTGAAACAGGCTCCTCGAGCATGGTACCAGTGGTTCGCCGATTATGTCTCATCTATTAATTTTTCACACAGCAGATTCGATCATTCCATGTTCATATACAACAAGGGTAAAGACATGGCTTACCTATTATTATATGTTGATGATATCATCTTCACTATATCATCTGATGCTCTCCGTAGGTTCATTATGTCTCTCATTTTCTCTAAGTTTGCTATGAAAGATCTGGGCCACTAAGTTATTTCTTGGGCATCTCTGTCACTCGACATTCTGACAGCCTATTTCTATGTCAGAATAAGTACGCCGAAGATATCCTTGACCGTGCAGGCATGTCATTTTGCAAACTATCACACGCCTATATACACCAATTCCAAGCTGAGCGTTGATTCTGGCCCTTCATATTCAGACCCGACTCACTATCGTAGCTTGGCTAGGGCCCTACAATACATCGCATTCACGAGACCAGGCATATCCTATGTCGTGCAACAAATCTGCTTGCACATGCACAATCCGACAGAAGCACACATGCATGTCTTCAAACGTATTTTACGATACGTTCAAGGTACACTTCACTTCGGATTACATCTATACATGTATTCGCTCACTGGTCTCACTGCTTATTCTGATGCTGACTGAGTGGATCTCCTGACACCCGACGTTTCACGTCTGGTTATTATGTTTTCCTCGGAGATAACCTATTGTCTTGGTCTTCCAAAAGGCAACCTACACTATCCTGATCCAGTGCAGAAGCAGAAAACAGAGGTGTTGCCAACGTTGTCTCTAAGTCTTGTCAGATCTGTAACCTTCTACTTGAGTTTCACTGCCCGATTCAAAAGGAAACACCGGTCTATTGTGATAACATTAGTGCGATATATCTTTCTGGTAATCCCGTCCAACATCAGCGCACTAAACACATTGAGATGAACATTCATTTCGTTCGCGAAAAAGTGGCTCGTGGTCAGGTTCGTGTCCTTCATTTTTCCTTTCAGATATCAGATTGCAGACATCTTCACCAAAGGACTTTCGTGCATACTATTTGATGATTTTCGAGCAAGTATCAGTGTTCGAGAACCTCCCGCTTCGACTGCTGGGGAGTAATAGAATATTTTCCAATATTCTTTCATTAATTGTATTAATTATATATCTCCTATTTTAGGTAGAATTATAATCTTTTTGTAATTAAGTTAATTAGTTACCTAGTTTGTATTAAAGTAAATATTCTTGTAACATTATATATATCGTAAATCATTCATCAATAAAATCAAGGAGCACATTCCTTTATTTTCTTCAAAATCTTGCACTAACGTACTTCACCGTTTACAAATCCTCTCACTTGACAAGAAGGAATGCTGCTCTTTTAATTTATCCTTACAATAATAATGAAGACCGACTATTATTCCTTTTATTTTGTCCGATATTATACCGATTTTCAGGTGTTATAGTGGTTTATACAATAGAGTAATTTATAATTATCAAATTGTATGCGACGAATTATCTGTCAAGGGTTTTGTCTAACGTAGAACATTAAGCAATACTAGTTACCTAGATCATAAAAGTATGTTAAAAGCAATACATAATCTGGACTTTAATAGGAATAATTTATAAGCATTAAGCAACTTGGCAAATAGCTGTTGGGCTCCATTCTCTTGTTTTCATGATTAAAGTTGTAAACTCTAAAAAAACTGTACAAACTTTATGCAAGGTTGCAATGTTAAGGCTTGAGTCATGAGTTCCTAGTTGCCGTCTCACGTGGTGAGCTCCCCTCCTTTCCGCTTTTAAAATTGAGAGTTTAAACTTTAAACCAGATCATTAACATGTAATATTTATTTAAGAAAAGTTAATACGCTCCTCTTTCTTTCATCTCTCACTATTTACATGTTTATCTCAAATACCAGAAAATTATTTAACCCGGAAAAAGGAAACATAGTAGCAGCTAATGTAGACCAACTTTAGTACACCATAGTTTCCCTAGTAGATCATTTTTGAAAACGTGGACATTAAAGAAATCAAAGAGGTACGAGGTTAAATTCCATCAAGAAAGAATTTTCCACTTTGGCAGTCACATTAAACGGCAGAATTTAAAGAAACCAAAAAGAAAAAAGGCAATTGGGGGAAAGAAAAGAAAAAAAGAAAGCCAAATTATAACCAAAAAAATTATTTGGAACAAATTTTGTTGGGTATTACAAAGGATTTGCAGAAACGGAAATTACAAGTAACTGCTTACGTAAGAATTGAAATTACAATTCAACTAGAAAACTGGAAATTACAATATAACAATAAAACTGAAATTACAATATTTCTTGAACAAGACCTAAACTGCTTTGAATTTTGAGTCGAAAGTGTGGCACTGGTTCTTAAGACAATATTGCCCGCATGTATCCTTTATAATGCTCCTGACAATCTGCCTCCCAAGATAAAATAAAGAAGGAACAATTGAGCAAAGGAAACTCAAAAGCTAACCGTGAAGAATATTGAATAAGAAATGACGCTTGAAGATTAGAAGAAAACTTGCTTTCAAGTTGTGTATATTTCTGCATATGAAGTGTGCCTCAACAATGGTGTAAGGGTGTTTATATAGAGAAGAGGGGTCATTTGGATCGCTTCCATAACAGCCATTATTGGCCAAATAATGACCATTATGGAGGTAGTAAAGCCACCAAATAAACGGGAGGAAACCGCCAACGGATTGGCTATTACTGAGGTGTAATTCAAACCAAAATAAATGGGTCAATTCGAGGTCGAACGCTTCGCTCGACCGCCGAATTCGATTTTTCAAACTTCAGGGACCAAACTCAGATATCTTGAAACTTCAGTGGACCAAACTGTACATCTTGAAACTTCAGTGGACCAAATCAAGATATCCGAAAGAATTTCGTCCAAACCTGCACATCTCTAAACTGGGATCAAACTGCATTTCTCCGACAAAGTTTTCTCGCCCAAAAGATAATATCGTAGCCCATGCCCACAAATTTACACCACAAACACCCACAACCTGACTCCGAGACCCGAGGACCCGAGAACCCGAGAACCCTGAACCCTGAATCGAGCCTGACCGACGGCAAGGGCGCGCAGTGGTCTTTCCTTGAACCGGCACATCTAGGTCCTCCTCCTTTAAACACACGTGGATACCTCGGGGTCCCAAACCCCAAACACATTTCGAGTCTTATATACTCAACAATTCTTTCTTCCTCTACCGATGAGGGAGAATTGAACACAACACCACACTTTCCATGCTTCAAACACTCACTTGCGGAACTAATATCTCTTTCATTTCAATGAAATTTGACGATTCTTGGCTCCTACTTGCTATTCACGTATTTAGTACATCACGATGTGCAGAAGAACCTGATTCTCCAACATACGAACACCTAGTGTTTAAGCCTGCTAGTTGGTCGGTCGCAACCCCGCCAAAGGCTAATTTCCAACAATCCTCTGAAAGAGATTTTGGCGACTCACATGGTGTCTTTTCATTTCCAAAGAATATTTCAATGTGACCGATGTTGCATAGAGAGGTAGCATCGCCTTTGAACCTTCCATAGTTGAATACCATCTGACTTACTTTCATCAAGGCTATGAACGTGATGTCTTGAACCGCCGTTGTTTAGTGTAAGCCAAGTCAATGGTACCAACACAACAAATTTCCCTTACTCTTCTTCTTCGTAATGTTTTGTCCGCTTTGGCTACGGACAACGCCTTGATTCTTAAGTGCTCATTTTGAGGCGTCCCGCCTCGCACTTAAATAGGTGGTCTGCTACAAGGTATCCCCGCTATACCCCACTTCACAAGTGTTAGAACCATTAAAAGTTTCCCAAAACCTAACCTCAACTCGCTGAGGAGCACATGTGTTTTGAAGACTTAACCTTTTACCCATTAATCGCAGATAGCACTTAAAGTCTATCATGAACGCTTTGGATTTGGAGTTTCTTTTCGTAAATCACTATCCTAAGTGCTCATACTTCCACCGCGATCAACTCCAACTCTTTACAACTTCGCTTTCCCATTGAACCAAATTACCGGGATCTCCGCCTGTAAGGTCGGGTTACCACCGTATCGTCCTTATATTTTCGGGGTTTTAAGCCCATTCTCTGCATGTGCAAGCCATCCGATCTTTGCAAGCTCCTTTGTCAACGGGTCCGCTTATATTATCCTTTGACTTAATGTAATCAATGGATATTATACCCGCGTGACTGGGCTGCCTAATCCGCCTTATGCCTCCGCCGAATATGACGAGATTCTGCCGTCAGACATAGCATTCGCGTTCTTCCTGCAGAGCCGATCGACCGCCGCAAAGGATCATTACCGGGTACGGGTTTGTTCCAACACTAACATCCTCTAAGTCAGCGGCTTACTCACCTTTCTTTCTCCTCGCTTTGTCTAGCCGATAAACTCCGATTCCATCAGGATCGGGCGATGCAAGTTTGCTTAGAGGATTTCTAAGACACGCCCCACCACCAATTGTAAATACATACCCACCGTGGACTTGGTGTTCTCTATATCGATATCCAGCTTTGCATCACTGCATTCTCTAGTACAACCGATATCTCGAATAGTGTAACCTGTAATTTAACGGTATTTCGTATTGTAATACCCGATTCAACGCTTTCCAGCTGATTATCACTTGACACGGTGAACCTAGCCAACTTATTGACTGCGTAGCAATATCAAAGTCGGGTGCGCTTTGTTATATACATCAAACTACCGATCACCTGCGCATATCGCTTTCCCGTATACAAGGTACCAAGATTTTTATCAAGCTTTTTGATTTGTATCCATTGGTGACTTTATCTATGAACTGCTAACATCTCAAACTTTCTCAAACATCCTCGGCGTAGTGAGACCGAGATAAGACTAAATTGGCCGACGCCTTAGAGATTTTAATCCCTAAGATGACATCTCCAATACCCATATCCTTCATGTCGCATTGTTTCAACATGTTCTTAGTCTCTGTGATTACCTTAGATCGCTTCTCGTGATTAACATGTCGCTCTACATACAGTGCATATCATAACAAACGAGTCGAGTTACTCTTCGTAAACACATTTATCACACTCATTAACGGCGAACCCCTTCGATAGTAGAGTACTATCAAATTTTTTCGTACATTGCTTCGGGTTTGTTTCACCGCATGCAGATTTGATAAGCTCGCGACATTTCTTCTCTTGCCCTAACCACGCACTTCGTTGGTCCATATAGATTTCTTCTTCCAAATCGCCATTTAGAAGCGCTCGCCTTAACATCCATCCGTGTATCCTAAGGTCACGCAGTCAGCGATCGCAATAAATACCCGTGATGGATGTCATCCGGATACCGGAGAGTAGTATCAAAGTAGTCAAAGCTTCCGCTCCGCCGACAGCCCTCGACTACCAACCTGGCCTCAGTACTTGTCTATAGACCCATCCGCTTTGTATTTCCGCTTCGAGTATCCACTTACACCCCAATCCGGTTTATTTCCGAGGAAGATCAACCAACTCCCAAGTATGGTCAGCGTAATGGAGCTTATTTCACTCTCAATAGCTTTTCCGTAGCGGTGCTCGAGTCGATAACGCCTTAGCAATTGTCCTCGTTCATCATTAACCATATAAGTTACAAAGTCGACCAAAGGATTTATCCTTCCTGGCCCTTTTTACTTCGCCTTAGATCCATCTCTCTGAGTCTTCCAAGTTCGAGAATCGAACACTAGATTCCTGGATGTTCACCACCTCGAGATTCGCAGATTCAACCATTCGCATCCGCACAAGGACTCCCGCTCGAGAGCTTTGTGCATAACTTCGCTTGAGAGAGGTTATGTCTTTCTCCTTTCTAGGAAAGGTACTTTCAAAGAATAGAGCATTCTGATTCCATTATCAGTACCGTGGATATCCTGAATATCCACTTATGCACTAAGAAAGCTTATAAGCACTATCGTTATTTTGCATATCCAACGAATATGCAATCTACGCCCAGGCCCAATCTCGACCGCTTTGGCTTCGGGGTACTTCAACCTTTGCCGCAGACAACCCCACACCTTAAAGTATTTGTAGGTGGGTTTTTTCCCTTCCATAATTCATATGGGTTTTGTCCTCATCTTTACGCGGGACTCGTTAAGAATCAGATAGCGGTAAGGACGGCTTCTCCTCACATGTTTCAGGGGGAAGACCTAATTGATAAGCAAGGCATTCATCATTTCTTTAACGTATGGTTCTTACGCTCCGCCACACCGCTTGATCGAGGTGAGTACGGAGCCGCTGCTTGATGAATAATGCCTTCGGGCACAAGATTCCTCAAAGGCGCTACATATTCTCCCCCATCGCCAATTTAACGGATTTAACTGTGAGGCTAAGCCGATTCTCAACCCCCGCTTTGTAACGCCTAACGCTCAAAGGTTTCATCCTTACTTTTCAACAAGTAAAGGTAACAATACCTTGTGCTATCATCTATAAATGTCACAGCAATTTGTTCCTCTAGTTTGTGCAAACTTCAAATCACATATATCCTGTGAATAAGTTCTGTAGAGCGGTATTCCTTTCGATTTTGATCGTAAAGGAAGCTTGAGTTTTGCCTCTACGCACACCTCACACTTATGTTGAGGGTTTACGTCGATAGACGGCAACAACTCCATCTTTACCAAACCTTGAACAGACTTGTAGTTAACGTGTCCCAATCTATGATGCCATAATTGTAAGCACTCAAGCAAATAAGAAGGCGTTCAACTTTATTTCCTTGACGCAATACAGCATATGGCATTCACTTTGAAGAGGCCTTCACAGACGAAGCCCTCCCACAAATGTGCCATTTTAGTGAGTACAAATTTATTTGATTCAAACACTAGCCTAAAACCAAAGATTAACCAATAAAGGTCCAGAACTAGATTTCTTCTAATCTCCTGACGCATGCATCACTTCCTTCAGAGTGAGTTCCTTGCCGAAGTCATCTTCAGACCACCTTTCCAACCCCTAGCACGTCCAAGAAGCGTTGTTGCCCATGAACGCCTTCTTGTCTGAGACCGGAGTGCATGCGGAGAAGGCATCTTTGTTGGAACAGACATGGTCTTGTTGCACCTCGTGTCCACCCACCATCGCAGATCGGGATTCTCCACCGTTGGCTTAGCACCACGGCCGAGAGATCTCAATCATGTCATCCAGGAGCGCGGTCCTGACGACGTTAGCTTGAGCCTTCGCCTTCGACCCGCTTTCATGTTGCTCGCCTTGAGCCAAGATTCCTCGATCCCGTGACCAGGTTTCCCATAAAGACGACAAGCACCTCAACGCCTCACGCGGGCTTTGCTGCCTTTGTGGAACTTCCGCTTTGTTGCTTGTTTTCCTTTGGCCTCAAATTTTGATTCGCCTTTGCCTCGTATCGTTGTCTACTTTGGCAAGGTCTTCTATTATCTTCTCCGACCATTTGCGCTTGATAACAAGCTCTTCAAAGGTCATTTTGTCTCGAAGTTTCAAGTAACTCATAAACTCATTCCACGCGAGGTAACTTTTCAATCAACGATGCAACCAAAAATCGCCTTGCTTGGCTTTAGTCCTTCCAAATCCAGGTGATGTAAAATCATTTGGAATTCCTCGACTTGGGACATCATCACTGCTTTGGTTGCTCCACCATTTGGAATTTTAGAAATTTCCAACGATGAACTTCTTCGCATTCGCATCTTGTGCGTTGTACTTCTTTGCGCTTTTTCCTACGCTCTTTAGATGTGCCAACTAGAATATACTGCAGGTAGAGGGTCTCAAGGCCAATATATAGTTCTCGTGACATGAAATCGCTATGATTCCATGCGCCACGTAACCATCTTCACGCGCCATTAATGACGGATACCAAGGCCCTCCACCCGCTTTCATTAGGCGAAGAGTCCGCTTCATCTCCGCCTTTGTGGAGGATCTTCCGGAAGGAATTCCGGCCATGCCTATAATCATATATAAAACAAAGATCTTTGTGCCGCCATCTTGAATTCGATCCCATGAATTTTTCGTGGCATCACGGTGGTGGAAGAAGAGGGCGGAGCTCCAAAGAGTCGAAGGCGAAGAGTTGTTAACGCTTTGAACAAATATAAAGAAGCAGCAGCTGAAGGCGAGGGTTATCACGCTCTTTGGCCAAGAGCTGAAGTGGGAAGGCAAGAACGCTGTCTCGAGAGGCAAAGAAGAAGAAGAAGAATATCGGCCATATTTCACCATGTTATTGCAGCCATCGTGAAGCAAAATATTGTCTTAAGATGTTGGGTATTACAAAGGATTTTAGAAACGGAAATTAAGTAATCACAAGAATTGAAATTACAATTCAACTAGAAAACTGAAATTACAATATAACAATAAAATCTAAATTACAATATTTCTTGAACAAGACCTGAAACGCTTTTGAATTTTGGTCAGTCGAGTGTGGCACTCTGTCTTAAGACAATATTGCCCCCGTGATGTATCCCTTTTATACGCCTGACAATCTGCCTCCCAAGATAAAAACAAAGAAGGAACAATTGAGCAAAGGAAACTCAAAAGCTACCGTGAAGAATATTGAATAAGAAATGACGCTGGAAGATTAGGAAGAAAACTTGCTTTCTGGTTGTGTATATTTCGTGTATAAGGAAGTGTGCCTCAACAATGGTGTAAGGGTGTTTATATAGAGGAAGAGGGGCTGCTTGATCGCTTCCATAATAGCCATTATTGGCCAAATAATGACCATTATGGAGGTAGTAAAGCCACCAACAACGGAGGAAACTCGCCAACGGATTGGCTATTAGTGGAGGTGTAATTCAAAGCCAAAATAAATGGTCAATTGAGTGCTGGAACGCTTGTTCTGGACCGTCGAAATTCTGATTTTCTGAAAAACTTCAGGGACCAAACTGTACATCTTGAAACTTCAGGGACCAAACTGTACATCTTGAAACTTCAGGGACCAAACTGCATATCTGAAAGAATTCTGGTCCAAACTGCACATCTGAAACTTCTGGGATCAAACCTGCATTTCCGACAAAGTTTTTCGCCCAAAAGATAATATCGGGCCCATGAGACAAATTTCACAAATACACCCACAAACGTACCCACAACCTGGGACCCATGACTCCGCGGGACCTGCGTGACCTGAGGACCCGAGGACCCGAGGACCCGAGGACCCGAGAACCCGAGAACCCGAACCCTGAACCTGAGCTTCACCTCTACGGGCGGCAAGGCTGGCAAGTGGTCTTTCCTTGAACCGAAGCACATCTAGGTCCTCCCTCCTTTAAACACATGGGATACCCCTTGGGGTCCCAAACCCCAAACACATTTCGAGTCTTATATACTCAACAATTCTTTCTTCCTCTACCGATGAGGGAGAATTGAACACAACACCACACTTTCCATGCTTCAAACACCTCACTTCGTGAACCAATATCTCTTTCATTTCTCAATGAAATTTGACGATTCTTGGCCCTACGGTTATCTACGTACTTAGTACATCATGCATGTGTGAAGAACCGGATTCTCCAACATACGTAACACTAGTGTTTAAGCCGTTAAAGTTGGTCGGTCGCAACTCCCGCCAAAGGCTAATTTCCAACAAATTTTTCCTAGTATATCTCAAGTTTCCGTTTAGAGAGCTAGCCATTTGATTTCTTCTAGTGGTTCACAGTGTGTGGTTGGGTTATTCTATGCAAATATCTTTTTTTTTTCAAAATTTATTTTTGTTACATCACGGACTATAGGGGAGAGAAAAAGAGGAAGAAAATGCTATGATGAATTTGAACCTTCCACTTCAACTATGGAAAGTAATAAACTCACCAATTGAGCTAGCCCTCAATTTCGCTAATATTATTTTTTAAGTTATGGCTCGAACTTAATTTCATGAATTGTTATTTCAATTGTTACACTAAAGTTTTTAGTCTCGTTTGATGGGCTATACAAACAAGTGTGATTGACGTATAGTTTCTTCCATTTCGTGAGGAGAGATAATAGAGAATAAATTGACTTGGACAATAAAAGATTTAGAGTTAAACTAAATGAATACGTATGTGATATAATTATGAACAAGGAGCCAAAAGCATTGACGTTTTGATAAGCAGGTCTTTGGTGTCCTACCAAGAAGGCAGAAAGTGGGGAAGCAATCTCATCAAGATTAGACAAAAATAGGTGGGAAGGGCACACAATTCTCATAATTTTTGTGTTGAAAATTGAAATAATATGTCACAAAATTCATAATATGCACGCTAATATGTACGTCGAATTAGCTTTTCTTATTTAAGAATAACAATCATGGCGAGAGACTGATCAAACACTAAAAACATTTTAGAAATTTATGTTTGTCGATATCTTCAATATCTTGTCCAAATAGCACGCTCAATGCTTGATTAGACAACAAAATGAACCTGTAAACTTGATTTATGTTTTCACTTTTTGCTGCTGCTTCCTCTTCTTCTTTAATGTCCTCCACTATATTGTCAATAATTTTATATATTAAAAAAGGAATCATTGTAATCGTTTACGTTAATATTTAACATTTGACTTCGCCAAAATTCTTTTGATTTACGTCTTTCAAAAGTTACATAATCATATAGATATAGATATTATACACATAGATAAGCAAAATCACTATTCATTCACTAGAAAATTACTATCACAACATCACTGCCCCTAGAGACCGATCTAGAATATAATGATCTGATTCTACGAGTTTAACTGAATTTATTATTTTCTATTCAAATTATATATGGATATATGAAAAAAAATCATTAATATAGAATTATTGATTCTAATTAGATTCTGGATTTGTCTTTGACGCTGGTCCTCTCCGCCGACAGAAGAGAGAAGAAGAAAAACATTGCATCTATGTTGAAAATATAATCAAATATTAAAGTGTATTCTATCTAACAGCTTAGCTTTTAGATCAGATGGTCACACACTTCAATATGATATCAGAGCAGGCCAAATGTCATGGGATCGAACATCACCGCCACCCATTATCAAAAAGAATTTTCACATACTTGGACCACGAAAAAAATCAGGTCAACACGTGAGAGAGTGTGTTGAAAATATAATCAAATATTAAAAATGTATTCTATCTAACGGTCACACTTCAATAATCTAATTATGTAGAAAGGATTGGCATCCTTAATTTTTCATAGAGACTATCTATGAGAAAACGAAAGTGGGCAAAGTTGCCAATTCTATGAAAAAAGCTTTTATATTATATTGCATGCTGACGATTTTTAATTGGAACAATATTTCCTCATAACTTGTTCACTCATTCTATCACTCACCATAAATCCAATATACTCCTGAGTCCCATTCCTAGTACTGTAAATTTTAGTATCAGCTCTTCACCTTTTCGAAAACTGATTTACAGGATGCAATGAGTTCTTCAGTGGATATTATGGTTAATTTGCTTAGGTGATGAAAGCGAATTTAGAGTTTAAAGTCTATATGTTTCCATGACTATTTCAAGTTAATATTGTTAAATTAGTTCTTGGGCCTAACTCACATTTCAAGAGTTAGCTTTTGGGGGTGAATTAGGTTCAATGCCTAATTTGACATAATATCAGAGCCAGGTCCAGGCCCGATCCGATGTGGGCCGCAGGAAAAAAAAAGGGGGCAGCATGCACCCGGACCAATTGACCGGTCCTGGACCGATGGGGATGAAAAATACCCCGGTCCATGAATGTGCACGCTCCAAACCGGACAATGGAACCCAAATAAAAAAAATGTCTGGATCTGGCGTGGGGGGGTGGGGGGGAATGTATCATATCGTTGTGGGATGAGATCTTTGGGCTCCTTATAAGGTTTGGACAATCCTCCTCCCTTTGAGTTAGCTTTTGGGGTGTGAGTAGACCTGTCCAAAGGTCGGGTCGGGCCGGGTCAGGGCCGGGTCGGGTGGCTTTTTTTTTCCTCCTTGCCCGACCCTGGCCCGACCCTGACCCTATATTTTTTTTAAAATTCCGACTGGCCCCGACCTTCTGGGACCCTACGGTCACGGTGACCCGTCGATTTTTTTTTGGCGGTCGGGGTCGGGCCGAGGTCGGGTCGGGTCGGGTCGGGTCGAGATTTTTTTTTTTTTAAATTGAATTTTCAAAACTGAAATTGGTATTCACCCCTACGTTATCACGAAATTTCGACGTTGAAATGTATTGTATATCGTGAAATCTTGACTAAAGAAAAAGAGAATTGGAAATCGATTTGGGGAAAAACACAAATTGATTGGAAAAACTGACATTTTTCTAAAAATTGGCTGCGCCAAACCGCCTTATGGAGGTTTGACCGTCCCTGTCTCGAAAAAATATGCAAAATCAAAAAAAAAATTGGATAAAACGGACATCCGAGCGCAGAGTTATGACCATTTAAAGTTTCACCAATTTACAACTACTTTATCTCCCTACATTATGCTTCCATGATATTAACAAAATGACTAATAATATAAATATATAATTAATAATCAGCTACCGTTTTTATCTTATTTTATGTCGAGCTAAATGTAGATTAGATATATATATATATATATATATATATATATATAAACAGGCATTATATCACTTATTAATGACAAAATATATATAAGTACAAAATAAATATTAATGAAGGAAAAATAATATAAATTATATTAAAAATATGGTCGGGTCGGGCCGAGGTCGGCCTGGTCGGGTCGGTCGGGTCGGGCCGGGCCGGGTGACGGGTAATTTTTTCGACTGCTCGACCCCGACCACCCTCGGTCAGTGGCTCTCGGTCGAGTGGCTCTCGTCAAAAGTCGACCGCCCTGTTTTTTCCGGGCCGGGTCGGGCCGGGCCGGGCGGGTCCCCGACCCTATGGACAGGTCTAGGTGTGAGTTAGACCCAAGACCTAATTTGATAAATATATATATTAATAACTGGATTCACAATCTAATATTTATAAATATTTAATAGATTTATTAATATATATATATATATATATAACCTACTAAATTCACCTAAACTTGTATTTTCCACGGTAGCTCCGCCCCTGCTTAGGTCTAATTGACCTTTAACTAGCTCGATTCTCACAATTTATTCAGAAGCTATGCACTGTTGAATTTGTTGACATTCAATTTTATTAATAAAATTTTATTTAGTATTTGAAGTTCAGGATTTCACTTCAGATATAATCATTGAATAATAAAATTTTATTTAGTATTTCAAGTTGAGAATTTCACTTCTGTTATAGTCAATGAACAATGTTTAGCTTTAGCAAACCTATGAATGCGTGAACAAATTGGTCTACTCTCCACCAATACAGATGTCTTGTGAAATTTGAACCTTATGTCTAAGTGGTGCAAAGTAAAGGTGTAGTTTAGTTGCAACTTTATCGACTAACATATTCATCAGTTAGGTATATAAAATGGCACATTGCTCCTTTCGTTTTAAGAAATATTTGTAATAATTGGCTAATTGGAAGACATGTTGTTGGCTGAAGGCACTGAGGTTGTTAATTAAACACTACATTATGTTCCAAAGGTCAAATTAATTTTAACATTTGGGACGGTCACGTGCAATGTTTAATTAAAATATTTTTTGTGTGTTTGGAAAGAAAATTTAACTACGTTAGAGATTACAGATGCTGTCAGCAAATCAAGGCTAATGGGTTGGTTAAAACGTCGTCTTCCCATTAATCATTATGTTACTGACAAATAGGATATCTTTAATTAGTGGTAGGTACCAGGCTAGCATGACTTTGTTACTATTTTACCTTTATCTTTATTCACAGTGATGTGTTTGAGATTATACTTTAAATCATTTAACTACAGAATTTTGTGTTCTAAGTTACGTGTGGATCGTTACGATCTTAATCATGGCGGTCAAATTCAGGTAGCTTGTCCACCATATTATTACCTTAAGGAAAAAAAAGTAAAACAAGAAGCAAAGAGAGTTTAATTATATTGAAACACACTTTCTAGTTTCAAACTTTTACCTAAAGAAATAGACGTAGGATAATTAAGAAATAGAAAGAGTTAGTTTTTCGATTTTTCACATAACACATGTACATGATTCTGGTAATATAAGAAATATTTATTGTAGTTGGATGAAATATCAGCGTAAAAATAGTGTGACAGTACCATCAAAGGTTGTAATGGGGTAAGACAGTAAGTAATCATCCATTAATGTCTCGGATTTGAGTGGCCTTGAAAAGAGTATGCTTCGGTGCTTCCCCAATGTGAATTTTTTTGACACAAATTTGAATTAGCAAAACCTCGAAACTAGCACCAATCATATGTAGGGTGAAATACAAGGAAAAGGAGAGAATCATATATGTGACAATTCACTATTAGAACCGTATAGAGTTCATCATTTCTATTAGGCTAATTAATTAGACTAAAAATACTTTTAACATGATGTGATATTCTGTTTTGGGTCAAATCGTATAGTTTTTCTCAATAAGTCTCACACCATTAGCTCCCGTTTGATCATAGATTTTGGGAGCATATTTTAAAATTTTGTTTTCAATTATTTGTTTGGCCATAAAATTTTGATAGATTTTGAAAATAAATCTTCAAATTCAAATTCTGGCTCAAACTTGTTTTTTGGCTAAGATCTATGTTTTGACATTTTCATAACTTATAAAACTACCCCAAATTTTTATATTTTATAAAAAAAATCTCATCTATTTATGACCCAACTAATTCTATCTATCACACTTCTCCATTAAAACTGTATCTACCATATTCCCACAATTAAAGCAATCTCTTTTATAAAGTAACGAACTAAGCTAGTTACTACCGTCGTTTTTTTTTTCTTGAACAGATGGATCTTTGTATTGTAATTTGAATTGTAATAGTTAGTAAGTGTGTTATTAGCAATTGTTATTAAAATATCATGTTCTGCATAATTTGAGATTAGCAAGTATGTATGTTTTGTATGGTTGGGTAGTCTTGACAATTTTTAAAATTTATGGGTATAAATAATATCATATTTTCCAAAACAAAAAGTGAAATATGTTTTGAAATACTATGGCCAAACACATCTTCAAAACTTGAAAAACTTCACCCAAATCAAGTGTTAGATTACTTATTTACACCCAAAGTATTGCCACAACCCCTACATTTATTCTGATTGAAGAATTAAATTACGCAAGTGCATTGTTCTGATATTTTTTGTGCATGTTTTAATGTATTCTTTAGTGCTATTTATAAGGTCCCTCCAATAACCTAGCTAGGTGCTCGATTTGATGTAGGCCCCATCTAATTCTTTGTTTACATTTCCGAATCAATTATAGAATATCAAGGTAGAAGTAAAATTTGCGTACACTCTATCATTCTCAGACCAACGTTATGAGATGTATGTTGTTGTTGTAATTATTTCCTTATTTTTTTCTTTAATTTCATCCCGATCACCGTGTAAAAAGTGGAAGTTTCTTTAATTCTCTTTTCTCCCTACAGCATCTTTTTTTTTTTTGTTGCCTATTCTCAATTTAGCATCTATTTCTTTAGCAAAAGAATAATATCAACATGGTTGTAAAGGGCGAATTTTGTAGCCGTCTATTGCTTTCGTCTTCCTTTAACATTCTGCCTCTCAAGTCATTTAATGTCAAGAATATGCTCCTTGGGAACTTTCGAAAACTTTTATAAACAATCCAAACTAAGATTCCTGCCTCACAACTCAAAAGTCATTTATTTTTATGTGTATATAATATGAATACAAATTTTATAGTAGTATATAATTAGTATAAATAATTTTTTCTATTATCAAATCACCTAAAGGATATCTATAACTAAATTTTCTTAAAATGTGAGACTTAAAATCTTGAAGATAAAATATACTACTACATATTACAATAGGTAAAGATGACTTGATGGTGCAAAGAAGAAAAAAGAAAGTCAATTATTTTGTATGGGTAGGAAGTCAGAAAATAAAAGCAATAAATTTCATAAACAACTAGGAATTAAAATTTTCTTTTCCTGCTAAACAATACACTACAAATTAAACATGATTTTACAACTTGACTACGTACGTACCAAAGACAATCCATTAATATATTTGAATGAGGGAGAGTTAACTACGTTTCACCTAAGCACAGATCCTTTTCTTTTTCCCTCCTCTTGCTTTTTCATCATCACTTTGTTACAACTCTTTTCATTACCAAAAAAAAAAAAACTGTGAGCTTTTTTTCTCCATGCCAATGGCTGCACTAATATTAATTTGTAAGGAATTAAGTCCCTCTTCAAAGTCCCATAAAAATGTAGTAGACCAGTGTAATCGGCAAGGCAATCAACATCCCAAAAATGACACTGCAATTTTTTTTACAAATAAAAAAATGAAAAAATCTCATTCATGAAATTACAAAAATTGAAATTAAATTAAACACAATAAAAAGATGTTAATTTATACTTACGCTGTGCTAAGAATGTCAGGATGAATGTTGTATTCCTTGGCGAAGACAAAGGGAACAATTCCTTGGGGTAGAGCTGCCTGTTTTACATGTTCATTTTATTATTTATTAGTATAGAACACAAAAAAAAAAATGAATGTATAAATAAATATGTCACGCGATATAGTATATACTACGACAACAGTCCCTTATCCAATTTTCAACCATTAACAATTCAAGTGTAATTAATTCATGCAAAATTGCAAATCGTGAAACATTCCCTTATGAAATAATTGGTGCAGCCCAAATCTTTTCTTTTATATTTTTGGCACATCCTGAAATGAGTAGGTCTGCATCATGCATGTTACTGCACCTTGTTTAGTTTTCTTTTTATGAAATAATAGTTTATGGTGTAAAAATACAGATAGTTGTTGAAGGTAATTCTAGTACTCCTATCAAATCAAGATTAATTTGTCAGTTCAATTGAAGATGGTTAAGGTATATTTTGTTTAACAAGAGCTCAAGAAATTAATTTAGGATGATTTCTGTGATATATTCAACTGAACATATTCTTTTCGGCAAAAATATAATTATATATACAAGTTACAATTGGTTAGATGCATTGTTCAAGCACAACTAGTAATTAAATTAATGAGTTTTGAAACTGTATGGGCTCGAAGCAGCAGGTTAGTTTAATTAGTTTTAGTGGTAGGTCATAGTGGAGAGTTTGAAATAAAATAATTACAACATTTTATAACATAGTGAAGGTATATTTAATAAGGAAAAAATTAAAATGCAAGAGCAAAGATTTGATGACCTGTACAATTGCCACGTGTAAAAGAGTTCCACGAAGACCAACAGCAATGGAAGCAGCTGCCATAACAGCTGGACCTGTAAGGAATCTCACAGCCATAGCAAAAGCTGCAACAGAATTCCCACATGCTATGATCCTTGGTTGCAAAGCCATGAACAGACCTGTCATCCATCAACTATACATTTCTTACATGCAAAAATATACAACTTTTGTACTTCCACTATATAACATATGTTATAATATCAAATTGAAAAAAAAAAGGAATGAAAAGTAGCAATAGCCCCCTTCTCTTTTAAGTGCATGCCATGCACCAAGGGGACCATGCGGTTTTACTTCTAATTTTAGAAGAAAGCATTAATACTTAGAGAGTTATTTTAATTTGGACAAAGTTATTCAATATCTATGCTGATAAAAGATAGCAAAAATTTTGTGAATTAATCGAGATACGCATAATTGATTAATATTTATGCTGATGAAAGGTATAGCAAATATCTAATAAAATTAATCGAAATGCGTCCAACCAGTGGCAGGTATCTAGCCTAACAAGTGGGGGTCCAATTGAACCCCCAACTTTCGATGTGAAGCATAAATTTATGTGTAAAAACTTATTAAAATTATAATAAATAGTATATATGAATCCATAACTTTAAAAATATTATGAGTTCAATACTAAAAATCTTAATATTAAACCCCTAAAATTTAAATCTTGAATTCGCCTCTGCGTAAATATCCCTAAAAGTTAGTTGAGATGTGCACAACTAGTTAGGACATTGTTAGTGTTATGAGTCCCACATCGGAGATGAAATGGGAACATGAACTCCTTATATGGACAATCATCACCCTACGAGCTAACTTTTGGGGTTGAGTTAGGCCCAAGATCCATTCTTTACATGGTATCAGAGCCAGACTCATTCCAATTCTTTGTTCACCGATGTTGGGCCCCCAAATTATATTGTCCACGCTCCAGTTAACGAGGTCTGGGCGTGCGGGGAGTGTTAAGAGTCCCATATCAGAAATGGAATGGGAACATGGACTCATTGGGCCTAACCCAACCCCAAAAGTTAGCTCGTAGGGTGAGAATTGTCCAAGTCCATATAAGGAGTCCATGTTCCCGTTCCGTATCCGATGTGAAACTCTTAACACTCCCCCGCACGCTCTGACCTTGTTAACTAGAGCGTGAATAATATTATTTGGGGTTCCAACATCGATGAACAAAGAATTTGAATGAGTCTGACTCTGATACCATGTAAAGAATGGATCTTGGGCCCAACTCAACCTCAAAAGCTAGCTTGTAGGGTGAGGATTGTAAGTCCATACAAGGAGTCCATGTTCCCATTTCATCTCCGATGTAGGACTCTTAACACTCCCCGCACGCCCAGATCTTGTTAACTAGAGCGTGGATAATATAATTTGGAGGCACAACATCGGTGAACAAAGAATTGAAATGAGATTGGCTCTAATACCATGTAAAAAATGAATCTTGAGCCTAATTCAACATCAAAACTAGCTTGTAGGGTGAGGATTGTCCAAGTCCATATAAGAAATTCAGGTTTTCATTCCATTTTCGACGTAGAACTCTTAACGGTTAGTATTAAAAAAAGGTGCATGGCATCATCACTTCCCCTAGTGGGGAGTTGCTACTAGTAGTTATCATGATTGTAGCCATTGAGGAAAAAAAAGGGGAAGGTTTGAGAAATGAGAAAACATTGAGATGGGGTAAAGAAGATTTAATTAAAGAAATAAAGAGATAGACATGTTATGATGACCATACTGTTGGCTTGATTTGCTTTTTTGCACGCTCCCCTTCTTAACAGGTAATTTAATAACGTAAAGTTGCATTTTGATATCTTAGAGGGACATTAATTAAATTAAAAGGCATAATGTGTGTGTGCACAGTGCACACTAATGGCCTCCCTCCTTGAGGAAATAATGGAAGTAATTACCAAGACTGAACATTGCCATGCCAAGTCCTGCATCTGACAGTATAGATATGGACTGTGCAATTATAGCAGGCATCTTCAAATTCCACCTACATTTTTTTATATTAAAAAAATAATCAGAATATATACCAATCCAAGAAAGATTTTTTTTTTGATGAATAGGAATTGGAAAATAACCTGAATGAAACTAATGACCAAATGAGGCCAAACAAGCTTGAATAAGTGTTTGGGTTCCTAATAAGTTTCCTCCAAACCATGATGAGAATGAGCCTTGTCATTACACTTGTTGGTGGCATAACCTTTGCTTTATTTTCTCCACCTTTTTCACCTTCTTGGTTGTTCATTTGATCAGCTCCCTCTCTATTTGCAAAGCTGAAATCATCCCTCTCCATGTAGTTTTCTTGATTGTTGTTTCTTTGCCCCTCAACTATAAATCCAATTCATAAAACACAAATTAAGCATAAATGTGTATAAAGTAAAATATACATATAACATACAAAATCAATGTGGTTAATGCCCGTAATTAATTTGGGCAGGCGCCCCAAAAATGAAAAAAGCCCTTACCTTTTCCTGGAGAGATAGGTACTCTCACATCCTTATTAGCAGCAGGCTGGTCTAAATTAGCTGCATAATCATGGCCTCCACCAAAAACATCAGAAACAGGAGAAGCACTTGAACTCCAAACAAACATATGAAGATCTTTGCCACCTTCCTCTCCCTTGTTAGCTTTCTTGTTATTAGTGCTTTTAGTGGCATTACTAGGGGAAAACATGCCAGGATTTGGAGCTGGATAATTACTTTGTGCTGCTCCATGGTAATTATTGAATCTTGATTTCCCACTTTGATCTTCCTCATAATTTGAAGGTCTTGGAGTTGGCCCTCTTGAATTATTAGACATCCCGTAAACATCATTTGCACCAAAGTTGGAGTTCCTCCCAGTACCACCAGCCACCATTGAATAAAAATCAGTATGGTTAAAACTAGACCCTCTTGGTGTTGGATTTCTTGAAGATTGCAAAGAGTAAATCTCTGCATTAGTCAAATTTGATGGCCTTGGAGTAGTAGAACTAAAACCTTGTGACCTTCTTGAAAATATATCAGACCTTGAAGCATTTGATTTTCTAACAGTCACATGAAGTTTCCCATCTTCTTTTAATTCAGCTTCAGTTTCCAAAACTTGTCTTCCATCTAATGACATGACATCAGAATCAACATGGATAGAGACAATTGATCCAGCAGTATCTGGAAATTGCTCAGAAATAAGCATCCTTGCACCTCTAAACTCAAACATAAAAAGCATCAAGGTGTACCAAATGATACACTGTAACACAACTATTTGCACCATCAAACTCCCGGAAAAATCACCATACATTCCTTTTAACAAAGGAATACCCATAACTAAAGTATTTGGAAGAGTTGATAAAGAAAAGAGTGTTATACTCCATTCTAAACTACCCCTTTTGCTTAAATTAACCCAAACAGCAAGAGCCCCAAGAACAATAAGTTTCTGCAAAGTGTCAGCAGCAATGAACCTTAAGTTCATAGTGTAAGGATCATTAGCAGCTATAAAGTGGAAGGACAAAAGTGGAACAGCAAAAAGTGCTACAAATCTGTTAATTCCAGAACACTGGTCAGGTGAGAAAATTTTCCACCATTTAACAGAACCATAAGCTAGTATCATAGCCACATAAAGTGGCACAACAGCAGTCATAACATGGTAAAAATCAGATAAAGTTATCATCTTTACTAAGTTCTTGAAATACCAAGATCAAGAAAACATACAAGGAAGGCAAAGAAGTTGAGAGATAGAAGAAAGTTTAGTAAGAATAAAGAAGTGGGTTGGTAAATATAAGCAAATAAGGGGAGCATGTGTATTGGTTTATAGGGTTGTGGGGAGTTTGCAGAAAGGAGCAATAACTTTTTGGCATTAGAGAAAGAATACTACAGCTTTGAGAGTTGGGAGCAAGCTTGCAACTTCTTGCAGTCTCCAAAGCAAAGGGGGGATTTTTCTAATTATATTTTTTTGCCTATTACTCACTTTGTTTTTTTGCTCTTTGTTTTGAGCTGTGTTTGGGTTTGAAAAAAAAAAATGGGTCCTATGAAATTGGTATAATCTGGTATGGTAAGTTGGTGTATGGCTCTATCTTCAATGGCTGACAGAGTTGTGTAGAGAAAAAGCATTCTGATGGGAGGTGGTGTCCCTATAAGTACTTGTTTGCCGGAGCTTTTTTTTTTTTTTTTAAAGTCATTTTCTTCTTGTTTTCGGCTTTTTGGCTCGTGGGCTGTTGATGGGCTACGCCTGTTCCTCTAGTGTTTACTTTTATCCCCTTGGTAAAGTTATCTTCCTGTCATCAAGACGTCACGAGTTTGAACAATGAAAATAATTTCTTGCATAAATATTATAGGATAAAATTACATATAATAGACATTTATTGTCTGATTTTTTTTTGAATTCCGCGCATAGTAAAAGCTTAGTGCATTAAGCCGCCTTTTTTTTCATTTTATAAATTAAAATAATATAGTACATTCAGACATTTTTATAATAGTCATCCTCTATAATAATATTTCACTATAACAATCTTATTTTCTTTAAAATCTGTATTTTATGTTATGTATAATAACATTAATTAGAACAGTAAAAAAGTATCTAGATGAATGATTTTGTTATAAAGAGGTTTTTCTGTATTTATTTTTGCTTTTTTTCCCTATTGCCAAGACAACATTCTCATGCATGTGAAAGTGATATAAAGCAGTGTTGCCCCCTCACTGTTAAGTTCTTTATTTTTGTAAAAAAAAAAATCTTCTATTTAGGTTTTGCAAATGGTGAATCTTCAAGCCCTGATTGAGGTTTTGATGGGTCATTGTGACAAGAACAGGAACTAAGGAACAACAAGGCTATGGTGAAATTAAAGGTGCATCTTTGTGGGGGGCCTGTTTGGTTTGTCCATTCCTTGTTTGATTTATTATGGCCATTATTCTCAGGGTTATGCTCTCTATGATCAAAATGTTGAGGGTTGTTTGGTTGGAGGTACTGAAAAGATAATTCCAAAATAAATCTCAGCATAAAAATATGGAAATATATGTGGTTAGAGGGATAAGAATGATAATCTCAACATAATTAATGCAACAATTTGATTGATTATATAACAAAAAATAATGTCTACTGTATTCGGTAAATTAATATACACATTGAGTTAGGTAAGAATCAATGTATTATTTTGTGTGGAATATATAAATGTGGAACAAGAGTACTACACTCTGTATTAGCAACACATAGATAAATGTATTTAAAGACAATAAATGTTCTTAATATAAGTAAATGAATATGTTCAACGTCTTTCATTGATTATTATGTATAATATATATAGTGTTACATAATTATTTACTCATTTACAAACTAGGTAACTAATCTTCCTAATTATAATTGGACTACACTTCCCTGAAATATTCTATTATACCCCCCCGCATTCGAAGCGGATGGTTATCGTACGCTGAGACTGGCTCGAAAATCATCAAAGAGTATGCACGGAAGCCCTTTAGTAAATATGTCAACAATCTGATATCGGGAAAGAACATGAAGAACACGAACTTGTAGACGAGCAACTTTCTCGCGTACAAAGTGAATATCCATTTCAATGTGTTTAGTGCGCTGATGTTGAATGGGATTGCCGGAAAGATATATCACACTTACATTATCACAATAGATCAATGCAGCCTTATGGATGAGAAAGTGAAGTTCCAGGAGAATGTTGCGTATCCAACAAGACTCAGAGACAACATTCGCTACACCTCGGTACTCAGCTTCGGCACTGAATCGAGACAGAGTAGATTGTCTTTTAGAAGACCAAGAAAGCAATTTTATCTCCTAGAAACACACAGTAACCCGACGTGGATCGACGAATGTCAGGACATCTACCACAGTCAGCATCAGAATAAGAGGTGAGGTCGGAGAGTGAGGACTTGTACATGTGTAACCAAAATGAAGAGTACCGTGTACATATCGCAAAATACATTTGAGGGCATTCATATGTTCATCCGTCGGGTTGTACATGTGTAAGCATATTTAATGCACGACATAAGATATATCTGGTCTAGTGAAAGTGAGATACTGCAATGCTCCTGCTAAGCTGCGATAGTGAGTCGGGTCGGCATACAAAGAACCCGAAGAGGCACTGAGTTTGAAATTAGTGTCCACCGGTGTGTGGACTGGTTTGCAATGACGTCATGCCTGCTCGGTCAAGAATCTCTTCGGTGTACTTCTTTTGACAAAGAAATAAGTCACATGCATGTATGGTAACAGCAATGACAAAAAAATAGCTTAGAGGGCCTAAATCCTTCATAGCAAACTCAGAGGGAATGAGTGACATAATGGATAGGCGAAGTGCATAAGAAAATGTAGTTAGGATGATGTCATCAATATATAACAGAATATATGCTATGTCGTTACCCTTGCTATAGATGAAAAGTGAGTGATCAGATTTGCTATGTGAAAACCCGATAGAGGATACAAAGTCAGTAAACCGTTGGTACCACGCACGAGGAGCCTATTTCAGTCCATAGAGCGATTTCTTGAAATGACAAATATAATCTGGATGGATTGGATTCCTGAATCCCAAAGGTTGATGCATATACACAGTCTCGTGAAGGTCTCCATGCAAGAAGAAATTTTTAACATTCAGCTGATGAATAGGCTATGATTTGGACAAAGCAATATTGAGAACATTCCGAATAATTGCCGGTTTCACCATCGGGCTGAAGGTTTCATCACAATCCACGCCCACCTGTTGATACCTGCCACCACCTACAAGACGGGCATTGTGCCTCTCAAATGAACCGTCAGATTTTTTTTATGTCTAAAAATCCACATAGAACGAATAACATTAGCATCAGGAGGACGGGAAACTAGCTCCCACATCTTATTTTCAATAAGAGCATTATATTCGTCAATCATGCCAGATTTCCAACTGAGATTGGACAAGGCATGTTTCGGGTTGCGAGGAAGAGGTGAAGGGGCAACCGAATTCGATAAATTAAATTATCGTTTGGGTTTGGAAATTCCGTGCATAACACGGGTTTCCATTGTCCGTATGGGTGCCGTAGGAGGATGGACGGGATCGAGAAGCTGCTGGGGCAGATTGGTAGGCCGAGAGGGGTGACGAAATCGGGGAGAAGGGGTGTCATCACTAGCCGAGGAGAGGTAGTGACCTCGGTCAACCGAAAGTGGCTATTTTAAGGAGTCTGTGGTGGGGTCAGCTGGCCCACCCGAGATAGGACAGAGAGAGGCGGGTCGAGCTTTGGTGACGATAGCGACTAATTTTGCAAGTGATGGATTAGAAGGGGATTAAGGCCGCCATTTAAGAAGTCATAGGAATTCGGAAGTGGTGAATTTAGTTTGGCAAAGGGGAATTGGGACTCATCAAATATGACATGCCGAGAAAAGATTATTTTTCTGCTGGACATGTCGTAACAGTTGTAACCACGATGATTAGGGGGTAACCCAAAAATACACATGGGGTGGACGTAGGTTGCAACTTGTTGATTTGTGTGGAGGGATGGAGGGGGTAGCATAGACATCCAAAAATTCTTAAATGCTTATAGGAAGAATCCCGAAGATAGAGAACTTGAGTGGAAGACTTGCGCTTGAGAGACTTGTTGGGGAGAATATTTAAGATATATGTTGTCATGGATAGAGTGTAATGCAAAAATGAGGGGGGATAGAGGCATGAGCAAGAAGGGCACTAACTACATTGTTTATGATTCTATTTTTTTGTTCAGCTTTGCCATTTTGTGGAGAGTTGTGGGGACATGAAAAATGAAAAACAAGGTTGTGTTTGGTGCAGAAAAGTTTGAATTGATTATTATCGAATTCTCTCCCATTGTCACATTGAAAACATTTGATATTCTTTTCAAATTGTGTCTTAATGAAAGCACTGAATGAAGAAAAAAATAGAATAAACTTGAAATTTATTACCAATGGGAAAAGTTCACAGAAAGTTTGAATAATCATTTAAAAACAACATATAGTATCGATGCCCGGTTGTGCTTAAAATAAGAGAAGTCCATAAATCACTGTGTATTATATCAAAAGGCATTAAAGTACGGGTGGATGAAGAATAAAATGGCAAATTGACATGTTTTCCAAAAATACAAGATTCACAAACAGGAGGATAAGATACATGTTTGCAATCTATAAATTTATTATTGCGAAGGGAGCGTAAAACATAGTCTCTCGGATGTCCTAATCTATTATGTCATAAAGATGAGAAAATAGCTATAAAGGATGACGGAGATGAGGCTGGATGATCGATGGTGGTGGTAATATGATAGAGGTAACCGATGCTATCACATCTCATTATTTGCATCTCTGTCAAAAGGTCCTTCACAGAAAAGCCAAAAGGATTAAACTCAAGGGAAACATTATTGTTGATTGTGAAACGACGCACAAATATTAGATTTTTGATAAGTTTTGGGGCATAGAGGACATTGTTTAAAGCTAATGGGGGTGTGGTGGGGAGATAGATGATTGTCCAAAACCTCAAATAGGAATGTCTTGTCCACTTCCAATAATAATATTACAATTTAAATTGCTCGTATTGAAATAAGACGAGAGAGTACCTTACGATGTCGTCATATGAGATGTGGCGCCAGTATCCATGTACCAAATGTTGTCTAGAATGTTTAGGGACATTGTGTTCATAACCGCCTCGATATCCGTTGGGGCGTAGATGGAAGAAGGAGAGATATGTGCACTTTATGCCTGTTGAGCACGTGTACCGAGGATGTCGGGCTGGGGCTGTTGGATCGGAGGTGGTGCCCAGGGGAACGTCGGGTATGGGAAAGGTGGAGCAGCCCAAGCCGGATGGGTCTACGTAGCTCATGGCGGGTAGGTAGCCCACAACAGAGGCTGCTGCCATTACCGCTAATGCTGCGGGTTGCTGCCGGTCGGTAGTGGGTGGCCCCTCCCGCCACGGCTGCTCCTCCCACCGCGACTACCACGGGCTTTGCCGGAGTTTCATCTTTTGTAGTGATTCCAGGATGGCGGACCGTGTGTCGGGTCATCGGGTTGCTAGTTTTGTGAATCAGAAAATGAGGCCCTGTTGTCGGTTGAGGGGCCGCCGGTAGTGACGAGAGCGGCGTCGGCGGTGCTCGTATGAGTCGCGGCCCACTTGATTTTTGAGTTTCTTCAAGTATAAGTCTCGAACATGCCTCATATAATGGAGGCAATGGTGTGTTTGTTGGAGGATGGCAGCGACGCCGTCATAAGTTTCATTCAAACCCGCAATGAGTTGCATCACCAATCGTTGATTAGTGACTGGTGCACCGACATTGAAGAGTTGATTTGCAATCATCTTAAGTTCCTGACAATAAGCCGACGCATTCGGAAAATTGTCCTGTTGAATGTCCTTAATTTGATTTTCCATGTAAAAGGCACGTTGTGTCTTAATATCCTGAAAAATACTTTCCAAGCGCTCCCACATTTGTCTGGCAGTGTCATCGGATTCAATGATTGTATGCAACAGATCGTTCAAGATCGTCTCGTAGATCCGTTGTAGGACAACCACATCTAAGCGGGACTAAAGTTCATCAGCAGAATCATCAGGGTTTTAGGGGCTTTGATTTAGGAGGGATGATATAGTCGATGACTTTGTACACACGACAATGAATCTTAAACAATTCCGCTCAAGAGGAATACTGACCCTTTTCCATCTCAAGATTTATGAGAATGAAGTTTTTGATGTTGTTAACTACAAGAGCATGATGGAATTTAGGTTGTTCATCCATTGAAAATTTTTGGGGAAGATGAGAGAGAGGTAGCGGCCGAGAGGTAGTAGAAAGAAGAGGGGGGAGGGCGGCTGCCTAGGGTTGAGCGGCCGAGATGGGGTCGGCGACTTTAGAGAATTTTAGAGTTTGACTGCTGATACCATAAAGAAATATGCTTCATGTCTTTCATTGATTATTATCTACAATATATATAGATTTACATAATTATTTACTCATTTACAAACTAGTTAACTAATCTTTTTAATTACAATTGGACTACACTTCCTGCTTACAATTGGACTACAATTTTACCTAATATAGGAAATGTAGAAAGAATATTTTAGAAATATTACTCCCTATATATATTCCCTATATTATTATTCACCTGTACATTTCTTATGACCGTATAGAAATTGTTCATTATTATCTACTCAACTAACATGTTAACCAAAATTGTAATGTTGAACACTAGTTCTAATGCTCAGAACTAGTGTTTAATGGAAACAAAGCAAGTTACAAGCATCTATTCCTATTAAATGTAAAGTAGTAAGCGGAACTTGAACTTGAGCTTCTATTAGAGAAAGTCAAGTTCAAAAATTAAAGCGAAAGATGTGGATAAATTTAGAGAGCTACTTATAACTTTAGTCTAGTTATTATTAAACCACAATATAAATAGTTTTTCGTAACACTAGGAGAGTAATACTACTATCCTTTTCCCGACATTTCTTGAGATGGAAACTCCATATATAGTTTTAACTTTTAACTCAAACAGGATGTAAAAAGGTGATTGGCGGCTATGGATTAGTAAATGTTATTCTTAGGGGGGAGATAGAGATATGGTAAAATAATGTCCTAGAAGTGATAAAAGCCTACAGAGAAGCATGCGTTGAAATGAATGATGGATAGCAGTAGGGGGAATGGTGAATGAGAAAAATAGGAGCAAAGATTGGGGTGTCAGGGCAAGGGTCACAACTCCCTTGGACTACCAAAAACAAACGGTTAAGAGTTCATATAATAAGCTAATGTTTCCATTCCATCATTGACGTGAGACTCTTAACACTTCTCCGCACGTTCAGATCCTATTGACTAAAGCGTGGATGACATAATTTGGGGGCCCAATATCGGTAAACATAGAATTGGAATGAGTCTAGTTCTGATATCATTTAAGAATAAATCTCGGGTCTAACTCAATTCCAATGGATTATAAATATCATTTTAGTTATAAGCAATACTAATCTAAGGAATACCACTCAAAGAGATCAAAGATTGTTAATGTTGGATCATTGAATATTTATCTTGACAAGAATTTATTTATATGGTAAAATATGTATCACAAGCACTAAGGGCTATACCTCAGTTGGTAGAGCAACTCGTTTACACGCGTGCCAATGTTTTTCAAGGGGGTTTATCATACAATCAGAAAAATTGATCTTGTTGAGAAATCGATGTCTTACTCCATAACTTTGAGGGAACCATAGCATGACAAAAGGTTTGGTCCAATTTGGATGCCCATTTAGGAGGTGCTTTTGGGTTGAGTTAGGCCCAAAATTCATTATTTACATGGTACCAGAGCCAGACTCATTCCAATTCTATGTTCGTCGATGTTGGGCCTACAAATTATATCATCCACGCTCCAGTTAACGGGGTCTGGGCGTGCGGGGGAGTGTTAAGAGTACCACATCGGATATGAAATGGGAACATGGACTCCTTATATGGACTTGGATAATCCTCACTCTATAAACTAGCTTTTGGGGTTGAGTTAGGCCCAAGATCCATTATTTACACAAACATTATGTTTATTTTGCACAAACTGTTATTTATTGGTCTTAGTAAAATGGATGTTCTCATGGACTACAAAAGGGCATGCTTATTTTTTTTGTTGGTTGAATTTATTGGTAACTTTTTAAATTTGTCAGTAAATTTTATTTAGATAATTAAATATTTAAATTATGGTTTGTTTCAATAGAACAGTTGAACAAATGATAAAATGTTCTATTAGACACTTTCACCTCAATTTTTTTTTGTGCTCAAGTATTCATTATTTTTAATATAGTGGACAAGTAAAAAAGAATTTGAAGAATATTAAATTTGTTACTCCTTCCGTCTTAAGATATTTGAGCATTTTTCATTGACACACCCCTTAAGAAAGCAATATAAAAATAGCATTTTGACTAATTTACCTCTTAATATATTTCATCATATTATTTCTTCACAATAACTATTTACTCTATCAAGGATGAGAACCTCTTAAATGTTGCTAATTAATACAAGGGTAAAATAGAAAAAAATTATTTAATTTTATCTTGATTAAATAAAATGATAAGTATTTTAAAATAAATATTTTTAATAAGGACGACAAATATTTTGAGACAGAGAGATTAATTCACTCAAAATTGCATGCTCTTAATGGGAAAAGAATCGAGTATTTAAACCAATCTTTTGGGATTTTATAGTACCTACTTAAATATAGATGAAAGCTTTGAATTTCCCAAATTTTTTGTCCTCTACCTCTAGTAGACCACTTGTCTATTCCTCCTCTCATATTACTGATATCTATGTGTCGCATTCAAAACACACATTCATTGTAACATACTCATGCATATGTACTGGTCACTATCTAGGAGTTCTGGTCCAAGACGTAGTAAAGAAAAAAAAAAGGGGGGGGGGGGGGGGAGTTATCTGAATCTTTAGTTAATTAGCATAAACGAACTTTAAACCCAAAGTAAGCAATTTGGGAATAAATAACGACGAATTTGCTTATGGTGTGTGTCAATCAAATGAAAAAACTTGAAATTACTAATGGAACTGGCGATAAATGAACTATAGTTCATTCTATATTTAGGGAAAGGTAAAACAAAATCTAACTGAACCAAAGCCCAGAAATGGGCTCTGGACACCAAATTCTAACAAAAAATTTCTGTGGATTGCCCTTCATACGTTGCAGAGGAAGAGAAGAAAAGGAATCAAAAGAAGAAAGCTAGCAACGTGGGATGGGAGGGTAGCTTCATCATAAAAGTTACATTGAATGAGCAGGAGGGCAAAAATTAAAGACCATGTATAAGAGGGGCAAAAATTAAAGACCAGTCCCTATGAAGAACATTCAGCACAAAAAAAAGGACAGAAAAGGCCCTCTTATAGTATGTTGTTTTGACATGTACATTAATAAGGATTTGGCGCAGTGTATCAACTAAGACATACAATTGGCATACCATAATATGAACTTCTCCGCGCACCTGTATATTGAGTATTTCCCATATATAACTACAATAAGTCCAGTGAAATACAAGAAAAATTGAAAAGAATATTCAAACCACATATTCAGTAAGCTAGAAACCTTGCACAACAGATTTGTGCAGTGTGCAAAGGTAACTTAAATCAAACTTATATATAACAAACCCCATTTTTCACAACCAGAGAGTAAATGTAGGATCACAAACCCGTTCATAGACTGTAGCCAACTGCAAACAGATGTATATACACACGCTGTGTTCTATAAACCCCTAGAGCCAGGAAGGTTTATCCACTGAAGTTGAAGTTCGACCTCTCCACATTCCACATTTCTCAATCTTAGGCACATATCTTGCACAACCTGGCCATCTTTCCAAATCATAGTAGACTCTTCTGCCAGACAGTTAGATCTGCATGGTTGCACTTTTTGTAATAATGGTGCCACCTGGGAGGCCACTTAAGTTCATCTTGACAGCCTCTAGAAATGGTTTGATGTCAAATTCTGTATCTCCCATTTTGTCATCATTGCTGAATATATCGTGATCATAGACACTCTGGAAACAGACATAGACATAAAAACATAAACAAGAAATACAAACACTGGAAAGTGTATAAATTAGCACATTTAGTGCTTTTGACAGCACCCTAGAAGTGCTCGACGAAAAAATGGTGATATTTTTCTGTTAAACAGATAGGTCTTATCTCATAGGATAACCAGCAAGCAAGAAACTTTACCAACTGAACAGGAAGATTGGGATCTGCAACAGAAAGAGTTAAATCTTCATTCCACTCAGGATTAACATCCTTTTTAACAACTCGGGTCTTCAATTTCTGCATTCAAGTTGAAAACCATGCAAATCAAAAACTGTGTGAGCAATTAATAATATACATCAAAGAGCAAGAATTCACAATTTATAACACATTCCAAATCTGCATCTAACAATCATCCATGCAGTTAAGTATTGAACACAGTAGCCAGAGCATTGAACAAAAAGAAGAGAGGTATTGGTCTTTTGGAGTCCTTATGTTAATTTTTTTGCTAATACAATAATAGCTGCCATTTCACCCGCTGTTTTCGGAAGCTCAAAGTACCAATTGAGTCATGCAAAATGGCAAAAAAAAATGCAGATATTTACAAGTCACATAGTTTCATTGTTATCCTGACCTTGATTTAGAACATGAAACAGGTAAAAAAAATGCTGCTCTTTTTGTAAACTCTTTGAGTATTCTTCCCTTAGATTATAGTACTTCAACTAATCAAAAGATTTGGCAACAAGGTCGCAGATATATAGGAGTTCATCTATCTGTTTGCATCAGCTTTGCAACTCCTATAAAATGCATGGACAATTTCCAAGAAAATTCTAAAAAACTTTTCTGTGTAATGCAATGATGTAAACATCTGGGGCATGTAAGTTTCTCCATACCAGTCCACCAACGTCAGTAAACTATCACCTACTCCTACCTTCCTTACAACCCAGTCGAAAAGGAGCAACAACTCCACCCATTCTACCCTATTAATGTACTTTTCAGAACTGGAAAACCCGAGAGGTCAAGCACTCTGGACCTAGCACTTATCATGGCGTAAACTTCACAAATTTGCATCAACCAAAAGGGTTTATAGCTCCAGACTCAACACATAGAACACTGAAATTCATAAACTTCTGCAAGACAAGAACTACAAGAGCACACCTTACATTCAATGGCTCCTTAGTATAGACAAACCTACTAAAAGCATATGCCTTTTTCCACGAAACAACAGCCCCTTTCTACAAGACAGCTAAAAATATAATAGAATTGTGTAAAATAAATAAACTTCAACACCCCTTCCCCAGCCTCATTCGGGAATTCATGACAAAATTAATCAATTTTGACTTGGATAATACCATCAGAAGACTTCCAAAATAAAAAGATTGTATCACAACAACAACAACGACATCATACCCAGTGTAGTCCCTGATAAATATACCCTACCCGTGACCCGTGATATACACGGCATATACACTACATTGTGTATACCGTGTATATCACTGAAACACAAAGCAAATTAGGAGATGTTTGTACACGGTTAGGAGATAGTATTTGTTGTATTTAATTAGCATTGTACACTTACCATAATTGCATAATTATTGTACAGGTAGAATAAGATTTTGGGAGTAGAGTAGAAATAGGATTTTCCATATTATGTAAATTGTAAATTGTATATACACTCATTCATTAATGAAAATAATCAAGGGATTATTTCTTTTATGGTATCAGAAGTCTAGGTCTCACATACCTCCTTCTCCAAAAGCTTCCGCTACACCTCGGCTTCCTCGAATTCAGAGCCCTTCCTTGGTTTCCGAGCCGGTTTCTTCCTCATCTCTTCCCAAATTTTCTTCCAAATCCCTTAATCACTTATTGTTCTTTCATTATGTCTACGTCAAAGAATATGTTCCACCCTGCCCTTACTGTTTCCAATATCAAGAACCACATCCCTATTGTTCTTGAGACGGAAAACGTCCAATACGCGACGTGGGCAGAATTATTCAAAATTCACGCCATCTCACATCAAGTACCCATCACATAATTCCTCATGCTGTTCCTACACCCGCGGAGGATCCTCAGCTATGGATCACTCTTGATGCTACCGTTCTTCAGTAGATTTACTCCACTATTTCTACTGACCTTTTACAGACGATCATTGAACCCGACACTACAGCTATGGCTACCTTAAATAGATTGCGTGATATATTCCAAGATAACCAACATTCCCGAGTGGTCACTCTTGAGCAAGAATTTTCGCAAGTTAGCATTGAAGATTTTCCGAATGTTTCAGCTTATTGTAAACGGCTCAAGGAATTGGCGGACCAACTCCGTAACGTTGGACCGCATGTTACCAATAATCGTCTTGTCCTACAAATAGTTGCAGGCCTATCCGAGGCCTATAATGGAGTTAGGCCTCTAATTCGACAAATTAATCCACTTCCCCTTTTTTATCAAGCCCGTTCGATGCTAACTTTGGAAGAAGCCGGCTTGCCAAAAAAGGCGGCTACTGGTGCAAGTACCGTGGCGATGATGACTTCATCCGATAACTCTCACGTTTTTGTTGACAATTCGGGTCAAAACCGCAACGGTGGCCGCAAGAAGGGTCAAAACCGTAAAAATAATGGCAAGAATCGCGGCACCAACAATGGCGGCAGCCGGAACGGTAACAACACATGCAGTGGGCCTCGGGGTACTGGACCCCTTGGCAGTGGACCAGTGGCCCAGTCACACCTATTGCCCACCAAATTATTTCTCGGGTCCTTGGGCTCCAGTCCAGCCCACTTATAGGCCCACTGTCTCGGGTCCCTTTGGCAACAACCAACATCATTCTGGGTCGGGTCCAAAGTCCGGTGTGCTTGGGCCTCGGCCCCAACAAGCTTTTAATACTGCAGGCTCAAATTCGATCCCGACACCCACAGATATTGAGGCCGATATGCATACACTTGGATTAAATCCTCCATACCCAAATTGATACATGGACACCGGCGCAACTTCTCACATGACGTCCAACCAAGGTACTCTCTCGTCTTATTTCAATTTGAACAAAAATTGTGGCATTATTGTTGATAATGACAATACAATTCCAATTTGTGATTTTGGTAATACAACTTTGTCTCCCTCACATCCGCCTCTTGTCTTGAAAAATACCCTTCATGCACCTAACTTAATTAAAAATTTGGTGTCTGTCCGAAAATTCACCACTGATAATTGAGTTTCTGTTAATTTTGATCATTTTGGATTTTCGGTGAAGGATTTCAAAACGGGGATACATCTCATGAGATACAATAGTAGGAGAGATCTTTATCCAATCACGCCCGCCTCTAGTTTCTCGAGTCAAGCCATGCCATCAACGTTTGCCGCTATAGCTCCTTCCTTGTGGCATGCAAGTTTGGGTCACCCTGGGTCGTTTATTGTTTCTTCTTTGCATAAAAATAATTTTATTTCTTGTAAGGTTACACGTAGTACTCCAATTTGTCATTCATGTCCGTTAGAAAAACATGTTAGATTACCATTTGTAGCCTCTACTTCTCGTACTTTGATGTCTTTTGACATTATTCATAGCGATTTATGGACATCTCCCGTTTGGAGTTCTGTAGGCCATCGTTATTATGTTCTATTTTTGGATGATTATTCTAATTTTTTGTGGACCTTTCCGTTAGCGAAGAAATCTCAAGTTTTTCCACATTCTTAAAATTTAGAGCATTCATCCGTACCAAATTCGAATGGAATTCAATGTGATAATGACAAAGAATATGATAATGAATTGTTTCGGGATTTTTGTGATGCTAATGACATAGTTTTTCATTTCTCTTGTCCTCATACGTCCTCACAAAATGGGAAAGCCGAACGAAAAATTCGTAACATTAATAATATTGTCCGAACTTTATTAGTCCATGCTTCCGTACCCCCTTCCTTTTGGCATCATGCTCTACAAATGACTACTTATCTTAACATACTTCCTACCAAAGGGTTGGCATATGCGTCTCCTCTTAAAATCCTCTATAATAAGGATCATTCGTATTCACATCTTATGGTCTTTGGGTGTTTATGCTATCCACTATTTTCGTCACCTACAATAAACAAACTTCAAGTCCGTTCTATCACTTGTGTGTTTTTGGGTTATACGTCAAATCATCGTGGTTACAAGTGTTTTGATTTATCTTCTAATAAAATCATAATCAGTCGTCATGTTATTTTTGATGAAACTCAATTTCTGTTTAACAAAATGTGTAGTCTCGTGCCTAGTTCGTATAATTTCTTAGATGATAGGGTCCCACCATACATTATACATCATTTGTTGGACCAACCCATACCGCTGACCCGCCAGCAGGCCCATTGCCTGCTGGCCCACACTAGTCGTCCCAGTCCACTCTCGCCTCTGGTCCGTCTTCTTCAGGACTGTCCAGTGGGCCACCTACCCAATTACCCGTCCCACTCCAATCCCAACTCTGTCCCGATCCAGTTGTTGTTTCCCGAGTTGGGCCAGCAGGCCCACTGGCTGCTGGCCAGTCCGTCACCGATCCACATTTTACCCCAGATCCACCCGTTTCCACCTCGAGTCAAGGGCCTGTTACTCGTAGTCAAAGGGTATTTTAAAACCAAAAAGACATTTTAATCTTAATTCTAATGTTCTTAAATCCCCACTACCTCGTAACCCAGTGTATGGCTTAAATGATTCGAATTGAAAATTGGTTATGAACGACGAATATAATGCTCTTATTGAAAATAAGACGTGGGAGTTGGTGCCCCATCCTTCTGGTGTTATTACTATTCGGTTTATGTGAATTTTTACTCATAAAGATAATTCTTACGGTTCTTTTGCGAGGCATAAGGCTCGTCTTGTAGGTGATGGTAAAACTCAACAGGTTGCATGGACTGTGGGGGTATGTTCAGTCCGATTGTTAAACCGGCTACCATTCGCATTGTTCTCATTTTAGCTCTCTCAAAATCATGGTTCATTCATCAGTTAGATGTGAAGAATGCTTTCTTGCATGGTGATCTTAAGGAGACAGTCTACATGCATCAGCCGTTGGGTTTTAGAGACCCCAATTATCCTAATCATATCTGTTTGTTGAAGAAGTCCTTATATGGGCTTAAGCAGGCCCCCGTGGTTGGTATAAAATGTTCTACTCCAGTTGATACTAAACTCAAGCTAGGTGTTGCGACTGGCTCATCATACGAGAATCCCATCCACTATCGCAGTCTTGCAGAGGCACTTCAGTATCTTACTTTCACGAGGCCGGATATTACGTATGCCGTACAACATGTGTGTTTGTTTATGCATGATCCTAGGGTTGAGCACATGAATGCGCTCAAACGCATTATACGATATTTACAGGGAACACTTGATTATGGATTGCATCTATATCATTTGTCGGTCTCTACACTTGTCTCTTATACATATGCTGATTGGGGTGGCTATCCAGACACCAGACGCTCTATGTCTGGTTACTGTATGTTTCTTGGTGATAACTTGGTTTCATGATTTGCAAAACGACAAGCTGCCTTATCACGCTCCAGTGCAAAGACCGAATATCGATGGGTAGCCAATGTGGTTTCTGAATCATGTTGGTTACATAATCTTCTTTTAGAGCTTCACTTTCCCATTCAAAAAGCTACCTTGGTTTATTGTGATAATATTAGTGCATTCTATCTTTCTGAAAATTCAGTCCAACATCAGTGCACTAAACATATTGAGATGGATATCCATTTTGTTCGCGAAAAGGTAGCTCGTGGACAAGTATGCATCTTACATGTCCCTTCCAGGTATCAAATTGCAGACATCTTTATTAAGGGTCTTCCATCGGTTCTATTTGAAGATTTTAGGGACAGTCTCAACGTACGAAGACCCCCACTATGATTGCAGGGGTGTGATAAATATAACTTACCCGTGACCTGTGATGTACACGATATACACGGCATATACACTGCCTTATGTATACCGTGTATATCACGGAAACACAAAGCAAATTAGGAGATGTTTGTACGTGGTTAGGAGATAGTATTTGTTGTATTTAATTAGCACTGTACACTTACCATAATTGCATAATTATTGTACAAGTAGAGTAAGGTTTTGGGAGTAGAGTAGGGATAGAATTTTTCATACTATGAAAATTGTAAATTGTATATATACTCATTCATTAATGACAATAATCAGGAAATTATTCCTTTCAATCCCACAAGTAGGGTCTGGGTAGGGTAAGATGTACGCAGACCTTATGTTTCGTGTATCACAAGTTGCACGAAATGAAAAATTAAACACTATGATTTTAATTCTGAATTGGATTAAGAAAAGGAAAAAGGGAGGGGGTATTGTCTTTTTTTCTGATTGCAAACATTAATAAATCCATTAAAGCTGGAGCCCATTATCAAACATGAACTAGTAACGCAAAAGATAATACCTTTACACATAACAATTAAGATAGATCCTTCAGATGTCAAGTTAATTATTTATAAATCCAAATGCATAAATTTTAGAAGAAAAACATTACAGGCAGTGGATGATCAATGCTCATAGACTTAAATGTGACTCTCCTTACATAAATTGAGAATTCCTCCATGCCTATATGGAAATGATTTTATTGGCAAATATCAAACGTTAAAATCACAGTAGTAGATGAAAAACTCAACCAAAAAAATAGGGAACGGTTAAAAAAAAGAAGACAAATTAGTGGAATTAAGACCTGTTTACCCATCTTGACGACAACGTAAGGATCACTGCTGCGAACATCACGAAAAGCAAGATTCACGCCTTTCTTAATTCGTACTCTCAGAAGACCCAAAAGGTTTTCCATTTCAGACTGCTTGCCCGGTGTTTTTGGTAATTGAAACTCCGTTAATTAAGCCCCCTTCTCTTTCCTTTATATTGCTATTTTTCTCCTTTTTCTTTTGACCCCCTTTTTTTCTAAAAATAAAAGTTACTCCATTTAATATTGAACTCTTGGGGTAGTTTGTTACATGGATAAGTAAAAATAGTTCCGAAATAAAATTTAGTACCTTCTTATTTCATGATTGATTGGAATAAAATTTTGAGATAGCTAATCTCGAAATTAGTTATTCCGTAATTATAGTGTTATTTTATCCACATTGAAAGTGAAATAACTATTCTCATAATTAATTATTCCGGAATAACTTATTTCCCAACTAAACGAACCCTTAGTACTTTTGATTTTACCCAACAACAGTTACTCACTTATCAATCTAAAACTACATAAATTCTCACTATTTTATTCAAGCTCAACTCTTATTATTTTATTCTATCAAAATTTCAATTAAAATAAATTAGATATATAAAAATAATAGTAATAACAATATTAGTATTAGAAGTTCTTTAACAAGACTAAGTCCTATTTTAAACATGATTTATTTATAATTAGTGAAGTATTTTCGTGTTTCAAGTGATCACCAAAGGTAGATCTCTAATCAAAATGAAGGTTAGACTCCCGTAAGGTCCACAAAACGAGGATTAGGGCCACAATAATTTTAGATAAATTTTAATTAATTTAAATAAATTATACTTCTTTCAAAACACCTTTATTGCAACTAAATTTAGATTTGTTTCGTCCCCTTTTAATATCTATTATAGCTTCACATCTATGAACATGTGCATTTGTAGATTGAGGAAGGACATGATCAAACCGTATTAAATTATCTTCTCTCATTTTATTTTTAAGCGCGCTACTTGCATCTTCTGACGAATATAATTATTTTTTAATTTTATGTGTACTTTTATTTTTCCCACTTATGAGACTAAATTGAATATGTTTTTGTTGTTGCTGCATATTTTTAATTTTATATTTATATGTACTCTATCCTCCCATACCCTACAGGTTGATTACACTGAATATGTTGTTTAGTTTTTGAGTAATGGAATATTGATCTGATTGCAACTAAGAGTTAAATGTTTCCCTTACAACCTCCCCACCAAGTCAAATGAACTCTTCCGTGTTGAATCTACAAAGACAGAAGTTCCCGTTTTTTTCTTTTGTTCAGAAAAATGAGTGAAGAAAAAAAATGCAAAAATGTTCGATGATCAATCTGGATCTTTAGAAAAAAGAAAGAGAACCAAAGATTTACAATACAGTTTCATAAAGATGCAATTAAAAACGAAATTATTGTTGCTAAATTAATTTTTATCTGATAACTACGTGTCAGAAAACAAAAAAGAAAAATCGACTTCAGAAAAAGTTTAGTATACAATGTTTTGACTTTTCCACTTAGGACCCATTATTGGATGTGTTTGGTGTTTTAATCTGAGGTGATGCTTGCCACCATGGCCAGCCACGTGGAACTCTCTTTCATAGAAAACGTGCCAATTGCATTTTGATATTCTAATTAGGTGATTACTTTATCTTTAATGGAGTTGAATTAAGCATCCAAACCCGATCAATGGTAATTGAAAGCAATATAAACAGAAAGATTATAAAAAATAAGTCGTCATATTTGCATTGAACTGGTTATATCTGGTAAACATATACAGATGGAGTAATAATTTTTTGCACTATCAATGTATATAAGTTAAAAAAATGATAAAGAATTAGTCACTATTCTAAAAGTAATTAACATTTAGCTACTTTATAATAGTAAGTTGGACAAAAGTAACTCCAAACTGAACACGGAGATCCCAGTTTTTCTTATTCACTTATTTTCTAACCTCAATGCTTGAACTCCATGAACCGTTTTTGAGTTTTGAACTTATAAACATTTTGAACTCCATGAATTGTTTATGGGTTGAAATTCTAGAAAATCTTCACTTTGAAATTGTAAAAAGTTTGAATTTCATAAATCGTTCCTGAAATTTCTACTTATAAATTTTTGAACTCCATAAATCGTTCATGAATTTTGAACTCAAAAGACTTCTTTTTATAAGTTCGTGTTTCTATATTAAGAACTCAAAAATTATGTCCTTGAATGTGTAGTTCTACAACTTAAACCTCATGAATTCTGTTCATGAATTCAACTCCAATATAATACTTGTCAGTATAAGAACTCAAGGGAAGAGTCCATGAGTACATAGTTCTTTAATTAAGAATGCATAAATTTTGTCCTTATTTATGATTTTACAGCTCAGAATTCAAGGAGGATTTGGTCCTTGAATATAAATTTCAATACATTATGCTAGAGTTTTACTTGTCAGACTTTCAAACTCCTAACACTTTATGTTGATCTTTTTCCGTGACTCAACTAGGACTATTTTTATCTAGATTTTATCTCCATCTTAAAAAATTCTACTAGCTATTTTTTTTTTCAAATATATTTTAAATAGTGGTCAAATATTCATAAGCGATCCCAAAAATGGCCTTTACTTGCAACTGTACTATGGATTGACTTGCAACCGTCATAGCCTATTGGGCTGTCCTTCACGGGACCAATTAGACTATTTAATTTCCATGGCCCAAGTCCAATTCAAGAAAACCCATTCCGTTAAGCCTCTACTGATTTTCCCTCCAAAAACAACACGCTGCAAAGATGGAGCCATGGGATTCCTATCTCCACTCTCTTCTTCGCCCATGTAAGCGACTCCACCAAAACCCTAATCTATCCACTTCCACTTCATCTTCATCTTCTCTGCCGCCTTCTCAATCTCCCGAAACATCACAACTAGAAAATTCTCATCAACAGAATCGCCGCCACAACGCCTAATTCCTGGACCGGCAGGTGCCGTACAAGCTGCAATGCTCCAACGAACTCACGATCGTCAATCTCATGTCTTCTCAAGGAGACAATCCGATACCTACGCAAGAGTACATTAGGAGAGCAGTCGAAAATTCCTCCGATTTCGACTACGATTTCCAATCCAATCCGTGGCTTTGTGCTCTTGAATTTATCGGTGAGTATTTTAGGGTTCTAGCCTTTGCTTGTTTGTGCTACTATCATTTCGTTTTTTTCTCATGGATTAGGTGTATATGTATGCCTATTTAGGTGCGGAGAATGGAAAAATTCAATGTACGCCTTTGAGCCCTGTCAATAAATGCCTAAAAGCTGCTAGGATTGATCAGGTATTTTCACCTTTTCCTACTTGATTCATGGATAAAGGCATCACTACTGAGTTCGAGGTTAAACCATTCAATTTTGAGTTTCAATTTGGAACTGTTCATTTAAGCCTGGGGTCTATCGTAAACAAACTCTCTACCCCAAGGTAGAGTTAGTCTGCGTACACTCTACCCTCCCAGACCCCACTTGTGTGATTATACTGGGTATGTTGTTGTTGTTGTTGTAATTTGGAGACGTTCATTTAGTTTTATTTTTCAAAATAAAATTTACAGGCTTAGGAATTGTATAAAAGGTATTATGCTATTCTTTTATAACTAAATTGTTATTGTATGAGTAAGGTCTGAGTATACTCTACCCTCCCCAGATCCCACTTTGTGGGATTTCACTGGTATGTTGTTGTTATTGTTGGAAGGTGTACAAAGATTGTAGTCAAAGACAAACTTATTTGATCCTCTAAAATAAAAAATAGTGTCATATCAAGGAACAAAGGGAGTATTAGAAATGTGAACATAGAAATGCTATTTTCCAGAAAGAAATGGGATAATAGTTGAAATACTAGGTCCCCGGACTGTATCACTACACAAATTTCTGACATCTAAATAAGTCTTAATTGATGTAATTTTACACTTTGACACAATGCATAACAATGGGATGTACCAAATATAGATGGTCAACTACTTGTGATAACTAATTTTTCCTTTTGCGAGAGGCAAAAATATATGATGAAATAAAAGCTAGTAAATCCATAAAGAGTTCAGAAGTCTTTTTTGGCTTCTTTTATCAAGTATGGTGAATTCCGTCTCTGCAATAGCTCTTACTCCTGGCAATTATTGTTTTCTTAGGTTGTGGCAGTTGTTAAGTCTTGCACACAGAATGGTCTTGGCGGTCTGATGGTGACTTTGAAGGTATAGTTCTTTTGAGCATAATGTTGATAACATTGAAAAGAAGTTTGCAAGTTTTAACTGATTTGATTAGTTCCAAATTTAGGATCCTACAGGTTCAATTGGTGCTAGCATTCATCACAAAGTACTTGGTGAAAGTCAGCATGGAAAGGACATTTGCATTGGCTCAGTTTTGATACTGGAAAAGGTTCCTTCTGTTACTATCTTTATTTTTTTTTTTGACATGTTCAAACCCACCTCTAAACTCCTCTTCCCAGGAGTCAACGGTGGCCCTTTTACTTGGTTCCCTTTAACTTGAAGCCTCAAACTCTTGGCTGAAGGTGGAGGGTCCTTCCCACATTATTATCTCACTTGTCTTCTCCCTGTTATATCTTCAAAGATCTCCGAAATGTTAGTGATGTGTAATATTTTCACATTACTTGAGAGCCGCTAACCTAATTTTGGAACCCAGGTTGCAGTGTTTTGCCCTTCAAGCTCAGCATATTATCTTAACATAACACTCGGGAACCTGACAAAGGTGCGCATGTTTAGCCTATTATTTGTTGATAAGTCACATGCTTAGTTTACTATTGTGAAACAGCAATCATTACACCCATACACTGCTATCATTGACTGCAATCTTTCAGGAACAAGAGCAAATAAATGTGAGAATTTTTTCAATTTGTTTCTTGAAGTTATATCTGTTCTAATTAGCTGAAGCTTCTTCCTGTTCATGTATGTTGTACCTGGGAGTTTAGTGCTAACTGCAAAACTGGGATTACTATAGTTGTAAGTCAAAAGTTGTGTTTTAGGGATGAGACATAGTTCCATTAGGAATGCTTTCAATGTGGTCATGACACTCAATTATAAGCACAAATTTGAAGTAAAATGTCCATCTCCCATGTTGACTCTTAAATGATCATACACTTGGTTTTTTCATTTTATGAAACAACAATCACTGCTAAAAATGTTATATAGGTGCTTCTCAGGTCACTATGTAGCCAATCATAGTGCAACTCGCAATTGGATACAGTAGATGTAGAAAAGGATTTGACGGAAGTCCACTCTGAGGACAATCAGATCAATGATATTATCACCATTTATTTGTATGTAATCTCCATACATCTATGTGCCTGAATTGTCTGCATATGTGCTTATGTTACTTTGTCCATGTAATGGATATAGTTGCCTGAGACATGATTCTGTCAATATGTATATCTCCCTTAATCCCGGGTAATAGAATTCGCTAGTGCTCTGTGTGTGTGTGTGTGTGTGTGTCTACTTTGCTCTTAGATACTGCAATAATCAATATAAAACATCAGCAAGTAACAACGGAACTATATGTAAGAGTTGGATCTTTCAGTTGCCCTCATGGCTATCAGATGAAGACTACTGTAAGTTGGTTTTCTTTGTCTTGTATCCTCTAATTTGATATTGTAAGTGAGCACGTCTTCCACATATAAGGTTCATAATCGTGTAAGAACAGAAAAACGCTATGAAAAATTGTCAGTCTTGTATCATGATTGAAAAAGCTTTGAGTATCCTTCTAAGTACTTTAATTGCCCTACCTCAAGGTTTTCTTCAAGGAAAGTAGGGCTGGCCAACGGGGCGGGTCTGCCCGGTCCTGACACGACCCCGCCCCTGTCCCGCTTAAAAAAAATACCGGTCACGGAATTCGAACCGGGACGGGACCTTGGCTCGTCCCGCCCGGGCCCGTCCCGCCCCAGTCCCGATAGCCCCGGTCCCGCCCTTTTGCACAAAATAACCGTTGCACAACGGCCATTTTTGGCCTCCCCCAAACCCCCCTACTTAATATTTATTTTAAACCCCTAAGTTATTATATTTACACTTTAACTCAATTCTCCAACTATAAATACATCATTTTCTCTTCATCTTTCTCACAAATTTTTCTACAATATCTCAATCTATCTCTCTACAAGTCTACGAAGAAGAAGACGAAAACTACAACGGCATCTTATCCGACGGAGGTGGAAGCGACGTCGAGCAATTTGACTAACGAATACCAATTCCAACTGAAGAACCACAAGAAATTATAAAAAAACTAGAAAAGTTATTTTTAAATATATAATTTTTTTAATTGCAATTTTATTATGTTATTTGCAACTTTCAATACCACAAAGTTTCAATTTTTGACAATTGTATTTACAAAAAAAATTATATTTCTATTAAATAATATAAGAGGCATAAAAACATGTTTGAATGTTTTTATTACACTATCTTGTTCAATTATTGAGATGTTTCTATATATATTATTTTTTAAATTAAGTGCAAAAAAAAAAACCCGGAAAAATCTGATCTGCCCTGCTCCGATAATACCGGTCCCCATTAATATTTATTATATTTTTATATTAATAAATATGTTAAATATAATATATAAAAAAGGATTTTAGCTATTGGACTTTGGGCCTTTAAAAGATACCATAGAGCACAACACACAACACATAACTACTGCCTACTATTATTGGCTATTCATTATTCACTATATTGCAAATTTGCAATTTACAGTCTCTTATTGAAAGTTTGAAACCAGTCGGCAGTCTGCAGTCTGCAGTCGCCACTCTCAGCCTCTCAGGCATGTACTTTCATATTCCCTGTTCTCCCTTTTAAATTGAGTCAAATTCATGTTTTTTTTTGTTTTTTTGATTCAGTTGATTCATTATAAGTAATCATTATTGTCATTTTGATAATAGTACATTTTGAGGTGATACCAAACCGTACTGATACCGAAGAGAAATCAAGTTGATTGGGATGAATCTAATTTTGGTTATGCATTGTAAAATAATCGAAGAATTGGGACAATATAATTTTTAACGAATAACCGACCGAACCGTCCCATTGACACTCTACTTTATAATACTCCATATCCATACGTCCTATTTATGTGTTCTACTTTCCTTTTTAATTTATTTTAGAAAAATATCATGCTCATTTAAAACTAACTCAACTTTAAACATCTCTTTTTGTCCTCATACCCAAATGTCTATGACTTGTTTTAAAAAATAGTTTAAAATTTTTCCATATAACACCGTGTCCAATCGAACGTGGCGCCATAAATTGGTACTTAGTGAGTGGTGCGCTGACATCAAAAGCCTGCAAACGCACACGTTTCTACGGAGTTTCTTCTTGAAATTTATCATTTTTTCACTCAGATAAAGCATAGAAGCCCATTAAGAACTCATGTCCTGAAACCATTTCATTGAACAATAACGTTGATCTACTTGAATTAATTTTCTCCTAAAGACCACATGATACATTGTAAAATAATCGAAGAATTGGGACAATATAATATTTAATGAATAACCGACCGAACCGTCCCATTGACACTCTACTTTATAATACTCCATGTCCATATGTCCTATTTATGTGTTCTACTTTCCTTTTTTAATTTATTCCAGAAAAATATCATGCTCATTTAAAACTAACTCAACTTTAAACTTCTCTTTTTGTCCTCCTACCTAAATGTCTATGACTTGTTTTAAAAAATAGTTTAAAATTTTTCCATATAACACCGTGTCCAATCGAACGTGGCGCCATAAATTGGTACTTAGTGAGTGGTGCGCTGACATCAAAAGCCTGCAAACGCACACGTTTCTACGGAGTTTCTTCCTGAAATTTATCATTTTTTCACTCAGATAAAGCATAGAAGCCCATTAAGAACTCATGTCCTGAAACCATTTCATTGAACAATAACGTTGATCTACTTGAATTAACCTTTCTTTTCTCCTAAAGACCACATGATACATTGTAAAATAATCGAAGAATTGGGACAATATAATATTTAATGAATAACCGACCGAACCGTCCCATTGACACTCTATTTTATAATACTCCATGTCCATACGTCCTATTTATGTGTTCTACTTTCCTTTTTTAATTTATTCCAGAAAAATATCATGCTCATTTAAAACTAACTCAACTTTAAACTTTTCTTTTTGTCCTCCTACCTAAATGTCTCTGACTTATTTTTAAAAATAGTTTCAAATTTTTCCATATAACACCGTGTCCAATCGAACGTGGCGCCATAAATTGATACTTAGTGAGTGGTGCACTGACATCAAAAGCCTGCACACGCATACGTTTCTGCAGAGCTTCTTCCTGAAATTTATCATTTTTTCACTCAATAAAGCATAGAAGCCCATTAAGAACTCATGTCCTGAAACCATTTCATTGAACAATAACGTTGATCTACTTGAATTAACCTTTCTTTTCTCCTTAAGACCACAGGAATACATTGTTCTACCACAAATCCCTTTCAGCACAATTTATCAACTAGAAGTTCTACGAACGAGAAGATGACCTTGCTTCCCACGCATACATACCCCAGGAGTGCTTTAGTTTGCGGGTTTAGTCCTTCAGAATAATGTTTATTCCCCAAAAAAATAATTTGGTTATGTTGAACGCTGAATAGCTCGAAAAGTTACAATTTGAATGCAATATCTACTAAACAAAATTGCACTAGACTTCAAAACTCCTAGTATATCTTTAAGCTGCAGCCACCAAACTATGCTGAGATCTAAGGGGTCGCTTCTCATCTTCAAAGTACCATGTGAGAGAAGGAATTTCAACGCTTGTCTTCATCCCTCGTATTTTCAATCATCCAATTCATCATATTCCTGCTGTGATCACCTGCTTCGACACAAAGGGTTCTGCAACAGCAATCATTCTAAACGTGTTTACCTTCTAAATACCTATGGGAAAAACTTCTTCAGCCTGTCAGCAGACTGAGATGCTCTTTTGTTGGTTGGCTCAAGAACTAGTGCGTATCTGAAATCTGCAAAAGATAATAAGGAAATTATAGTGTAAGAGAACACCGCAAACAGAAGTTTTAGGATTGGGTACAATTTCTTTCAAGCCAACCAAATCTTTAGCACATGCTTTCTTACTCAAAATTCAACTAAAGTGCTCTAAGTATTAGTCCTAGTTGAAGTAGCCCTTGACAGACCATCTTAGAGTACTTCTTTCCACAAATGTGCCTCAGGTGATGTGATTCAGCCGTAAAGTTTGCTTAGGAAGGAAATAGGAATTTACAGCTTAATTTACTGAGACTCACCTTCAATTGCCTCTTTATAGTAGCCCAGCATTTCTCGTGCTGTGCCCCTTCTTAAGTAAGCCTTGACATTCTGTGGGGAAGAAAGAGCAAGAATTTTTTCTTCAGAAAAGCATAAGAAAAGTGAGCAAGACCAATATACAAAGCAAATGAAAATCACAAGCATTACCAGCTTCATCCAGTTGTCACTCTTTACCATGAAATGTAGAATATGCAAGGTCTACTAATAAACCTTATTTCTCAAACTTAAGAGCAGTACCCAAATCCTCTTCCTCCGATCCCAAACCCAAAAAAATAAGCCAAAAAGGTGACCAATAATTACCTCTGTTTCTACCTCAAAACACCATTTACCAAGAATCTCTAAAGAAACATAATCTCTAAAGAGAGCTAGAGCACTCAATCACACAATATTACTAAGTCACAATGGATTACACTGAAACATATACTAGCTAAACACATCGGAGCTGGTGAGGTAGGGGAGCACACCTTCTTATCAAGATCAATGGCTTTACTGCTATCGTCTTCAGCTTGGAGGAAGCTGGATGGAGAATTAAAAAAATAGAAAATAAGAATTTGACAAGCACAGTAATAGATAAAAGCGGAAAATGGAGAAACAAATTACTTTCCCATCTCCAACTGAGCTGCAGCCCTGTTGCTAAAGTATGTTGCACTGTTGCCATTGAGTTTGATAGCCTCTGTGTAGAAGCCAATGGCTTTCTGCCACTGCTTCTCTTTGAAGGCTTGGTTACCCTGTGAAAAAAATTACATAGTATAAGGACCAAACCTGTGAATATTAAGGAGCTCCAAAATAATCCAAAAAATGACAGAACAAAGCAATACTGAAGCTTAAGTATGTCGTACTAGTGTCTTTTTTTTTTTCAAAATTGTCAATCAAGCTCCGACTACTGGGTTTGGATTAACATCACTGAACTCCCAGTCTTAGCCCTTAGGCTTATGACTCCATACTATAATTCTTTCACAGCCTGCTAAATGACTGAAGAAACTTGGTCACATCAGCTTATTCTTTTCCAGAAGTCTGTCAGATAGGATATACAACACTTATTTGCTAATGCTCCCTAATTGAGGAAGTGGCAATGAAGTGGTAGGATGAACCACGTAACTGACATAGCGTGCTAAGGGGATCTTCTATCCGCCTACAAATTCTATTTTTTTTGTTTGCAAAGGATCCATCTAGAAATTCTTGTCCTGACAAACAGTTTCAGCACTGAAAAAAAAAACTATGGGCATCATGCTAATGCTAATCACTTGTTTAAAGTATCAAGCATATTGGACACCAAAAGAGAAAAGCCTGATGTCTAAAGTGAGAGAGTTCAGGACAGGCTCAAATAAAAAACATCACACAAAAACACAGAAAATAGATCCCAGGTACATTTAGTATGTATAGCAGATAAAATCAACTGATGGTTATGGCAACTCGACAACGATGTCCCTAGAAAAAGCCACAGCAGGTTACCTTTTCTTTAGCCATTTCGGCAGATGTTTCCTTGCTCAAAGCGTTACCAGATGCCGATGATTTTGTGGCTAATTCTGCCTGTTCCTGGAGAGATGCATACATGGTCTGTATGGTGTCGAGCAAAAATATGTCACCTCCCTGCCTTGCTACAAAGGACACAGAAATTGGGCATTTATCATGAAATCCCATTGGCACGCAGACCTACAGCAGGAAGCATAAAAAAATAGAGAAGTCTGATTCAACACTGGGTTAATCAACTATCAAAAGCCAATTTAAATTTCTCTGTGCTTGGGGTCCAGAAGCACCAGCGAGAACCATTTACCTGACAGCCACCTGACATGCTAGCTATGCTTGAAAATGAGCATGACCTAATCTGGTAGTCCTCGGATTGAATCTCCTTTGCACCAATCTTTGGAGGAGGCTCAGCAACTGTGGGGATGACCAGAATTCCATCATCCTATTGAAACAGTTAATTTCAAGAGTGAGATGACAGCATAAGACAGAAGATATTAAGATATTATTTTTAGCAAGATTACTTCAACAAAATAATAGCAGAGAAATAACAGCGGCAAGGTACGATAACCTCATCCAATTAACTGAGATTTAGATATTAGTCAGGTAGATGATAGGCTCTACCATTAAAAGCATTGTATTTAGATCATGCATGGCTAAATGTTATATTCTCAAATTAACGTTTCATCGAACAAAAAGCACATGAAACATTTTTTATTTTTTTCCCTAAGGAGGTGCTGTGGGACTACACTGGGTATGTTGTTGTTGTTGTTCCTAAGGAGGTGCTGGAATATTTACATCTTGTTCAGCATCAAAAAGCAAAAAAAAAACATTCTGATAGGTCTATGCTATAGATTTCACCTATCCATGCAATGATTCTAATATGCCTAACAGAGCTTCAGCCTCATTAATATGTTCCATTTTATGTTGTATTTATGTTTCTACCACAAAATACCTAATACGGGGGAAACAGTTAATAACAAAAAAAAATTGACCAACTAATGGTCAAAAGGGGCCTTAGATGTTACTACCTAACCTTAACAGTATGGAATGATATGATAAAATACTAGCTGAAAGTCATAGATCCACATAGACAAGCATTTGTGATAGGTTTGGTCCTCCAAATAAAAGGGGTAGGTTGGGTCCCATTATAAGAAACAACTACTAAATGAATACTAACAATACTTACCCAAGGGATAGATTGGAAAGAAATCAGGCAACCCATTATAAAAAACACCATCAACTAAATGAATACCAATACCACTTACTTTCAAAAGATCACTTAGAGCTGAGCGCATTTCACTCCTAATTGCATGGCAGCTATCAATAGTTGTATCTGTGATTTCCAGCGCTCCTTGCATTTGGGCAGAAATAACAGGGTCTAGATTGGGCTTTGCAGCATTTATCCACTCCAGATGATTTTGTTTGAACTCGTGTCTGTGCATAAACAATAAAAACCAAGTTTAGAAAGGTAATCACCACTCTCAAAAAATTTAATTTAGATAGGGAAATTACCACTCAAAAGAAACACCAGGAAGATCACTTATGCGTAACATTGGAAGCACCAAAAATGGACAAGAAAGAGTAGAAATTCATAGAAATTTCTTGTGCTCAAAAGCTCATAGAATGTACAGGAACAACCCCACCCACCCACCCCTTCTCAAGCAAGCTAAGCAAGTAGGCGACTCAAATATATATGCTTTTAAAATGTGGCCAAAACTAACACAAACGAGATTAAGTCAGAACTACTTTTGCAAGGCTCCATCAGATAATGTGCTCCAAGCTTCAAACAAGTAATAAATGTGCCTACTGATCTCTGTGGCATCAACCTACATCTCACCTCCTAAGTATATGCATAGCATATGCTAGCAAGTTTGTTGATGAAGATTTTCTTTCACCGTTGGACTTTTTGCCAGCAAACTGTTTTAAGCTTGGAACTTTTGAGTTTAAATAGGCTTCCAGATTCTCATGTCTTAGGATTTGTCCTGCAAGAAGTGATCCTCAGAAGGTGTGATAAAAAATATTCTCATACAATGCAGAGACTACAAACACATACTTCCAAACAGCTTTTCGACAGCTTTGGTCACTGCTTGACTGATGTGATCACCAAGAAAACTTAGTGACTGAAAGCAATCATCAGCAATCACAACATTCCTTGGATTACGTTGAGCAGTAAATGGAACCTGTAGCAGCACATGCCCGACACGGCGCAATATGCTGGGATCTCTTGCAAACCATCCTGCAGTTGATCCAAATTCACTAAAAGCTAAACATAGAACCCCAGATGAAACAATACACAACATTGAACTTTATTATTTTGCAAGATCCATGAATACCTAAACTATACACAATAGCAATATAAAATTGTTCACCAAGAGAAATTCTGACATGGTATCTTACATCACCCACCTTCAACCCTATCCCCAGAAGTCAAAGGCCCTTCCCCTCATTAACAATCAATCTCGTTTCAACCAAAATGACTCGAGAACTCATAACTTTCATGCCATTCACTGGTGGCTTATATAAAATATTTACTCAGCAACTAGCACTAGAAGAACCATGGGGAAAATATATATAAACCAAAAGACAAGCAGATTATTCAAATCCCCACCCGCAACAAAAAAGACAATTTTTCCCCATATCAAAAGGGTAGGACTCTTACTATCAGTGTCATGATACCAACATGTCAGGCTCAAAAGACTCTGCAGGAAAAAGATGAAGTGAAGGTAAAAGATGTCAAGCTGAATAGAAGATGCCATTGACAATACATACCGACTGTGTCAAGACTGGCTGAAACAGGAATTATGCCGGTGTGAGCAACAGTCCCGTGAGATGGCCGAAACCCTAAAACTCCACAGTATGCAGCAGGTACTCTCACACCTCCAACAGCATCAGTACCTGGATAACACATGGTACTATAACTCAGAAGAGCTTACCAGTTATAAGCCTGTATATTCATTTCCTATAAACATGATGTGCTAAAGTGAAAAAGAACCTGTCATTAAAACCAGCGTAATTTGTCTTCTATTCAACATATCATGCTTTCTTTAAAATTTTGTGGAAGAAAAGTATTAAATGGGGTCACGGAAGTTTGTGCTTATCTTGAACTTACCTAAACATCATTGGAGTCCAAAAACATGGAAATTTGTCTTTCTCACTTAAATACCTAAACCAATCAGTTGCCAGTATACTTTGTCAAAATAGAAGTTAGACCGTCAGAATCGAGAATGAATTAGAAGCTTGATTAGACAGTTTGTCCACATGAATAGAAAGTAATACATCTACAACTACAAGATGTTGCAGATTTCAAATGTTCAAGAGGAGGGTACACTAGTCAAAGTCCAAGGGGCTCGTTCTATACATCGTGACTTAAAGATTTACCTACAATGCAATGCATGCTCAATCCACAAATGACAACAGATGGGCAAAGTGAGTTTGATATGCAAAAGAACTCACCCAAAGAAAAATCAACAAAATTTGCCGCCACAGCAACAGCAGCCCCACTAGATGACCCTCCTGGCATCCGTGCGGGAGCAGCAGGATTTGTTGGAGTATCAAAATGTCTCTGTTCACCACTAATACTGTACAGTAAAGATGACAAGAATGATCAACAACACAAGAAGGATTCTAAAGTGCAGAAGAAATATGCATAACGTGACACAAATGGGAATCGTCACTTGACAAAGAATTAACAAAATAAAAACTAGAACTTCCACTCTTCCAGATATACTTTCAATTTTAGAAAAGAGTTTCAACTTTAACCAGTGAAAAGTTCAGGAACAAACCCAAATGCCATGTCATCTACAACAGTTCTTCCAGTACATGTGGCTCCTCCTTCAACAAGCGCGGAGACAACGGTAGACGTCTGACTAGCAGGTCCGTGAGTCCTTGACCAATCTGGGTTCCCAAACCCTGTCACAAATCCATCGATATCGAACCTGGGCAATCAAAATTCAATATGACTTCAATAGTTCCGACACATGATTTAAAGGAATTGGAAAGAATTGTTTCCCACAAATGAACTTCAAATGAAACTCCAATAGCAATGCGACAAGTAAAAAACATGAGAAAAGAAGTGGGGACAGCAGAAAGTGCTGCAAGACCAAGAATCCTACTTTCCAGATAGAGTTAGCTTTTTCGTAACCTTATCAATAAATTTGAGAAGGCCCCTATTAGGCTCTCCATCCCAACATATAAATCAAGTAGTAGTAACTCAAAACTGATGAAGACAAAATTGTCAGCATACAGAACTCCGTTTCCGGAATCCAGATGACAAGACTATTCATTTCAGATACCAACGGCAGAACGCAAACCTCACACACAAGGAAGACTGGTTATACAGTTACAATATCAAACATCAACTACACCTCAATCTCAAATTATGAAATAGTTGACTTTCAACAATCAAAATCCTATTTTTTTCATACTCAAATCCTCTTTATTCATTCTGCCATAATTGAGGATAAAAAATTAATCTTTTTTTGTTGGGTTGAGTTTTGCAACAAGTCTAATGGCAACAAGAGAAAGTTACAGATAAAAGAAACAGTAACAAGAATAAAACTAGTTCTAAATCCTCTTTATTCATTCTTCCACATTGAGGATAAAAATTCAATCTTTTCTTAGGTCGAGTTTTACAACATGTCTAACGGTAACAAGAGAGAGTTTCAGATAAAAGAAACAGTAACAACAAGAAAACTAGTTCTAAATCCATTTTATTTATTCTTCCATATTGAGGATAAAAATTTAATCTTTGTTTAGGCCAGAGCTTTAAAACAAGTCTAATACTAACAAGACAAAGTTACAGATAAAAGAAACAGTAACAATAACAAAAACTAGTGCTCCCAATTCTCAGAGCATATCCGTTAATTATCAGGATTCGCTGGACGATAGGACTAAAGAAGCTTACACATCGGAGATGGCGAAAGAAAGGGCAGTAAGAGGATGAGGAGCTTTAGGAGGAGGTGGCTGAGGTGGTGGCAAAAGCTTAAGCCTTTCAACAAAAGCTCCAAAATCAGCTTTAACAGCTTTCTTAAGCTTTCTGGTCATTATGAGTATTCCAGCCAATCCTAATCCCAACAAAACCCACAAATTTGATGACTGCGACGCCATTTATTCACCAATTAAACTAACTCTCTATTGGATTACTGTAGTTTGCTCAAAGATTGAATTTTTATAGCGACACAGTATATAGAATTGATAATATTGATTTGTGTATGAGTTAAGGGTTTGTTTGTGTATGAGTTGGAGCGGGGGGGGGGGTTGAGGATAGAGCAGTGGAAACCTAGAAAGAAGGAAACATTGAGCTGGGGAATGGGATTCAAGAAGTTGATGGGGTTGTGAATCTTTTACTTATCTTTTTTTATTAGTAAAAGGTAGGAAATTTCCGCAAATTTAACAAGATGCCCCCGTAAGTTATGCCTGATTAAAGATAAGCCTCGTATCTTTTGAAATATATCTAATTGCCAAACTATTATGGGAAATTGATTAGACAATAAGTTTGGTTCAATCGAAATCAACCACCTGTCATCTATGACATAAGTACTCATAATTATGTTAATTATTTTCTCACTTTGGGAATTACTCTTACAAAAATAGCAAGAGAAATATGGGAGATCGATTAGTTATTGTAATAACTTTGTATAGAAAATAATGATGAGATAAACTAGTAGTGATAATTATTCATATTTATATTGATCGCTACAAATGAAATTACTACAAGTTAGGAATTTAATCAATATTTTAATTAAGAATGAAAAAGTATTTGACAATATTAAAGCTACTTGACACAAACGAATAAGGTATCATTAAATACTCACAAAACTTAAAAAATAATTGTCAATACCTTTATGAAACTTTTAAAGTAATTACCTAATATGATATAATTTATTTGAAAAAATTAATAAAAAGTCATTTCGGGGTGTTTGGTTAGAAGAAAATATTGTCTAGTTTCATCAAAAATTGAACAATGACTTCTATCACTTAGGGATGCAAATTATTTTTGTATAACTATTTTAACTGTTAATATCATATAAACTATTATCTTGACATTATTACTAATCTTTAAAACTAAAAATATTACTATATGATACTTATTATTAGTCTTATAATATATACATTTAAAAAAAAAATTCCACCCATTAGACATACACTTTAAAAATATATTTTGCCGGAGGAAACACGCATGAAAATTTTCAACAGGGACGAAAGTGCTTATCGAATGATTTTTCATAGACTGAAGCTGCAAAATCCTTTTCTGTTTTTTGACCCCTTAATTTTTGTCCCTATCAAAAACCCTCTACTTTCTTCCATGCTTTCCTGAAAAACCTAATTAATCTCACAGTTCCTAAAATGTCAGCTTCTAGATTGTTCTTTCTCCTCGGAGCTTCTATTGTTCGCAACTCCAATCACTCTATTAATATCTCTTCTCCATTATCTCAAATTTGCTTCGCAAAGCCATTGCTTTCCCCTATTGTACAGTTCCGCAGCTACAATTGTACCTCAACTACACTCGAAACCAATACCGTCGAACCTTTGGTTAGTACTAAAAATCATCCATGGCCGGAATGGATTGCTTTCGTGGATCGTTTGAAAAGCAAAGGATACTTTCCAGAAAGTACGAAAACAAATGAAGATGGTGATGGGAGTATCTATACGGATATGACTTTGGTGAAAGATGCTTGTCTTAACTTCTCTCGCGACCGTTCCGACATTTTTAAGTGAGAAAGCTCCTGCTATTGTTATTACTCCCTCCGTCCCAATTTTATATGATTGTAGTTTTACTGGGCACGGAGTTTAAGAAATAAAAGAATACTTTTTGAATCTTGTAGTCTCAGATATTTATGTGGTTATATCCTCTCAACTAGTTAAGATAAAGTTTAAAGTTAAATTATTGCTAAATAAGAAAATGTGTCATTCTTTGTGTGAATTGAGACTGTCTAAAAAAAATATGTCATATAAATTGGATACTTATTACTACTCTCCTATTATCTTATTCTTTCAATTTTATTATTATGTGTTGTTTCCTTTATTTTGGTACCGTATTATTTGTTGTTGTTACTGATCTCTTCTCCTTTATTTGTAGCATGGCTTCTTCATTATTGTATGTCCTTTCCATGTTTAATTTTCATATGTTTTACTTGAGCCTTGGAGTAACGGATAAAGTTGCTGCCATGTGACCATGAGGTCATGACGTAGAAACATACTCTTGCAGAAATGCAAGGTAAGGCTGCGTACAACAGATCCTTGTGGTCCGGCCATTCCCGGACTCCGCGCATAGCGGGAGCTTAGTGGACCGGGCTGCCACGTGTTTTACTTGAGCCAAGGTTGCCTTTACCTCCCATAGGTAGGGGTAAGGCTGCGAACACATCACCAACTCCAAACCCCACTTGTGTTACACTGACTACGACGTTGTATGGGCTAAAAAATTGATACTTTCTTTGAATGACGTATTGTCTGTTGCACTTTATATTTATGGCCGTTGGAATAATATGGAAAAGATGATTATGCATCCTGGGATTTAATTTTCAAAATTTACAAGAGGCTAAAATAAAAATAAAAAGTGGCTAATGATGATAATAAAGTAAAGCCTATGAAATAACCCATTTTGGTGGGAATTGTCTGTGTTTGTTGTTAGAGACTTTCTATAAATGTTTGCTTCTCAAGGAATGCTATAGACCTTAATATCTGCTGAGACTATGTATTGCAATATCCACATCACCTGAAATTGTGAAAGAACTTGAGTATACTTTGCAGAAAGTTGTCCACCCAAGATATGCAGAGAATTGTGGAAAAGGGTTGTCCTATTCTATTCAGGAAGGTCGTTAACTCCGGGAAAAGGCTAAGGATGCATCTAAAACTTGATGAAGGAGAGGTGAGTTGTCTTTTAAATTATTAGAATTTTAGAAGACCTTGCTTTTGAATTTCTTTTTCCAGGACAAGTTAGATTCATTGTAGTTCAAGGGTCATTTGACTTCTCTCTGTGACCGTATTCTTTGAGTGTTTATGCAAGGAACTTACTTGCAGGTATGCGGTGTTTGCAATCTCCGTGGATCATGTGATAGGGCTTACGTGATACTAAAGGAGTCCGAGGGTGTTGCACGTACAGTAGATATTGTGCGAGTCTTGCTTATTTATGCATTTGATCATGCGGTTATCTCAAATGGAGCAATGTCTCCTGGTAGCGAGCTTATCGGGGTATCTGCAAGACAGTTGCTCTCAGAGTTGGTTGAATTAAGTGAGACACCTGTTGATCCGGAACATCCAAGTCCTGCCCCCAAGGCTTCTCCAAGAAAGAAACAGTTTGTTAGCTCAAGAAAAGATGGCCCGGAAGATGTTGGAATGAAAAGAAGAGATTCAGTTGGTCTTGAGTGAGTTTTCTTGGTGGTTACTATGATTTTATTTCCTTAAAAAAGAAAATTCTGGACTTCTTGCAAAGTAGAATGGAACTTATACGCCTTGATTTTAATACTGTAACTTATATGCCTTGATATCAATATTTTACGAGTCCTTTTGATATAATATAACTTGTACGTCCTTTATTCTGGACTACAAAGGTCTAAGCAATACAACATTAATTATATCTATACTTGATTAACCATTGCACACACCCATTGTTGAAATTTTGTGCTAATATTTATTAAGAGACTAACCATTAACTATTGATGGCCAACTTTTCATATGATAATCACACTCAAAAGAAAAGCCTAATCCTCCAGTAGAACTTCTTAATGCTTTTCCTGTATCTTTTTCCCTCCATCCATAAACTCCAATGTCATCAAAGTATTTAAAAACGTTTGTCGGCTTTTTTGTTCTACTTATATCCATATCAAAACTTCGAACGTTCGTGGTACAACTGTTAACTAAAACATTCAAGTTGGGTGCATTCAGCTTAAACCCTAAGCTGACTGAGGATAAGGCGTAGTAAGTTGAGAAAATTAGGACCATGCTGGTGTGGAATGCAGATATGGTGGTTACTGTTACCATTGTGGTCAGTGACTGCTCATATTGATTTAATCAAGTGAATAATTGCACTTCTACCTTATCCCAAAAAAAATGCATTTATAAGAGGTTTTGAGTTTTGATTTATAGTTTCATCTTTCCTATTTTATGAGTTTTTTGTTGCTTATAAGCTGAAATGCATTGGGATGGGATATTCATTTTTCATTATTATATTCTAAGATGAAAATTTTGATGCTCACTAGAAATGTACCATGCTTCTCTGTAGGGGAGGAGTGCCTAAAGAGGGTTTGAATGTTGAAATGAAGCAAGGAGATTGGGTCTGCCAGCAGTAAATTCTCATCTACTTTTGGCTTTCCTAATACTGAAGATTCTGTTTCATTGTCTGCGTGCGTTTTTGTGTTTTCCCGGTATATTTGTTATGCACTCTATATTTCTATCAACTATTATTGGGGACTTCAAAATGAAGCTTCATCCAATGGATGGTGTAGTAGACCACCCTGCCCCCCATGCATTTTTTTTTTTCATTTAGTAAGCTCTTCAGCTGTTTGCTGTTTTCCCACCAAAAATATCTTCATAGAGCATTTAGGCAACTAGATTCTCTTTCTTTTTATGAATGACGAAAAGTTCAACTTAGAAGCATACATCAGAAAGGGCTCAATGAGTTGACTTCTCTATGCTTTAGCTTTTTATGTTTTTTTCTAATGGAATGGACTTTTACTGATGCAAGTAAATTGAAATTGATTTGAAAAAGAAAAAAAAAACACATTCGACTTGCCTAACTGTGCTTTTCACAAACAACTGTGTTACTCTTCCCACTGATTGAATTATCAGAGTCCCCATTTTCTTTTAACTTCTTTTATTTGATGATTAGGTAACCTTTTATTAGGCCCACAACCAACCCTCCAGCCACTGCCATTCACTGGGGCAACAGTGGTTTGTCCACCTTCCCGCACCCCCTTTGGTGACTTGAACCTCCAACCTAATGGTTAAAAGTCGAGGAGCGCTACAATTGGATCAACCCTCCCTCGTCCTCTTTTTTTTTTCCCTTTCTTAGTGTTGCTTCCTTGTGCTTGTATTCCTGGCATGTACTGACATTGACTTGTTGCAGATGCAAATTCATGAACTTCGCCCGTAATGCACAATGCCTGAAATGCGATGCAGAAGGACCTAGTCAAGATGCTCGTATGGCTGGTGTAGTTCAAGAATTGAAAAAGGGAGATTGGAATTGCCCACAGTATGTTACATCATATGATTTACCAGCTACTACATATCACATAGTTTTTTCCTCGTCTTCTTAATGAAAACAAAATATCTCAGTTTATCAAAAAAAAGTTCTAATAGTTATGAAGCAGATCTATTCTTAAAACCTCACTTGGCAAGTTATATTGTTTCGTGTGACTCCAATATGGATATCAATGGTGACTATAAATATAACCGACTACTAAGAACTTAAAAAGTGACTTTGATATATACTTATCTTTTCTCTTTATAAATGGACATCAGTTTGCTTTATACATGCGTGTGTACCTACTGCCATATCACATTGTACGCTTATCATGAGAAAAGACTCACCCGTAATCTATGAACAATATTAAGATGTTATTGTCTTGCATACATTGTTGTCGTCTTTATGGCTCCTTTCAACTCGTTTTCCCTTTTCCTTTTCAATGGTGTGGGTTCTCAATTCTCTTCATTCCTTTTTTTTGTTTTGGTCTTTATAGATGTACCTTCATGAATTTTGCTAGCAACACCAAATGTTTACGCTGCCAAGAGCGGCGTCCCAAGAGACTGCTAAATCCTGGAGAGTGGGAGTGCCCCTCGTGAGTAACTTTTCATCGACTCTGCATCGTTCTGTTTTGTGGATTCTACTCATTATACTTTTGGATTCTTGTACAGATGTGACTTCTTGAACTACAGAAAAAACATGGTTTGCAAGAAGTGCACCTGTGAACGTCCCAAGGATGAAAAGACGCAGTCAAAATACGAGCGCCAACTTTGGACAAAACCATACTAACATAGCTAAAGATCAGCTCCTACAATTGATCAAGGATATCATCCCAACAAATATAGTTGACATAGTTTTTTGGTGCCTCAGGTAGGGGTAGCAAATGGGCTGTTTGGGTTGAAGTTGGGCTGAACCAATAGTTGGACTAATGCCCAACCCTGCCCCAAGTCCATTTGGGTCAAGATGGGCTGGGTTAAAATGGGCTAAACAATGGGCCGTGGCCCAACCCGCCCAATTTGATCAATTCTTTACAATAATCTCAAATTTTAAATAAATCAAAATCCAATATTTTTTTTGTAGGTACTACTCAAAATGGAGAGACTTCACAAGAATGGTAGCAATTTTTTTTTTTTTGCAATTATGTTGCTTTAGCAACTAAGAGATGTTTGTGTCTTGGTTTATTTTTTCCATGAAATAGTTTGTAATTATATCATGCTGTAGAATCTATTCTTTTGGATTCAGGTTTTCTGTGCAAAAGTAGATTATATCATGCTGTAGAATCTATTTTTTAATAACATGCTGTAGAATCTATTTTAATAACATGCTGTAACAAAAAGAGAATCATATAAATAATTTCTGTGCCATCCAAAACGTCTTGAAGCTTATGATTGAATAGAAATGAGCAACATCTCTAGGACAGTCTAAAAAGGAGAGTGAAGTGAAGAAGGTTAAACATGCTAAGATGAACCAGTACTTGTTAACTTCATTTAGGAAACTACCACAAGTGTTAAACAAACAATCTCTCACATAAAAGACAGCTGGTGAATTTTTTCATGTTGGTAATGTACGGATCAAACCTCGATTACTTGGTAGTTGGTACCAGTTTTCTTTCATCAACACAGGTATGGAGTAACTTTGTACATCAAAACTTAGACAAATGAAAAAAAGACCACCTAATATTTTTTAGTAAGATAGCTCGTGAATTTGCCAAGATCAAATTTGACATTTTTTGTAAGTTGGTATTTAGGAGTGTCAACATAGAGGATTGTCCCCATAAATACTACTACTACAACAGCACTCTCGATATCAACACAGTTTTTCTCGTCCTACAAGAGATGTTAAACCCTTTCTCATTAGGTTTCTGAATATAATTTCCCATGACAAATAAGAACAGTTGAAGGAAATTGCCATTTAGTAATTACTGTATACACATAAACAAAGGAACCAAATAGTAGTTAAGAGGGGGAAAACTCCCACAACCTCCTCGGCACCCAAACAAACGAGAAAACGGAGAAGTCAATTTTTTTTATTGTACTGTATGTTAGAACCAGCAATACTTAAATAAGCTACAACAGTACTGAAATCTATACTACAAATGAGCAAAATCAGAATCTATTTGTGACAATCTTCCACTACATCCTATTAGTCACAGTGTGAATGACAAATATATAAACATTGCCCAAAACAAAAGGGCAGCTCTCTATGACCAAAGCAAGAAAAAATTGCAACATATTTTTCTGCAAAAGAATTTACGAGAGAACACGAGAATGGAATATATCTGGACATAGATTAATTGGCTACAGGCCCACCTTGCTCACCGAGCTGATGAGGGAAGGCGACCTCTCCAGCAGCAGCGACATTTCTGCGCTGCCGCTCACGAAGGTAAAGCACTGTTAGAAGGCATACAAAGAGGGTGAGAATTGTTGCATTTCCTTCTTCCATTAGGACATCCTCCCCCCATGCTTCCACTTTGGGATAAAGTTCTGGTAAAGAATCAATTACGTGAACCTACAAAAACGGCCCATATCAATCAAAATATCAATTTAAAAAGAAAAGTAATAATATTTTTACTATTTCTTTCTGTCAAACTTGAGGACCAGTTACTACAGCCCTTCCACTTCGCAAGGGGCCAATAAAAATTGGAGTATGATCTCAAGCACAAGATACCACTTGAATTCCTACATCAGCTAAATTTGTTTCTTGCTACATGTAATCCATGGAAATAAGATGATAGAACTCAGTCCTTGTGGGGCGTTCCCCCTTGGTCCAAACAAAGCTTAGCCTGCACCCCCCCCCCCCCCCATAATCCAGTTGTGTAGTGTCAAGGTTTGTGTCCGTGAGCATTTGAAGCATGCCTTACATATTGAAGAAATTATTATCAATATCTGGACATGTGTAATTAAAATCTCCCTTTCTGTTAATTACCTAAAACACCATTCATTGGAATCCTGATTTCATGAGAAACTGTTGCAAGAAACTGTAAAATGAATGAAGTGAGTAGAAAAGAAAGGGTCTTCAGAAGATGAACAAAAGAAGTGGATCTATTTTAGGAGGATCGAAAGTTACTTCAGAACTATGTTATCATGAAACGAGTGAAAATGAAATGACACCTAGAGGGTAAAACATAACCTGAGATTTTGCTATATCTGCAGTCTCAGCACGATGTTTGAGCTCCATCATTTCCTGATACTGACCCTCAACTTCAGCAATTCGGTTGTGATGGCAGCATGGAAGATATGACCAATAAGCAGAGTGATAACAAGGACTCCAACAGTCCTTGTTATAAAAATTGGAAAATATTATTGAAAAGTAATAATATTTTTACTATTTCTTTCTGTCAAACTTGAGGACCAGTTACTACAGCCCTTCGACTTCGCAAGGGGCCAATAAAAATTGGAGTATGATCTCAAGCACAAGATACCATTTGAATTCCTACATCAGCTAAATTTGTTTCTTGCTACATGTAATCCATGGAAATAAGATGATAGAACTCGGTCTTTGTGGGGCGTTCCCCCTTGGTCCAAACAAAGCTTAGCCTGCACAACCCCCCCCCCCCCCAGGGGCAAAACTCCTTTGGCTCCATCTAACATCATTACACTATCTAGAGACTCCAACTTTTTTGATAAACCGGTATTGTTGTATTCCTCAGCATTTAGGGTATGATGGTGACCTCCAAAAAGAAAAAAAGAAGAACAAGAGAAAGCTACTTACAAAGATCCTAGGAATACTACGAGTTGATCTACTTCTTCTATACATTGTTATTTGCACCAAAAATAAAAAGATACAATACAATTCCCCTTCACTTTCTGAATAGAATTGGACCTATCTTCATAACATCTTCCATTCCTCTCCTTACCAAACACAGGCAGGGATAATCCTCCACCACTTCTTCTGACTCTTACTTCCCCCCTTCTCGCCCAACAACTCAGTAGATCTTAGGTGTGTTCTGGCATGGTCCAATTAACCTTTGTCAGGCTAAAAAATATTGCCCAAATCTGAGCTGTGAATCTGCAATGGAGAAACAGATGACTGTTTGTTTCCCCTGTTTCATTGCATAGGCTGCATATAGAAACTACAGGTAGCCCCTTTTTCTGGAGCGCTTCATGTGTTAGGCAAGATCTCCTAGCCACCAACCAAGTGAAACATTTTACTTTGAGTGGTGCTATGATTTTCCAGATTTTCCTCCCTAAGTGTGGGTTGTCCCTTGCCAATCCCATAATATCCCTTCTATAAACTCTATTAGCTGAAAACACTCCATCACTGTTATGTTTCCATCCCAGCTTGTCAGACTCAGTAGAAATACCTGTAAAACCTTCAATATCCTTCAAAAGATTTGCCACTCTTTCTACCTCCCAGTCATTCAAATACCTTCTGAAGTTTAAATTCCATCCTTGAGGGCTCCAGCAATCAAAAACAGTAGCACCGGGATTGTTGCATAATAAGAATAAATCAGGATATGAGTCCTTTAACGCAACCTGGCTATTCCAACTCTCCTTCCAAAAACCCGTTCTCCTGCCATTGCCAACTATAACACAAGAATTCACTTCCATTTTTTGCCATAAAGCTCTGATTGATCTCCACACCCCTACTCCATAAGTGTTAGTTACTGAACTTGTGCACCAGGGACTTGTTTGTCGATATTTCCACTGTATGACTTCCTTCCATAAGACTTGTTCTTCAAAAATGTACCTCCACAACCACTTCATCAAAAGGCTACTGTTCTGCAACCTCAAATTTCTAATTCCGAGTCCTCCCTGCTCTTTGCTCAATTGAGTGATTTGCCATTTGACTAGATTATAACCTGTCTTCTTTTCTGCCATGCCATAAGAAATCCCTTCTCAGTTTGTCAAGCTTCTTCACCACTTTTGATGGAACAGGAAAAAGGGACATTACATAGGTTGGTAATGAATCTAAAACAGCATTGATCAGAGTGAGTCTGCCCCCCAAAGACAGATATTGAGCCTTCCACCTTGCTAACTTCTTCTCTGTTTTTTCCACTATGCCATCCCATATCTCCAAAGCTTTATGATTGTATCCCAATGGCATGCCAAGATAGACAGTTGGCATGTTTTCCACCCTGCATCTCAGAACATTGGCCAGAACCTGTATTTGAACCACTTCTTTTATTGGGAAAATACTACTCTTCCTCCAATTGTTGGCTCACAAAATATCAGTGTCATCTGCATATAACAGATGACAGATCTCCAGATCCACACCCTCCCCTGTTCCAACTTTGAATCCTGTTAGCCACCTGTTTTGTATAGCCACTCTCATAATACTATTGAAACCCTCCATAGCTAAAATGAACAGGAAAGGAGATATGGGATCCCCTTGCCTGAGTCCTCTTTCTGAAGAGAAAAGGCCAACAGGTTCACCACTGACCAGAACTGAAAATTGTAATGCAGAAAGCTATCCATTTTAGCCACCTATCTCCAAAGCTCATCTGTCTGAGAATGTTTAGAAAATAATTCACATTTACATGATCATAAGCTTTCTCTATATCCAGCTTACACATGACACCAGGAGCATCACCTCTCAACCTTGAATCCACACACACTGGCAATGAGAGCTGCATCCATAATTTGTATCCCCTCAATAAAGGCCATTTGATATTTATTGACCAAGCTGTTCACCACCCTCTTTAATCTTTCTGCCAAGATTTTTGCAATAATTTTGTAGACTCCACTTATGAGACTTATTGGCCTAAAGCCTCTCAGGTTTGTTGGCCCCACTTTCTTTGGAATAAGAGCTACATAGGTAGCATTGAAGCTTTTCTCAAACACCTGATGAGAATGGAAATATTGTAGTGTGTTCTTGATGTCTTCCTTCAGCAATTCCCAAAAGTTGTGGAAGAAACTCATTGGAAAACCATCTGGGCCAGGTGCCTTATCTGATGCACACATTCTGATGCATTCAAGGATCTCCTCCTCTTCAAACTCTAACTGAAGCCACTCCTGATCTTCATTTGAAATGATTGTTACCCCTTGTAAATGCAGATCAGGTCTCCAACCTTCAGTCTCCTTGTAAAGCTTTTGATAGAAATTCTGGATAGAATTCTTTATTTCAGCAGGGTCAGTAACAATGACTCCATCTACTTCCAGTGATTCTATGTTATTGAACCTCTTGTGAGCAGTGGCTATTCTGTGGAAGTATTTAGTATTCTTATCACCATTCTTCAACCACTACACCCTGGACCTCTGTCTCCAAGCTATTTCCTCTCTCTCTGCTACTTCCTCAAACTCCATGGCTATTTGCGTTTTTTGAAACAGTTCATCATCAGAGAGAGGTCTTTGATCTTGGATGTCTTCTAAGCTCTTAATCTGATTAAGTAGATCCTCCTTTATAAGCCTCCAGTTTCCTCTATTCTCTTTACTCCATTCTTTCAGCTTTCCTTTAAGAAGCTTCAATTTTGTAGCCAACACAAAAGAGGATCTCCCAGACACTGAGAAAGAATTCCACCACTGCTCTACTTTATCTTTGAACCCTTCAACTCCCAGCCACCAATTTTCAAATTTAAAATAAGATTTCTTGAACTCCCAATCTCCACAAGTCAATAGAATAGGATTATGATCTGACCCCAGTTTTGGCATCATGCTCTGTTTGATCTGGAGAAACTTCTCCTCCCATTCTGTTGAATAAAGAAATCTATCAATTCTAGAAGTATTCAAGTGATTTTGTCTCCCTCTCCAAGTGTAAGATCCTCCAAATAAAGGAGGGTCCAATAGTTCAAGGTCATCAATCCATCTTGAAAATTCAGCCATTGCACCAGAGATCCTATGGCCATTTGTTCTATCTACCGGGCATCTTGTGACATTAAAATTACCACAAACGACCCAAGGTCCATCACACCTCACTCTATTACCTGATGGCTCCCACCACAGTTCCCTTCTTTCCCTTCTATCGCAATCTGCATAGACTGCACTTAGACACCATGAAAGATCCTGATTAACGCCGGTGAACCTGCAAGTAATCATTTGAATGGCCTCATCAACCAATTCTCCTTCCCAATCTCTTTTATCCCAAAGTATCAAAATCCCTCCACTGCTCCCAGTAGCTTATTTGTGAATCTCCCTCACCCACCTATTACCCCACAATTCATGTAAAACATTATTTACATCCCCCTGCAATTTAGTCTCCACCAATACAATAATATCAGTCCCCCATTGATGTATCAAATCTTTAACTAAACTTCTTTTATCTGCCCTGTTTAACCCCCTAACATTCCAAGAGAATTTTTTACTTTCATTGATTAATGGGAGACAAATTCCTCCTCCCGATTCTTGGATCCCCCTCCTTAAATTTCATGTCAAAAATCAAGTTCCTAACTTCCTTTGAAATTGTTACTGTATTGCTGGAGCTGGATCTTTCTGTTTCAATTTCTCATTTATCCCTCTTCTGATCAAATTTTATGAAAAAGGAAAAGGCAATTTTTTCACACCCCTTGAAAGATGACCCAAAATGCTGGCTCATTTTGATGACATTATTATGTACCCATAAAGTTGCACGTTTCTCCAACTTGCATGATCTAATGGCAGGAAGCATAAACCTGCTGACTCAAAGGCTCTACAATAAAAGGACAGCCCGGTGCACTAAGCTCCCGCTATGCGCAGGGTCCGTGGAAGGGCCGGACCACAAGGGTCTATTGTACGCCATGAAGACAATAGACCACAAAGGCTCTACAATAAACACTCAAAATGGGTGTTCGCCATGAAGAGAGTTCAAATAGAAATACTCTTTTGACCTACGCTTATTACATATACTAGTAGAGCACGGAAGTCAGTTTAGCTGATGTTCGACTATATTCAGCTCGTCTGATTAATCTGATCTCAACTTCTTCTTTTGGAATGCCTTTGTACTCTTGATTTCTACGAGTCTCTTCTAAATATGCTTCCTAAGTCCCTAAACCTAGCCAAATCTACAACCCTGAGCAGCTGCACATTATGTCTCTTAGTAACTCCACAACCTTGAGGATATCTTTCCACATTATCATTCCCCTTCTCACAATCTCCCACAACTTCCACTAAACAATCCAGATTTTACCCATGCTGCTAATTATGATAACTTTGGGGATTTGAAGTGGCAACAGCACTCTGTTTGAGACATCTTAAGAGTCCCATGGCAGCCTTGAGTACGTAAAACCAGAGTATTGTACCATTCCATAATTTAAAAAAAAAGAGTATTGTACCATGTTTTCACAAAACTAACACTATTATTCCTCCAACTCATGTGCATACAACAACAACAACAACATACCAATGGAATCCCACAACGTGGGGTCTGGGGAGGGTAGAGTACGCATACCTTACCTCTACCTTGGGGGTAGAGAGGTTGTTTCCGAAAGACCCCCGGCTCAAGAGAACACATAAAAGAAAGGTTAGATAAGGACAAGAAATTCAAAGCAGTGTAAAAATGAAAATAACGAAAGCGACTAAGCCATGATAAAGCAGTGTGAAAAAGGAGTAGTAGCTACCATGGATAAAATAAGATACTCGAAGTACAAGAAATAACAAATAATAGCAAAAATCAAAGGACAAGAAACTATAGAGCAATATTGCGACTACTACTATGAAAGGATTTGGATTGTGTTTTGTCTTCTTTCTACTCTAAAGAGTTTCATGTATTACATTCAGTTCACCCACACTCGATACACATGCAAAATCCAATTAGGTTGATTATTAGAACCCCATTCCCCAGTAAACAGATGTGGAAAATGGACTGCTTTTGATAGCTTCTGCAAATGCCAAAGGTAAGGTCCCTCAGACAATCAGAGAAGCCTCATTTATCTGTACCTAAGTACTGGTGATCCCTTTAGGACATTAACTGATTAGTCGTCCAACAAATGTACGAGAGCAAAGTGGCTAGAGGTACTGAAACGCAAAATGAACAATCAAAGTATGTGTGCGCATGTGAACATGTATTTGTATGCAGGTGAGAGAAATGGAGGAAATATTTACCAGGATACTATCGGCATAGTTTTTCCTTATCCACAGGCTTGCAAGGGCCAATGTTACAGGCAACTTTGCAGCATGATCAACTTCTAATGCTTGATCATAGTAACGTTTGGCAAGATGAAGATCAAAAGGCAGTCCTTGGCCATGCTCATGCATGTAACCCAGATTAAAGATAGCTTGAGCATTAGATTGTGATTTTGCAAGCATATATGCCTCAGCTGCACGGTCATAGTCCCGCTCAGTACCCTGTAAAGAGTAGATGAATCGTCTTCCAGCACTTCATTAATGCACAAGTCAAGCAAAGGAAAGAAGAGATTACAATAAAGAGAAATAACTTAAGGCTACTAGTGAATGTAAACTAACATACCCGGCCATAGTAATATGTGAAGAGATTAGAATAAGATAAACAACTTAAGGCTACTTCTACTGAATGTAAAGTGACATACCCGACCATAGTAATATGCATCTCCAATAAGCAACGCAGCATGTTCATTACCCAGCTCTGAAGCTTGCCACCACAAGGCATGCGAGCGTTGATGCCTCTCTTCATCACTGCAAATTCCAGATTCTCCCAAACACATGCTTCTTTCTCCATATTTGTCAAGGATCCATGCAGCATTACTTTGTGCAATCTCATAGCCTAACTCTGCCATTCTCGAATATAGAAGGAAAGCCCTGCCCACATCTCCTCTCAAATACGACTCTAGTGCCCATCTAGACAAAGAACTCCATGGTCCACGTTCTGCAACTAGTTTGTACAAGGCAGATGCCTGAAACAATGGAGGGCATGTTAAAAGGGGGAAGGACCACAAAAGGGCAAAAAGAAAAAAATCATCCTTAAAGATTATTTTATGCAACTTAAGAAGACAAAAACACTTGGAATTTAACACTATAAACATAAAAGCTTCAGCAATTATTATATCATGCTTCTCTCCTTTCAGATAAAGGAGAATAACCTTGAAAGCTTTGTGAGGTCGCGCATTTACAGAATCGATTCATGACTCTACACAGGGCTATCTCCTCTTTACCAAAAGAAATGTACAAAAGATATGACGGGATATTTCTGTAGATCACCTAGTAGAGAACAATTACTCAGTACATTCCATTTTATATGACAGTTTTGATAGGACACAGAGTTTAAGAATTTCCTTTAATTGTTCGTTATATTAGTAGTAGAAGAAGAAAATATTAACATAAATGATAAATAGTTAGTTTCATATAGAAAGCCTCACATCAAAGTTTAGATACTGCTTGGAAGTTGTCACAGTTGTGCGAAAACACTATTTTTTTAAACTAGTGGTACCAAAACACCATTACTCCCTCTGTCCCAATTTATGTGATATTTTTTTGCTTTCCGAGATTCAAACTGCATGAACTTTGACAAACATTTAAGATGTATTTTTCACCAAATTGATATAAGAAAAGTTGCAACTTATAGTGCTTCTCAAAAATATAAAATTTTAATCTTAAAATATTGAGTTTATCTAATCCAATTTAGCTTCAAAGTTTAGTCAAATTGACTCTCGAAAAAAGAAGCGTATCACATAAATTGGGACGGAGGGAGTAATATATTGGTGTCAAATATTTTGGAAGGTCTCAAAATGAAAAGTACATATAAATTGGATTGGAGAAGATAAATTTCCACTCCACTCAATATGGCTATTCTCGTCAAAATGATCATGATGAATACATGTCTAAGAGACTCTACTTCGGGTTGAAACCAGTTTTTAAATAAGGTCATTTAGTACAACTAGCCACCAAGCCTAAGGCACACACGTCTTTATTTTTTGGACAAGTGCCATAAAGCAAACAAGTCTCGTATGGTGTTGCAACTCAGGCAACGTATAGGAAAGATCAACCAAGTTCATTCATGAGAAAGTAAAACATAAGATACTGATATAAGGTCGATAGTCCTAGAAAATGTATGAGTAGATGACAAACTGCATTTGACTCACCAGAGGAACATTCTTCTTAAGACCTACACCAGTATGGAACATTTTCGCCAGTTGATAATATGTTTTTGGTTGACCACCATCAAAAGCTGTTATAAAATATTTGGACGCTGTTTTCACATCCCTCTTCACCCCAATTCCGTTAAGATACATTACTCCGAGGTTGTAGAATCCACCAGCCTCTCTATTGTCTGCAGCCTTCTCAAAATACTCTTTGGCCTGCAACAGAGAGCAAACAGTATGTCAACTGAATCCTAGATAACTTTTTCACTAGAGGCTATAGCAAGAATCTAACTAATGAAGCTTAAACATAAAAGAGCAATCCAAGTGAAAAAGATAGAGAAGAAAATCAGCAATCTAAAAGGGTGATTAGATGTTAAAAGCTAAAGGCAAACACATGGATAGATAAAATGAGATCCAAGTTTATGCTGGAAAAAAAGATGAAGAAATCTCTGTACATTAAACAGCAATGAAAGAATAGAATTTTACCTTAGTGTTGTTCTTTTCCACTCCATATCCTTTGACATAGAGATAGCCCAAACCATTGTAAGCAGAATAAAGTTGTTTCTTGGATGCAAGAGTAAGCCACTTTAATGCCTTGGTAAAGTTCCTTTCAACTCCAGCTCCTCTTGCATATATTTCCCCAAGAAGTTCCATAGATCTCGCCTCACCCTTCTCCACTGCCTTCAGAAACCATGATAACGCCTTGGTGTGATCACGCCGGACTCCCCTTAATCCAAAGTAGTAGAATATCCCAATTCTATACATTGCGCCAGCGTTCCCTTTTTGTGCCTGGTATTCCAAAATCTGGAAGTCCTCATCCTCCTCACCTCGTGACTTCCTCAAAGCTTCCTTATTTTCCTCTGCTCCACTGTGTATCCTCACTGGTTCAATCATAGGTGAGTCCTTTGATATCAGGAAACTGTTAATCGCTACCTCTGCCAATTCGGCATACAACTTTACAGCTTTATCATGCATCTGCGATCAAGCAAATAATCAGCAATAGATGAGAAAATAGAACCTATGATCTTTTCTATTAACTGCAACAGAAAAGAGAACAACCCAGACTCAAACATAAGAATGTCATATAAATGCAATTTCATGTCCCCAACAGCAGAGCTCCAAAGTAGCCAGGACTACCACCTAAAAAACCTCTGCTTCTTTCTTTTTTACACATCACCTTGATCTCTCAACACAAAATTCACAATCATCCCCGAGGAAAACTACCACGTGCTTCCCCTTGGTGACCAAGAACCAAAAACAAATTAGAGCTCTGCAGCTCACTAATTCAGGGGTGAATTTATATGCAGTTTATGGGGCACCAGAATCCATGCTTCTTTTTTTTTGGAAAATTAGGTATTTTATGTGCATATTTTCTAAAATTGATTTAATATTACCTATTGGCACCCATAATATATAAAAAGGCTTGATGGTGCACTTGGTTGAAAGTAGAGTTATTAACCTTGAGGACCAAGGATCAATTCCCACTTAGTAGTGCACCCATGTTCTAGAAATACTAGATTCGCCTCTGACTCAGAGTCTATGCACCAGCAACATAAAATGTTTCAAAAGCCCAAAAGCAAGGTTTTTGCATATTACAGACAAAATGTGAGCATTCTAAACACTTCCAATTCTCGGAAACATCCTCTCTACCTCCTAAGGAATGTGAGCATTCTAAACGCTTCCAATTCTCGGAAACAGCCTCTCTACCTCCTAAGGTGGGTGTGTACACTCTACCCTCCCAGACCCTCTTGTGGGATTATATTGGGTATGTTGTTGTATAAAAGTTTAGGAACAAAAACTCACCTCTTGGCGAGAATAAGTGTAAGCAAGTGCCATTTTGGATTGCATATTACCACCTTCAGCAGCAAAATGATGATACAAAAAAGACTTAGCTTTACTCCTCTCTCTTCCAATTCCCATTCCATACAAAAACCCTAAAATCGACTGCGCGTGGGGGTGACCACCCGAAGCAGCTGTCTCGATCTCACGCGCCGCCTCCTCCATCGCTCTTTCATCGCCTCTACTATACGCCTTCACTATCTTACTCACGGCAGTATAGTATACGCCTTCATGTTCAAGGTGATCTTGTGGCGCCGCAATACCTGGTTCGAAAATAGGGCTCCATGACCCGGGATCAAGCACGTAATCGGGTTTCGCTTCGGAGTCAATAAAATCATCGAATCCAGTATCCGACGTGTCATCAGTGAGAGATGCAGAATCAATGGCAGCTTCTTTTAGGTCGTCTTGAGAGAGGACGAGAAATAATTGGCGGCCGAGTGTAGAAATTGGGACAAGTGTGAGGAGTAGGACAACGAATGTTATCTTTCGATTTCTCATCTCCTTTTATTATATCGTTATTGGATACCGGAGATGTTCGTCGGCGATAGTTAGTTAGTTTAGATTCCGGTGAAGTTGTTGGAGAAGACGGGAAGGTATAAGATCTTATCGTCTGTTTTGATTGCCACGTCGGCAGTCGTCACCTGCACCATTAAGAACCTGCCACGTAATTGGAGTTTTGAAATTTTTTAAATTTCACGAGAAGAAGGGGGAAAAAGAATAGTTTTATGTTTCTTTTTTCTATTTTTACCCTACACCTAAACCAGATACTATTAGGATTTAAGTATAGATAAAAATGTACCCAAAAAGAGTAGTAGAAAAAATATCTCTATTTTGAATGAAGCTTCTACTTTGTAAAAAAAATAATTTTTTGAGTAATTCGTAGGGTAGAGAAATAACTTTAGATTTCTTATTTAGTCTTAGCTCTTCATCAAACTAGTTTCATCTTTTTATTTGTAGAACATGTATGAGAATATGAATTAAAAAAAATATTCTCTGTGCCTGAGAGTAGGTTTAAAGTAATTTTTAAAATATGCGTTTGAATAATTTGGTCTTTTTATTTTGTCAAGGTGAGTATATTTTATCTATGTAAATATTTAATAAACTTTGGCTTGAGTACTTTTGGCCCATAATTTTTTAAAATAGATGACATTTGAGTATTTGACCACTTCACCTCCCTAAATCCCTCGAAATCAATCATTACTACAACGCTTTATTCCATCTAACTCTAAAAAAATAATAATGTTTGGAGATCATTATTTACTCTACTACTATTTCTCACTCTCACACCTCTCACAAATAAAGAAAAAATAGAGGCACAAAAAATCACTCGCTTCAAACAATCTAGGTTTTTATCATTTTTTTGAATCATAATTTTACTCTCCTCATGAGATTATGTCGTCTCAACCGCTATAATCTTACACCTTAACAGTTACAATAATATTGCATATGATTTACCATTATCATATTCTTTACCATTATCATAATGAATATTTTTTATTTTCTGTTCGAAATGGGTGCGGATGAATGCTTTAAATTTTAACAATGTGGAAAAAACATGAGATTTCTTCGCTAACGGAAAGGTCCATAAAAAATAGAATAATCATCCAAAAATAGAACATAATAACGATGGCCCACATAACTTAGAACGGGAGAAGTCTATAAATCGCTATGAATAATGTCAAAAGGCATCAAAGTACGAGAAGTAGAGGCTACAAATGGTAATCTAACATGTGTTTCTTAACGGACATGAATGACAAATTGGAGTACTACGCGTACCTTTACAAGAAATAAAATTGTTTTTATGCAGGGAAGAAACAATAGACGACCCAGGGTAACCCAAACGTGCATGCCATAAGGAAGAAGCTAGAGCTGCAAATATCGATGTCATGACTTGACTCGAGAAACTGGAGGCGGGCCTGATTGGATAAAGATCTCCCCTCCTTTTGCATCTCATGAGAGGTATCCCCGTTTTGAAATCTTTCACAGAAAACCCAAAAGGATCAAAATTAACAGAAATCCAATTATCAGTGGTGAATTTTTGGACAGACACCAAATTTTTAATTATGTTAGGGGCATGAAGGGTATTTTTCAAGACAAGAGACGGATGTGGGGGAGACAAAGTTGTATTACCGTATCCACGAATTGAAATTGTATTGCCATTACGAACAATAATGCCACATTTTTTGCTCAAATTGGAATAAGACGAGAGAGTACCTTGATCAGACGTCACGTGAGAAGTTGCGCCGGTGTCCATGTACCAATTCGCGTCCGAAGAATTTAATCCAAGTGTATGCATGTCGACCTCAATATCGGTGGGTATCGGAGCCGGGCCCGCAACAGTGAAAGCCTGCATGGGCGAGGCCCAAGCAGACCGCCCTGCTGACCCGACCCATATCATTGTTAGGTGTTGCATGATGGACCAGAAAAATTGGAGTGCGTGGTGACAAGAACTGCGCTTGGAAAATAAGCTGGCGGGCGATGGGTGGGTGGGCCACGACCGGGTCCAGGCCCACTGCCAAGGGCGGGTCGAGACAGCGACTAGGGCCCGATGCCTCGAGGCCCACTCATCGACGTTGCTCTTTGTTTCATCCGCCGCCGTTGTTGCCGCTGTGATTTTTGCCATTGTTTTTAAGGTTTTGACCCTTCTTGCCTCTAACGTTGTTGTGTTTTTGGCCCGAATTGTCAACAAAACCGTGTGAGTTATCGGATGAAGTCATCATCGCCGCGAAACTTGCGCCGGTAGCCGCCTTTTTTGCCAAGTCGACTTCTTCTAACGTGAACATCGAACGGGCTTGATAAAAAGGGAGAAGCGGATTACTTTGTCGGAGTAGAGTCCCAACGCCATTATAGGCCTTAGATACGTCTGCAACCATTCGGAGAACAAGACGATTATTGGTAACATGCGCTCCAATATTACGGAGTTGGTCCGCCAATTCCTTGAGGTGTTTACAATAAGCTGAAACATTCGAAAATTTTCCATGCTAACTTGTGAAAATTCTTGCTCAAGAGTGAAAACTCGGGAATGTTGGTTATCCTGGAATATATCACGCAATCTATTCCAGGTAATCATAGCCGTAGTGTCCGGTTCAATGATCGTCTGTAAAAGGTCAATAGAAATAATAGAGTAAATCCACTGAAGGACGGTAGCATCAAGAGTGATCCACAACTGAGGATCATCCGCGAGTGTAGGGACAGTGGGAGAAATTATGTGATGAAGTACTTGATGTGAGATTGCGTGAATTTTGAACAATTATGCCCACGTCACATATAAGACGTTTTCCATCTCAAGAACAATAAGGACGTGGTTCTTGATGTTGGAAACAGTAAGGGCAAGATGAAACATGTTCTTTGAAGTAGACATAACGAAAAAACAATAGGTGAAAGAGAAATTTGGAAGAAAATTTGGGAAGAGAGGAGGTAAGGTACACAAAATTCGAGAAGGAACACGGAAACCGAGGAAGCGGAAGAGAGGAGAAATCGGTAGAAGACCTAGACTTCTGATACCATGAAAGAAATAATTCCTTGATTATTTGATAATGAGAGGTATATATATACAAATATATAATTCCTAAATATGGACAATATAGGAAAATAATTCTACCTTTTCCTAGTACAAGACTAATACCATAATTACAATTATACATGAATTACATTTTGTTGAGTCCAAATCGGACCATGATACACCCAGACAATTATACATGAATTACATTTTATTGAGTCCAAATCGGACCATGATACACACGGTCCTTTAGCACTTTTATCAACAATATGTAACTATAGCCTTTGTTAAATATTTTTGTAGGGATACTGAAGTTATTGCATATGTCAATGGGCGAAGAGTCGCTTACTGATACTGGATTTGGCACCTTGAGGATAGACTTCTTAAGTGTAATCTTTCACCTGAAAGATGACTATCGTCAAGTTCATCTGCTCACTGTTACGGCCATGAAACGATATTCCCGTTGTACAAGTGAAGATTTTCCAGGAGATCCTGCAAAGGGAAATTGCATATCTAGATGGAGAAGGTGGGAGTATGTAGATATATGATGTGAACATGAGTTGGTTTAAAGAAAGAGATCTCCCTGTTTTTTTGTTTCTTATGCTAGTCGCAGAGAAGGTGGGAGTATGTAGATATAGGATGCGTTCTTCTCCTGAGATATGATAATTCGTAGATAAGCCACTGAGTTCTTCTTTTTGAACTAATTCAGTAATACAAGATAATATAGCAATACAAACATACTAAAATTGCGAGCAATACTGCACTTAAACAAATGAAGAGTGGCATTTTGTTAATCAATGACCCGAAAATGTCGCGGCAGACCTATTTTCTGTCAAATGTTTGAAAAAGATAATAGTTTATGTTATTCAGTAGGCGTTTTGCATGAATTGCGTGATTTGAAAAAAAAAAGTAGTAGTTTTTGAAATTATGTTGATAAAGGCTATTTAAAAGTAGTTGTGTTTGGACATACATGTCACTTAAAAAATGTTGAGGTTTTTACCAGTTTTCAAACTTGAAAGACAAGTTCATATTGGAGTGAAAAATTGAAACATGTATAACTAAACAGCTATTTGAAGAAAAAAAAATTTAGAAAAAGCAAATATACCAAGAAGTCACTCACTACTCAAGAAAAGTCCCATCTTCAGAATCCAGAGAAGCATGTTTCTCCTGATACCCATATTTCAAACGTTTTCATCTTAGTTTTAATAGATAGGACACTTGACTTCACAAGCTAAAGAAGTACCTTTATTAGTTCATTTGCTCTTCAAGAAATCCTAAAGCAATCTATTCAACTGAAAATTCATACACCATGTTGTGTATGTACTTGTCACCAGGCTGAACGATAACAGACGGGAAATTTGGTGTGTTGACAGCATTTGGAAACCCTTGAGTCTCTAAACAGACTCCAGCGTGCTTGTTATACACAGCTCCACCTTTACCAACAACTCCATTCACATAGTTCGCGGTGTAAAACTGCATTCCAGGAGCATTGGTCCATAAATCAAGAACTCTGGAGCTCTTAGGATCCTTGATTTTTGCAGCATGCTTCAAGCAGTCTTTCTCGTCTCCGCAGTCGAGCACGTAATTATGGTCATACCCTAAGCTAACCTGCTGGATATCACGGCCTATCGGCTTTTCAGCAGTGAAATCAAATGGAGTGCCTTTAACAGGCATTATTTCTCCGACTGGGATCGTGTTCTGATCAACAGGAGTAATATGATTTGCCCATAGCTGGGCTGTGTTATCGAGAATATCTCCTGAATTATGGCCACCGAGGTTCCAATAGGTGTGCTGGGCTAAACTAACAGGAGTCGGCTTGTTTGCAGGCACAGCTTCCATGTCAAGTCTGAGTGTCGTCTTATAGGTAAGCGTGTAAGTTGCAGTAACAGAAAGATCTCCTGGGTAACCTGTATACAAGGCAAATCAGAAAGTAAGTCCTGTTGCTTTAGTCGAGGATGAAGGGCTAGAGAGAGAGGAGAGACACCTTCTTCGCCATCACGACTATGATACTTAAAGGTAACTGATGGATGTTCACCCTCCTTATGTTCAGCAACCTCCCACACAACCTTGTCAAAACCTTTCTGCCCACCTTCAAGAGAAAAAATAGCAGCATTAAGCGTACAAGCAAAAGAAATTGAAGCCATTGAATTACCAAAGACTTACATCGACTGACAATAACTCAGAAGAAAATAAGATTGCTTTTTGTTTAGCAGGAAGTCTCCGGTACACAGAAACTTCTCTTTTCTTATTAGTTAATATCATTTATTGCTAATTACAATTGCAATATTATACCGAGTCACTATTCAAGACAGGGTTGGAGACAGAAGGGTGCAAAGGGGTTCAGTTTCATTGAAAACTTATACTCCCTATGTAAATAGGGCTAAAATGTTTTTTTTTCATATATATAAGTTGTTGAATCCCTTTGTATAAGTTTATTTTTAATCCCTTATTTGAATTCCTGGCTCCACCACTGATTAAAGAACATCTTTCTCAACGTGAGAGGGATTCTAGGCAATCATAATCATCAGGTATATGGAATGAAAAGAGATACGACCAATTTTTGCTAACAGTAAGGCCTCATTTGTTTGCACTTAATGGGGGTCTGAATCTGAATGGTTAAGATTTCAAACCATTAAGTACATTTTTTAAAATAAAAACCTCTTAATATATCAGAAAGAATCTGATTCGGTCAGATCTGTGAAAGAGTCTGAACACTGTTCAGACCTCACAATACACGTTTTTATTTTCTCTCTCAAACTCACTCTCCGTCTTTTTCTTTTCCTTTCTCAAAGCAACTTCATGCTTCCTTATCTCCTTCAACTGTCAATCAACCAGCCCAATAATTTTCTCTTGAACTGATAAAGTATCAAAATCCTGATTGAGTATTCTTGAATCCAATTCTCCATCTTTATTCCGTATTTTTAATGGTAGTTTCCAGTTGCGAGATTAGGTTTAAAAATAACTCTTTTGAAATATGCTTTGAGAAGACCAATGGCTAAAATAGGAGGCACCAATAAAAATGGCGGGTGTGAATGGTGTGACAAGAATTTTGCTTTGATTCTTTGAGATATCTCTCAGCAGTAGCAGCAGCGAAGCAATTCTCCAATCTACTGATGTATAATTGTTAATTTTTCCTTTATCGTCTTGTATCTTCCGAGTTTCGATTCTGTTGCAATTGTAATTGGTTTACTTTTGTTAATTGATCATTGACTGAAGGAGCAACTTTTGTTGCCTAAATTTCATGGGTTCTTGATTTCTCATAGTAGTTGATATTTACGCTTCAGATCTGGGTTGCTGCATTTCTCAAGCAGCAATGTATTTCATTAATCCATTAAACACAAATACTAAGTTTTAAGAAGATTTTTCAATATTTGTTGATATACAGTAATATTAATTATTTTTATTTGAAATTATATATTTATTATGTATAAATACAAATATTATACATGAAGGGGAGCCTCGGAGTACTAGTAAAGTTGTTGTCATGTGACCAGGAAGTCATGAGTTCAAGCCTTGGAAACAGCCTCTGGCAGAAATGCAAGTTAAGGCTGCGTACAACACGCACTTGTGGTACAGTCCTTTCCCGGACTCCGTGACTCCGCGCATAGCGGGAGCTTAGTGCACCGGGCTGCACTTTTTTTAAATATAAATATTATACATTCACATGTTGAAAAATAAACCAGTCTTAATCATTCCGTGATCTAAATACAAATCTTAATATTCAGATGTGTATTCAGATTAATGAAAACAAATGCAGCCTAAAACAACATTCTTTGAAAATTTCACCCGATAAAGGTACTTCCTGAAATTGGTGGAGCTCACAAATGTTCATCAATAGATATCTATCCACTGATGAAGATGCAAAGTAGGCCAATTTCCAGGCCAACCACTAACGAAATGTGAAAAACTATAAATTCTTACCAAAAAATATCAACAGTATCATTACCATAGCAGATCAAATAGCCAAACATCGAGTGAAACAAGTGAATTCTATACAACGGACTATTCAGAAATATAATAACATCCCCACCCCAACCCTTTCTTGTTTTGGAGCATCATCATCAGTGATGATCTAGTATATAAAGATCAAATTCTGGGTACAATGACATTAAATTATACTAATTTGAACAATTGATTTCGCCAATGGATAAAACAAGTACACAGAGTTGAAAACTAAATCCACAATAAGATGATTATGAAAAAAAATATACAAGATCTTACCATGGAGACTGTTTGGGGGCTTATTGATGGGTAATGTGTAATCAACTCCATTCAGAGAGAACTTTCATCTTTAATCCTATTTGCCACTCGACCCACAATGCACCCAAAGAATGGGGCTAAACCTTTCTGATCACACAATTCACCAAAAAAAAAACTCAAAAAATCAGCAAATTCAGTTCATTCTATAACAGAAAAACAAAGATCAAGACATTAAACAAATGGTTTCAATAAAAAGGAAAAAATAGACATAGAATTCTACTCGCCTGGTATGGCTCGAGGGTATCAAATCCAAGAACCACATCACCCAAATTTCCTTTTAAAAAAAACCCAATCAAATAGATAATCAAGCATCAGTATAAGAAACTGAAAACAAGAAAGATTCAATTTTGATGATGTGTGTATATATATATATATATCAAGAATGAGAGATCAAGTGAGAATTTAGATGAAAAAAGAAGGTACCATCTTTATCAGGTACAGATAAGGAGAGAATGGTGCAACCCAAATTGGAGACTTTCACTTGCATTGTTCCATTGTTGAGTTCGAAGATTTTTGGTTCCGCCATTATTGTGATGATTAAGGATTTGGAGTTTTTGCTGACAACTATAACACTTAAAGAGGTGTATATATAAGGGACGAGATAAAGAAGAGCAGAGTTTTAAGGTTGCTGGTATATGTTTCTGACCCACTTTTCCTTTTTTGTCCTCCGTTTTGCCTGTATGATTTAGTTTCAAAGTGTGGGGACATGAGAACAAGGTAGTCATTTTGACATTAAATACGTCATATCTTTTTCAAGCGTTTTTGGAAGATAAGATCAATTTTTGATTTTGTATTTTCCTTTCTACGGGCTAGTATTTATCCATTTAAGTAGAGTAGATTAATCTTTTTATAACGGCTCATGGATTTTGAGATGTAAAGATATCTTCTATGGAAAGGTTACCTCTTTAATTTACTCCAATAGTATTTTTCCAAGATTTTGGAACATTTTGTCTTTATGAATCCTTCTATAATGTTGGCGCTAGTTTTTTTCTCTATAAAAGCTAATATAATCAAATCACTTATTTGCTAATTAACATACTAATAATTGTTTATTTTTTTTATAAAAATGATAATTAAACTATATGCTACTTCCTCAATCTCCCAGTGAGTGCACAATTTCGACGTTTTTATCACCTTTTGCAGAGTCAATTACATTAAACTTTTAAGTAAACCTTTTAAAAAAATAATATTTGAGACAACATTATCAAGTGGATTAATCATACTTCCTATATAAAATGACTGCGCAAAGTTAGGAGTCCGAAAAATATAGTCGTTTCTTTGTTGTGTTCCAACCACGTGAGAGAACATTGAGTTCGAAGTTAATATTTTGTTCGTCTTGCAAGAAATCAATTTATATTTCAATGTAAAGCTGGTAGAAACAACAAAAATAGGATGTAAATTGCAAGACAGGACAAACGTTTGGGGAGCAAAATGGTGAACATGAAGACTATTTTCCTCTTCTTTATTACAAGATCTTTAGCGTCATTTACATTGAATCATCAAAACCAAAGACGCAAGCAAATTTAAACACATAATGAATAGTAACAAGAGAAGGGAAAACCAATGAATGATTATTGAACTTCACAAACTGACACTAGTCTTGAGCAGAGCTAAAAAGAGCTCATGATAGTGAGGCGTGCTGGTACACATTAACAAAATATTCAATTTGTGATAATAACATATAAACCAGATAATAATCTTACTTGTCCTCATCTCGAGGACTAGGCCGCTTGATCAGATGTGTCACCTCCTTAATCTTAGGCTTAGGGATGGACGATAACGTTAACAAGCTTTCCCTGCGGAGCCAAACAGACGCATCTTTTCAGCAATCACTGCTTTCATGGCTTCTTTTGCAGAAGCCATGACATGGATGAGATCCTTCTTATTTGGGCTACTCAATGCATCCATGTAAGCCTTGCGCACTTCAGTGTTAACATTGAACTTTCTGACACCTAGCTTTATACATTCCTGTTCATTATAGCGGAGAGCAAACTGAACATTAATCTCGGATTGTCTACCAAAACAAAATCTTCAAAAGAACTGATAACTGAATTAATTCTTGAAACGAAAGAGCATAGATGGAGGATGGATGTTTTAGGATTTATATGCCGATCTAAACTAATTGGTGATTGAAGCGTAGTTGTTGTTCTTTTGCATTGCTTCGAGGAGTCTCAAATAATCAAAGGACCATCACCAACCCCCGATATCACTTAAGACTGCACTTTTGTTAAGACATTAATGATAGGGATAGGACCTTCAACACCGAGAGATTTCCCACAATTAACCCTTGTAAATTTAAGTTGCTTCACGATCTGAGGAAATTTCAACTCCATCCTCTTATTTGTTATCAGCCTGTTCAACTTCCCTCTTGCCCTTTATCTATTTTACTAAAATGAATCAATACAAAGATGTTAGAATTTAGTATACCTCTATTATTTCCTTTGACAGCCCAGAAGCTCCATGAAGAACAACATGAACTCCTTTCTTTGAACACAAGCCATAGAGGTCCTGTACTCAGCCAAAGGGGAGAAAATGAGTGAGTTAAAGTTAATTTAGGAGCAGATGCAGCATTACTCTGACACATAAATACCGATTCAAAGCAAATTTCCGGGAGATGCTATTTCACAAGGAACTCATCTATTAATTTTTGTTTCTAACTGATGTGTGATAAAAAACTAATCATAAATTAGAGAATGATTTGGAATCAACAGGCACAACTGAAATCTACCACAAAGAAAAAGAAGGTTGATTTTCTTCAGAGCATGTATCAGTATAGCAGTCCAATTTTATAAATCAACATCAATGTACTACAAGTTTGAGAAAGTGCTACTCTTTTTTCAAGTATTAAAACGTGACATGATTAATCATAGGTCACAAAATATTTAGCATCATCCATATCTTCGCAAGTGGTCATTTTCTCATGGAAAAGCAGGAGTCTGATATATGAAGCGTATTTGACCAAATATTAACATCCCGCATGGTCTGTATTGATTGGCATATTAAAAATTCCCAGGTCAGCTAACCCTGATACCAAGTTACAAAGATGGAAAGGAAACAAAAAACAGGGAGACTATGCATTAGACCTTCAGCAAATCAAGTCTAAGATTTGGACCACTTGGAGGATATTTTCCATGAACATTTCCGATGCACACTGCCAAAGCATCTATGGCCGTAGCATCAATGAATTCATCAGCCTGAAAATCATATGAAAGCAAGTCCGAAATTGAAAAAAATTAACTTTAACCAGGGGATGAAGGGCTAGGAAGAGAGAAAGAGAGCGAAGGAAAGGGACCTGATTAATATCAGTGAGCTTTGCTTCATAGTCTTCTACAGTCAAATCATCTTCAGTACCTGACAATCTTCCCAATTCAGCTTCTACCAACATCTTTTTCGAGTGCGCCAACGAAGAAATGTACTTTGTATAGGAAACATTATCCTTGAAAGGAAGGTGTGAGCCATCTACCATGAGTGAGTCAAATCCCTATAGTGGTTGAAGTTAGGATTAGCACACTGACATAAGAAACCTTGAGCTCAATTTGGTTGGGCAAAAAGTTTAATCAAGGGGGAGGGCATAATAAATATGCTCACTACTAACAAATGTAACTAACCATCTCAAGAACTTCCAACAACTCTTGCTTGGAATTTCCATGGTCAAAGTGAACTGTTATAGGAACCTGTCATTATGAATATGGTTAATGCTTTCTCAGAGATCAAGCAAGATAAAGAACACACAGAGGCACAATGATCAGTTGATCACCACTCTGATTTTCCAATGTAAATTTTCATTCATCCAAAGAAACCTGTTTATATACTTGTTTATCTCCTTCAGATATATGACATAATAGAAAATAATTACTCCTTACACCCTACATCTGCTCAAGATTTCTAACACTAAATTGTTAATCCAAGATCATAGATATTAAGAGAGGAAAACCTTTTTCGGATCACAGATATGACACCCCACACAATCTATAATATATAGGACACTTAATGTTTTACCGCTTCAAAAGCCTGGGTAAATTATGCCAAAAAGTACTGGAGCTACTTAATCATTTCTAAGTAAATATACTTTCTTTTTATGCTGTTCTATCCTATTGAAAGATTTAAAATGCCCTATAATTAGCAAAGAAACATATTTCCTTTTAATTGATCGCTGCTTATATTGATTTTTCACTTCTGCACAAAACTTTTGCAGCAGAAAACAGGCTCACTTAGTCACTGGAGTGCAAATCCAGGTACAAGTGAAGTGTGGCTGTGTTGGTTCAGTGTCTGTTGTTAAGTATTTGGTGAGGGATCGAGTCACATTGCTGAAATTTATTTTTCAAGTCAAAAATTGTAGTGTAAATCCATGTTTCTTGTCTAGTAGGAGCAGCAGAATGCGTGCTTAAATCTAGTTCACTTTTTATTTATTCATTATTCCAGGGTTGCTACAATTTGACTCATATCTAGAAAATCACTTACAGATGCTTGTTCTGCAGCTGATATGCAACATGCGACGAGTGGAACTCCTCCTTCCTTTAATGCACTAGGATGGATCTGGAGATAAAAAGAGGCAAAGCATCTTATTGTAGCACATGAACCAGACATTAAGTTCAAATAGGAATGCCTTCCCTTCTTTTCCCATCAACATATTAAGCAGTCAGAAGTACATCTATGAAGATGAAAAAAGAAACGGGAAAGTGAAGAACTTCAAATTAAAAAGTAATAATCTAGATAAAATTAATAAATTAAGATAGAGCCCTCAATGAAAGGACCACAAAAAGAATGTCTTAGTATCTCCTGTAATAACTTAAATACTCTAAGAAAGTTAAATACTATGACATCAGGTTTTCTGAAGTAAAATATTAAAAGTGAAAATTACAATAGATTAGTAGTATGAAAATAACAAAAAAAAAAAGAACGCATAGTATGTTGTTTTTCATGATTTTTTTAGCACTACTACAGTGCATGCAAAAGTGTATTCAGAAGTTGTAAATATGTCAACTTTTCCAAAGTAAACTTATGAGAGCTAGTAGGGCTGGTAATGACTATGCTTAAACCTGTAAGATAGCAGGACTGTTTTCCTCCTCTGCTGCAGCAACAACTGCCTCAACTCCTTCCAAATTATAGATGTTAAAAGCACCAATAGCATATTTTCCCCTCTCAGCTTCCTATTGCCAGAACTGACAGTTTAAAGACAGATGTAAAAAGAAACGGGAAAATCATTAAAGCACAGCACCATTTTACCAGTAGGAGTTCCTTAGTTGATAATCTGCCACGATGAGCCCAGCTTTTCACCACCTCTGCCAGAGCTTTACTGTCTCCAACATTACCTGATGTTCACATTGATAGCTAAATATTAGGGATCCAAAGTACAGGTATTCAACAGCAATAAAAAACTGCCATAAATTACCTGGGAAGACAATATATGGAACCTCTGGATGTCTGCTTTCAGGACCAAGCTGCCACAATGGAATACCCGCAAGGGCTTGTCCCACTATTTTAGCACGTTTTGCTTCTAAAGCTTTTGTGGCAAGATCTGATGAGGTAATTCCTCCCTATGAAAGAAGAACTCAAGCAATTGATCAAAGAACTCAAGCAATTGATCAAATTTAAGTTCTCCGAACATGTTCAGAGAATCTGTCAAGATAATGAAGCAACATACAGCTGTTGTGAGACCTAAAAGATTGATGGCACATGCTGTCAAGGAAAAGAGTTTAAAAAGAACAAATAGGAAAAGAGGAACAACAAAAACTCTGATCAGGAAAGTCGGGTATAGTGTCCTTCGTTTCTTATTAAAAAAGGCTGTGTCCTTAGATCCCCCCCCCCCCCACACACACACAAAAGGCGTCCTTAGTTCTTCAAGTCTTCAAAAGAGTTGCATAATAGAGTAAATGTCAAGTTCTAGATCTGTTGATTCTTGTGTCTCGAGATTCAGTCATTTGACATATATTCATCCTACTTTTTGCTTATTAGATGAGCATGAATAATCCCCACCCTTGTCTTTGGATTAGGCAAGTGTACACATGTTTTTAGAACTCTTAAATAAAAAGGATAATATTTATTTACAATTGCAACCTAGACAGCGGGTTTTGGCTTTAGTCAGTCAATCATTAGACTGACAAATCCTTTGAATTCTGTCCCTTTAATTTGATACCTCTCAACAGAAAGCTAAGTGAGGGAAAGAAAGAACTATAAAAAAGTAATGTGAGAAATGTCCCTTCATTCAACATGCACATAATATAGAAGAAAGTGATACCAGCATACGGGGAAAAAAGAAGTACCTTGGCAAGAATATAACGGGGCCTCGTGGTTATCCGCCTAACTATCTCCACAAGAGCTGAGCTTACCTTGAAATTGATCTCTAAACTCTCAGAAGGAGCTGGGGTATTGTAAGATGATCAGCAGCAAAATTTAATTTTTCATAGTACAGTATGTTAAAGCAAAAAAACGTGAATGCAAACAAAATCAGGATGGCGAGGTATTAGTATTCATCATTAGATAGTATGAAAACTCACTTTTTCCTGTGATCAGCTCTCTACTGGTCATTATAAGAGTGTCTTTATGATTTCTAAGGTACACGTCTGCCATTTCAGCAGCTCGGTTGATTTCTTCCTCCCTCTTTTCTGATGACTCCATGGCAACTTTATTTACTGAAATCTACTTTTCAGGAAAAGGAAATTAAAACATAGCTTCACATTTTCACCGAAAGTATCACATCCAGTATTCAGAATTACCTCTATAGTCTTTAAAACATGACCATATTGCAGTTTTAGTTCTTCAACCTGCATGGAATTTAAAATATAAGTATGATGTTAATGACAATAGATATATAAATTAAGCTATCAAATCTTGTAATAATTTGACCTGCTTTGTTGTTTTTGGAACATATGAACCCACAACAATAAGTCCACCATTTCTGTCTCTATTAATTCCAATATCATTTGGCAAAATTGGAGATTTCTGGATGATTCCAACTCGAGCAGAAACAAAACTGGCAGCAGTACGGCATAAAAAATGTTTTCCTTTTAGTTCTGCCTGCATATAGAGCAAAGAAAATGAAGATCAACGTGCATCTCATAGACCAAAAAAAGAACAGAACTAATATCAAATGTAACGGGAATACTATAAGACCTGTATCATTCCAGCGGCAAATACAGCCATGTCTCTTTCACTAACTGCATTGACTATACATGTTGAACCCTGTTTACAGAGGAAATGCAATCAGGAGCAACAAAGAATTAAGGTTGAGTTTTTGTCAAGGAAGGGAGAACTCAAGCAGGCAAGAAGTTTCCCAAGCCCACAGCTAAGTGCAAGGTTCCTTTTCCCTAGCCCTAACTATCTTAGGGTACATCAAAGAATTCTGCGAAGCTCTTCAGAAAGAAATTTTGGTAAGTTTGTACAAGATGATTGCTTATGCAGTAAATTGTCTAGCACTAGGCTTGCAATTTCAAAACATTTATAGCCTCAAAGGTGGTCTGATTTCACTAAACATCGGCAACTGTCAGTAAACTTCTCTATACGATTGTGCACATGACACTAATGTTGTGGAAGAGAACTAAGGGGAAGTTCAAAGGTTCAGTATGCATAATTCTGAAAAACTGAGCAAATGTTTTGGCTATAATGAGGGGTTTGAGAAGGTATGCGTCTTTTGACTTTGTAAGATCATATTTCCACTTTTAATTCAAATCCAAGTTTTCTCTGTGTGAACGAAACACACATATAAAGCTCCAGATGTAGAATACCATCACCCCAAAAGACACACAAAAAGAAAACTTCTAACATGAAGTCCATTCTCTAAGGAACTCCCTAGATCATGTTCAGAGCTGTACAAAAGAATAGTACATAGTCAAAAGAGGAAATAGCTGCCAAGTATAAGCTAGCCATGTAGACAAAAACAGTCAGATGATGGATACTAATGAACTAGTGGAGGTAATAAAATGAAAAAGCAATTAGTAAAAGTGTAAAACAGAGAGTGAGGTGGTGATGACGCTTAGTACCTTTTGCAAATTACAGAGATGTTCACAAACAGCATCTGGTCCACCTTTTCTTAAAAGCTGGATGGAGATTGATGAAACACTGCTAGCAAGTCTGTGGCCCTTTGTTTTTTCTTCTACCCACTAAAATATCAAATTGAAACAAAAAACAAAAAAAAACAGAATAACAACTACATCAGTTTAGTATGAAACAGGAAACAATGTGTTTTCCTTAGAAACAGACAAAGCTTGACCTCACGGAGGTTGGAAGATTTGTATCCAAATGCAGTATCTTTAGCAAATTCAGTTTCACCTGCGGGAACAAGCCTATTGACAAGAAGGGGATAATTAGTGATTACCAGCAAGTCCAAACAACTAATATACGTCAAATTACAAGGTACCTATCAGAATCTGCAACATAATGTGTATCTCCTATGGTATAACGGCCTCCTTGTAAGAAAAATGGGCAGATAATCCATGCGTCCATCTCACCCAGTACAGAAACAGCTGCATCTGCTTCCTAGGTAGCATAAAAAGATATCTTGTGAAGTGTGTCAAGAAAGGCCAACATAAGGTTGAATTTCTGTCAGCTGATCTCCATCCTTACCTCAGGGAAATGACCTCGTAAGGTTGAATCACCCCTCAGAACCACTGTATAGTCTGCTTTCTCCACTGACTTGGCAGCAGAATCAATGTTCCTGCAGATATCTGCTATCAATGCACTAGCCTGTAGTGAGAAGCTTCAGTCAGTGATCTCGCAATCAACGAGATAGATAACTTATCCAGCAGCTGTTAGACTTCAATTACAAAAATTCCTTGAAGGAGTTCAATGTAGAAACTCTTCTTCAACGTAAGTCTTTTACCTTCTCAGAAGTCAATGCTCGGGAATTGGTCAAAATGAAAAAACATTTAGGCCTCTTTTTGAACTCTTCAATGAGTGACTCAATACTCCTGCAAAAATATTCAGGTTCATGACGGGTAAAAGTAATAAAAACATTTAGAAGTTTCATCTATATAAGGATCAAATAACAAAGTTTCATCTGTGATGGAGATGAGAACTACGCTGACCAATAAAATTTATAAAGCCAGATGGAGAATAGAGAATGATCGGGATTCAAGCTAAGAAGGAAGGGTCGTTCTATAGTTGTCATCTTTCTTTTTTTGTGATTCAATAATATATTAAACAAGATAAATCTCAACTCTCTTTGCGTTGTACGAACAAGAGACTGAAGGAAATAGATAAAGAACTGGAAAACCTGTATCTGTTGCTAGTTTATTTAAGTTCAACATTACAAGCATCTAGTTCCACAAATAGCTGGACTCTACTTTTGTTTGTTTGGTCTCTCTCACACCTGTAACACAAGTGATTGGCCTATAGACTACACTTTACGAATGGAGATGTTGGTTAATCATTTCGGGTTTTCCTACTTCTGCACCTTGGACACATGCATAATACACAACACATAAAAAGGAAAGAAGAAAGTACACTCTGAAACTCAATTTTCCTGCTATACCATTTTGAATTGGTTACACTAGCTAGGAGTCTCTGTTTATGAATCCAGAGATAAATTTTCGGAAATGTAACTATGCCTCTTGAAATTTATAGAAGCATCTTACCATTCTGTCAGGACCTCAATATCGTGAACAGTTTGAGTCCCAGTTGGATCATCATCCAGAACAATTAAAGTCTTCAAACTATTCTCTGTAAGTGTACGTATTTCATTGATGGGATCCGTTGGCCACTCAGGAGGAAGGGACTGCAATACAGATTCTTTATTGAGAACAGGAAGTTTGCCTTCAACTTTGACTCCACTCAGTGTCTCATAGACCTGCAGAAGTTTGAGACAGAGTAGATGGTAACAATTAGTTGAACCATTTTCCTTACAATTTATGCCTATCAATTAACATTTTGTGCTGCAGTATATTTAACAGAGAAAAGCTAAATTGTCTTTGCAATAAACTGAATGATACTTGAGCATATTTTCACAAATTCAAACCTTAATTAACATGCATCTCTTATTATATACAGCTGTTCATACCTTCACTACGGCAGCATCATCTATTCTGCCCCATCCAGCAGCAGAACCTAATCCATGAGACATTGTAAACAGTATGAAGACAGATTACACAGCATGAAAGAGAGTGTTTTTGCAGTACAGCAGTTCAACTTACATGCTCCAACACCATCAAGTTAAACAAAGGTTAATTAGAAAAAGTAATAGTAATTTGCGTTGGTTAAAAAAGGGTTTATGAGGAGGAAAGGTCCACAATTTTATCTGATTAAACCCACGGCTGAGATGGCACAGAGCTGAAAAATCTAAGCCATTTAACACTACTATTTAAATGCTTAATTGGAAGCCAATGATTAATATTGACTGACATAAGGGGACCACCTATACTTGCTCAGCAATTCTTCTCACTAAGACAGAAATCACTCTCTCAAAGTCACCACTTTTCCCACCCCTTGCCCAGTTTAATCACATTTTCTTGATCTCAGGTTCATTACAAGCATTGGGCCCCACAATCTTCAACATCTCATGACATTAAAAAGATAAAAGGAAACATGCTTGGGAGAATGACTAATTCGGCCAATTTTTTCACCCAAAAAAAGAAAACAATGACAAAATATCTTTTCAACAGGGCCCACCAAGTACTAATTTAGCATGATATTCAGGGACGATTTGCAGATATAAATGGAGAATAAAAAGGTGAAGAAAGTAAGCTGAAATGGAATGTCCACAAATCATAAGGCAAACAATGAGAAACCCAACTTTATTGTACTTGATGTTTTCTTCTTTTTAATTAGCAACAGTTAACACAGTCTTTGACCATAAATTATTAAAGTTCCACCATATGACAATAATTTGCATCACGAATTTTTTCTTTCCAGAGGAGTGACTCGACAGAAACCACATGTTAGAGTGACAATAGTAATAAGCAATCCTAGACAGAAGACAGTATCTTATTGTTGTAATACTTTTAGGCAAAATAAAACTTCGAAACTGTCAATATTGCTGCAATCAATGAAACAGAATTTGAATATGATCGAGACAAGTGGGGGATGAAAATGGAAAATCTCATTTGCTGGAGTACTGGACAGCTGTAGTGCAGTAAATGATGCATAGAGTTAAAATAGAAAGAAAGAGATCTCTTAACCGCACCTGACAGGAATAATTGGTGTGCAACATTTGCAATATGAAGCGGTACTCTGTGTGATGAGCCTTCACGAGAAACAATGCCCTGTTAAAACAAAAAGAATAGCCATAAGGAAATTAAAACCCAATGTTAACACAGCTGCAATAAGAATGTGTTCAATGTTGATCAGCCATACCAGATCCTTCACAAAGATATCAAGTGCAGACAGCGGCGTATAATCATTTTCTATCATGTGCGGCCCACGATTCTCAAACATCCTGCAAAAAGAAGAATCCAAATAAATTTTGCTGTTCACACAGTTATACAAATCTCATGCCACGGATTATGCACAATTTCTAGAAAGAAGTAAATAGCTCCATGATGAATTAGGATTGAGAGACAGAATGAAAGCAGGCAAAGGAGGCAGAAAACCAGAAATTCCTCAGGCAACAGTTAACATTTTTAGAGTTGTGAGGAAAGCAGAAGGCTGGTACATCATGTTTGAACTAGAAGACACCATAGAAGTTAAGCAAGTGTGCTGGTATTAGAGCAAATAAACCAAGGTTAATCATTCTAACATTGTGTCAGTTCCACTAACAGATGAATTGAACAACATGATTTCATGCTTAATACCACGAGACAAACCAATACATCTGTAAACTCTCTCACAACTCATGCACAGAAGACACCAACCCCCCCCCCCCACCCACAAACCAAAAAAAACAAAAAATAAATACGCAACTTGTGTTTTTACCATGTCTTAAGAAAATCCCGACTTTGCTGATAAATTAGGTTACAATAAGATAAAATGGTTAGCTTTTCCTAGCATATCTCTGAAAAAGGCTATTGTTGAAGGCATCAATCAATCAACTATTGATGAACAAATAATTAAACAAATAAAAGTATCCACTCTCTAATAATAAACATTTTAAGATGCAATGATACAGACAATTCAACACAGTTTAGAACAAGAAAAGTCTTGATTTGTGTCTTGCAACTGTTAAAGATACAACTAGATATATATAAGTATCCCTTTTTAACTAATTTATACTTTTAGATGAGGCAGTACATGCAATTCAACAACTATTTCTACAATGACCGAAGAACCAACCGACAACTCATGCACAACACTGTGAGATGATTCCTTGAAGAATAAAGTTTTTGAAGGTTTCCTGGTTAAAGTCAATCATGAGTGAGCTTCTCAAGAAGATGTTACTCACAAGCATAAATAATGACCACTTCTACACAGAAACATCTAACTATTTAAATAAAGTAATGACTTCTCTTCCAAATAAATTCAAAAGACATATAGTTTGGATGCACTCTCTATCATAAAAAGAGTCCATGATTCCCATCTCTCTAATTATAGGACCGGATTCCGCATTCAACACTAAAGCATAATAATATTCTTGACTACATATCAGAAAAATCAGTTTCAGGATAATATTTAATAAACTGATATAAACCATGCACTGTTGCAAACAAAACTAAAAACTGAGCACTGCACAGTTTTTTAACTATACTTGAATGAAAAGAAGGAAACTGTTTTCTTCAATTATGGCATGGGTTACCTACCAAGATGTTCCCCCACTATTTGAGATGACATCAAACAATAGTCTTGTATTAAGACCCAATCGAGCACCAAATGCCATTGCCTCAGCAGCTGATGCAATATGAACTCCAGCAAGAAGTTGATTGACCATCTTTACAACACTGGTGGATCCAGCATATATATGAAGTCAATAACCGATGTACTATGTCCAGGACAAACTCATTGAAAAAACAGCAAGGTCATTGATAAGATGAAAAATGATTCAGAAGTATTTGCACGCACAAATGAGCTAACTACTATGAAATCAAGTGATACAGTGAGGCCAGGAAAGATGATACTCAGATTAAAGTTACCTGGCAGCTCCACAACTTCCTCTTATAATATAAAGCTTCTCACTCAATGCTGTTTAGGGAAGCACACAAGGATCAGTACCTTAATAGAAACAATTGATAGGGAAAATCTCACAGTAAGAACTCAAAGATACTTGTGAGACCAAATAAAAAATTCCACTTCTTACCAGAAAGAACTGAACCAGTGTGCTTGAGAGCTTCATCTGTACCCGATGCCATTATCTAGCATTTATGGTATAACTTCAGAAAGTTACCAGAAAAGGTTCATCCAAACAAAATACTTTTGAAATATTAAAAGCGATCACCAAAAACTAGGATTTGAAAGGTAATTTTTTCATATCCGCACCGTAAGGGTTCCATTAGCAGCCCTTTTGACCCCACCGGAAACAGGAGCATCCACTAATTTTAATTTCTTCGAGTCACCTATCAAATGATAAAGGAGAAGCATCTATGAGTTACAAGAACAATAATAGGTGAAAGATATGAGGAAAATGCTCTCAATATTCGGAAAAGAAAGAGCCATTACTATCATACAATTGGAGAAAACTCAAGATTTCATAATCTCTGATAACAGTTTGGCAGTGTGTGCAAGTGAAACATCAAGAGGTCATTAAATTCCACTTAGTTCTCTTGAAATTCACTGTCACATGTTGGAAGAGGCAGTATATCCAATCATAGGCCCAACTCTGTTCTAAATCAGAAAGGGTATCGTATCATCAGACAAAGATACCATCCCCCAAAATTAAAATCAAAAACAAAAAATGTGCTTGTGCAAGCATGCACACAACACGTTACTTTTGCTTAAAAGTGCAAGCAGCCCATATCGAGAATAAAATTAGACACGGTTCGGTCATGTCCTATGTCGACCTCCATATGTACCAGTATGCACGTGTGAAACAATGGTAAGGTGTTAAAAAGGGATGAGGTATACCCAAAATCACATGGAAGATTTAATCTCATGGAATCATGCCGACTTCGCGAAAAATAGGGCATAATGGAAAGAAAGAAAAAAGGGCAGTAACAATTAGTTAAGAATACGTGTTAGTCATGTTAGTATGATTACTTTAGTTCCTGCTTTCTATTAGTCTTTTAGTCTTGTCAGAGATTTCTACCAGTAGAAAATATAGAAAACTTCAACTATTTTTTGTTGTTATTATTTTTTTTGTATAATATTGACCTGAGATGAGCTTAAATGGAGTGACATGGTCGGTGGATTCATATAACCGACCAAAACTTGTTTGGGATTGAGGTGTAGTCATTGTTGTATATATACTCCTTGAACTGGTATAGTTAGGATTTAGGAATGGACTAACTTCGAAAAGAATGAACAAGCAAATCCAGGAAATTTATTACAAGAACGAAAGCAAAATTCAGTGGAATTTGAGAGGAAATACTTACTCTGCAAGCGTTTCTCAAGCTGGCTAACAAATGAAGGAGAAACTGTTGATGAGAGGATAATAGATGCTCCAGATGGAAGGGCTATAAACACCAGGAGAGATGGTTAGTCCTGCCCACAGATGTAGAAGTGAGAGCATAGCATTTACCTGAGACAGCGCCTTGATCACCATAAAGAACACTTTCAGCTTGCTGTTCGTTTGTGACCATTACTACAAGTACGTCTACATCTGAAACAATTAAGATGGTAAAACAAACATTTAAAAGGATCAGTAAACGGCAAGTAGCATATAACTCATAGCATCAAACTTTTGCAAAGCCATACTGCTCGTCAAAAGGTAAAAAAGTAACTTCCAATCACATATTTGGGAAAATGATCTTATAGCTAAACTAATTTTATATTGGACTTGTTGAGCAGAAAACAAAGTATTATCTGACGGATAACTTAGTCTGAGTTATGCCGTCCACATCCAAGAATGATGGAAGCGGAAGCCCAAGACACTTCTCATTTTCTTCTTGACCATAGGGAGACAGGTAGCCTTGGCTTTTATAAGATTGTTAGTCAACATTGTTCTTGCTTATTCTCGTCCAGAAAGTAACTCATACAACCTCTTCGATATGATTAAGAAAATAAACAGAATAGGACTCCTAAAATTAAAGCTCTTAGCCAAACAGACAAGATTTTCGGATAACACAAGACCTGAAGATTTTCATCAGTTTCTTTATGTATGAATCATAAAGGAATTTTTCTGAAATAATAAAGGAATTTTGGGGTGCGTTTGTGTATTTTTATTGTTCCGAAATAATAAAGGAATTTTTTAAATAATTATTTATAAACAAAAATCTTAATCTAGAGTGGAGCACTAATCGTTAAGATTGAGGATTTTCATGGGTCAAGTTTGGGCATCATGGGTTTATTTGCGCTGTTGATTTATGATGGGTCAACTTGGGCTAGCCCAAACCAACCCATTATCAAAATCACTCTTTCCCAAACCCATGAAACCTTGGGCGGGTTGGGCGGGTCATTTGGGTTTGGGCTAATTTTGCCACCCCTACGTATGATGCACACTTCAAAAAGCATCTTAATTACCTTGAGATACTTCTGCAGGAGTACTCCCAGTCAAGCCACCTGCATCTGCAAATCGAGATAGTGATGGTGGATATACCTACAATTTCATGAGAAAAGGACTGCCATTACATTCACTTAGTTATTAGCTTTAAATAAATGAAAACAAACATCGGAAGTCAGCACAGAGGGCAATACACAACATAAAGCATGTGGATACACTTCAAGGTACTTTTGTAAGGAGAGATGTTATCGATGTAGCAATATGCACAGAATGTTATTAGTGATCACCTGATCGGAATAAATTAAGGAACCCAACATTTTTATTAGGTCAACAAAAATATGTCTTGCAAGTCATTTTCAGCTTCTATTTTCTTTGGGAATTCTTTGTAGAATCAGAAACAAACAGCCACAAGTGCAGACATAATCTCAGATACTGTACAAATTGAAGGATTTGTTCGACTGTTACTTGCAGTTTTATTCCTCCAAGTATCTCTTGATGTAATGTCGGAAGAGGGAAAGAAAGAATATCAAAAGATTAGCTTTTCCCTTCTCAGTAGGTGGACGAAAAGATGACCAAGTTTTTCCCACCACCTCCTTACTTTGAACTATCAAACACACCCTAAAAGTGAATCATCTTCTCTACGTGTTCAAATGTCAAAATTGTTCCACGAGAGCCATTATCCTAAACTTTGACATTGCTTTATGTGCAGATATTTTATAGAATTTTTACATTTTACCCAAATTTAAATCTACAGTTGTTCTGATGAACTCCCTGAAATTCAGCCTTAGACTGAGTAGTGTGTATGGAAAAGGCTTCACTCTTCAAAACATTTCAAAAAAATTAGCAAATGGAAAATATATTATTTTCCTTGAAAGCCGGCGGAAAATAGCTATTCATTGACTTACGTTAGGATATCTACAACTTTTTCATCCAAAATTATAATTTGACACGGAACTAATCCAGCACCAAATATAAAAGATGTAAGGCATTACATCATAACCAAGGACGCAGAAATTCGATTTCAGCAGTTGAGTTGCCATGCCAAATCCCATAGCACCAAGGCCAATGAAACCAATTCGCTTCACTGTAGCAGATTGGGAAGTAATTTGACTGGCCAGTTCCTCAGGGTTGTAACTTTCAGAATTGACAGCATCAGCTAAATTTACCCCAAGTAAACTTTCCCAAACCTGTAGAACATCCTGCTGTTAGTAGCAGACAATAGAGGCTCATGCTACATGTAGGAAAACCTTATGTACTCAAACCTGACCTTGAGCATTGTAGAATCATCATCTCTCTGTGCTCGGGGATGTGAGGATCCTGTAAATGAAATGCAAAGCAACTGAGATCACATCTAAATGTTACTATGTCTTCCACGAAACAAAAAATCAAGGAATGTGTTCTATGCCTGCTATGAGTTGCTGATGAGCAACCGTTAGAAGTGGAACAAGAAATTTATGTGATTTCGCCATTTCTAGAACGTTTCCCTGAAGAGTACCAAAAAAATAATAATCAAGGAATAGGAATTCTACAGCAGTCAAATAGACATAACAAAAATTATTTGAAAAAAAAATTCAAGCTATAGCCAGTGGAAACACCATAAAGGAGAAAAATCATGCAGAATTTTTCAACTTATTCCCTTTGCCACTGATGTAAAAAAAACCGTGAGCTCAAAGTTCCAATTTGATCACGGAGTTCCAAAGAAGGTTAATCATCCGATGATAATATGCTTAAAATGGCATGGAAAATGGAGTGGGATTGAAGATTGGACTTGAAGATTTGAGAAGATGTCATATTTTATTCGGCCTTCTTGTTGGTCTTGGCCGAGACCATCTTGTTTCTTTTTAGCTTGTCTTTAATTCTTAGCTTAGCTTTTAGTTCTTATTAGGACATCATTAATAAGCCATGTAATAGAAAGGGATGACTAGGCCATGTAATAAGGTGACTAGGCCGAAAAGCCGTCCCAGAAGGTGACTAGGCCGAGGGTAAGAGGACAAGGTGGCAAGGACAAGAATGATCTAGAAGATGAGGCTTCCAAGAAGACAATTCATGTATTTGGGTACATGGAAGACACCAAGAATATGAAGGGGTGGTCGAAATGCTCTTCCATCTACATTCGGCCAAGGACATACAAAGAATGGAAGCTTCCAAACATATTCCAAGAAGATGAGATTTATGAGGAGCCAAGTTCATGCATTCTTCTTCATGGGATCCACAAAGGGGTGTGAAAAGACTGGGTTCATCCTTTGTCCCCGAGTAAAGCCAAGTCCTTTCCCATTTATCCCCATAGGCCGAGAACACCCTTGGGTCATCAAGAAAACCCGAACCCTTCCCCATTTGTCCCCACTTGGCCGAAAGGTTCAAGGTAGTTTGTGTCCTTCAATTTGTCTTCTAGAAAGGTCCATGTACTACTATAAATAGGACCCTTAGGATGTTGTAAAAAGCAGAGTTGATGAATAGAAAAACTTGAGTTTTACTCAAACACTAAAGTATTCAACTTGTGTGTTGTCTACCTTAGTTGGTCCTTGTGTGGGCCTTCGGTTCTTGTGTGAACCAACCCCTTAGTGTAAGTTGAAGCTAGGACTTGTGTGACCTAGTTACCCAAGCTAAGGTCCCTTCGGTGTAAGTTTGGTTAGGACTTGTGTGACCTAGCTAAGCCCAAGCTTAAGTAACCCCCTTGGTGCAAGTGGACGTTGGAGCTTGTGTGATCCAACCAAACCCAAGCCTAGGGTCTATCGTAAGGTTATCGGCCACCCTTACTTGGCTTGTTCACGAGCTTGTACTTAGCAACCTCGGTCAAGACCTTGTCCAATTGGCCAAACTCATCTTGGTGTCGACTCGAACATTAAAACCCTCGTGTCATTATCCTTGCTATATCGACCGTCCTATACTTGGTTTGTACTCGGGTTTGCACCTAGCATCCCGTGTTCATTCCTTGTTCAAACCACCATCTCCTTTCTACCACCACATCCCACAAGACTTCCCAAACACCCACACTCAAAGCCACCAACCGAAACCACCCACAATCAGCCGTGCCATCCCGACAACACCAAATAGCCCACTACACACCCCAACCGAGAACCTCATTGTTTCAGTAAACTTCCGACATCCTCCAACATTAAACTAACAAAGCCCAATCACCAGAACCACATTCAGTCTACAATAACCCATAAAACGCCTAAACCCAACTCTCCCTAAAACTACCCGAAATAGCCACCAATTAACCCACTGCCCGGCAGAAACACCCCATCCGAGAACCCTACTTTGAGTTCCTTTTTGTGTCAACCCGAATTCAACCAAACTCCGACCCACTTACCCACTTACACCCCTTCTTACTTACATCAGTCACGTTGTGGGATTTCACTGGGTATGTTGTTGTTGTCCATTTGCCCAATTAGATGTTATTTACTTTTGAGCTGAAGTTTGAACTATTTCATTCCATGGAAAGTTTTTTCCCTCTAAACTCTTCAAACTAATATGAATTACTACCACTTTATATTATTTCAAACTTGACGTGACATTCTTTTAACTAACCATTTTGTTTTTTCACATTACAAATTATCACTTAAACAATTGTTACCAAATTAATATAAAAGAAAGATCTTTTGAAACATCTTATTCTTGAAATTCACACCAGATCAAAATGAGTTTAACTCAGAGGTAATATATAATTATGGGAAAATCGAGGATTAATAATAGAAAAGCAACACTGAGAGGTGCCTTTCTGAAAGATGCATTAAAAAAATTATGGTTTCTCCTTCTGAAGATTGCATTATCTTCTCCAACATGATATAAGCCATAAAGATATTATGGTCCAAGGATAAAAAGAGCATTTCATCTTACAACAGAGTTTGAAGGGTAATCTTAGCTCTCAAAAGAAAACTATGGAAACTCAACACGAGAGTCTTACCAAATTTTGAATGAAAAGGTTGAGAAAGAGATGTTTGGTTTGGTTTCCCCTCAAAAGTTGGGGAATAGAATTCTTGAAAACCCTGCAAAATATGAATATTAAGAAAAGTTTGAGAAGGACTGCATTCGTAAACAATTAATCATTACATACATAAGTGATGCAAAGCAAACAGAGGACACGAGAAAGAAAGGACACGGTATCAGAGCTAAGTCAACTTACAACTAAACATATGAAGACTTTTACAAATGACTAATAATAAATCTTCCAAAAAAATCAACTTCTCATGGCTCAACGAAAACATATACCGACTCCGAAGAGGCCCATGTGTACACCTAGTTTATATTTTCAGCATAAGATGACACATTGAACTGACTGAATCAACGATACTTAATCAAACACCCAACTATAAACTTAAGATCAGAATCATACACGAGTATTCAACAATGATTTTGACCTTGAACATAAAGTTCGGACTCTAAGACTTCTTAACTAACTATTCCTTAAAATCAGCACAAATGCTTTCAAGCATCTTATTTCTTTTGGCACTGATTCCTGCACTCGTGAAGAAGGTAGTCATTTTTTCGCAACATTTTTCCAGCAGTAATAGTACCTGGAAACTAAGTCAACAAATGCAAGATTAACTTTAGCAACTGAGTAAGAGATTGAGAAATAACAGTGATGCACTAATATCATATTCTTATTGGAACAATAAACTATCTAATTTAAGATACACCTTCCTAAAGGCCCTGAGGTGCTTATCTATCAAATGAGACTAAATTGAAATGATAATGTAAATGCATTCACCAAGAATTTCCAGCAGCATTGGATATTATGTCATAAAGTATCCATGGATGAATTCCAGCTTGAGAACCAAGACAGATGGCCTCCACCGAAGCAACAGAATGAATTCCTTCAAGGAGCTCAATCACCATTTTAGCTTTGCTGCAAGCATGTTTATAACAGATAAATAAATTGCCACATACTGACACAGCTACACAGATTAAACTCATGATATTTAAACTAAACATACTATAATCTAAACTACTAATATTACAGTCGCTCGACTTTTCTCAACAATGACATGAAAAACAGCAAAAGTTTGTAGACATGACAGATATACATAATGTACCTTCCGGCACCAAGTTCACCCTCAAAGGTGTATAGCTTTGCGCACATGGCTGTCCACAGGAAAAAGCTGACTCAGAAAAGCAAAGAAACATGAGAGTGACTAATTCTCTCTGGCTCCTATACTTTTACAATTTTTAAGAATAATGATTTCAATTATGAATTTCTGCAAAAATAAATCCAGAATAGAAAGACAAATTACTGCACCAGAAAGAATGGACTGTGCTCTAGCAATGGACTCCGAACTTCCAGAAGAAATAATCTACCATCATTGAAAATAAAGAACAAGAATTCCTGGCATCAGCAAAGGATAAAAGTAAAAGATAAATTTCTAATGAACCCTTCAGAAATGGATCTCACAGGGATGTCTTACCATAGTTTTATCACTCAAAACGTCTGATACTGCCTTTGAGACATATATATCAACAATGAAGTTTGTGCCATAACAATCTGCATTAGTCAAAAGAAGAACAGTCTGAAGTTAGCAGATGTCTGCTAAATTTTTGCTGACAGTTATACAAGTGTAAATTCTATATTTCCATCACAATTAATTCATATCAGCTAAACATAAGATGTCACATGTATAAAATAATCTTAGACATGTGCCTAGTTCACCTTGATACATCACCCACAAAGTGTAAACATTAGAAATCACGAATGCTAATGTCCTGCAAGTCTTAGCTTATGCTCTAGTGGGCTATGATATCTACATTAAAATTCTTATCACAAATGCTAGTTCATCTTATAGAGTTACATTTAACAAAAAAAAATTAAGTCCTAAAGCACTATATGTAGCAAGAAGTTTAAAAACCACAAGACGGATATTTTGCGTAGTCATTCATCAATTAGACTTCAAACATCGCAAGAAAACTCAAATCTACAAGAGGCACAATAAGAAATGGACGAATTTGTTTTCACAAATATGAAACATTTATTACTTTTAAATATTGCATGAAATATGAAAATAAGTCAGATCAAGATGTTGCCTCTCAGATTCAACTCCAGCTTCTGAATATCCGAAGGTAATACATTTGAATGGAAAATGATAACCGTATCTTTGCTTAATCCTGTAAATCAAGAAAAAACATAAATAGGAAGGAAAGAAAAGGCAAAAGCATTGCGCCTTCATCAAACTGATCAGACAGCAAGCTAGGACATATTCTCTGCAAATAACATTTACCGTTTAAAACGCCCTTGTCGCCCAGAATTAAATCATTTATTTGATCAGCATGAGATAACAATATGACCAGTGCAGCTACACCTGAAAATTATGAAGTGGATCAGATAGTATTTTGGTATGTAGCAAGACAGCTGGAGAAACTGTAAAGAACTTTCACCATAATGTCAACTTGTCAAGCAAGGTAAGCTATAAAGATTGTTGATTCTCTCTATCGTATTTACTGGAGACAGCAGCATGTTTAAATGATGACCTCAAGCCGTTCATTTTTAAAGGCAATATTAGACAGAAGGAGAGGTCAATCTTCTGTTTACATCAGAGAGAAAGGACCTAGGAGACATCACCTTCTTTTAGGTCTTCCAGTAATCACGAGAAGAAACATACTAGATTATATTGGTGGAAAATCTTTTAGGGAGGCTACTAATAGATTACATCGAATGTTCCAGGTCACCACAATATACTATTACCATTATATTCCCAAGTCCCAACATCTTTTTTGTTCCTTCAAAAGCATGGTGTTATAGCAAATTAGCAATAGTCAGTAGCGGAGCCACATAGGGCTTAGGGAGTTCGAACCCCCTTCGGCGGAAAAAAACATTGTTTACATTCTCAAAATTATTTTTTATGTATATATAGTAAGGCTGGCCAGTGGGCCGGGACGACCCGACCCCGGCCCGACCCCGTCCCGACCCCGGCCCGGTCCCGCCCCGACCCCGCTCTAAAAAAAAAAAAAAAATTTAACGGGGGCGGGACTCGAACTCGGGACGGGACGATGTCTCGCCCACACGAAGCCCGCCAGCCGCCCGGACTGAGCCCGCCCGAGCCCGCCCGACCAGGCCAGGCCTCTAACTAACCCTCTTTTAAAAATAGCCGTTGCAACTAACGCCATTTTAGATTATGGCCGTTGGCCAATGACCATTTTAGGCGCCCCCTCCCCCAACCCCTTAATATTTATTTTTAACCCATAAGTTATTATATTTACACTTTAACCCAATTTTTCAACTATAAATAACTCATTTTCTCTTCATCTTTCTCACAAATCTTCCTACAATCTCTCTAATTTCTCAATATATCTCTCTACATTGTTTCCTAAATATTCAATTTTATTAATTCATTTGGGAATTGGGAGTGAAGTTGGCAACTAAGCTTTAGATCTTCCAACCGAGCAAAGTTTCAATTTTCAACCTCTCGATTACATCGCCGACGTTATTACCAGTTTGGTATCGTTGCCTTCATTAAATTATTATGTCGCTTATTTTATTTAGCACTTAATTTTATTGTCTTTAATTATTTATTATCATAATTAAAATGGAAGGATTAAAAGGTATGTTTAAGGGTAAGGGTAAAGGGTGCTTCTTCTAAGTAGAGGCAAACTGTAGGGCAAGTGCTTTTCTAGTCATCTTATTCCTACAGGATGATTTTGTTGATACTCAACATTTTCCTACAATACCATTAGATTTAGACGAGGAGTTATTTTACGGAACTCAAGAAGACTTTAATTTAGGCGATGATCTAGACGAGCACACCCACTAATATTGATGACAACACGCCACTAGTGCACGCCTTCAACTGAAATACCTCCCTATTCCCTAGTATGAGGCGAGGTCCAAAGCGACCATTAAAATCGAGATGCATGGACATTTTTGATAGGACGTAGAGAATCAAGTAGCCATATGTAAATTTGTAAAAATGTTTTAAAATTTAAAAGCGGAAAAGGTCACGGTGGGACGGGGGTTTAATTGAACCGTGGTAAGTGCTCATCCATTAGGTATGCCCGATACCAGGCTTCAAAACGCATAACGCCAGCTCCATCTGGGACAAGGTTCACATACCGATCTTGTCGGACCAAGCATGAGGTCAAATTAACCCTATGACGGGGAATTAGTAGGCTCTAAATACAACAAACATAGAGATAGGAAGCAATATCAAAATTAGTCTTTGTGGAGGGTTTGCCTTTTCATTTCCTTCATCTCCTGCTTTATTCATTACATTAGAGATATATATAATCCTCGCTTTTAACGGTTTTCCTAGGTCAATCAGTTAAGAGAGATGTATTTAAATTTATGCATGAATATCAACAATATTTACGTTTTCATTATATCATTTTAATGGCAAAGTATCTATCACGTCACGATATAGGTCGAGTACTAACGGCCATGATTATTTAACTCAGAATTTGTCATTGGATAGATTATAAATGGTCTATGCAAAAGCGTATTTTAGCGTATAGATATATAGATGATAGGCACACCGTACTTTTATTGCAGAAAATATTTATCAAGTGTGCGATTATTACGGAATTACTAGATAAAATTATGACTATTACATTGAGATAACGCTTCTAATAACAATTACGCAATTACAATGTTAAAAATAGTTTAGCTCCATCTTTTCAGCACCATTTTCATATAAAATGCGCTGCACATATATATAACTTAATTTGTAAAGGATATTACATCACTTTTTGAAGACATTCTTAGTAAAATACAATTTGCTATAAACTTTATTTTTAAAAGTAATAAAGTACAACGAGAAAAGAATATAAAAATTTGTCATGATTGTGGACTACCTTTTAGAAGAATTCCACAAGAAGTATCCACTAGGTGGAATTCTTTATACGAGCAACTCCTTGTTGCTTATGACTATAAATTACCTATAACTTTATTTTTTAACTCTCATAATAAAAAGCGGTGATATGATTTTAGATAGTGATTGGGAAAAAATTTCCTAACTTATTGTATTTTTAGAGAAATTTTTTCAAGCAACAAAAGAATTTTCCTAGATATATTATCCTACTATTTCAACTATGTTATTTTATATAACTCTAATATTTTTATTACTTAGTGAATATATGGAAAAACGATTTATAAAGTGCATTTATTAAAAAAATGTTTGTCAAAATAAAAATATTTTATTCCTATTCCTTCTATTTATATTATTGGTTCTGATAAATCCTACTATTAAAATAGCGGTACTAAATCACTAATTGAAACTATTTACGATTGTATAGAAGTACTACCACCTCCAAGTCCCAAAAATCTAAATCACCCACCACCTTTATCGAACAAACTAAAGAAAAGTGTTGAATAGCGTAGAACACCATGCAAAAATATATATAGATTTTATCAACAAGAAAATGCTTAGTAACGCATCGGGTTACCATACCATCTTCTTCATCTTCAACACAACCTCACAAAGACATCTGCTTCGCGGCTAGTATTGAAAGCCTCGTAAATAGAACGCGGCCATACCTCTACTAACCAAATTAGCGAAAGTTGGATATTTTTGTTTTGCGGGGTTCTCTAGTATCAAGTTATCAATGAAGATGGACAAGAAGACTTATTGAAATCTTGGAGGGGAATAGAAGACCTTTCCGATACTTTCATTGATGGCTCGAGATGTTTTGAACATTCAAGGCGTCGTAATCGTCGGAAAGCGCTTTTCTTGACGGATATCAAATAGGAGACCACAGACACTCATTGGCCGGAGACAAAGTGCGGTATTATTCGTAGATTGATACTGACGGAGCGGAGAAAGGTCATGATGCGGCCAACCTGAGATCAACGAAGAAGATGATGAAACTTCTAACTAAATCTTAACCAGAAGGTAGTGGAAGCGACGTGGATCAATTTGACCAACAAATACCTATTCCAACCGAAGAACCCATGAAATCATCAAGCAATTAGGAATGCATTTTTTTGAAAATGTAATTTTTTAATTGCAATTTTATTATGTAATTTGCAACTTTTGGACAACACCATAAAGTTGCAATTTAGATTTTAGACAATTGTATTTGTATTACAAAAAATCATATGTCTATTAAATAATATAAGAGGCACAAAAACAAATTTTGGGATGTTTTTTATTACACTATCTTGTTTATTTATTGAGTTTTTTTATACATATGTTATTTAAAAAAAAAAAGGAAAACCCGACCGCTTCGCCAGGCAGGCAGGCAGGCCCGACTCACTTCCGGATATCGACGGATCGGGATGATCGGACGGACCGAGCAGTCCCGCCTTGAGACCCCCGCTAGGCCCGCTAGTCCGATCCCGACTTCTGATCGTCCCGCCCCGACCACGACCCCGCCAACCCGGCCCGCGGACGAGCCTACCCACCGCCACCCTTAATATATAGTAGATGTTGAACCCCTTTGGCTTCTTCGTACATTTACTTTTTTATATTTTGAACCCCCTTGTGAAAATCCTGGCTCCGCCACTGGCAATAGTGAGTCAAAAACATCTTTTGTCAGAAAAAAGGAAATAAAGACCAGCCGCATAAAGACAACAGACAAGAAAGGCCAAACTCCATACGGAAAGACAAAAGCTAAAACTTTGTAATGTCGAGATCATTTCCCACACGACGGAGCTGAAAATGGGATTTTCCATCCAATTTTCAGTATCTTAAGATGAACTTAAATCATGATGGAAAATCTATTTAAATTTATGGATAATTGAGAAAAAACATAAAAAAATTTGATATGTTAGGTCAGAAAAAAGACGAGTGAAGCACATGGTGATGATGGCAGTTTAAACAGTTAGAAAGAAAACTATGAAGGAAGAATGAAGCAAGAGGAGGATGCATGACATGTTTCAAACATAAGGAAAAAGTTTGATTTAGACTAAATTTTGAGGTGTTTGTCAATTCTTTGTACACAATTTCAACTGGGAACTATAACCAAACATTACAACGAAAAACTGAAAGAGAAGGCTGCGGGATAGGAAACATAAAGAAAATGTGGACTCAGATCTCACCTTTCCTTGCCTCAGTAGGGTTGGCACACACTTTACCCCCTAGCTTTAAGAACTTATCAACCAAAGGACTGCCTGCCTGTTGATACCACATATCAAAACCACCAACCATAGAGGGGTTACAATCTTAAGCAGATAACAGTGAGAAAAATAAGCAGACGAACGTAGACAGAACACAGGTTGTCCACTTTCTTTCAGGTTGAATATAGAACTATATGTCATATGATGAACCATGAAAATCATCCTAGCCCCAATTTTAGAGATCAAAGAAAGAAATTTAACATCTCTTTTTATAAGTGGAAAGAAAATTTAACATATTTGATATTCTATAATTCTGTAAACAAAATTATCTACAATTCTGAAACACAATCAAACAAATCTTCAAGTAAGCTAATAGTAAATGGAAAATTTTCCAAAGCAACTCTTCACTAACACTGATCAATATCAGGCATTGAAAACGTAAAGCGCTTTTCTTAATATCTACTTTCTTAAATCACGACTTCCTTGGATCAAAAATGTTTTGTTAGTTTCCTCTCCAGACAAAACAATAAATAAATTGCACCAATGCAGTAAAAAAAAATCCGATAAGTACTAATGCAGTAAATACTTAACTCACACTTAAAATTGTTCAATTTTGAACATTTTTCTGAGCTACCATGTGTCCTACATACTCTGGATGGAAGAGAAGGGTGGAGCATATCAATTGAAAGACAAACTGAATTAGATAAACTTATGTAATGTGTACAGAATGAAGCAGGAAACGGTCTTTTCTTGTCTAACATTACTGTTTAATCTAAGCGTTCAAATTTTACATACTCTCAAAGTTGAAGTATCACTCTAACTGCGTCATATGTGTCCTAAAATGTATTCTTGAAAATCTGCTTCTTCTGCAAGAATGCTTCTCTTTTTATGTATCCGATACAGACTAATGGTGCAGAGGCTATCTACATAGTCTTAAACAGTAAGCACATTCAAATCAATTTTTTTCCCAATTGTCATGACTAGAAGAAAATGTGCTATGTTTTAGAAACCTGAAGGCACTGAATAATGTACACGCACCCCCCTCCACCCACCCACCCACCCTGCCCACACCCCAAAAATTAAAGAAAAGAAAGTGAAATCATCTAAACCGTTAAACTAAACACTATTTAATTTTGTTAGATGTTTAATTTAAGATCTTCATCAATCATTGCCTGAATCTGCTTCATCAACATATTCTCAAAATTGAAATATCCACTCTAACTCTGCTTGATATGTTTCCTAAACTATATTGTTGAAAATCTGCTTCTTGTGCAAGAATGTTTCTCTTTTTATGTCCTATACAGACTAATGGCTGCAGAGATTGTCCACAAATTCATAAACAGTAAGCACGTTAAAATCAATTTTTTTCCCAAATGGAAATATAAATGTGATAACATCAAATAAACCACCCATAAAAACTTGCTATTAGAATTTAGAAACCTCAAGGCACTGCATAATGTACATGCATCCCACTTACTCCCCAAAATTCGAAAAATAAAAAAGTAAAATCATCCAAATCGTTAAACTAATTATTAAATTTTTAATTTAAGATCTTCATCAATCATTGCCTGAGTCTTTTATAATGATCTTGATGAAAATACACTGATCTCATCAGAAGAAAAACAACTGCTAAGTACTAGAATGATCGAAAATAAAGAAATTAGAATCAGAAGAAAAACATGATCAAACTACAAGAAGAACTTGAATTTATTAACAAAAAAATAGAAAGAAACCTCGAATGCCTGAACAGAGTGACCAGAACGAAGAAGAGAAGTAGCCAATTCCAAGCTGATATCATCCAATCCGACGAACCCAACTACACTCGGAATATCCATTACTGAAAGCACACAGAAACTACAAAAGTGTTTTTCTTTTGTTCAACACCTTATGCGTTTGGGGTTGGTACTTGGTTTGGTAGTAGTACTATTTATATAAACAAGTTGACGCGCTTGTTTATTTCATTCATGTGTCAACAGGCTCCAATATCAAATATATTTATATTTATATTCATTCATCTACCAGTGGCAGGTATATTTTTTAACTGTAAGTTTAGTCAGACGGTATTTTTTACGCAAACATAAATATATGTAAGAAAAATCACAATTTTTTTTAAACAAATACTATTAAATTATAAATTCTTAATTTTTCCTGACACCACCTGCCACGAAACACTATTTCAAGGTAGTGCAGAGTGCAGAACCAAGTACTGCTAGTAATATAATATCTTACGCGCAAGGTAGTCAAGTTGGTGTAGCAGTAGAGCGCGGGATCGCAAGGTCACGAGTTCGATCCCCTGCATAAACCTTCTTGGTTGAATCTGTCACACATGGTTTGTCAAGTGTGGTTAATCGGTGCGTGGTTTGCGGCTATTACATCCGAATTTACCCTGTCTTTTCGACACATGGTTTGTCAGGTGTGGTTTGCGCTTATTAATCGATCAGGAATTTCTCTTGTACTGAAAGAGTAGCGGCTCCTTCAGAAATAATAATAATAATAATAATAATATCTTGACATGGTCCCCTTTCCCATTATGATTTCTGCCTATCTTTCATTTTATTTTATATTTTCCTTTGAGGTTCTGCTGCTATGGAGGACCATTATTTATTGCAACCTTTAATTCATGCTTGAAGGTTCCTCTATATATATCCCTTTCTTTTTTTTTTAGCCAATAAGTTTCTTTCATTTGGCATATTATTTACCCAAAAAGATACAGTTAAATTTATAAGTAATTTTAATAATATATGAATAGATTTACAAATAAATTTGATAAATAATTAATAATAAATAAGTAAATAAAAATAGTAAGCAAATAATTAGTCTGGAATGTCGTAATCTCTATTGTAATTGAACTGAAAGTTTGGTCCGATCCTTCGCTAAACTGCTTCGGGTCTGAGATAATAATAAGAGCAAACAAGAGCACTTTTGAATATAATTATATGAGTTTCTACAATGAGAATGAGATGCTCTTCCAACATAAATGTTGGGTTCTTTATATAGCTAACAATACAAGGTATTTATGCCCAAGAATCACTCCATCATTAAATGATATTAAATAATAAAAGCAGTCACTTAATGAGCAAATGGTAATGTCTGACGCCATATTCGGGATGGGTAGGCGATGAGCTTATTCGGTCTTTCACCCGATGTTGTCAGGTTCGATCACTACTCGGTGTCATCTGGTTCGGTCACCGCCCGGTCTTGCTACAACACCTGAACTTTCCACCGGTGTAAATTATTATTTCCTTCTACTTCCATTCTCAAACCATGCCACGTGTCGTGCCAATTTTCACCGTATAGAGATAGTCCCCACACTTTCCGAATCAAAGTTTACCGAAGTGATGGAAAGTGAAATGACGTCTTCGATATCTTCTCTTGCAAGCATCCTTTCAAATTACTTCGAAACGGGCGAGAAAATGAAACAATTGCAATTCTTAAAATCTGACTCACGTCTTATCGCGACTTCAGACATGTGTCACCTTCTCTTTGAACCGTCACTTCGGTTCATGAACCAAGGTGTTTCATAATGATGACGACGTCCCTATAAAACCCCATTTTCTTTCTTTTCTCAAATTTTACCTTTTGGTAAATTTTCTTTAATCCTTCGAGCAATCAACATTCCAATCTCCATAACTTTCTCAAATCTTCAAATCTTCAAACCTTCGTATCTTCAAAACTACATACCTCCAAATATTCAAACTTACATGCCTTCATCACCATGACAAAATCTACTCGATCTTCTTCCAAACAATCATCTTCGGCAACTTCTCTACTGCCGGTTTCTGATAAAACCACTGACGCAGGTGACCCCTCTAAAGTTCAGGCCATTACTGAACCCCGAGCCTTTGATATGCTCCTATCAACTTTCCACTTTGACACTGAATTCACCGTTCAAACGGCCTTCAAAAAATCCGACCGAGGGGGAGGAGGCTGGAAGTCTTCTATCAAAACCTCCGACCTCAAAAGAGTGTTAGATGAATGTGGTTGTAAAGATCTCTCCGAGATCATTGTTCTTGGCTCGGACGAAGACATCACCACCTCCAGGTCCGGGTATTCTAACGTATACCTACATTTTCACTTTCAAACTTGTCCCTCCAATCGACGACGTGATCCTTGAGATGTACAGGACTTACAATATGTGTCTTGCATAAATTGGTCCGCCTGTCTGGAGGATCGTAACATCTCTCCGTTTCTTGGCCAATTTATAAGTGTTTCACTTTGGATCATTTGATCCGTTTATATGTGCCTCGATTATTTCATGTCGGAATCGTACAGTTGTCCAAACGAGGTAAATTCCCCATCCTCTCGAGCGTCAATGAAAATCGAGATCGAGGTTGGATGAAATGTTTTGTTGTGGTCCCTAGCGCAGAAATCATCACTAATTCACAATAATTCAAAGTTTCAAACCAACATCACGCACGATAATTACAAACCAACAGTAAGCAAACATCATCAACATAAGCAAAAAATGCAATTACAATAATTCAAACTAACAGTAAGCAAAAAATAAATAGTCTTCTTCATAATCATAAATTAATTACAATAATTCATTCAACATCATCATAAGCATCGCCATCGTCATCATCACTAGATTTTTCTTCGTTTGTCCCTTCACCTACATAAATAAAAAATAAATATTAATAAAGCAAAAATAATATAAATTATTTTAAAAAGACAAATATATATATGTATACAATATCCGCAAGAACCCAATCACGAAGGCAAACCAAAGCTTGCACAATTTTTGGTTTCAAAGAACTTCTAGTAGCTGATATTATTTCCCCACCAATGCTAAAAGCATATTCATATGCTACAGTTGAGACAGGAATGGTTAAGAGATCACGAGCCATTACTGCGAGAATTGGATATCGAGCTGAAGACTTATACCAAAAGTCCAAAATATCGAAATTATCATCCCTAGGACGATTTGGTTCCTCTAAATACAAATCCAACTCACTTTTACCCACTGCATTGTGTTCTATCTCTGTAGTCACAAATACATCATAATCTTCAAAATCCGATAAAGTATCTTGAGTAATAAAATTGCCACCACTAGTACCAGATCCATCTACACTATTATGTACATTTGTGTCACTATCAATGGCCTTTTTATACTCCTCAAACCATACCTTAATAGCGTTCATGATACGATCAATATGCCTTTGACAACCTTCATCCCCATGCATCTTAACAATACAATACTTTAAAAATGTCATTTTATATCGGGGGGTCCAAAAATGTAGCACAGCTCAATGGAATGTTATACTCACTCCAATACTTGTTAAATTTGCATCGCATATCGCTTAACATATTACCTAAAAAGTTATCTTCAATCTTAGAAAGGTCAAGCAAAGCTTTATAAACTTTCCATACTCCTAAAACATAAGAATTAGAAGTTGGATTCTTTGAAGCTGAAAATAAGTTAGTCACATCATAAAATACTTTTAAAAACTTGTGAACTTGACTAACTTTGTCCCAAGAAGTAGGTGGAGGAGCCAATTCCTTAACCTTCACATCTCTAGCAGCAACATATATGAACACATCCTTGCAGTGAAGGACATGATCCATCAACATATAGGTAGAGTTCCACCTCACAGGAGTATCAAGTCTAAGCCTTTTAGCAACTCGCAAGTTAAACATTTTTTCAACAATGTCAAAAAAGTTTTTTCGTCTAGTGGAAGACCTATCAATGCACTTTACCATATTTCTAATGCTCTCAAGTATTTCTCCAATATGATTCAATCCAGACTGCACAATTAAATTCAAAACATGTGCACAACATTGAACATGAAAAAAACTTCCACCATCAACAAGAGAATGCTTGGAAAGAATATGACTTTTAATCAATCTCATCATCGAAAAATTATATGTAGCATTATCGATTGTAATTGTAAGAACTTTGTGCTCCAAGTTCCATTGACCCAAAAACAAGATTAACTCATCAGAAATACAAGTAGAATCATACGGAGGAACCAATGACCTAAATCTTATGATTCTTTTTTGCAAACACCAATTAAAACCCACAAAGTGGGCAGTCACACATATATATTATTCCCTAGTATATTTGCATTTCCAATTACCAGTTGTCAAACATACCTTTTCAGGAGCCTTAGCAATAAACTCTTTCAAATTATACATCTCCTTCACAAATATGGCAAATAACTCTCTCGTGGTTGTTTGTCTACTAAAAGGTTTAAATTGCGGGTTTAACCTTCTATCCATTCTCCTAAATCATCTCTTTTGTACTGTAATAAATGGACGCATTTCTTCAATCAAGTAAAACATGATAACTATTCTACTCTCAGAATCATCATACTTAACTTTGTTTAAAATAGTGGAACCATCAACATTAGTTTCGGCAGACAACATGTATTGTTTAATATCTTGATGCATCTTATGAGGACATCTTTCTAAATGACGTTTCAAATGCGAAGTTCCATGCTTACTATTAGCAGACAACTCACGCTTACAATGATTGCATCTAGCTTTAGTCATCTCAAAGTTAGCCCAAATTTTTTTCTCAAATTCAGTCCAAACACCAGATCATTTTTTATTCTTTAAAACTTGATTATATTCAATAAAACCATCATATGTTTCTTTTGCTATATATGCATTAGAGGTACTTGTAGAATTGGCGTTGTTGTTTTCGCAAGCCCATTTCATATTATAATTGAATTCTGACAAATAAAAATTACAAAATTAATCACATGTATATTGTAAATTTCACAACTCCAACAGGTAATTTTTGGCTTTGAAAAATCTAATTTCGATGCAGAAAGCAGAAAGAATATCAAAGAAAGCATATGCAAAAATTGGCAGAAAGCTGAAAGCTTTTCAACACCAACAAAAGGAAGGAAGCGTAGAAGAAGCCCAACAAATTTTATTATCTATGAAGCCCACATGCAGAAAGCAGATGCAAAAACCTAAGATCTTTCAGTTCGCCTGGTTCTCTCTTGCCTGCCCATGGATTCAACAACAGTTCGAAAGGTTGCCCTATTCGGGAATCTACGTAGAAGAAAAGAACAAAAGGGAGAAATATGGCGTAGAATAAGCTATTGCAGAGAAAGAATGGAACTTACCTATGAATTGCAGAGACCGGATTGAAGTGAAGAGGATATGGGTGCGGCTGATTGTAAGAAATGAATGTTTGCGGCTGCTGAAGGTTATCCCTTCACTTATATAGTGAAGGGTTAAGTGACTTAAGTCACGCTTGGAGTCACCTGGTCGTCACTTCATTTGGGTTGGCCTGATCGACAGGATAAAAAATATGATCTAGCCCACGACCATGATCGGGTCCCCGCTGGGTGGTCGAGTTGGGCTGAAAGCGGGTCCCAGGCAGATAGAAGTCTAACCGTAAGTACTCAAAACTCTTTTTCTTTTCAATTTAGATAACTTGCCTTTTAATCTTCTCTTTTTCTATCTTTTCAGTCGTTCAATGGATTTCGGCTCATGTGGACAATCTCCATACTTTGGTCGAGAAAATAATCAACAGTTATCCACAAAAGAAGCGAACATGGAAAGAACTTTCTAATAATCGATGGGTAGATTGAAACCACAGTTGATATTCGCTTAACTCATTTTTTAGCTTCAATAACAACCTTGTGCACTTTTTCACTTCCTCCATTTTTTGAACTTGCAAGTCTATCAAAGGACTCCTCGACCCTGAAGTCCAACCCTTTTGTTGCTCCAACTGTCCCTGATCCGATATTTGATCCGGCCGGATTCGTTCAGTGTATCACCAAAGTACCAAAAAAGAAATCCTCCAAACCCAAATCCTCGAAGCCTCCGAAATCACCTTCGGTTGGCTCAAAATGAAAAAGAGCTTCGGAAGCTGGTGGTCCTTCCCGAAGTCAAGACACCGACATCTCACCAAAAGATGTTTGGGTGAGAAAGGCTACCACCACCATCACTTCGGCAGAAGACACCCTACCGAAGTTATAGATGAGCAAGTTGCCACTGAAGCAGCCGAACCGATTCTGATGTCAATCGATGTCGCAGCTACACCTTCCACCACACCACTGGTCACCAAGCCAGTCATCATCAAAGATGACGATGAAGCCACGGATGAGGAACCATTAGCTAAGAAACCTAAAAATTCTACTTCAACTCCTCATCCATCGTCACAATCGGCCTAAAACTTTGGACAAGAAGATTTTGACTGGATCTTTGATGAAATCGGTACCTCCACGACCCTAGCCAAGCGAGCGACTACCGATGGGTTTGCTCACCTTGTCATTCCTCAGAAAATGACCAAGTCCACCTGAACTCCCAGGAATCATGCTAGCTCCCGGTCCAAGCTCGTGAACGTCTTTTCGGCCCCAAGTGTGGACCCAAGGAAAATGAGATCTGCCACCATTTCTTTCCCCGAGGACACAAACTTCTTGTCTCGGCTGGTTGGGGTTGCCAATTACATAAGGCCCCTCATATCGGAGTCTGATAGGGAGAAAATGAAGAATGTTTCTTGGAAGTGCCTTTTAAACAAGGTCATACATGCCTTCAATAGACTATGTGTTCTTTTTTACTACTTAAATTGGCACTTGTATTATTTTCTCATTTCTAACCTTCCCTTGATTTGCAAATTTGCAATAATCTGTTCTAGTCGGTGAGGGCTTCATTTGATGCATGGATGAAAATGAGCACCTCAAAGGGCAACTGGATGCCCAAGATAAAGAGATCAAGCACTTCAAAGGGCTTCTTCAACAGAAAAAGGCCCAACTGCAGCAAGTCCGTGACTTGCCCATTGTCTGGTTGAGCTGGACCGGGTCAAGGGAGACTACCTATAAGCAATGAATAACCTCGAGCTTGTCACCGAGGAAAATAGAGTTTTTGACGAAGAGAATGAAAAACTCTCCCAAGACGTCAAAGTCCTCACTCAAGAGCTCAGGGAACAAGAAGAGGTTCGGCACTACCAAGCTCAACAAATGGAATGCCTGAATGCTGAACTCGACCGCCTTAATATCGAGCTTGCGCAATGGATATGGATTAGGCCGCCGACCTTGTTGCACTGAAGATGGCTCAGGATCAAGCCAACCAACAAGCCCAAACCAACGAAGGGCTAAAAATGAGCTCGAGGCATCGAACTAAAAAATGGTCGTTGTTTTGAAGAATAAGCAGTTGGGTACTCATGATCCATCCAGGCTCATAAATTGTCATGTACTCATGTAATGACAGGCCGTTCCAATCGAGCACTCTCGCATAGTAATTCTGTACCATTTTGTGCACCAAGCACTTTAGAAATATGACGTGATTTAAGAAGGTATAATACATATAACTGAAACATAATGGTTAAGAAATATGTGCTATATGAAAATGAGATACAACATGTAGATAGTTAACAAAGTAAAAGACTAGTTATGTAAAATGGTTGTGAAGGCAATAACGTTATCGAGAGTGGATGTCAATAAGATGAATATTATGGAAATGCAAGTATTAAATTAAATGTTCGGATGTACAATGTTGGAGCCTTGGAGGTGATCCTATGGGATCGAGGGTGCAAAGTGCAAACAGTACACTTTGATGACAAAAATGGGAGACTGGATCATGAGATAATTTGATCACATCTCATGTAGACATTCACATACACAAGTACATAAGTGCATACTACAAAGATCGAAGAAACCAAAAATTAACAAAATAAATCTAAAACTACATAAAAATAAGTTGTTTCAATGGTTTACAACATATCATAATTAATACGCATTTGACAAGAATAGCACATAATGCCTACATATGATCCATATAGATAATGCCAATTAGTTTGAATTAAAAGTATTTGTAATGAGTCTTCCCGTCATTATTAGAGAATATATGTTTGTATAATAACAAGAGTGAGATTTATAAAATATACAATTTTAGAAAGATACTTTTGATTTGTCTTGTAAGACACAATTGATTACAATTCACTTCAATAGAGTAGAATGAATAAATAGCAAGCCTAATTAATTTGAGGTTTAAGTTTAGTACGTGGAATGATTGAATAATCACATTCATTGTGGTCATAAGCTCTGAATTATATTTTCTCCACTTAAGTCCCGATTAATAATTTTGAAGTTTTCATTGTGTCGGTCATAATAAAAATTAATGTCAAAATCATTAGTTGTAAACTGTAGTTCCACAAGACAAGGTTTGAAAATAAAAAGACAAGTGAGATGTGATGTATCAACTATCAACCAACAAGAGTGGTAAAAAATAGGACGAGAATCACATTCTGTTGGAGGGTAAAACAGTAAACACAAAAAAAGTTATGTATTCTTTTTTTCCTCTTACAGATCCAAACAAGAAGGATTGAATTTCAATGGATTGTGAGAGATCACTCTGTCACTTACAGTATCTCATTGCTCTTTTAAGTCATTTGCAAAGAAGTTTACTCGCCATTTGACAAAAAATTGTGGAATTAGAAGAGAAAGATATACGGCTTATTTGCTGTCCCACTTATTAAAGAAGATGACATAGAAGTCGCACACTTACTTGAGCAGTGCGGGAGACTGGGGAATGGATGCCTCTTTTCTCTTCTTTGAAGTCTACAACAAACAAGTGGGAGAAGCAGAATTCGAACCTACGTAGAAAAACTTCAACAGATTTACAGTCTGCCGCTTTTGACCACTCGGCCACTCTCCCCTTCCCGGGCCGCTTACCTGTCAAGATAAGAATAAGTTATGTGTACATTTTACCTTTTTAAACTCTACTTATGGAATTACATTGGATAATTATGTTGGATATTGTAAAGCAATACGGGAAGTAAATAAATATTACAAGTGTTCGAAAGGATAAACAAACAGGCAATGTTTAGAACTGTCGCAAGCTTGTTGAGTCTTGAATCTTGATAACCTGAAATCAAGAAACACTAAATCTGGATCGTTATAACTATGTGCTGAGTCGAGTGATTGCACTCTGTCCTTAAGACAAGATTGCCCCGTATATATGCGTTTACGTTAGCGGGCAATAGTCTCCCAAGATAAAACAACACTTTAATCTCAATGCTACAAAACAAATAGGTTGAGTCGGCAAGAAAACAAAACACTTAAACGCTTTTGAAGAAATGAAAAAGGAAGGAAGAATTTCTGTTTTCATCCAACATTTTTGGACTGACTTTCTCTTCTGTTTTGTCTCTGTGTATATAGTGTGTCTCAGATTGTTTCTGCTGTGTATATTTTGTGTGTATTTTGTCACTGCCAAATGAGCCAAAGACACGATATATAACCTGAGAGATCGCTTCAACCCGCCCCAAGATACATGGTCATTTAAGGTCATTGAATGAGGGAGTAAAACTGAAAAGTAATGGTTGTTTATGACCATTGAAGGAGGGTGTAATTCAGCCAAGTAATGGAGGGAGTTCCAACTGTAGACATAAACTTTCTGCCTTCCGTCGTTCCCAAATTCAACTTTCCAAAAACTCTAGGGACCAAACTGTAAATATTAAATAATTTGGGGTCCAAAGAGATAATATCAGAAAGTCCCAAGCCCGAGCCCGGACGGGCGGCGGTGGCGCGCGTGTGTGCTTAGCCTTGAACCCAAGCACATCTAGTTCCTCTCTCCTTTAAACACATGAGTTACCCCTTAGGATCCCAAACCCTTAGCCAATTAAGAGACTTATAAAGAGAGCAATTCTTCTTTTTCCCACCGATGTGGTAGATTTGTCTCACACCATATTTCCATGCCCCAAACACCTTACTTCGTGGACCAATATCTCTTTCATTTCTCAACGAAATTTGACGATTATTGGCCCTACGGTCATCTACTCACTTAGTAGATTATGCACGTGTAGAGAGACAAAGCCTCCAACATGCGGAACCCTAGTATTTAATTCATGAAATATGAGTGGACGCACCTCCCCACCAAAGACAAATTTCCAACAAATTATTATTATGGTATAGACATTTATTGAAAGTAAACATGGTTATTATGCACTATCTAAATTCTAAGGAGAAACAAGCCAATGTGTAAATTTTCTAACAAATAAAAATTACAAACACAAAGAAGATTGGCTAATTTGAAAAAATTTGTCCAAGGAGATAGAATTTATTCTCCTTGAATACTTAAGCATATAACATATGATAGATACTATTAAGGAGTCGTTTGGATATGATTTAAAATTGTGAGATAAAATTATGATGATTTAAAGTTGAAGTTTTGTTTGTACATGTAATTTGAATTTTTTAAGTTGTATTTTTTTATAGACATACAAATTATGAAAACTATCAAAACTTTCTCATACAATCTTACTAAATGAACAATTTATAATTCATAACAAAATTAATACGCTACTAAAAGACCTTTTAAAAAAAATACAATATAAATTGATCTTAATTCAATAAAAAGGAAATTTAACATGAATAGTAATATAACTACTCTTTAATATAATTCTTCCACATGGTACAAACAATCTCTTCACGTCGAGCATGCATTTTCCGATCAGATGAACTAACATTGTTACTTTGAGCCGGTTGTTGGTCAATATCATTAGCAACTATAAATTTATGGGTCATTTTTTATAAAATATAAATTTATGATCAAGTTTTACATTTAAAAAATTTGAAATCGAGATTTGAAATTCAAATCATTCATTTTTTGATAATTTGAGATTTAAATAGTGATATGAAGTTGAATTTTATGTAAAATACATAAATAAACAATGATTTAAAATAATGACATGAAATCATTACATAACGTACAAATAGGTTGGGATTAATCAGGAAAAAAGGTGAAAAAATGGAAATCATTTCCACCAAGACGAACATGGACTTTTTGCTCCACTCCTCCACCAAGAAAGGTATGATTACATAGTGTGCCCCTAATTTACCCCCCACTCAAACGCCCACCCCACCCCACCTGCAGGACCAGTACTGATGCACAAGAATCATACTGTAAACCCAACAATATTTCCAGGGTGATAGTACTGCAGTCTTACCCCTTTTTGCTTATCCTCAAAACTATTTGTTATATTTTCCAGTGAATTGAAGCCCTAATTTGGAGCAATGTTAGATCCACCAAGTGATTTGGTACCACCACCTTCTTCTCCCACGATTTCATCAGTTTCTTCGTCTGATCTCTGAAAGTATGTATGTCATAGAGACAATTATTATTAGGGACAAAACGTACTTGAATACATTTGTATTATTAATAAGATTAATATATTTATGACATTTGCAATTATTGAATTATTATCTGATTGTTTGTAATTATTCATTAATGTGCATCCATTGAGCTTACGTTGTCATTAATAGAGTGAAATATTGATGATAGAGTGTAACTCTAAAGTAGTCTCGACTAATGATCATCGAGAATGAAATATTAATGATATGTTATAAGTCGACATGTGATCTCCATCACATTTTTTGAGAATGTAATATGTCTTACCTGCTACTAGTGATAGTTACTAGTGTTTGACACATGAATACTTTTGGAAAGTATTGGTATACCATACTAATAAACTATTTGTTATACATGTCTAGAGTGTTATCAGCGTGTGGGAGATAAAAGTCATTTGACTTGAGGTAAATACACACCTTGTTTACAGAGTAATGTACTTTGACCCTATCCTAAGCTTAAACTCCTTATAAGATAAGATAATGCGTGTGTTGGGTGCATTATGATGTAAACTAAGGTGGTAGTTGATCCAATAATATGATTCATTCCTCGATTGGATATTCGAGAGAGTACTTAACTTCTCAGTAATATTAGGTCGACCAACTCATTGGTCAATGCAAGAGACATATTTAGAATATGATCTAGTTGTCGACTAATATAGATGAGATAAAGTGATCAAGCCGTTTGGATAGACACATGACAAATTTTAAGCTTGATCGAGTGTGTCGCGAATGAAAGAAATTTATCATCTCACATAAATGTTATGTTTGTTGGATTCATGTAAACGTACTTCATATATTGAGTTCGTCATACGGCGCATTCTAGGAGTTCTGTATGAACCTTAATTGAATTATTGTCAAAATATATGAAGACCTATGGGATCACACTATGTTCATTGTCTCTTCGATCTAAGGGTATATTGAGAAAGTATTAAATATTCGATTTGGAATCGAGATATTTAAATTGATAATAATGAGATAATTTCTATTAGATGAAAATTATTTAATTAAGTCAAAATTGAATTTTCGATTTAATTAAATGTGTTGAATATATTAACAAAAACGAGGAGCGTCGTTGGACGTAAGGCGCTGCAGCGCATACTAGGTTGAGCCATGGCGCTGACCCGACAGTGGGCCCAATCAGACTGACCCACCGCATCTCAAATTTTGGGACAGGCTTAGAGCCCAACCCTAATATGAATTTGACCTAAATTTTACGATATATACAACACTACCCCATTGATTACAATACAATTATTTTATTAAACAATTCTAGACTTAGAGACTAGCATAAAACTCTTTCAAATCTCTGTCAAGATTTTCTGACAAGATTTCTAGGGCAAGATTTCTGGCTAGAAGGAATTGTTGGGATAAGTAAATAAAATTTTAAACTTATGATGTGCTTTACTTATGTGTTTTAAATCCAATAAAACACTACAATCACGACACTGAGGCAGTACTAGTTATTGCTCAATCACTTTTAATCTTTTGCATAATATGTGAAATGTGTTTGATATTTACGTTATACGGTACGAGCAGTCTACAGGTTCATTTTTTCATGATCGGAGTATAACTTTAGGGACGCTTATGGGAGTTGCATTCCAGGCGATCACGTTTAGAGCTCCATCGATGACTCAAAATCGTCAGTCAAGCGTTGAGACCTCCGTCGGAAATCGAAGAAGAGTTGAGTCGCGGCGGCGGAAGAGGAGGAGCACCGTCATTGCCGACGGCGGAGGTGGTGGAGGCTTTGCAGGGGCGAGTGCGATTCCAAGGCTGCGTCACTCGGAGAGTATCTCGAGGTCGAGCGGAGAGGAGACGGATCGCTTGACGGCTGTTCAGCGGCAGCAGCGGAGCTAGAAGGTGTTGTTATCGACGCGGCGCCGTCAAACGGAAGAACGTTATTCGCCGACGGGAGAGTTCTACCGCCGGTGGAAGTTAAAGAAGAGTCATCGCCAGCGGGAGCGTTAGGGTTGTGTAGATTCTCGGTGGCGTCGCTATCGGGAATCTGTGGTCGTGGTGCGGGTTGCGTTGGATAAGCATAAGATAGATTTGTCATTAAATTTTTGATTCGTGATTAATTAGTGTAAACTTGGTCATTAAATATAGTCCTTAAGAAGAAGCATGAACGCAGAGAATCAGAAAAGAATACAGTAAATCGTTCTTTATTAGCCACTGTTTGTTTATTCTCATTTTATCTTACTTCACTTGTATTACCCAGACATCCTGGAGGTAATAACACCGATCCTTCAACAACTATCACCAGGTAAATCGCGGGATGTGCTCCGGTGGTCAGTTTTCTGAGAGCGTACAACTGATCAATGAGACAAGGTCAAATTCTCCAACATGCAGAATTTTTTTGTGCTTGCGAAAAATCGAACCCACGCTGTCCTATGCCAGAGCGCCTTATAGCGCCCAGACTTTGTCATTGGATTATGCCTCGGAGGACCTCATTTTATCTTTATTGTCATGATATTTTGGATTTATTTTACTAAAGTAAAGGCATGTTGCCACCTAGTAGTATTTGTCTTTTGGAAGGATGCGAGAAAGGAGGGTAAGAAAAAAGGGAAAATACAATATTGGATGAATTACAATTTACAAGTAAAAATTTATTTCAACCTTTTCAAATGGTACTTTATTTTTCTTTGACATTCACGATTTTGAAGTTGTTCATCTACTGTTTGAAGTAATTATAGCTTCTTTTCTTTTTATAAGTGTTGTGGTTCCATCATAATATAAGTACTATTACAAAATTGAAGAAACACCCTTTAGTGGTGATAAGTCACAAACTGGAATCGAGCACTGTTGAAGCAAAAGTTATGATAACAGGCATAATAAACACCAATGTCTGAAACAGCAAGCAAACTGTGTTGCTGCAAAAGCTTTTACACAAGCAGATTTGAGGCTGAATGCTAAAATCTGACAAAAAAGTAATTCATGGGTGACAATTACCTAATCCACTAAACTCTACATGTACAAATTTGATAATGAGTGATGGTAAGATTCGAACGCAGAATCTCATCTGTTTTGATACCATGTTAAAATACGTCATCATATTATTTAAAGTTTTATGTTTTTAGTAAAAAAATATTTTTATTTACCTAAGTACGTATTAACATAACCTATTATTTTGAGCTTTCGCATTGGATCCCAATCTAGTACTATGAATTTTAAATAATCTTATTCTAGCCCATCTTATTCTAATAATATTTCCAACAAATCACATCAAAATATTAGTCTCCGAGAATTGCAGAAAAAGGTTGAGGTCAAGACAAAACGAAAATGGATTTTAGCTACCTCGTTTCTGTTTCTGTTTCATTTTTCTGTCTTCTTATGTTGAAATCTTTGACCGAGCACGTTATCTGATGAACCAGTCACGTGTATGGTTCGTGTATCTCATAGCGGATCAACGAAAACAGCTGGCCCAAGAAAATATTGCTGGGCCCAGTGATGTTTTATATGGGCTTACGTTCTTCGTTTGATGGGCTTAGTCTCAATTTCACTCCTTTCAATTTTTCGAATTTCTCCACGTTTACGGAATGAGAATTAATGGCATTTCACATGCCGTGCAATATTAATATGACCACTGTTGTTTTCTGCCTTCCTCGGACTAGTGAATGGTGTCAGGTTAGTTATTGATTTATAAATAGGATATTTCATTTCTATGTTTCGATGTAAACGAGTTCAATGTCGTACTATGTAAGAAGTAGTAATTTTCCCTCTCATAATAAGTGTCACTGGGCGTCCGTATTCGCCAGAAAATTTTATACATGTCATCTGTGGCAGGTACAATTTCAACATTTATACCCGTCTAGGCGGGTATATTCCTAAATTCACATCCGCTCCACCATTCAAATGGATATCTATCACCCGTCAATACCCGTCAACCCTATTTTATAATCAATGATGATATAGTGGGTTTGAAATAGGAACTAGCAAAAAGAAAAGCCAACCCACCAAACTTCAACCAATTTTTGCCCAATTCCCAATCTCAGAATACCAATTTTAAAGCTAAAAACTTAAATCTTTACCAAACTCAACAAAAATTAACCAAGAAAATAAAAACCCTCACACAAAATCTACAAATACATATTAATTCACTAAAGAAAATACCTCATCGTCCCCATCAGGTTTCTTCTGGAACCAATTGATATTCAACACCTATACAAAATGAAAACATAAATTCAAGTGATCAGGCACATAGGTCTTGTACAAAAACAACAGATCTAATCATAATACACAAGGATACCCAAAAAAAAAAAAAGAATTAAAGTAGGGTATTCGGGGTGTACTTCGGCTGTAGGTTTTTTTATTTGCCATTGGGCTTATGGGCGTGTAAGTGAGTAGGGTTTTTTGTTATTGGTATTGGGCTTATGGGCTTACGGCCGCTATAACTATTACTGGGCTTATGGGGCGGGGGAGGTGGGTCTAATGCGGTATAACTGCAAATCCATCACCTACCCGCCACCCGTGGCGGGTACATTTTCAATACCCATACCCGCCTATTACTGGCCAAATTTATACCCATTCCCGCCCCAACTGGGGCGAGTGCAGTGCGAAATTCGCAAAATTATACCCACCTGGGGCGGGTGCAGTACGAAATCCGCAAAATTATACCCACCTGACATTCCTAAGTGTCACCTTAGCAGAAAAAAATTGTCTCAAATAGATGTCACCTTAAGAATTCAAGACATAAATTAGCTACTTTGTTCCAACTACATCCTTAGACAAAAACTAACAAGTGCTTTATTCAAAAAATATTTACTGACAAGTTCTCTATTAAAGATATAAATGATTACTACCCATGCATGCTCTAATCAAGAGGGAAAAATAATTTATTTTTATTAAATAGGGTAGTTTGGTAAACTTTACATTGTATTATTGATTTCTTAATATGTGTTTTTTTGCTAATGTGACACTTATTATGATATGGAGGGAGTAGTAATTAAAAGCAATCACATTGTTTTTCTATTTTAATTAATCACGTGTTATGATAAATGAGTTTTTATGTAGTTAAATAAAATATGTAAAATACAAATTTAAAGACTTAAAAAGGTAATTTCATTGTTTATTCAGTGGCATAGTTGTACTGTTCAATGGAGGGGGTTTAATTCTCCTTTTTGAATTGGTGAACTATTTATGATCTATTTTCTATTGTTTATTATGAATAGAATATTTTGGAAGTGATAAAAAAATCGAACAATTTGAAAAAGATAACGTGTAAGTTTACTAGCTTCGTATATTCTTTTAGTTCCTTATCGAACAAGAAACATACTTCAATAGTAGTGCTGATGGACCGAGATTATTATCTTAAAGAATAGTCTGAAGTAAATCGGAAAGCTGAATATAAAAAAACATATTTCAAGTTGACCATATATAAACTCTTTTAAAAATAACTTTCTTTTATTGTTTGTGGAAATATATAAAAAAATTAAGTATCCAATACTCCACATTCAGCCAACCTAAAAACAGAAAATTTCATTTGACTTCATTTAGGACCTGCTTCAAATTCGTGTCTCATTAAAAGCAAGTGAATTAATAAATGCAAAAAATTATTCTCATTTAAATCGTAATACTAAAATTAATTTTAATCCATGTGCGTTATTTATAAAATGGCAATTTATTCATCACATCAGTCGAAGGAAAATTACTGATGAATTTCCATCACATCAATCGATGATATAGTACAAAATCTCAACTTAACAGTTGTAATAAAAGTGTGAGCCCATGACACGTGGGCATCAAACTTACTTATAAAACATCCATTTCTCAGGGTTGAAATATCAATTTCTCAGGGTTGAAAACATCAATTTTCAGGTACAAGAAAATCAAATATGGTGATTACAAAGTTACAAAATTGGCAAGAAATTTCCACTGATTCAACCACCATGACGTGTGCTGGAAATTTAAACACTCCCTCAGTTCCAAAATAAGCATTGCGTTAACTTAAAATTTATCCTAAAATAAATATTATTTTAAAGGTTCAAGATCAGAGTTAGACAATTATTTCCAATTAAACTCTTAATGTTATAGAAGTAATTATTTTTAATACGCATAGTTCTCAAAAATCACCTAATAAAACTATATCTTATATTTATTATTTATTTTAATAAAAATTAAAAAATTAAAACGATCCTTATTTTGAGACGAAGAGAGTAAATAAATAGTCGAGCGAGTTGATTAACTACCTGAGTTTTCGTGTGAGTTTGATTCTCCCATTTCATGCCCCTACCATATATGATACTACTCAATTTCAAAATATTTATCTTACTTTCCTTTTTGGTTCGTTTTAAAATGTTTGTCTCTTTATCTTTTGATAATTTTTTAATTTCAACTTTCCACATGACATGTTTAAGATTATAAATATTTTTTATATCTTTAATTTAAGATCATAAAATAATTTTTTTTTTAATTTTCTTAAATTTTGTGCCAAATCAAGCGGACCAACATTTTGAAAAAGAATGAGTAATAAAAAATGAAAAAACAAATAGATGAGCTGGACTTAATGATATGTCCGATAAACGCGTGGTGGTCCTACTCTGACACGCCACGTGTCTCCCAGCAAATTGCTTCGTTAACCCCACCAAGTGACCGGTCTAAACCCAATCATTAACCCAAAACCGGATCGTCATTCTCCACAGAGAGAAACTCAACAGCCATGGCCGTGTCTATGCTATCGATTCCTCCAAAACCCCCATTCTCTCGTTAATCGAAACCCTAATTCTACGATGGTGCTTGTTACCGGAGATAGATACTTAGATTCACTCGTAAAATTCGTTGAGAACAATGTGGAGTCATTGATCGAAGGAACGTTGGTGCTGAAATTGAATCCAATTGGCCTTCACTACGTGCACTCTAGACTCGAATCGTTATCGGAGCTTGAGAGTCTTCTTTCAGGTGCACCTGTAGATTATCTTCGTGCTTATGTATCTGATTTAGGTGACCATCGTGCACTCGAGCGACTTCGCCGGATTCTTCGTCTTCTTACGTCGCTCAAGGTTGTCTCCGTTCTTCCGCCTCCGGCGAGGGATCCGACGCCATTGTCACTTTTGCCGTTCGGTAGGTTAAAAGTTTTGGAGCTTAGAGGATGTGATCTGTCGACCTCTGCTGCTAGAGGACTATTGGAATTAAGGCATACTTTGGAAAAGTTGATATGTCATAATTCGACGGTGAGTTTATATTTTGCATGTGAATTGCAACTGCTATTGTCCTTTGATTTTTGTTACTACTTCGGTTATCACATTATTTCGTGGTTACTATGCTATGCACTACTCTTCATTTCCGTATTTCCTTTCTGAACCTGCTTTGAAATGCTTTACTTGAGCTGAGGGTCTATTGAAAACTCTCTCTACCTCCACGAGGTAGGGGTAAGGTATGTGTATAATCTACCCTCCCCATACCTCCCTCACTTGTGTGATTACACTGGTTATGTTGTTGTTAATTACTCCATCCGTCCTATTTTATACGAGGGAGTTTGACTTGCACATAGTTTAAGAAACAAAAGAATACTTTTGAACTTTGTGGTTCAAAATAAGCCTTATATATTTTGTGTGGTTGTAAATCATCACATAAAGTTAAATTGATTCTAAATATAAAAAGATGTCATTCTTTTTTTACTGAATAAAAAGGAAAGTGCTACTGCTTTTTGGTATCTATTTATTGGTTGAGCATTTTGTAATTGAGTGATAAAGGGAACGTGATTGATTGTTTCAGGATGCTCTTGTTGTTAATTACAAGTTCTACTGCTTTTTGGTATCTATTTATTGGTTGAGCATTTTATAATTGTGTGATAAAGGGAACGTGATTGATTGTTTCAGGATGCTCTTAAGCATGTATTTGCTAGTAGAATTGCTGATATAAGGAATTCTCCGCACTGGAATCGGTTATCATTTATTTCATGTGCCCATAATGGATTGGTTCTGATGGACGAGTCTTTGCAGCTTCTTCCTGCTGTTGAAACTCTTGATTTGAGCAGAAACAAGTTTGCCAAGGTGGATAATCTGCGGAAGTGCACCAAATTGAAGCATCTGGATCTTGGGTTCAACCACCTGAGAAATGTTGTATCCTTTAGCGGGGTAAATCTCGCATATTCATCCTGAAAGTTTCAACTATATAATGCTGTACTGTCTGTTAAAAGGAACAATATTTGCTATGAGTATCAAAAGAACTTCACATCTTGTTGCTTATTACTATCATAGAACTTCGTAAGTTTGGGAATTGTGCTTGACCAAGCTAGGAATCGAATGGAATCTTTGAAAAGCATATCAAGTTTTATGGTTCATTTGATTGTCAGGTCAATAGATTCATTGCCTCTCAAACACAACCCGTATTCATGCAAAGACTTTTAAGGATCAGTACAACGTTTTATAAAATTTTGAGCAGTTTTGAATACTGTGTCACTACTATTGTAAATGATTTAGTAAAATTGCTATCTTGGCAAGTACCCGACTAGTTACTTGAAAACTCTCTGCTCTTCCTTGCTGGAGTGAAGAACAAGGAAAGGAGAACAACCCTCCTCTCTGATCGACGTTTTATAGTCTTCATATCTATGGAAAGAGGAAGAACCCTAACCAACGTTTTGGATTTTGGAGTTTTCGCCCCAACCTAGGTTAGGGGGTCGTTAGCTAATTTATGATATAAGGAGTGCACTCCACTTCATAAAGAGTGAATAGAATTAAATGCTTTAACTTTATCAGATTGTGTCCAATAACCATTTACTTCGGAAAAAAAATTATATTGATGATGCTGGGTCTAGCTTGCACGCACCGCAACTATTGCACCTGCTACCTCACAAACAATAACTATTTACTTTAGCATGTGATGAAGCATGTAGTAAATCACTTTAGTGTAGTCTCAAAGATTTTCCTGCCAAGTTGGTCTAATAATCATTTTCTAGGAAGGTTACCTATAAAAAAAATGCTAGGAAGGTTTGAAGTTACAAGAGCCAAAGTGATATTTAATCATAATTACTGTCTTATGAACAACTTTTCATGATTACTATTTATCCAGTGCTAATTTCACACTTAGGATATGTGTGCCATAATTTTAAAATTTTTAGTTCGTTCAGCACCCTTCTTTTCTCGTGGGTGAAGTCGACATGAGCATGAAGTACATCGGATGATGCTTATCAACATGTTGGTTTATGGAGGTTTTGTCACTGCAGGTCTCATCTCACATTGTTAAGCTTGTTCTGAGGAACAATGCTCTAACATCATTACGTGGAATTGAAAATTTGAAGTCACTTCAGGGGCTTGATATGTCGTACAATATAATCTCCAATTTCTTGGAGATGGAGATTCTTGCTGGCCTGTCATCTCTTCAAAGCTTGTGGCTTGAGGGGAATCCTCTGTGCTATTCTCGTTGGTACAGAGCTCAAGTCTTCAGTTTCTTTCCGAGTCCAGAGAAGGTATCTGTTTCTTTTACTGTAATTAAATTTTCTTTTTGTCCATCCTCTGCTGCAGAGTCTTACCTGAGGGATGTGCCTCTTCATCTAACTTTTTAATCTATGGACTTACCCATTTTTCTCTTCCATGATTGCACACTCCAGATGGAGCTTGATGAAAAGATAATCTGTACAAGTGAGTTATGGAAACGACAGATTATCATTGCCAGTAGGCAAAAGAGGCCTGCTAGCTTTGGATTTTATTCACCAGCAAGAGTTGGGGCCAAAATAGACGGAAGTATTAATACAAAAAGGGTCAGTAACTCCTTAGGTGCTCATTTCTAATTTGATCTTTCTATATGCATCGGCAGTTCTGAGTTCATCTTGATATGCCTATTGCAGAAGAAGCTCTCACGTGTGGCTAGTATCGAGACTGAAGAACAGAACACTTCCATTTGCTCTGATATAGAATCTGTGTCTGTTGATATCGACAATCAAAGCAAGGAAGAGAATGTCCTTTCTGACGAGGAAGCTGAAATAGTTGAGTTGATGAACCGAATTGAGAATATGAAGAAGGAAAGATCTGATGTATGGCTGCAGGAGTTCAAAGATTGGATAAATGACTCTGACAATTTTGTTGGTGTTGCTAGAGGCAAAGAGACTGTTTCCAGTAACCACAGAGATGATGAAGTTAAGACCCAAACTAGAGACAAGCAGCTAGGTGAGACCTCGAAATATTTATCCGACTCGATGCTGGCTTCTGGAGATGACAGCAGCACAAATATACTAGAATCTGACAACTCATTCGCGGAGATGTTTCATTACCCCAACCAAATTGGTGAAGCAGCTTCCAGATTTTCTCCCAATAACACAGGAGAGTCTGTAGAGATTAGTGGAAGCCGACATCAAGATAGATTTAGCCCTATAAATAATGAAGTGCTTCATCCAACTACAATGTTCCCTCAGTCTGAATCCTTTTCAACCCAAAGGGGTCATAAAATTAGTGCTAAAATCAATATTCCACCACTTACTGATGCTGATAATATTTTGGATTCTCGATCATCTTTGGCTAGCACAGGATCACCTCCTCACTACAAGGAAGACATTCTGCATAGACGCCAAAACTTGGAAGAAGAATTGCTGCAGCTGTCTGCTGAATCCTTCTCAGTTGCATCTTCTGATAGTGATACAAGCTGTAGCGATGATGATTGCCCTGAGTTGACCTCAATACCTCCGGTTGATCAGTTTCTTACCGACAATGTCTCAGAAAGGAGTGTGGATAGACACTCACCAGTGCATCTGTCCATGGATGTATACCATGAAAAATTGTATCCGATAAAACTAAATTGTAGATTCCCAGCACGTTTTGGCACTGAAGGAAACTCTGATTGCACAGTGGTCAGAGAATCAGGCACATCCTCGCAGCAAGGGCATTTTTCTACTGACAGAAAAGGTGGAGAAAGTGTACAAGTTGTGAAGCAGGATGCTGATTGGTTGGAAAAGAAAAAACGTCGGAGGAAACCTGCAAGGAGAATAATCTCATTGTGTGAGGAAAATAAAGAAGCAGATGATGAGACAGCAGAACCTAAAAAATCAAATGTGGATATAAATGGTTTTCAAGACGGAGGGGTTGGAACACTGTTTGCTTCAGTGGGAGCTTCGTGCCAAAGTGCGATGAGAATATCCCTTGATAGTTGTGGCAGGCAACCTCATACCGAGAGAACCCGATTATTACGGAGGGTTGAAGAGCTAATTAAGAATTACTTTAACAAAAAATCCGCAGATTCCGGAAGTGATGAATCTTGTCAGAGATACATTCTATGCAACTGTTTGCTTGAGAAAGACTCTCAGTTCAGTGAAAGGTAGATGTACCATTCCCAAAATCTTTAGTCTAGCTGGAGCAGAGTTTTGTGCAGGGCGGGCATTTTTATTTTCTACTATGTGTGGTTCTGACAAATGGTTTGAGTTTGTCAGTGAAGTGTTGGCAATTTTGGGTGGTAATTATGAGATTTCCATTATAGTTACCTTTTCTTTTTGCTCAAGGATAATTTGTTTTGCTCTCTGAATTCGTGTGTTCAAATAATCAGCCTACATATCTGGTTATCTTACTCCTTGAGATTGTATCGACATATTAACTTAAGTTTGAACTAGCTGCCACTGCTCTAAAAACCTTTCTTTATTAATTGTCACCCCCTCTCCCCAAGTATGCTCAGCTATCCCATTCGCTTGCTTTTGCTTTTCTGAGTCTTTCGATTGCCAGCTTTATTTGCCCTGCGTCGTCCAAGGACATTAACTCTAGTTTTGCTAAAACATATCGTATGTCTGGACGATATCATCTAGGGATTGTTGCTACTTGGTGTAGTTTATTTTTCTGGGCACTGACATGCTTTTACTTTTCTGAGCTTTAGTTATGTAAGCTACTATTTTCTTCCGTTATTATTGACTGTAATCCTATTCTGAATGTGCAGCGAGGTAGCTGTAACCTTGAGCAGTGAGCATAAGTTACACGTGCTACTCCTTGAAAACTCGTGTGATGGGTCAGGTTAGCTTTACTGTGGTATGAACTTTTTGCAAGATGTGATGTTTTTATTCTTTCTACTACTTCAGAGACAATGAAATGATGCTGCATGCTTACAAGCACTATTTGTCTGTTGGCTTTTAGCAGGTTCAAGCTTAAAATTAGTTGGTTGTCATGGTATTCAACAGATGAGAGAGATTTTTGTGGGTTTGGGACTTCAGATTGTAAGGTTTGTGGGTTCTGTGTCACTTCCGTTGGTTTGCATGCCTTTTACTTCTCTGAAGACCTTATTCTCTTCCATCTTTTTCAAGTAGATTGTGCTTCGAATGGGACACAACCTACCTCTTCGTGACCAGAAATATAGACGTGTCCAGAGAACTATTATCGCTATTGGGGTTTGCTGATTCACATGTGATGGAAAATAACTGTTCTCTCCGAAGGTGATCTACTTTTGCTCTGCACATCTAAATTGGTTTTGTGGGAAAACTTCGAGTATTATGTTTTCTACTTTGATTACCATTTCCTCATGTGCTGGTTTTTGTAATTTGAATGACAGTTTGGAGAAGGTTCAGGCTGATCTCTTCGAAAGGCATGTCTGTGGAGGTATGAAGATGAGTATTCTTCAGTATTCAATGGTGATGTTCTGGTGCAACAATTCGAAAGGTATTTCTAGTTGTTCTTGCAGTCTTCTATATGATTCATCCTTATACTGATGTAGTTGAACATGGACAGGGAGGTGTCTTCATAGCTTCATTGCTTATGTCAAGAAAAAGTTAATAGCCGTATTTGTCAGATGAGTATGTTACAAGCTTGTTCTGTCAGTAGTCCATCATTGAGACGTTGCTGCTTCTGTTATGCAAAGTTAAATGTTTTTAGTTGGAGTAATGCATTCTAGGTGTAAAGGAAGGGTGACATATTTGCAAGCATTTCCTTTTCGCAATAACTTCATGCTTCAGCTGCTTCTATTTTATCCAAAGAAGTTTCAAGTTGATTGACAAAGCAAATAAGATTGCAGTAAATGGCACCAACTTGAAACAAAAAGAGTGATGCAAGTGATATGAGACATAGAACTTAGCTAGACAGCAATTATCCATTGTAGCTTAACATACCATCTAGGTTGACTCCTCGCCTCTATACTAAAGAACAGGAACGGAAAATAACACACTATTTTTGCCCCTAAATGGTGCATCTATTTTTCCAGCAGCAGCATTTTTATTAGTTAGTTTCTCCTTATGTCTCCTTTGATTGTGTAGGTTCCTTGGGTCTCAAGTTCTTTTTTTCCTACTGCGATTCTGTGTTTTTTTTGGGGGGGGGGGGGGGTTAAGCCTTTCCATCTCCTCTTCTTAGTAGTAGTATTTACGTATCACGTAGAGAATTATTCCTATATGTCTATTACTCCATTTATTCTGTATCTGGATATTTTGTTTTATTTTTCTTGCAATCCTGGAGGGGGAGTTAAGCCTTTCCATCTCCTCTTCTTAGTAGTAGTATTTACGGTATCACGAAGAGCATTATTCCTATATGTGTATTACTCTATTTACTCTGTATCTGGATATTTTGTTTTATTTTTCTTGCAATCCTGGAAGGGGAGCCTTAGAGTAACTGGTAAAATTGTTGTCATGTGACCAGGAGGTCATGAGTTTAAGCCGTGGAAACAGCCTCTTGCAGAAATGTGAGGTAAGGCGGCATACAATAGACCCTTGTGGTCCGGCCCTTCCCCAGACCCCGCGCATAGCGGGAGCTTAGTGCACCGGGCTGCCATTTTTTTATTTTTCTTGCAATCTTACATTTACATTCTTTTTTAGCCGAAGGTCTATCAGAAACCGCCTCTCCGCCCCACAAAGGTAGAAGTAAGGTCTACGTACACAGTACATCCTATCCTCCTTAGACCCACTCTGTGGGATTACACTAGGTATGTTGTTGTTTGGGGGGTAAGGGTAGGGGGTGAAGGAGAGTTCGAGGTTTTTGGACCAAGAGAATAGTTGTCCAGCCGTCCTACGATGGAGTACATTATTACTGTCTGTCATAATTGTCCAACTTTTCTTGGTCGATAAAACACGCAAGTTGTAAATTTCCAATTGGATATAGGTTGATTAATGAAACTTCTTTATGATTAACAGAGGGTTCTTGGCTGGGGAGATCACTATTTGTGCTTGGGAGGCATCTACTTCTGTGCATGGAAGATGTAATCCAGCTTGGTTCCCTTTTTGAGACTGTATCTTGCTCTTCCTATTTCTCGTTGGACTCTTGTTGTTCCATTGTCAGCGTGTCAGAAATGGTAATATTTTGTTTTTGAGCATTTGTTTCTTATCATGTTTTTCTTTTCAATAAATCAGTCTAGCAACATCTTATACATGGTATACGTCAATAGTTCACCCCTTGGTTGGTGAACTATTTGTATCTCTTATCATTCGGCTTTTATATGGTTCACCTTCCCTTAAGGTCATCTGGTATTAGTGAGCCGTTTGGACGTGATCTGAAATCATGATGATTTGAAGAAGTTTTGTTTGGACATGCAATTTGGATTTCTTTCTTAAGTTGTATTTTTTTCTTATAGACATAAAAACCCCACAAGTTGTGAAAATCATCAAAACTTTCCCAATTCTTATACAATCTTACCAAATGAGCAAGTCATATTTCATAACAAAATTAATACGCTACTAGAAGACCTTTATGAAAAATACAACATCAATTTATCAAACTTTAGTTCAATAAAATGAAAAATTGAACTTGAGTTGTAGTGTAACTACTCTTTAATATAATACTCCCACATGGTTGATAAGTGTAAATTTGTTATAAATATACCAACTTGTAGATCTTTTAATATTTGATATAAATGGTAAGTAAACATAATTGGTAAATATATCTACCAACTTATGGATCTATTTTTACAAAATATAAACTTATGGGTCAATTTTTACATTTAAAAAATTTGAAATCATGAATCTCAAATCATGCCTTTTGGATGATTTGGGATTTCACCGGATGAGATGAAATCGCATGTCCAAACGCCTACTAAATATAATTCAGTTTTACTAGTGTGCTTGTGTACACATTATTGTATCAATGCAATTTATCCTTCCTCACTAAATCTATGAAAACAATCTTTGGAATATAAGAAACCATTAAAGTTGTCAAATATAATTAATCATCACTACCGACAACAACCCAGTGAAATCCCACAAAGTGGGGTCTGGGAAGGGTAGAATGTATGCAGACCTTACCTCCATACCATGGGAGGTAGAGAGATTGTTTTCGATAGACCCTTGGCATAAAGACAAGCACTTCAAAATAATCTGAAAAAGGAAATAACGAAAGCGAATAAATCATGATAAAACAGTCTGATAAAAAGGAGCAATAGCCACCACAGTAAATAAGATAGTCGAAGTACAAGAAACAACAGATAGCAGAAATCAAAAGAGAAGAAATTACAAGACAATAATAAGACTATTAGTATGAAAGGGTAGGCGAGACACATTCAACAACCTACTAGCCTTCTACTCTAATATGTGTCCTCAATAACCTCCTATCTAAGTTCATGTCATCGGTGAGCTGAAACTGTGTCATGTCTTGTCTAATCACATCTCCCCAATACTTCTTCGTCATACCTCTGCCTCTCCTGAATCCGTCCATAGTCAATCTTTCACACCTCCGCACTGGGGCATCCGTGCATATAATTAATCACCAAATTGGAATAACGTTTTGAGTACCTGAAATCAATTAGAGACTTTAACGACGAATTTTAGTTTATTACCAAATATATCACATCACTGATCAGATGTAGCACCACATGAAATCATAACCCGCCCAACCCATTCAAGTTTGAGCGGGTTATTGACCCGCCTATTTGTTAGTTCAACCCATTTTAGCCCAATTCATTTCAACCCATCAAAATTTGGGTTGATATCTAGCCCAAATTGATCCATGAGAAATCTATCAAAATATGTTTTAAAATATTTTTTATTTGATATTGTTAAATATACACAATATACACACAATATACATGTGTATATTGTTTCGATTTTAGAACTCGAAATTACCGTATATAGAGTGTATATTTAGGTAATATTTAGTCTCCTAGTTTAGGTAATATTGTAATGTAATTAGTATTGTACACTTACCATAATTATTGTATTACCATAAATGTAATCCAAGTAGAATAAGGTTTTAGGAGTAGAATAGAAATATGATTCTCCTATTATGGAAATATGTAACTTGTATAAACAGTCTTTCAATTAATGAAAATAATCAAGGATTATTTCTTTCATTGGTATCAGAGCGTATAAAGAGGCTAGAGCATCTCACTCGGGATCTGACCCGAACCGAGGCTCTCCGTATAGCACATCCTTCGTGCACGAGTCATCAACCTCGGTTGCCAAGGATCGCAAACTGATAGGTATCAGTCGTTGGGTCCTCAAGGTACGCCTTTTCAGGCTCTTGAGACTGAGACGATCCGTTCCGCGGTACAAAATGGTATCAGAGCCATTTGATATTCCATAATTATTTAAACTAGGAAACTAAATATTACCTAAATATATACTCTATATACGGTAATTTCGAGTTCTGAAACCGAGAAAATATACACATGTATATTGTGTATATTTAACAGATATGTTATATCTAGTCGTAAACTCGTAATATAGAAAAATAATAATTTATTAGGTATTAAAAAATTATAAAAAAATAAATAAGGCAATTAAAGCTTTAGTAAGGATTGGGCAGATTGGGTTTTTACTTTTGACCCACTTTTTAGCCCATTTCAACCCAACCCATTGCAGCCTCGTCAACATTTGGGTGGGTCAATAACCCGCCAATTTATTAACTCAACTCATTTTGACCCGTCCAAATTCAACCCAACTTGCCCATTTGACACCCCTAAATTCAGATGAAATAGGATGATGGAGACGAATTTAGTGGATACATAAACCAATTATCTATTTTCCTGACAATAGTTAGGGCGTAAAGTCTTGAATTTGGAATCTTTGCTGCGCTGATTCCTTAAACCTTCACTAACCATTTCCTTTTTGACAGATGCCAACAAGGTATATAAGATGACTTTTTTTTTTCAATTTCAAGTAGCAGATTGTGACAAACTCTGGGTTGGGTTTGTATATTTCTTTTCTATTAGCTGGAAAACTGATACAGAGTTAAGATTACTCTGGTGCGCACCTCTTTTAATATAATACGGAAAACCAAATTGCCTTAATGTATCAGCTGTATGGTCTAGATTTGCGTATGGATTTTAGAGCCAACCGAATATAGCTGTTACCAGTTGATACGAATCAAGTATCCTAGTTAGTTCAAATTTAGGGTTTTGGAACTGTTTAAATTCTTATTATAGTGTTCTCCGTGGGCTTGCGGTATTGATCCTATTTTGGGTCTATTGCAGACTGTTCTTTAATTTTCTTGGGTATAAGAAATCATTTTTTCTGACTGCTTTCACCATGTCTGATTTTGGGTGTTTAGGCAATACTGGTTTGTCAGATATTTTAGGTTGTGGATTTTTCAACATAGAAATTAACTAAGAAATGCACCTTAGCTAGTGGTTTACTTTTCTTTCGTGTACAGCTACAGAGCTGATGGTATGGATTTCCTTTAACTTTCAGGTAATTGAAACCACAGATTGCTATTGTGTGACCCTGACTTTGGAAGGTGTCATGTCAGAGTTCCCTCTTACATTGAAGGAGGGCAAGGTAGTCGAGGATACAAAACTCGTGAAGAGAAAACCTGTCTCGGGTCCCCAGAAATGGAAGCTGAAGTGGTTTTCGGAAGAAAGTCTCTTCCAATTTGTGGCTTTATTGAAAGCATTACATGGTATAGCAACCACAGATGCCTTACTTGTATATCGTCATTAAAGCGAGTAATCATCATTAATGTTGTTTCATTCTGCGGTTCTGCTTTTTATTCATTTCATTCTTTGGTTCTGGTATACTCTTCTCGTGCCCCCAGTCAGTGTTGCATTTGCTTTCCTTTTTTTTTGTCCTCTTCCTTTTCTTTAGGTTGATGCACTTTCCATTCTTTGATTTGTTGTGTAGTCAGTGATTGGTTGTAAAAAGCATACGAAAGGGAAATTAGTGTATGTAATGTCAGTTTGTTTTGGAGATACTGTTTTACTTCAAAATTTAATGATTTAGTTTTACCTTGGTGCAAAACAGACTTTCGGATTGACTTAGTTTTACTAAATCACTACTAATGGCAAGCCCCTGTATGCCCAAACGTACAATCACTTCCTTTTGGAGTCGGTTTTAGGCCAAATTGAGAAAATCACTTAGAGAAACTATGATTCCCTTTGCGAATAATTCATTTGGACTTTTTCTTCATTGTCTGGAACACAAACTAAATGATAGTTAAAACTTTATCATAAAAAATGTGAAGGGGTCACCTGCATTACGTTAGATTGAGGTGGGTGGCAAACGTTGATAAGCAGCTCTTTTTCTCTTTTTTCTCCTTTGGATAGATTGTAATAAGCAGAAGTACGTTCCATAATTCAGCAATAACTGTCCTCCAGAGGCGGGGAAAATGCCCTTGAAAGAACAATTATCAAAACAAAATTTCACTTATCAAACAACTTTTAGCTGACGATGCAAATGTGTTAGCAAACAAAACCTCAAGAATACTACAACATGGGCATTTATTGGATTGTACCATTTAAAAAATGGGTTGCATTCGCCTGTAGAATTTAGGAGTAGAAGGATTCAAGGTCTATGATGAGTTGCACATTAGCAGTTTTTCTCTCCTTAGAGATGGTCGATGTCATGAAAGTTATTCTGCTATATTCTCGAGGGCCCTGAGGTGCAAATTAGCAGCATTTCTTCAACGACTAGTTGCTCCAACATTGCCAAATACCCTCGAAGGAAACAGTTCAAAGGTTTGCTATCTCCGGCTTTTCTTTGACTGTAGCCTCTTAAAAGCCATAAACGTCACAGCAGCTGACAGAGAATACCTTGCAAAAAATTAGAGTAAAAGATCAGAAAAAACACAAAGATAACAAATAAAAAAGAGGAAACCCAGATCATTAACTATTCTCTTTGTTGAGAGGGTTATGTCTTATTCAAGTCTGCAATATGGATTAAGCAAACATCCCCTTCCATCTATTTGCAGCAACAACACTGAAGTTTTGCAAGTGTCATCCAATTGAAATCTATACTAGTTCTGAGCTATAAACTTCTAAATAATTAGTCTTATTTCATGCATGTGAAGTCTAGTAAAAACAAGAAATGATGCTTGCTAATATACTTCCATTTTAACAGAAAATTAACTAGCTGACTTGTCGGGAATCCTATATTAGCTCATCAAAACGTGACATAAAAAGACATGACAATGAACCTAGATGTATAAAAGTTGGCATAAGGAAACAAAATACTGTTGAGATGAAATTTTGATGAAGTTTAGGTGCACAGTTTTCTGGGAGAATGTATACTTCCGATAAAAGCATTAGCACTAGACATAGACAAGGAGGGGCCTCAATAAGATGAGAAGAACGACCGATATATCAATGGTAAAACTCAGAAGCACGTATCAGAACATATATACCATGTAAATGTATAGTTAAGATGATCTTGCGGCATTACAGAACTCCGAACCAATGTGTTTGTATCCTTTGGAACTGGATAAGGATTGCTTGGGTCAACATTATCATTGATGCCTTCAATGTAGAGTGTGTTCTCAGGGAGTCCACAAGCACGAGCAATGGCTGGACCATCAACGTAGAACCACTGGAAGGAATTGGGATCATTTGCTGGAACAAATATACTGGGCTTCTCACTTCCTCTGACTACTCCAGTTACTTCTGTGGGCTTAACAGTTGGAACTTGATCCTGTTGATTGAATGTATTGTCATCAGGTGTCATGTTCAGATTACACACAACTTTTAATCAGGAAATTAAAGTGAGAAAAGAGAACAACCTCATCTACTTTCTTTTTTGAAGAAAACACCCACCAGGAGCTCTTTCCACTATCTTGAGATGGGGGCGCAGTACTTGAAGGTTGGTCATCAGCCGCAGCCAATTCCAAAGACTTGTCTCTCCAATCCCGGGGGACCCATCCCCTATTGACAAGAATTGGTGCCTGCACGCTGAAAGGAATTTGACATGATTAGACAGAATTAACCACTCACGTTGCTGCCAGACATGAATCTGAAGTGATTTTTCTGGTATGATTCAGAATCCAAATGAAAATGTGCCAAAACCGTAATTGCATACAGAAAACTTAATCTTGGAGAGAAACTAGATGATTGTATGATGATTGGGTTAATGCATACAAAGGTAAGAAGTGTAAAAAAGGTAGTAGCTTTTGTAAAATTAGTTGCATAATAGTCTAGAAACCAAGACAATTAATCAATCAATAATCCACTCACCTCAATCCTCAACCAATCCAAAGAGCATTTAAATAAATTAAAAAAAGAGGAACTAAATTTCACTGAATCATAAGACATGCAATAAGAAAGCTAGATGGATTGTAATATAGTATTGTAGTTGAGCTAATAGATACATAGGTGACTCAAGTGGAGTTATGAGAGGAAAACCTTGACTTAAGTCACAAAAGAAGAAAAAGAAAAAAGATGCACCAGACTTAGAAGAAGTAAAGGAACTAATTCTTGTTAATGAGAAAACTATCGTTGAGACCTTATAACGACAATATCGATTTTTACATGTGCAGCGAAGTTCAAAATCTTTGATCATAATTCAGTGACACCTCAACTGTTATTCGGTAACTCCCTTTTAACATGTATAGCAGGTAATCAGATGTAGCTTATTTTTTGTTATTCATAAGTAAGGTGACTAGAGTTGGCCTAAATCCTGTTTAACCGACACCGAGATGATTAAAAAAGCTCGAGCAGGAAGTACATAGCCAAAACAACTAATGCACAAAAAAATGCCAACTTAGTCTTATGTACATGTACCTCTTAGGATCATTTGCCAAAGGCATGAGAGGGGTAATAACATAGTAACCATTTTCAGTCACCCCCGAAATGCTTCGGGAGCGGGGCCCTATAAAGATGGACTTTTTCTCATCAAACACTCCTCTACAAAGCACCCGGCAAAACTCCAAAGAATCCACATTTTCACTTGAAGGGGAAACCTCGTTGCAGTTTAGAGGATCCATTCGCAATCGATTTTGTCTATACTCAAGCATATCAATCTGCAAATAGTGATCAGCGTTACAATTTCTTTCTCAAGCAACCTTGCATTAACAAACAAGTTTTTTAAATTCTTTGTTAAAATTCCTGGCTCAGCCATTTTTCTAAAGTCTTGGCCAGGGACGTACAAGTGAAAGAGATTTTTTATTTTTCTTAAAATAAAGTAAAAAAACAAAAGAATTTCAAGAAAAATCGATCTATTTTTGTGCATATTCAAAGTTAACTGAAACTATAATGAACTAACCACACTCCAGGAGTTAGATACAATGATCAATCAAACCAAGCAACAAAAGGTATCCATCAGAAACTAAGAACACGTTTTGCCATAAACTAAATACACTTTTTTTCCGGAATAATTTTTCACTTTACTTGAAAACCAGCCTTTGCCCATGAAAATTACTGTTTTCCAACTCACTTTTCACTTTTGAAGCTGTATTTAAGTACATTCAACTTTCAAGCATGAAAGTCATTCCAACTATTCTTTGGAAAAAGTATAACCAAACACAACTACAACTGCAACAACAACAACAACAACATACCCAGTGAAATCACACAACGTGAGGTCTGGTGAGGGTAGAGTGTACGAAGACCTTAGGTAGAGTGGTTGTTTCCGAAAGACACTCGGCTCAAGATAACCAAACACAACTGCAACTCCATAAATTCCAAATGACGTGAAAAATATTTTGAATGTATGGCCAAAAGCCTACTAAATTGCATCAACTACACTTGTTTATCATGTCTTCCTTTATTAATTGCCAATTGAAACACACAAATACCAAAAAAAAAATGATAATTTTCGAAAACAAGAGCTAACCTTATCTTTCCTTCTAATGATTTGCCACGTACCAAGGCCAAAGGTAATGACTCCTGGTACAAAAAGCAGTAACTTTGACCATCTTGAAGGTCCACCTTTCTCTGAGTAATATAAACAAACAGGTAACGATTCAGATCACCTGAATTCACATAAAAATATAGAAGTGTGGAAAATATGTGCTTTGAGAAGAAGGCGACCTAAAGGTTGAGGTTCGGGAACAGTGGTGGAAGGAGCTGACGTGGCGACGGAGGAGAATCGGAGCTGCAATGCTTGTGTAGTGTCGGCACTTCGCCGGAGAAGATTTCTGGTTAGGGTTTTAGAGATGAAAGCTGCCATGATCCTACTGAACCTAGTAATCTACCATTCGAAATGTCGTCGTTTTGATTGAAATTCGATTAGAGGTAAAAAGCTTATGGGTGAAAATGAAAATTACACAACTATCCTAGGGTTTAGTAGTAATTTCATCTGAACATTTAGGAGTGATTCGATAGCTTATTAGAGTTATGCAACACGTTTAGTTAGTGTAGTGTTAGTTATTTCACATTCTATTTGATTTCCCGGTAAATTAAATATATACTTTCTCCGTTTCATAATAAGTGTTACTTTAATCAAAAACACACATATTAAAAAAATTAACAATACAATAAAAAATTTACCAAACTATCTTTATTTAATAAAAATATATTACTTTTTCCTTTTGATTAAAGCATGTATGAATAGTAATTATTTATGTCTTAAATAGAGAACTTGTCAATAAATATTTCTTGAATAGAGAGCTTGTCTGTTTTTGTCTAAGGTATAGTAGAAAAAATTAACCAATTTATGTCTTGAATTTCTAATGTGACACTTATTTTGAGACAATTGTTTTTTAAAGTGACACTTATTATGGAACAAAAGGAGTATTAATTATGCAGATTTTTATATTATAAACTAAATACCTTATTAATTTTATACACAAATAATCTAGCTTCTAATTAGTTAATTATTAAACAAAATATGGATTTAATACATGTATAAACTAAGGTTGTCCAGTGGGCCGGGACGTCCCGATCCCGTCCCACCCACGACCCGCCCTGTCAACCCTCGCATGCAGAATCTAATCGTTGCACAAACGACCATTTTCAATTTTAGCCGTTGGTAATAGCTAGAAACGACCATTTTGCCCCCCCCCCTCCCCATAAAACCCCCTACCCATTAATATTTATTTTTAATCCCTATGTTAGTATATTTACATATTATTCATATTTCTCAACTATAAATACATCATTTTCCTCTTCATTTTTCTCACAAATCTTCCTACTATCTCTCTAATCTCTCTCTCTCTCTCTCTCTCTATACAAGTCTAAATTGCACACTAAATATTATATTTTAATTTGGTAATTTCTATCAAAGTTCAAAATTTGGGAGTGAATTTGGCAACTAGCTTGAGGATCATCGAGCAAAGTTTCAATTTTCAACCTCGATTACACGTCGACATTACGTCGGCGTTTGGCACACCCGTTCCTTATTTTATTTAAATTATTATTGTTTGATTTTAATTATCGTGCTTAATTTTCTTAACTTTGATTATTTATTTGCATAATTATAATGGAACGATGTGGACGTTTTTCTGATAGAGGTAGTAAGGGTAACATGGGTAAGGGTGCATCTTCAAATAATCCTAATTATTATAATTTTACTCATGCAGATGAAACTGAACTTTTTAATGTTAATATTAATATATCATTAGATAATGAAGTATATTCTGCATCTGAATCAGACTATGATTTAAAAATGAATTAGAAGATAATTTAGATAACACACCCACTAATGCAACTCCACCTCGGGCTCAGACTAAGTCTCATGCTGAAACTGAAACTGAAATCCCTCATATATCCCCATAGTATGAGAAGAGGTCAAAAATAACGAAAATTAAAATCATTTGCATGAGATTTTTTGAAGGGACATTCCTAATCAACTAGCAATTTGTAAAATTTATCGCGGAGTTTATAAATTTAAAACTGGAAAAGGTCAAAGTAGGACTTGAGGTTTAATTAGACATGTGGAAAAGGATCATAAAGCAATGTATAACCAATATTTGTCTGAAAAAATGGGTGTGCAAATGTCTTCTGAGTCGGGATAAGGTTCACATAGTGTCTTCGATCAAGTACATGGTCGAATTAACCCGATGACGGTGGGAGTTATAGGTATGAAATATGATAAACACAAAGATCGAAAAAAATTAGCAAAATTAGTTGTTGTGGAGGATTTGCCCTTTTCATTTCCTTCCTCTCATGGTTTTATTCATTACATTCGAGAAATATATAATCCTGCTTTTAACGATTTTTCTAGATCAACTATTAGAAGAGATGTTTTAAATTTGCGCATGAATATCAACAATATTTACGTCATGCATTGTATCATTTTAATGGCAAAGTGGCTCTCACTTCTGACATATGCCGCAGTACTAATGGTAATGATTATTAACTGCTACATGTCATTGGATAAATCACAATTAGTCTATGCAAAAACGTATATTAGCATATAGATATATTGATGAAAGGCACACTGAAATTTTTATTTCAAGAAATATTTATGAAATTAGTGAATATTATGAAATTACTGCTAAAATTATGACTATTACATTGTACAATGCTTCTTGTAATTATTATGTTGTAAACATTTTAAAAACTCGATGTACTCCATCTTTTCTCGATTTTTTTCATGTTAGATGTGCATGTCATATTTATAACTTAGTTGTAAAGGATGACCTAAAACATTTTAAATACATTATTGATAAAGTACAATTTGCTATCAACTTTATTTTAAAGGTAATAAAATACAAAGACGCAAAAAGTTTTAAAAACATGTCATGATTGTGGATTACCTTATAGGAAAATTCCAGAAGAAGTTGCAACTAAGTGAAATTCTTTGTATGAACAATTAGTTGGTGTTCACGAGTATAGAAGACCTATAACTTTATTATTTAACGTCCATAATTAAAATCATTCGGATATGCTTGTAAATGACGATTGTGATACAATTTTGGAACTTATTGTATTTTTAGAGAAATTTTTTCTAGCTACTAAGGAATTTTCTGGTATTAATTATCTTACTATTTCATCTATGTTATTTTATATAACTCTAATATTTTTGTTATTTAATTTTACAAAAACAACAACAACAACAACATACCCAGTGAAAAAGTGTGGTTGCATTGTATCATTTTACAAAAAATGTTTGTAAAATTTAAAAAATATTTTTTTTCTATTCCCACTATTTATTTTATTGGTGTTGTTAAATCCTACTATTAAAGTAGACGGTTGTAATGCCCTTATTGAAGCGATTTATGAATGCCTAGACATACTTCTAACTGAAGAACCAACTAAAGAAGATGTTATCTCTAGCATACAATCACAATGCAAAACTATGTATATGTATTACCAAGAGCAGAGTGCAAATAATCAACCGACTTCTGTACCATTTTCTTCTACTTCACTTCAACCTTATAAAAACTCATGTGGTTTCTGCTTCAAATATTCAAGGCCTTCGAAATATAATGTATAGTGGTTCAAGTGCTTCACAAATTAGCGAGTTTGGTGTTTATGTTTTGCAGGGTGTTGTGCCGTTCGAATCAATTGCTAATGAAAATGGACGTGAAAACTTGCTGAAATACCGGAGAGAGAATGAAAAGACATTTCCGACTCTATCAAAGATGGCCCGAGATGTGTTGAATATTCAAGCGTCATCTATAGCGTCTGAAAGCGTTTTTTCTGCTGGAATATTTCAAATATGAGAGCACAGACACTCATTGGCGGGAGACAGTTTTGAGATTGTAGTTTTATTTAGAGATTGGATTAGAGCGGAGCGTAGAATGTGCGGTCAACCAGAGATCAATGAAGAAGGCGAATACAATTACAACGAAATCTTATCCGAGAGAGCAGAAAGCGACGTTGAATAATTTTATCACCAAATTCCAATTCCAACAGAAGATCCACAAGAGATTGTCAGAAAACTAGAAAAATATGGTTGCATATTTAAATTTTCAATGCCAATTTTACTATGTGATTTGCAACTTTTGAACTACAAAAAAAAGTTGCAATTTTGAAACTGTATTACAAAAAAAAATCATATTTCTATTAAATAATATAAGAGACAATTAGTCTTTAGTTATTTTTTCACTATATTGTTCAATTATTTAAGTGTTTAATATATATACATATATTTTTTTAAAAAAGTTTTTAAAAGTCCCCTCAAATCCCCCTTCCCGTCCCCCAAAATCCTGTCCCCTCTAATAGCGGGATGTGGGATGGGACGGGAACACTTCCTAGGGATGTCAACGGGGCGGGGCGAGGCGTGAGAGGGGGATGGGTACCCCATACCCGTACCCCCCACCTAAAACCCACCCCCACACCCGCCCCACCACCCATCACGGGTAGTAATCCCTTCACCCGTACCCGCATGGCGGGTATAGGATTACACCTACCCCCGCCCCACTTACCCGACGGGTAGGGATGGCAGGTGGGTATAATTTTCTTGATTTGACCGCACCCGCCTAATCGGGGTGGGTAATGGTATAACTTTGGCGGGTAGTAGGCGGGTATGGGTATTGAAAATGTACCCGCCACGGGTGGCGGGTAGGTGGTGGATTTGTAGTCATATCCGCCTACCCGCCGCCTACCACTCGCCCGCCTACCCGCCCGCCTTACCGCCCGCTTACCCGCTCGCCACCCGCCAGCTTATATAGCTAAAATAATATATGAGTTTTGTCTACATTTGTAATATATAGTTATTTGGGTGGATAATTTTTGGGTTTCTTAGAAATTTTATTTTCTTGATTCTTTGTTGTCAGAATGGGAAGAGGTGAAAAAATGGGTGGCGGGTAGGCGGATGGGTAGCGGCGGTAGCAGTGGCGGGTAAGGCGACGGTAGGTAGGTGGCGGGTATGGATGTTGAAAATTGTACCCGCCACGGGTGGCGGGTAGGTGACGGGTATAATTTTTTTTGGCGGGTACGGGTGCGGGGGAGGGGGTACCCGCACCCGCCCCGCCCAATTGCCATCCCTACCGACGGGTACCCATTACCCGCCTCACCACCCGTTGAGTACCCGCATACCCGCCTCATCTACCCACTTAAAATATTCAACTAATCAATGTTCTACACTTATACACCACATGTATCAATAAAATTAACAAAACACAAATTCTGCATCAGTAAGTTAACTCTTCAATATTTGATTAAAACATTTTATAGATTTACCTGAATAATAGAAAGAAATGAAGAAGTAGGATTTGAAAATAATGAAAAATAATTAATAAGAATTGAAAAGTGAAGACATAACAAAGAATGAAAAAAAAATAGAAAGAAATAAAGATGGGTTTTACCTTGAATAGAAAGAGATGAAGATGGGTTTTTCCGCCGCATGGAGTTTCTTTTTTTGAGTTTGACTTTATGAATTAGGAATTTAGGGTTGACTTTTGAGTTTCTTCATGGGAAGCTTTTGGTTTTGAGTTTTGAAATTTATGGGATTTCGCAAGATGGGTTATACATGTACGGTGTATGTGAGAAACTGAGAATGTTTATTATTTTTATTTTTTTACTTTTCTTTCACTTTTAAACCATATTTGGACTTTGGGCTAAGGAAACAAGTTGCAGGCCCATTATTTTAGGCGGTGCAGGTATGGGCGGTGCGGGTAGCAGGTGCGGGTCTTATATGAAATCCACCCCCCCACTACCCATGGCGGGTAGCACTTTTGATACTCATACCCACCCCACCACCCACCAAACCATCCCCATAATCGACCCAACTGGAGCAGGTGCGGGGCGGTACCCGCATTTATCTGCCCCACTGACATCCCTACCACTTCCTGTCCCGTAATCCCGACCCACCCCCCGCTCCCCCCAAATCCCATCCCGTCCCACTGACCAGCTTTAGTATAAATATAATTTACTTTCAAATCAACTACCAAACGACCCCCGAGTAATAACTCAAATGCGACTAAAAGGCTTTTGTCCGTATTTTGTGTTGGGCTTTAATTTTTGCCTGTCAGTATATTTTTTTTTAAAGAACTTATACCTTGTTATGATAAGCTCGATTTTGAAGAGCAAAAAGCTAAAGACCAGCTCATTGGAAGAACAAAAATTAAAGAAAAGCCCAGGGAAAACTGTGCAATAAGGCCCATACTCCTGACGGGCTACTAGCCCAAATACAAGTAAAATTAGGGCTCTTTTCACTTCACTTCTCCCTTTATAAATATCTCTGATCCTTGTTATTGATCTCGTGATCCGGTCTTCTTCCGCTGCCGCGCCGGCCGTCGTCTCTGTTATCTTAGCCGGAAAACAGCCGGAGATGTTGTGTATGCAAATTATGTTTAGTACTATTACTTTTTTATATATATATATATATATAGAAAAGGCAATCAGTGTGCAAATTGCGCTTAAAAAAGAGTAGTGCAATCAGCCATTTACGTTGCCGATAACATGTCGGTTACGGCGTGAGTTTATATGCTTGCATGTGTCGTTTTTAAATACGGCTTGTGCACTAATAAGCTCGTAGATCTCTTCTTTTCAAATTAATTCGTCCTCTGAGCTAGATCCCAAAAAATTCCAGATGCTTATGTTTGATGATTTATGTAGCTATTTTATAATTTTTTTCACTTAAATTTACAAAATAAATTATTTATAATTATTTCATAAATTTATGTAGTGACCGGGACACCATATTTATTAAAAAAAGATCAATTTGTGGTTAATAACCTAGAAGGTTGCAGCGATACAGGAGTCTAGTGGTCAATGAACCTAAGTATAAATTTCAAAGATAAAAGTTCAAATTTTAGGATAGACAAATTATAGGTGATTAAAGACTTTTAGTATAAAGTTCAAAGTTCAGTATCGATAAATTTAAGGTGACTTAAGATTTGGCGGGTGTCTTTCTTGAAGATGAGTGTTTAAAAGAAATAGTGTAAGTGATTAAAGTCCCAAGTTCATAGAACTATATGAACACTTGATAGATATACAATCTTAATTTTGCTAGTACAGAATTAGGTTCGTGGAGGCAAATAAAAGTGCTTTCAGAAGCAACAAAACATTAGTAGGAAAATCTAATTTGATAACCATGTCACTACTCACTTCTTAGGAACTATTATAGGATTGATTTGAACCTAACATAATAAAAGAATATAAATGGTATGGCAAAAACCTAATATTACTCTTTCCATGTTTACCCTCTTAAAATACATTTTATATTAAAAACATCATCCATTTTTGGCAAACCTCAAGTATTGCCAAATATTTTGTTCTTTGACGTATCTATCACTTTTTGCTGCTCATATGTAAGATAATCTAATCTAACTCTAATAGTTTTATGGTAGAATTTTAGTCTAAGAAAATTTGGTGTAAATGAGTAACTTACCTCTATATAAGGAGATCATTGTGATGAATGAAAAACATTCTCTCAATATTTTTCTTCTCTAAAATTACGTTTCATCTTAATTTTAATATGGTATTAGAGCCACGATGAGAGATCATAAAATCCTAAATAATTGTGGGTAACGGAGAAACCGGCGATAAAAACAAAGGAATCGCCGGTGAAGAAATTAAAATACATAAAAAAAAAACAATCTCCCTATATGACATTACGTCAAACGATAGTTCCGAAATTGTGGTGACACAAGTCCAGTTGAAGGTAGAGAATTACGAAGAATGAGCTAGATCCATGAGGACAGCCCTAAGAGCAAGGAAGAAATTCAGTTTCGTTGATGGTACGATCAAGAAGCCGAACGAAGAATCACCGGACTTAGAAGACTAGTGGAGTATAAACTCTTTGTTGCTGTTGTGGATTCGTAACACCATCAAATCAACTGTTCGCTCAACGATCTCGCATAAAGACGAAACAGAAAAATTATGGACGAGCATCCGGGAGCAGTTCGCTGTTATTAACGGATGCAACAACTGAAAGTAGAACTTACGGAGTGCAAGCAAAAGGGAAGGACCATAGTGGATTATTATGAAAAACTAACCAAGCTATGGGAAGAATTGGCAAACTACGAACAAATTTCGACTTGCAAGTGCAAAAAGTGCACATGCAATCTGGGGATGATCTTGGAAACCAAAAGAGAAAAAAAGTACATCTTTTCCTCATGGGATTGGATGAGTCAATGTATGGAACAATGAGATCGAACATAATGGTCTAGGATCCGTTGTAATCATTAAACAAAGTCTATTCGAAGCTAGTGCATGAAGAGCGTGTGAGAGGACACACACGAAGAACGGAGTGAAACCATGGCCTTGGTCGTACAAGGAAGAAATCATTACCACGATCAAGGTGAACAAAAGAACGATGGCGCATTATGCACACATTGCAAGAGATTCGGACATATTGTAGAATGATATTTTCAACTTATTGGGTATCCAGAATGGTGGCCAAGAAATAAAAAATGAGACAAAAAATCTGGAGAAAGAGGATGAGGACAACAACAAACGGGAGGCCCGGTATCCGATCGCGGAAGAGGCAACTACCGGGCTAACGTCGTTGTTGTTAATGATACATATGCGGAGATAGAACGATGAACACATGCGGGATATGATCTCATAATCTGAGCGATGAGATCCGGAAAATGATGATTCACAAGGAATAAATCTGAATGACAAGATGGATGGTGAGACCAAAAACTCATCTTGAATTATTGACTCCGGAGCAACCAATCACGTGACAGGTAACCCAGAGAAATTGAGCTAGCATCGGGACATTCTTGAGTGTCTAGTTGGGCTACCAGATGAAAGTAGCTCGGTGGCCACGAAAGAAGGAACGATCATGCTAAATAATAGGATTTGGTTAAATGATGTCCTCTAAGTTCCAGACTTAACTTGCAATTTAATTTTTGTATCGCAACTTGTTGAACATTTAGATTGTGATGTAAATTTTAACAAAACTATGTGTGCTATACAAGACCCTACCATGAGGAAGCTTCTTGGAATGGGTGAGCGACGAGGTGAACTTTACTATTTTCGGAATGTGCCGTAGATACGAGCTATGAAGGCGGAGGCAGTTGATTGGTTCGATCTTTGGCACAAATGGTTAGGTCATCCTTCTGCACAAGTGACAAAGTCTATTACGACGTTAGGTTTAAAAGAAAGTAGTGTTGGTTTGCATAAAAAATGTGATGTTTGTCAAAGGGCAAAACAAATAAGAAGTGTTTTTCGAGTGATATTATAACTTCTGATATTTTTATATGATTCATTGTGATTTATGGGGGTCATGTAGAACACCTTCTTCTTGTGGTGCTTAGTATTTCTTGACTGTTGTGGATGATCGATCACGAGTCGTATGGATTTTTCTTTTAGTTGATAAGAAAAAAATGTCCCAAACTTTAAAAATTTTCTTCGCACTGGTGGATAGACATTTTGATAAGAAGGCGAAAATTGTTAGAAGTGATAACGGAATTGAGTTCACATATATGAAGACCTACTTCTTCAAACATGGAATTCTTTTCCAAACTTCTTGCACAGAAACACCGCAACAGAATGGAAGAGTTGAAAGAAAACACTAGCACATTCTTAATGTGGCACGAGCATTAAGATTTCAGGGTCATCTTCCGATCAGATTATGGGGAGAATGTGTTTTGACTGCGGGATACTTGATCAGCAGAACACCATCTTCAGTTTTGAATAGGAAAACCCCGTATGAAATTTTATATGGAGAGGCGCCTCATTATGATCACTTTAGGGTGTTAGGGTCACTATGCTATGCACACACGAAGGAAAGAACAAGAGACATGTTTGAGAGTCGGAGTCGTAGGTGTGTCTTCTTGGGATACCCCTATGGACAGAAAGGTTGGAGATTGTATGACTTAGAAAACGATGAATATTTAGTCTCAAGAGATGTGGACTTCTACGAGACTAAGTTTCCTTTTGCGGCAGGAACATGTAACTTAGTTGACAACATAGAAGTGATCCGGGACAAAACAAAGGAAGAAAAGAATTAGCAAGATTTCGAAGAAAAACATACAGATAATACAGGCACGAACAAAGCTCGAATAGAAGAAATCTGGACACCGAATATCAAACCTACAGATAGGTCAGAATTAGATCGGACATATGTTAGTCCGAATAATAAAAACATGAAAGAAATGCAGACGGAGGGTACCCAGGCCAATGAAAAGTCACCGAAGGAACAATTGGGTCGGGATAAATGTCAGAAGCATGACTCGGTTCGATTACGTGACTACGTTACTGAATCATTCCGGAAAGAAAGTTCATCAACGAGTTTGCCCGATCCTCAACAACCCTGAGGTGCGCCTTATCCTTTAGTTCACTATATCCCATGTGATAATTTTTCCTCGCAACACCAAAGCTTCCTTGCAGCAATTGCCACAGAAATTGAACCAAAATCTTTCTCGGAGGTCATGAAAAAGAAATATTGGAGAAAAGTCATGCAACAAGAAATTCAAGCATTGGAGGACAATGACACATGGATATTGAATACATTGTCGTCAGATTAGAAAGTACTCAGATGTAGATGAGTGTACAAGATTAAATACAACTCAAATGACATAATTAACGATATAAAACTCGATTGGTCATCTTCAGTAATAAGCAGGAGGAATGTGTTGACTACAATGAAACGTTTACTCCGGTTGCGAAGGTAGTGACCATTTAGACCTTATTGGCAGTAGCAACCGCTCAAAATTGAGAGTTGCATAAGATGGATGTTCATAACGCCTTTTTTGCACGATGAACTGACGAAAGAACTTTATATGAAATTATCATCGAAATTTCGTGTGTCTGGTCCGAAGCAAGTATGTCGACTCCGAAAATCTTTATATGAGTTGAAACAAGCCCTATGGTGTTGGTTTGCCAAATTATCAAGTGCCTTGATGAAATATGAGTTCAAACAGTCATACTTCGATTATTCTCTCTTCACGATGCACTGGAAAAATATACAACTTAACGTCTTAGTTTATGTGGATGACTTGATTATCTCCGAAAATGACCATGGTGCCATTGCACGGTTCAAAGATTATCTCCGAGCCTGTTTTAACATAAAGAATTTGAACCCAATGAAATATTTTTTAGGAATTGAAGTTGCGCGTGGACCAACCAGGTTATTCATTTGTCAACGAAAATATGCCTTGGATATAATCTTTGAGTCCGAGCTACTGGGAGCAAAATCAATTAATATTCCCATGGAACATAATCACAATTTGGCGTTGGCCCAAAGGGCAAATTTGGAAGATTCGGAACCATATCGACGTTTGGTCGGTAGATTGATATACCTCAGTTTTACGTGACAGGAATTATCCTATTGTGTGCATGTTTTTTCCAAATTCATGCACCAACCGAAGGAAGCGCATTGGAGAGCTTCTCTCCGAATGGTAAGATACTTGAAGAAGAACCATATGTAAGGAATTGTGTTAAGGAAGGAGGATTGTGATCTAGGGGTCCAGAAACCTTTTGACTTGATCGTTGAGGCGTATGCATCTGAGTGGGTCTCAGTTATACCTCTAACTAACAACTCGGCTAAGATGCCTTAGTAGCCAATGAAATTCTTGTAGTCGATGGCTAGAAGTAAATTCAACTGTCACTGAATTCGACTAAATACTTAAATTATTTTTTTGAGTGTTAACACCCGGAGGCAATAAGGTTTTTTATTCCTTCCATATATGAACCAAACGAAGGAAGAAACAACGAAATAGAAAGAGGGAAATGAATATGAAAAACAAGTGGTGTCTCCATGGTACCCTTTTTTTTTGGTCCTTTTGAGAGGCTCGATATTATATTGAGCTGATAAGTAAATAGGCACTCATGAATTAATATCCACACATTCGATGGGGACAGTTATTATTTATGGAGTAGATATTTTCAATATTGGCGTGCACTCGACCGCAACAATTGACTTTTGTATTGCACGTTCTGTTTTCCAGTTGGTCAATTGCTCAAATTAAGTTCAATTTAACGAGTTAAAATAAATGAGTCAATTATACTTTTGGGATATTTACTGTTCATGTCTATATATTTACGATTTAAAATAAGTAGAGTTTTTATTGGTTCACTATGCATATCTCATAATCTTTACGAACAAAAAATTTATTTAGGTTAAGGTAAGCTGAGTAAACTGTTGGGATATTTTACTACCATGCTCATCTAACTCGTTCGTGATTTGTGTGACTGATGTACAGATAGTTTGGTATGCAATGAATTTATCACCGCCATTTTGACTTTTATTTGGTCTTTGTCACAATCCCACTTTTAAGACAAAATGAAAAATCACCAGAAACGAATTCAAAATTAAAAGTTTATGAATTTCTTTAACGATTTTAAATTAATATATAATAATTAGATTTATAATTAAATATTTATATAAATTTAATATATATTTTAATACATATACAAAATTTGAGCAAAAGTTACTAACTTTCATTAAACTTGGATCCGCTCTTTATCAATTATGCGAATAATAAGTAGATGGCCAGCACAAAGAGAAGGTTGTGTCAAAGCTTAAACATAATAATAAATGGATCTGATAGAATGTATGTTAATAGTCATAACAACAACAAATTAGTCAAAACATAACTAAACATCACATATGTAAATTTAGATCGGATTTTTTAAAGGTGATGTGAACTAGAACAGTGGAACGAGTGTATTTAGAAAATTATAATATACTCTCTTTAAGCTGCTCTGACTCAAAATATTGGGCTGTGTATTATCAGATATTTAAGCATTTAATATTGAAAAAGATAGAGAACGCAAAGTGGGGGTAATTATTTACTTCAAAGATTTTTTCTAAAAAGTATAGCGCCACCCTTGAAAGACTGCGTAATAACTCACTGATCAAGCGCTCTTGCACCGAAGATGAACGGGACTAAGCGATCTGTCGAAGCTATGGAATGTAAAAATACATCAACAGGAGAGCGTTCCGCCTTAGAGAGAAGATTTCGCTAGCGATGGTGGACGAAGCGGAAGCGAAAATGTCGGCTTGAGTAATGCAAACATAGGCATTTTGTAAATTTTTACATTAATGATGAATAGAATAAAGATTTTTTATAAAGAAATCAAGATGAGAGATAAGTAATATTACAAATTATAAGGGCTAAATCTTAAGGAAGTTTATGAAACTATGCCTAATATTTTAGTTAATATAGAAAAAGAAAATAGTTTGACAGGACTCATTTTTGCACCTAGTACAAAATTAGGTTTGTAATAACAAAAAAAAGCACACAAAAGTGCTCTAAGAAGCAACAACTCATCAAAGGATATGGTGTAACAGATGGGGCTGCTTCTCCCTTAACCAAAAGTCTTGGGTTCGAGCCCTAAGTATGAAAAGATTTTGATAGGAAGCGCTTCCCACAAATGGGTCCTATGCGGCACGATCCGAATATAGGTCGGCTCCAATACAGATACCGACACCGGGTGTGAAATAAAAAAAAAGGCACACAAGTGCTCTAAGAAGCAACAAACAGGTAGTACTAAATTTCGAGAAAGTCAATCTGTAAAATTATTAAAGGTAGTCCAAAAGAGTCGTCGGGTAGATAGTTGAAATATAAGTACTTTGACAGAGAATTTCATGGAAGTAAGGAGGACGCTCTAATATCATGGGTCGATAATCTAAAAAAATTGGGAGATCAACGAGAATGTTATCGTACATCATATTGGAATGGAGTGGATGAAATGGAGGTTCACATATTGCGTATTATGTGATAAAAACGTGTCAACGAGACTTAAAAGGTAAGTTCTATAGAGTAGTTGTTGGATCTACTATATTGTACAGGGTGAAATGTTGGCCAGTCAAGAATCCACACGTTTAAAAGATGAAGATAGCAAAAATGAGAATGCTTAGATGAATATGCGCACATACTAGAAGAAACAAAATTAAAAACGACGATATACAGGGCAAGGTGGGAGTAGCCGTTGTAGTGGACAAGATGTGGGAAGCAAGAGTGAGATGGTTCGGGCATGCGGAGAAGAGGAGCACATATGCCCCAGTGAGAAGGTGTGAGACGTTGGCGGTGATAGGCTTGAGGAGAAGTCAGGTAGACCGAGAAAGAATTGAGGAGAGATGATTAGATAGGATCGGACATGTCACATCTTCAGCTCACCGATGACATGACTCTAGATATGATCGAGAGCATAGAGATTGATGATTAGAGTAGCTGGTTAGCAGGTAGTAAGCGATTTCTCTCTTCACAGTGGTAAAAAAGGATTCTAGTCTGGAGCATTTATTTGTTCCCTTACTAGTAATATCACTATTATGCTTCAATTCTATTACTACGGTTCTTTCTTTTACTTTGGTTCGCTTTAATCTTTGTACTGTCATTATTTTTCTTTCTTCAAAACTTTTATCGTAACTCTCATTACTTTCTAACAAATTTTTGAAAAACAATTTACTTGAGCTGAGGGTCCATCCGAACAACCTCTCATTCTCATAAAAGTAGGTGTAAGTTCTACATACACCTATTATCTCCAGACCCCACTTATGAAAATATATTGAGTATTTTGTTAATGTTATTGTTCTAGTAGTATTAAACTCTTGTTGATAGAATAATACTTGTATAAAGATCTTTTTTTATATATAACACCTCTTTTTAATATGTACCGATTGTTTCCATCTTCTTTACCAAATGCAATGTATATTGAATCAAGTAAAAGGCAAAAATAAAGGTGAATTTAAAATTTAAAGTCAAAATCACCGGAAGGAATTGGGATCATTTGCTGGAACAAATATATTGGGCTGTAATGACTCCAATTACTTCGCTGTCATACCAACTGGTACCTCAGTATTTTGAGATAATTGAAAAGACCTTCCTCCAAGTTTCACTTTCTAATACTTTTTTTTTTCTTGAGATAATTTTTGAGACACGGTAGCTATGTATTACTTACTATAAGCGGACATTTCCAGATTTAATTTCATCTCAACTTATCATTAAATCAAATCTTGCACCACAATGACTCGAAGTTTAAAGAATAACTCACCGAAGGTAGGAAAAGATAATTCAAGTACAAATATCACAGAATTACATGTAAGATAAATATAGATATACCAATGTAAAGATATGTAAATAGAAACCATTATTTTTCTTATTCATATATCACTGGTTATAACACAAGTCGCAACCAGTGAAATGTGCAATTACTTCAAACAAGGAACAACGTTGTCAAGTTTAAGAGAGACTAAACGGAGTAGCAATTAAACAAAGATCTTCTTTTCTTCTGGCAGTTGCTCCATCTGTTTCGGTCATGTCTAAATTGTCTGGAGTGACCCCATAAGGAGTCTTCCAATCGAAGTGATAAAGCAACTGAGCTAATGGATGTTCTACATTCACTAATCCGAATAACAATCCAGGACACATTCTTCTACCTGCGCCAAATGGAATAAATTCGAAGTGATTTCCTTTGAAATCAATAGAATTATTGTCAAATCTTTCAGGGATAAAGCTTTCTGGATTATGCCAATATTTAGAATCTCTTCCCATTGCCCATGCATTCACTATGACGTTGGTTTTTATGGGTATTGTGTATTTGTCTATTTTTGTTTCTTCTCTGCATTGTCTTGATAAAAGAGAAACAGGAGGGTGCAACCTTAATGTTTCTTTAACCACTAATTTTAGATACGTCAACTCGTCTAGATCTGTATCCTTGAATGTTTTCTTTCCCCTTAAGACTTGTCGAACTTCAACTTGTGCTTTAGCCATAACACTTGGATTTCTTATCATTTCTGTGAATGCCCAAATAATTGTTGTAAATGATGTTTCAGCTCCTGCTATAAAAATGTCCTGCACATAATGAAGATATTAAGAAACGTTCCAAGATAACACTCTAGCATGAAAAATTAACTTCAAACTCTTAATACTAATAAATAATATAATGAAGAAAAAAAAAGCAGTAAACTTACAAAAATAACTCCTTTGATATTCTCATTTGTGATTGGAGTTTTCAATTCTCCCCTCTCCATGACTCGTAGTAGAACATCAATCAAATCTTCACCTCCAAACCCACCATTGTCCTTCTTACCATTTGCTCTATTTTCCCGATGCTCTTTAATGATATTCTCCAAAATTACATCCGCTTCTTTGTGAACCTTCAATATTTTTGACTTCAATCCACTAATCTTGTGAAGCCATTTTCGGGAAGGAAAGAAATCAGCCAAGTCAAATCCTGCAGCTAACAATGTGACATCATTTATCAACTTGTCTTGACCATGTATTTTTTTCCCAAAAGCCGACCTACAAGTAACACAACTTGTAAACCAAAAAATTTTGTCTGATAAGTTGATCAATGTGTCATTAGGCATGGAATTAAGTGATAAAACGAGACTTTCCATCTCTGTTTGTCGTATTGAACTAAATGATTTGACCATCTTTGCGCTAAGAAGTTCCACGGTGCACACTTTGCGCATATTTCTCCAGTAATCACCATATGGACAAGTTATAATGTCCGTATGATTGTACATTATAATTTCTCCAGACATAAATTCAGGCCTATTAGCAAAGCGAAGGTCTTGGGTTTTCAAAATTTCTTTCGCCAGCTCAGGTGAAGATACAACAACGACCGATAGTTCCCCCAAACGTAAATGAAAGATCGGTCCATATTTTTGTGATAGACTTCTGAAAGTATGATGTGGCAGACGACCATTCATTAATTGGTGCAAGTTCCCGACCAAAGGCAGACTCCATGGCCCTCGAGGCAGTCTTTTTTGGTTAAAGGTTTTTGATACCTTCCATATATGAACTAAACGAAAGATGAAGGAAAGGAAGAGCAAGAGTGAAATAAAGATGAAAGGTAAGTGTTGTGTCTCCATATATCTCAGAAATGAAACGATTGATCTTATAGAGTATTATGTTATGGAAATACGTTCATGCAATGTTTCATGTTTATATAGAAAGGGAATGTCTGATCAAGTTATAAATATTATATTGAGCTGATAAAATTTGATGTACTATTATGATTTTGTCAAGATGGGTTTGTCATGAATTTTCTTTCATCATAACTAACTTTTCTATTCAGTTACTTATGTTGTTTTTTTGTATGTGATTGAAATTTTGTGCCACCATAGTGGACTTTGCTATTCATTACTTCTTCTGTTCCCTTTTATAACTTTATATTGATGAGTTTATTTTACCAAATTATCTTTATTAATGCAATTAAAATCATATCAACAAACAAAGCAATGATCGAGGAGTGTGTCTACTTAATGATAAGTAATATTGAAAAAACATTAAAATTTTGATTTACTATAATAAATAAATATTTTTAGTATACTGAACTAGTAAAAGAAGCAACTATATTTTAAGTGAGTGATAAATAGTTTCAAGGACTTGTGTGCAATTAATTGACAGCAGTAATTGTGAATGTATTTTCTGGTTGGTCCTGTTTCGGTTTTTAGGTGGTGAGAGAGTGAAGTCACATTAATCCCAAAGTCACTAGCAATACATGCAAAATAGTGTCAAAGTTAGACATTAGTAATAAGTTTTGAGTCAACAAGCATGTCTCATCACAATTTGTTTGATTTAGGATGGGCCAATTTATATACAAGCTTTCATCTATCAGATTTATAAAGTCTCAATTGTTCAACAAGTATGTCTCACCATAATTTGTTTGATTTAGAATGACACATTAAAAATAAGTTTGAGTCAACAAGTATGTCTCATCATAATTTGTTTGATTTAGAATGGCACATTAAAAATAAGTTTGAGTCAACAAGTATGTCTCATCATAATTTGTTTGATTTAGAACGGGTCAATTCATTATAACAAGCTTTCATCTATCAGATTTATAAAAGTTTGTTAATGTATATATGCATGGATCTTCCAGAATTTTTGGAATGATGTCTTTAATGTAAAATAAAAATATTTATTTAGTAGTTAAAATATATTGTGTATCATAGCAATTTTACAAGTAAAAAAATCGATATATATTAACTGTTTAAGGTCCAAGGGAATAAAGATCACATAAAGTAGAATGATATGTACATCAAATTGTTTTTGTTGTTGTTAATGTTGGACTACAATTTAAATGAAAATGTTTCAACCTAATCCTGATGAACTGCAAGTTTTCAAGTTTTCTTTCTCTAAAATATCGAGTGTCTACTCCCTCCGTCCCAAATAAATTAGTTGTCATGTTTCGTTTCTCGATAATTGACTAATTTAAGTTAAATTAAATTAACTCAATATTATATAATTAAAATTTAGATATTTCAAAAACTATATGAAAATATAATAAGTTGGCAACTTTTTTCATGAAAGAAAATATTTTAAAATGTTGGTCAAAATTTACATATTTGATTCTCAAGAAGCAAAGTATGACAACTAATTTGAAACGGAGGAAGTAATATTTAGACCATAAATACAACATCACACATTCGCAAAAAAAATTAACGTGATGTGAACTAAAACAGTAAAATGATTAAGGCGATAATCCTTGAGGCATTGTTTTCTCAATAAGCAAATTAGCCCTGCTCTGTTCTTAATATGCTAATATTATTACTAAACTCATAAACGATGCAACGACAACAAATCCTCCAAATCTGGATGGCATACGTGCTGTGTTTGCTTCTGATGGACTTGCTGTTTTGTTACTGGAAGTGGAACCTGAAAAAAAAACAATGTTATGTTAATTAACTAATATAAGAGCTCGTGTGACTTAGCTGATTGAAAATGGAATAGGCTAAATGACCTTAAAGTTCACAAAAAAAGAAAATGGAATGGAGAGAGACTTAGATGTTTTGTTTTAAGAACAGTATTTTGAAAATTATCAAAAAAAAAAGTCAGAGATAATATTAATATAAAAATATTGATCAAATGAAAAGTGTTTATAAATTGACTTTTCATTAATTTTGACTTGTTAGCACCATATTTACTAAGTCGAATTTTGCAGCCTCCATTTGAAACTCTTTTTTATGTCAATGTATATATGAATATTATGTGAGAGATTAACGTTGATAGCACTTACTGTTAGACTCTGAAGGAGTAGTGGGAACAGATGGTGCTGCAGTTGAACCAGGTGATGTAGCCGCTATAATCCACATTAAAAATTACTCATGTTAGTCACAAGAAAATTTAATGAATTATCATCAACCATTCATATTAAAGTTTAATATATACACTATCGGTGTAAAGTTTACAAGCAAATTTCTTTAAAATGTAAAATTTATAATTTTGAAAAAAAAAAGGTACTAATTATCTGCTACAATGGATAAATATGACTTGTAAAAGTTCATTACAAAACAATGTATATAACTTGAATTCCTCCCATTCTAGTAAATGGCAACCAAGAAAATGAATTTGTGTCCAAGATAATGCACAAAGCATAATAGGCAACAAGTCTATTTGACTAACAATCGATCTTTATTTCATCCTGTTAAAACCCAGAATTTTATGCAAAATATATTGTGCTCCCCTGTTTTAATTTTTGCATAACATTCTTTCTTTTTTTAGTCAATGCCAAAAAGTACGATATATTTAGTAATAATTTTTTTTTTCATTTTATATTTAATATGATAATTTATAGTCACACAAATATCTATGCCTTATTTAAAATCATAAATTCCATAAGTCCTTTCATTCTTAAATTTCATGTCTAGTCAACACATAAATTGAGACGAAAAGAGTACTATTTTTCACATGTACCGTGCTTTGTTTCGATTAACTTTACCAAATGCAATGCATATTGAATACAGAATGTCAGTGCTCTGATGAGAAGTAAAACACCAAAAAACAAATTAGGCGAATACATAATTTAGAGTCACAAAACTACTTTTTAAATAGTTCTCCAATCCAACTTTCCGGCATTAAGATAGTTTCAAGCGCGGATGACTATCATGAGGCATAGTAATTTCTCTAGGCCCAACTCATGTTACTTTCTGTTTGAGGTATAAAAACAACATAAACAAATTAGGTATCGATCAAACATAACGGGTTCAATTTAACACATCGAATAACACATCTTAGATCGTGCAAAACTTGGTTTGTAAAAAAAATATTGTTACCATTTTTGCAAAGGGAAAGATCAGGTTTAGCACCACAAGCTTTTGCAAAATCTAAAGCTTCATTTTCAGTAACATTCAAACTCTTCATCACATCAGCGTTACCAAACACACTGCAAAGGCACTGTGCATCCTTTGTAATCATTTCCTTTAAAGGCACACAACAAGTTGATGGAGGATTTTTCGTATGCGATACCAATGCTGGTTGACATGGTAATAGTTTTTGCACACATGGCATTGCAGAAATAACCTCATTTCCACCACCACCAACACCACTAGCCAAAAACGCTCCGACCAAAGTTTTATTAAGATCAAAGCCGTCGGATAAACCCACAAAAACCCATGAGAAAATTACAACACAAAATGATTTGGAACATGCCATGGGTTAATTCTTTTTCTTGATTCTCTCAATGGAAGGAAAATTTGTGTGTCAGTTATGAATTTGTGATGATGAGGAAATGAAAACTCCATATATATAGGGGGAATGTAAGATGTAATGTAACTGCTATTTTTATTTGGAACCGTATTTTCAGGCAGTTACAAAATCTTAATCATTCAATTCAAAAATACCTTTGTCCGTAACTACTTCCTATTTTTGAATCTATTCGTAGTCTTATTCGTGTGTCTAGAAACTCCTTGTATTAAATTATTAAATTTATTTGAACCTAAAATTTAGACTTGATATTTTTTACTGCAATTTTTATTGGGTATGAAGGGTTCACATGACCGTATCAAAATCCTAGAGAACCTTCAATATTATAATATACCTCCGCAGAACACTCCGGGGGACTATGCTGCACTAATTCGTGAAAATTTCGATTTTGCTATTAATGTTCCTCATTTTAGAAAAAACCGAGACTAGGCAATTGAGAAGACCATAGCATAGAGAGCATAGAAAAGCCTCTCTCTCATCCACTTTGAGCTCATCCCATGCTTCAATCTATCTTCACCGCAGAATCAGACGTAGCGGTAATGTGTTTATATTAAATCAAGACATTTAACACTAATCGTTACTTATTAAGATAAGTATACGCATCACGTAGTCATGAATAAGAGAAAAAAGCTTATATCAAAGACACATGTATTGCATTCATTAATGTGAAAAAGTTGTTTCACGGACTTCCTACACAATTTCAATCTCACGTTATCAAAGATGACCATGCCAGAACCACGAAAAACGTTTATCCCACTAAATGTATTGCACTAAGTTTAGTTAACTTTAGAGGAGCATTTGACCCAATCAAGAAATTCACTTTCCAGTGCAACTATTACATGTTGCTGGTTGCTTTAGGATGTAGTCTTCGAGCTATGGGTTATTTGAACCCAGTAGTTTCGACGTAGAATATAATTATATACGTGAAAAATCACTAAAAATATCAACAAAATTAAATCTGAACTCATAATTTTAAAAGTATAACAACTTACATGCTAAAAACTATAAAGATCGAACTCATCAAGTTTAAATTTTGGATCCGCCTCTGGTGGTTCTTCTTAAAAGAGCCATTGGTAAAATCCCATATCAAGATAACTGTGTGAAAAAAAGGCTGTTATGAGCTAGTATGGAAAAAACCCAGAGATTATCTGCCAAGCATAACTCAGTTTACAACATCAACAGGCAAGGCATAAGCAGGATCTATAGGTTTTATTCCTGGATATTCAAGAAGCGAAAGCCCTGCATTGCAGAAAAATAATCAAAGGAATAAGTAAAAACACTAGGGTCGTTAGAGGTCAGTATAAATGGTCGTAAACAATAGAAAAGAACTAATGCTGCAAAGTTAGCCATTTCACCAGACCACGATGACATCGTATCATCAGAGAAAAATACACACTAGCCATTTCACAAAGTGTCATATGCCCCTTACCAGCGACTCCAAAGTAAGTATGGAAGACATCAACTGCATCATCTGGCCAATTTGAAATTCCACCATTTTTCCTTATCCTACATTTGTGAAAGGATTATAACTCATGCTTTAAGAAAATATCAGACAACTTTACAAAGATATAGTATCCAATGCCAAGCTTCAAGTGAAAGGGAGTTGTTATATTTGGATGTAACCTGACAGTCCAAAATAAATTTTACAAGCTTCCCCTTGTCAATCCAATGAACCCTGTCGATCATAATTAAGCTGGAAGGAACCCACCAAGAGTAGCAGACCTGAGAAGCAACAACATGAATATAAATAAACTCAAAACTGACTTCTTGATAGAAATTCAATGTAGCAAGAGTAACAAACATCAGGAAGCTTCAAAGAACCCATTCAATGGTAGCATAGTAAAAATTGCTTACAGTAACGCAGAAATACAACTCAAATAATAAGAAGCCTGCTGGAAAGACGGACACTAAGAGGAACACACAAGTTGAAAACCAACGAAGGGCATCTTCTCCTTTTTACTAACAAATATGAGTATACGACATTAGCCGTCATAACACCATACTCATAGCAAAGGAACAAAGAAGGAAGGATTTTCCTCCAAAGCATTCTCAGATTATGTTCATTAACTGTTCATCAAACTAGGACCAACAAACTGATAACTTCACCTTAATATGTTTATCTGACATGCAGATCTCGCCCACTGAAGGATGAAATTCATTATCCCCTCGTGACTAAGTCTAGCCGTTGACAACTTGGTGCAGTACTCAGCAGTATGACATTATCTTTTAACTTATCATTTATCTTTTTGGTTCTTGCCAAGTAATACCAGGTGAGATCTTATCTTCTTGGTTGGTGATAATGATACTCAGGTTGTGGTGAAAGTCTGGCTTGGATATATTCTTTTTTTGATAACCGAGAAATCCCTAGGACTAGTGGTGCACGGTTCGAAACTCGGTGGATAATGAGCAGCCCAGCTTTGATATTACGGGGATTAAATAGAACAACTAGGGAATGGAATCCTTTAGTAGCAGTAAATTCAAAAAAAAAATTGATGGGAATGTCTTCCAACTCTGAAATCACTATAGTTAGACCTTACATTAGAATAAAGCTCCCATTTGCTTTTCAAATTAGAAGCCAATGTAAGTATGATAAAAATGCATGATTTCTATATGTAACATACTTTGCCCCGCATGAGATTCTGCTCCAGGTGTGCATCAAAATCCACCATCCACATTCTTGCAACTTAAAATATGTTTCACTGCTTTTCCAACATCAATCTTATCTAACCGATGCAGCAATGCGAGTGAAAGGATCGCAATGTAAGAGAACCTACACAGTATATTTAGGTCATTATATATTCAATTATCAAAAGAGTGATCTTATGTTCCAAAAGAAAACACAAGTATCTCAAGATATATGCCTTTTTTAAAAAAAGAAATATGGCTTAATCCTTGGCATTATAAGTAAATTAAAAAACAAGAAATCAAATAAAGGACCCTAAATTTATAACAGCAAACAAAGTGAGAAGTTACTACCGTGTATCGACTTCACCCCATGTCACCAGAAAATGATCCATCTTCATTTTGCAGGCCTGCAATATCTGGCTGAAAAGTTAAGTTCACCACTTAGTGACACCAAACTTCTTAATAGTACTTCACACTTGCAATTTCAAGAACATCACTTTTGTAATGAGTACTCTCGATGTTAATTTGACCACACTTTTTCTTTTGTGAGGATATGATCGGAAAAACTGAGTAGATGCTAGCATTGCAGCAGGGTTCATGGATGTTATACATCGATCTAAAATATATGTACACAAAGCCTCCGAAACAATTGTAAATGTCAAAGGACATGAAGTAGGATACAATTCAACACCTTATCAATGTCAAGGACATGTAATTTATCAAATAACGCCAAGACTTGAATAGCACTAAGTGTATATAGACATGGGGATCATGTCCAATATTACCACTAAATCCACCTGCATATTACACAAATAGAGAAGTGAGCCTATACAAACTGTACAAGTAGATCAAAACATGAAAGTAAAACCTCTCAAGGAAAATAAAAAGAAGAGAAAAGCAACATCCATTAAAAAGAAGTAGGCATAGTATATATATATATATAGCTGCAACCATTTGGAAACACTGACAAAAATTCATTGCGAGAAAGCAAGAAAGAGGTGCAAGATACAAACCAGATTCGTGTTGACACTGCATGACCCATGAAATAACTTCATCTTGCTCCACAGCAGCAAGCTTGCCTATGATATCCAGAGTTGTCAATCCCCAGTATGCCCCATTTAATCTCAAATGCTCCATCACCAGATTCAAAATCATCTTTCCTCTGAAGGTACACAGGAACATATTAGGGAAAACAATTGATACAGTGACAAGAGAAGCGTTGGTGGGTGGTGGAAAAGAAAGCAACTCCTATGCCATCAAGGATATGTACAAAGGAATCATCTCATTGGCGTGAGAATAGTGGGAGGAGATATAGGGGCATTTGCACAAAGTCATATTTCTCCCGTTTGATGATAGATGAAACCAAAATAGAAGAAATGCAAGTTCTAATATTCCACTCAATCAAGTATATATCATAGTGAAACCCCAGTGTTTTCATGTATCAATGGTGTCAATGACAGTGAGGGATTAAATCTCAAGGATCAATCCCGCAGTCAATCATATCACAAATTCTATAAAGCCAACCCATACAAGAACAAAAAGGGAATTCTAGCGCCATTCCTTATGTTCCAAAAAACACCATGGTCCACTTCTTTAAGGCTGGCTATAAAACCCTTCCAATTATGACAACCATAATGCTGAAGTTGACAGTTGAGACAATACAAATGCTGGAAGATCCCAAAATATTTGTTTGGAGTACTCTGACCCGAATGATACTACTATAGCAAGTAGAGGAGAATTGGTATCGCGAGAAGAACTAACGCCTACGACCCATTATGTTTCTCCTTCACAACTTCTCTCCAACCATCCAGGTGTACTTTCCTCACTTCAAGGGTATCTCCCTACAGGAAGATCCCATTTAAATTGTTCAAAGTATTAAACACATTGAAAGGGGCCTAGTTGTTTGCTTAGAGTACACAGGTATGTGAGTGACAGATCGAATCAGGGTGGCCCAACCACCTAGCTCATGATTTCAAAAGATATCGAATCGGAGAGTCTATTCCTCACTTTCTCAATGATATAACCCGTAAGCAGATTTTGAGACTCCACTGCAAAATACAGACACCCTAAGGTAGTTCTCAAGGTCCGTAGTTTGGTTGAGGCAAAATAGTTTGCTGAATTGTACTCATTGGGTGCCAAGTCAAAAATGCATGCAAAATGAAAATTCCTAGTGAAAAAACAGTACCGAAAATAAAAGTACTGGATGAGTACCTTCTCAACTGTTATAATGTACTTAGAATGTTTTTCCACCAGCAGCTCCCCCATCCTGTAGTCATCATGGCTCAGAACTCAAATTATCAAAACTAGCCAAAGTGGGAAAGAATTGTATTTATACGAAGTCCTGGTTTTGTTTTGTATCCCATTTTCAGACCTGTAACACAGCCCTGCCAAAACCAATCTTTTTGCAGTATCTTCAAACCGAATTAATAATATGGCAAATCACCAAGAACTTCAACTCTGCAAGAGCACAAGAACGACGAAGATGAGGCCATAGACCAGGATTTACTTAAAACTAGCGTAGTCAGCAAAATTAACAATAGTTATCTCCATGTTTAAGCTGCAAAGAGTTCACTAACATTGCTCTTTTTTGTGATTTTCTTTCTTTTTCACTCATAAGTTGTTGGAAGCTTGTGAACTAACATGGCCAGATTTAGGGGTTGGGGAGGGTTCACCCGAACACTCTCGGCACTGTATATATGGGGTAAATTTTTTATGTTTATGTACATATATTAACTTTTGAATACCTTGTGTAAATGCAAAAGGTTAGCTCAAGTGGTCCAACGTGTTTAAAATTGTCCCCAGCATCCTAGGTTCGATTATCAATTATTAGGGATAACATTATTTTTTATGTTTAGCTTTTATTTATTTTTTCGAACCCAACAACAACAACATACTTAGTGCAGTCGCACAACGTGGGGTCTGGGAGGGTGAGTGTACACAGACCTTACCTCTACCTTGATAGGAAGAGCGGTTATTTCCGCGAGACCCTCGGCTCAGGACAAGCAAAGCAGAAGAAAAATAGTCAGACCCGGTTAAAAGGTTAAAGCAGTATGAAAAAGACAAAAAAGGTGCAGTGACTATCGTAGATAAAAGAGATAAACCAAGTACATTAAAGAACGCATACCAGAAGAAATAAAACTACAGAGAACTATAAAATACTACACCTATTCGTATGATATGCTAAGTGGCCTACAGTAAGAACACTACACTACAACTGTGCCCGACTACCTACTACCCTTCTACCTTAATATGTCTCCTCCACAACCCCTATCTAAGGTCATGTACTCAGTAAGTTGCACCTGCTCCATATTCCGTCTAATCACCACTGTGAACTAATGAAAGAAATTATTTTTGCTAGGTCTTAGAGCAAACAAAATCCAGGAGAAAAACAAAAATAAGAACTATAAAAATAATACAACAACAAAAACATACCCAGTGAAATCCCACAACGTAGGGTCTGAGGAGGGTAGAGTGTACGCAGACCTTACTTCTACCTTGGTAGGTAGAGCGGATGTTTCCGCGAGACCCTCCGCTCAAGACAAAGCATAAGCACAAACAATGCAAAAGCAAAGAAAGAGCAAAGCAAGAGAAATGATCTGACCCGGTCAAAAAAAAATTAAAGCAGTATGAAAATGCCGGTATCAAAAGCGAATAAGCCATGATAGCGCATTCCGAAAAAGTAAGCAGTAACTAGCGCAGATTATTCATCAACTATAAAAATAATGGAGTACCATAAAGAGTATCCAACTACATCAGCACATTTGAACATTTTTATTCATGTACTATTGTTAAAGATCTTAATATAACTAGTCACTTTTTGGCACACTTTTTCCTTTACAGAACTATGGAGTACCATCCCTCTGCGACATAAAACTAATTTTGATTTCGCTAGGTTTACATGAATGCCAAGATATTTAACAGTTGCAGTTCTGATCTCTATTAGTATGATTACAATTAATTATCACTTAGACCCGTTTAATGACAGATTGAGATTGTGAAGACTATTAAAGCAAACAGTTAATGAAGGAAAAATAATATAAATTATATTAAAAAATATGCGGGTTGGGTCGAGGTCGGGCCGGGCTGGATCAGACGGGTAATATATTCCGACCCTGACCCTGATCGGGTCCCCGCTTTTTCGGGTCGAGTGGCCCGCGGATAGCTGACCCTAGCCCTGGTTTTTCGGGTCGGATCGGGTTGAGCGGGTTCCCGACCCGGTGGACAGGTCTAGGCTAATCGGGTCTACAGTAATAATAATACAACTGTAAATTTGTAAATATAGTCCTTTAATATATACCTAAGAAACTAATTTAAGTCCTTAAGTTTGTCTTACTTTTGGTCTCCACTATATATTTAACAAATTATAATTGCTAGATTAACCTAAAAAAATTAACGGAAAAACAAAATCAAATCTGAGAAATCGCATCACATATGTGATTTACAGTTACATTCAGAAATATAATTAACAAATTGCATAAAAATATGATTTATAAATTTAACTTTTAAAATGTGATATAAACTAACATCATCAGTTAATTTAGAGCACATGCAAATCCCAGTTTACAATTTCATACGTGTTTTGCATATTTATAGAAATCTCACAAAGATTACACGTTAGTGAACTTTTCCAGCCAAAGTTGCACATTTTGGGGAAAAGTTATAGTATTACTTTAAATCTACCCCAAACATAAAAGACCATTTTTGTATTTTTTTTCTTTTCTTTTTTCCTTTAACCAATTGCTGGATTTTTGGTATCAGAAATTATTTTCAGTTGCCAAATAAATCGCCTAATTTTTGAAAAATTATATGCATGCGGAGCATCTATAAGCCATTTGAGTGCTACTTGGTTTAAGGTATTCTGAACCTCCCTTTCAAGAAGCAGAAGAAAGAACATAAAAATATCAACAACAAAAACATCCAGCAGTAAGAAAATACTGCTCTAGTTTGAATTAAATCTCGATAAAACAGATACAACATAAGATAGCTTACATCAAAAGGATCAACTATTCAAATAACTGCATAGATTCATCAAAGGAAACTTTCAGGAACCAAGAAACTACAGAAGTCTCCCTGAATGAAGTTGCATCAGATGAAATCTTGACAACAGTGTACTTAGTAAACCTTGAAAATACTTCCTCCATTGAGAGAAAGTTAAGAAACTGTGCCTTTTGTTTCTACAAACAAAGGCATTTAATTCACAAAATAGGCCACATAACAGACTATTTGAAAAGAGAGTAATGCACTAAATTCCATCAATATCGATCAAGTTTAGCCTGCATATTGGGCGATCTTCTTTTCCAGTGAATTCTTGTCAGCACCTACTACCCTATCAACCTCCTTACCATTTTTTATGAAAAAGAAGGCTGGAACACTACTGACATTCCATTTTGAAGCCACATCTCTTGCCTCATCAATATCAGCCTTTAGAAATGCAACTTTTGGATATTTCCCAGGCAGACTTGTATAAAATGGAGAAATAAAACGACATGGTCCACACCATGTTGCAGTAAAGTAAAGGACGCTTAGACGCGATGCTCTTGAAGCAGCATTTAACTTTGTCTCTAGTTCGCTCACAGAATGGATACCGATAAGTTTTCCTGCATATAATAGACAAGTTAAATTGTACATAAATATGTACACTTGTCCCTCATTCGAGACCTCTCAAATGAAAGCTGCACTACTTTGCAGCATAAAACACATTTTTATTCTTCATATTGTTAATGAAATGAGAGTAAAACAAGTTTTATAGAAGAGATCAACATAAGAGAGTTCTGGAAAGCAAAGATTACATGCCCTGTAGCTTTCAATATATAACCAAATACTCGAGAGCTTTCCCAAAACATCTCCAGCTGCCACCAGCAGCCCTCCCCCTCATTTTTCACTTCACACAGCATATAACCACCATCATATCCCAAACCCTAACCCCCCCCCCCTTCCCCAACTATCAACAAAGCTTTTTCCACTTTCTCCCATGACAATGAGAATTGTCAATCTCTTGGCTGGACATAGAGTGCTCTTAATACTACTTGATATAATCAAATATCAGGCAATTGCCGACAGGTACCTAATAAAACCGAGAAAACCAGCGACACCATCTCAACTCACAATTGGGCGAATATAGCATGAATATCTTCACAACATCCATATTCCCAGCGCTTAAGCTTTTTCAATTTTTACTATACCTTGACGTGATCATTTGCCAGTTCACTTAGTAAAATATGATAGTCCCTAGTTTTTACAATTTACAGCTGATTATATATGGCAGCTGACTAGCTCAATAAAGAAGGACGACTACGGTGGTGATGCTAGGTATGTTTCATCAGATGAGGATTGTAACATACCAGTCTTGATATTCTTATCACTTTAGTTTACATTATTCGTATACCAGTAGGTAAAACAAAAGCTAGATAATCGCAGAGGATATGTTAATCATGAGTAACTGTTTACTGGCAAAAGAATGATGCCATATTTCAAAAGTCAATATTAATAACAAATGTTGGGCACTACTATAATATAAGGACTACTGCCAAGGATGAAATATCAGTCAAGACCGACAAAAAGAGAATTCTAGATACACTTAAATGCAACCATCATATGTCAAATGAGTAGTGAACTCGAAAAACGAAGATCATACCATCATTCCAATCAGAAGCAGAGTCAGGATCCTGCATCATATTTTTGAAAAAAGAGTAACTCATTAGGAGAAGAAATGAATCTATAAACAGAGTAAATAAAGGGGCTGCAGAAAGGGACCAGTCAAAATTCAGAAAATAGCAGGCCAATAATCCAGATTCAGTCCCTAGTCATTTTTTGCCACTTGACTTTAAAGCATGGATTAAAATGTAAGAATCAAGAATCTCATTTTTAACAGTTTGTAGCAAATTGGGTAAACTAATGTCATACTTTTTGTCAGAAATATCACACCCCCATCCCACCCCATCCCACCAAGACCTTACCTCAAAGAAAAGAGACATGAAGTAAAGGGTCAACTAGGAATATGGATCCAACTGGATGCTAGCTGAAATTAGGTAGGAGGAAATAACACAGGCTGCACAAGACAAACAGAAAACTAAAATACAAATGAAAAAAGTTGAAGACGACAGGCAGAAGTTCATTGAGCTCTTTATTTGCCAAGTCTACACTAATTAGAGTGGAGGCTAAGCAGAGGAGTTGGAGCTCGGAAATGAATTACTGTCAATAGCCAATCAGAGGATGTATCTATAACAAGGATGTCAGCTTTAGGTACAAACTCACTCACTGAAGCTCATGGAAGAGCACAAACAGTGAGCATAATTCTTACTTCAAAAGATCACACCATGTGACAGCGGGAACAAAAAAAATATACCCAAGAAAACTTACAGAAGCTTCATGTTCAGATTGCTGTTCTTTCTTTTTACTCTTTTCATAAGCTGCCTGCAGTGCAAACTGTAATGTCAAGAATAAAGAAAAGCAGCCTGTTAGTGACTTAATACTTTCAATACACATAAAAGCACCTTTGCTTCTGCCTGACGCTGTTGCCTATTACGCTCAATTTTCCTCAACTGCTTCTCTTCTCGCAGCCGTTGATACTTTCGGCAGTGCTCTTCAATTTTTTGAGCATTAGGTTCAACCTGCCATTATTTCCAGGCCAAAGAACTTCCATTTAAAGTTTATGGGGGTTTTTTCTTCTCTTAACTCTCAATTTAAGTAAAAAACAATGAAATTGAACTACATATAGTAGAAAACCGTGTGAACCATCAATGCAATATTTGAATCACATGGTCTTCGCATGGTTCGGGTAAACCAGGGAAAAGGCGTAATGGACAAGAAGTTTGAATATTTAACCTTTTTAAGTATCTCGGCAATCTCCTCATCAAAATCTATCATGGATGCCACACGAAGATCTTTAGCCGCTTCTTTCCATAAGCCCAACATTGCTCTAGCCATACCCCTCACTTTATATCCTTTTGCTGAATCAGGGTTGACCTTTAATGAATTGATATAAGTGTCAATAGAACTTAGGACTCAAAAAATATAGTCATAAGCATAAATGAACCTAAATTTTTTTGCTAGCTAATGTAAGCACGTCTTGAATAGCTTCTGAAATACCTTTAAAGCAGCATCAGCATCACGGATTGCGGCATTGGGTTTTTTCAGCTTAATGAAGACATTAGCTGCATAGACATTAGTATTCATCAAAAAACCACACGAATGACATGCAACTTCAAAATAACTAACATTTTGATGGTAAAATAGGCCAGATACAAACCTCTTGTTGCGTATAATATTGCAGAACTTGGATTCAGCAAAATAGCTTCAGTTAAATGATTTATGGCTTCATTAAACTTGCCTGCCAGGAAAACACAGTTCCAGTAAGGTGTAACTTTCCTAATCAATATTGTAAAAAGGTATCTTCATTACACAATTAGGTAAACATTAGCGTGCCTTCAGATATTGCATCAAGAGCTTTAGCTTTTGCTAGTTGAGCAGCATCTCGATTTTCATCTGTTACTTCACTCGAAGAATCTCCCATCTGCAATTAGACAACAAAGGAAAAGTCATTAAATACAAAAGACCACGCCGAAATTGCATCCACCTAACCCCTTCATGACATACCTGTTGTGGAGGATCATCGTCAGGTTCCACGGTATCACTGTTATCCAACTCAACATCAGACTCTATAATGTCCTCATCTATTTCATCAAGAGTTTCCTCTTCACCTTTTTCCTGTGAAGTCATTTCTCGGTATCAGTATATGAAAATAAAGAACATTTCCCCATTTTCACATTGAATGTCATGTTCGTAGATCTTCAATTTGGCTCGTGCCAAAAGGATGACCACTTTTTTCAAAATAACTTACCTGTACCAAAGATCATAAAGTATAATGGATCCTACTAATTTACTTCTTACAGAATAAAAATCAATCTCTACTCCACATTATTCAACTAATCGTAAAGTTTCTTTTTGCACACATTAAACTAAATCACTATTTAACTCTTTGGCAATGTCTAAATTAAGTTTATTCTGTTCAAAGCAGAAAGCAATAACCAAACCTTCACCAATCACAAAAATATTTTAAGCCCAATCCGAGATGGTCTGCACTTGCTCCTCAATAACATATAAAAGGACAGCCCCGTGCACTAAGATCCCGCTATGTGGAGGGCCGGACCACGGGGTCTATTTTCTCAATAACATATGCGGGTAGAAAATATGGGCACCACATTTATTTTGTGCTATGATTATCTAAATTGACATAGTAATATTGTATACCCAAAAAAAAAAAAAAAGGGCATGAAAATCAAAATTTGCAGAAGCAAGTAGAAGGGCGAATTTCTGGCGAAGGCTTACAGATTTAACCGATGGAGGAACTTGAGCACCCAAGCTGTAATAAATTCATTCAAAATAGTTTATCAATTGTTGATTCGGTCGTTCAAGCAATGAAAACAAGATTAGTAGTTTAGTAGTACCTTTCGAGAAAGTTTTTGAAAAAGGAAAGGGAGGGATTTTGTAAAATTGAAGGATTGGTTTTGCAAAGCTCGACAAAATGCTTTAGGTCTTGAAGCTTCTCATTATCCATGATCGTCTCTTTCTCTCTGTGTCGTAGTAGTATTTGGGTCTATTTCTCTGGTAAGTATCTTACTTTTTAATTGTAGTATTTATTTGTTTATTCTGTATATGTATTTCATGTTTTCACTACCTATCTATGGGTGCATCCTCATCGGCCAGATCTAACTGTTGATTAAATGTCTTTGCTTATGCCCGATTCTCCTTTTTAATTTAATGTATAACATCTTAGAAATTTTATTATAGGTATATGGGTTTTCCCCTTTCTTTATGTTTCCTCCGGCATATTGTATTTATGCATGAGATTATATGTTCAAACACACTGCGTAAATATTTTAGATTAGGTGCACAACTGCTATATGTATCACATTGAATTGCCATCAGGTAATGAAAAGGGAAGAACTTCGATGCGGCCAAGATGCTTGATGTTATGCCTTATGCCTAAAACAACTCAATAACTTTCTAGATTTTTAACTAAAATGGATGTTATTTTCTCCTCCAAAATTGTGGAGCTTTATTGGTGATAACGCCGAAATAGTTTCAAATAGGACTGATTACCAAGCTGGATTGTTAAAGGAACTTGTGTAAGGCTTAGAAGAATTCGTCTGCTCAAGTTGTGTTACTACGTTAATGCATTAGTGCAGGTCCAAGTTATCTGTCCATCGGTCGGGGATCCGCCCGGCCCGACCCGAAAAAATCAATATCAGTTTATATCTGACCCGAAAAAGCGGGGACCCGATCAGGATCAGGGTCGGGCCAAGGTCAGAATTTTTGACTCGGCCCGACCCGACTCGTTCATATTATTTTTTATTTTATTAATATTTATTTAAAGTATACTTTTAAAAGTGATTGTGATTTTAGAGTCAAAATTTTGATCATACTATGTTTATGTAATAAACTGAAATGTATCTAAATTCTCTTTGATTTAATCCCAATATATTATTACTTTAATTTGCAAAGTGACAATGAAATACAAATATGAGTTTAACATATACTTTATTACGAAATTCTATGAACGGTTTATACATTTTACTCCCAGTTTGTGCACTTAAAAGATTATAATTAATAATTTTGATAACTAATATAGGTTAAGGGACAAACGAAGAAGAGTCTTTTCGTTACTAATATGATTTGACTATTTTTTTCGTTACTAATATGTTCATTTGTATAGTAAATTTCATTAACACCTTAAAAAATAAGTAATAAACTTTAAAGTTGAATGTCTTTTATGTGATAAAAGATATAGAAAAGTGATTTTGTGTGATAAAACATTAAAGTTAGACGACTGTTATTTTAATAAAAAATAAAAATATATTTTTATTTTGTTTTGTAGAGCGGGTCAAGGCCAGGGTCGAATTTTTTTTTAAAAAAACAGGGTCAGGCCATGGTCGGACAAGCAGGGGAAAAAATCAATTGACCCGGCCCGAGCTTTGGACAGGTGTATGTCCAACATATGAAATGAAGGTTATCTTAAATGGAGCGTATGAATTTCATTGCAATTACTTCTTGAATAACTCATACTCTGTAGTCCTATTTCACACAAGCATATTGATTCTGTTTCTGCTAACCTCTGACAGTTTTGACTTTACATTGGGGTCGGGGTCCTCGAGGATGTTAAAATTTAAGTTGATGGAGTAGATTAATCAAGAGCTCTTCGCTTTAATTGATCCACTAATCTTACAATATGTTAAACTACTAACAAATTCAATATTATTCTGGGTACGATACTGATATTGAAATGCTTAAATTACACTAGAGTCATTAGTTTATGAATATTGAAGCCAGAAGTTCTAATGTCAGATGCCCTGGACAAATAAATAGGTGTCAAACAATTAAAATCAAGGTTGAAAATGATAGATCTTTGTGGAGGTTGTGATGAACATTGAGCTAGGACAGACTTGCAAGATTGGATCTAAAATGAAATGTTTAGTTTTCTTTATCTTTGAGACATAGAAAGGTGTGGTCATTACAAATGAGTTGTGACTGTGTGTTGAATTACGTTGAAGTGCTCATCGTTAGCTGTAGCTCTAATGTTTTTATTAGTCTCCTTTATTTTCTGGGCCTTGAAAGATTGTGGTCATTCTAAATGAGTAATGGATGTACGTTGAATTACATAGAAGGTTGTAGGATAAATCTTTCTCTTCCTATCGTAAAATCTTGATACTCGGTAAATTAATAAATTCTCTAAAATAATATTTTTTTCTGGTCCCGATTTGGGCTAGTTGATAAATTAACAAATTTCGATAAAATAATATATTTTAAAAAAACATATGTAGATATAGGGTCTCATTAATATCATAAATTAATAATTATATAAACTTACACAAACATAACTAAGACAATTTACTGAAATATGATTCTAGTGTTGTTTGTTTTTTCTTAAAATTGAAGTCTAATTGGAGCTCATCTCTAGCTTTTCTTATTGCATCCAAAATTTCTGGTGTTGTGTTCTCAAACTGCACCAAAAATTATGAAGAGTTCTAGACGCGATAAGTGTTTTCTTACGCGTAACTGGTTCCAAAGGCACTGTATCGTCTCCAACTTCATCATCTGTATCATTTTCAAGGATAGTAGCCACAATTTCTTCTAAGCTATGGACTTCTGAACATGTATCATTTTCACACGGGTAGTCCAATAGGCTATTGACATCCATTTTGATGAATTTCTCAAGTCAACCTTGAGAAAATTGGTGCTCAGAATCTTGTTGAGGGAATACAAGTTTCATTGTATCTCTTGCCTTCTCCAAAATTAGCTCTCCGGTCATATTCACACGATCTTGGTACTGGAGAAACCACTCATAAACAACCTTATCCATATCTGGAAATTTTGTTGGTTTGTGCCGCTTGATATCCCTTCCTCTTTCTAGGCTGGCTGAAAGATACTCAGTTGATCGTTTGAGTGTTTTTGAGATTGTACATTGACTAACTTTCAAATGAAACTTTTCTTCAAGCCACAACTGCAAATCTTTTTGAGTGCGTGTCAAATGATCTCTCTTGTGCTCACATAATTCTTTGCGTATTTGATCCGTCATCGTTGATTTCGTGACACCTTTTAGATAAGGAACCATTGTTGGGTGTGGTTTCAAGAAATTTTCTATCTTGTTTATATAGTATTTTCTGTCACCATCATACATTGAATGTTTTTAGTAAAAATATAATGAATAATACTTAATTATTAAGAAACAATGAACATTATTTATTAGTTTTCATTAATATTATGTACAATGAATCTATGTAATTCAATTACGTAATATGATACATGAATTTTTCTAAGATACAATGTTTTTTTATGTAATCAAAATTTAACTGAAGATGCTGTATTTTTTTCATGGTGAAAATGATGCAGAACTCTGATAGTGGATTACTCAATCAGAACAGTTTCTCAAAGGATAGTTCATTTAGTTTTCTGGATGAAAGTTTGTCGAACTTTTGTAAGTTTCAGGAATATGCTTGTCCCTTTCGGCCTTATAAATGGTGAAATGTTAGAAATTTTGATTACTGCATTTCTATGCTCCAAAAGCATAATTTGACTGAGAGGCAAGCATTTTGAAAAGAACTACTCTTTCATTTTGGCATCACCCTACCAAGTTACAATGTTATCTATCAGTAAGTATCTTTTGAAGTTGGTCCGTCAGATATAATATCACATAATTGTTCGAGCATCTATTTCCTACTAAATATACAAAAACTGAAAGTTTCTATTATTTTTTTACTGCTGCATCTTTTAACTTACCAACTGACAAATGGTCTTAGACAACGTCAACTGACTCACTTTTAGTTAAGTTAAGACCAAGTAGATAAGTTGTGAATAACTTCGTGTAGGTTTAACTTATGTATTTTCTCATAATGGTGTGTGCTGCACATCATAGACCTAACAATTTCGTTCCTGCTTCCCAATCACAGGTCAGGGACCTCAAAACTGGAGATATAACAGAAGATTTTCTTGCAAGGCTCCAAGTTTCCTGCTACTCGGTACACATTTTTTCTTCTTTTTTTTTACATGTGAAGGATTTTCAACATTTAATCACAGTGTGAAACCTTTATACATGTTAACCATAACTCGGAATTTTTCAAATGCTGGAAAAGAAGGTGAACATTAGTGCACACATTCTTGCTTACCTTCAGGTGTGTGCCCCACAGGTTATGAGGAAGTCTTTGGTTCTGGTGTTTGGGCAGAAAGAAACACAAATATAAGATCAGTAAGTGTGAAGATTCGGTATTAAAGGGGTTGGTCTCTTTTGCTTCTATAGGTATAAATAAAACTAATGTATGTTTGGGGTAGGATTGATAAATCTGAATACAATTGGAGAGTAGTATGACATAGAAGCTTTTATTCAGCTTTTCTTGTTTTCATTGCATAAACATCAGAAAATAAGTTTTTATGCTCTAAAAAAATATAAACTTATCACGCAATGATATTCAAATCTGTGATTTTTTAGCTACTTCGATATTTGGAAAAATATATCATTTTCTGATGAAGATCTGACAAAACATATCATTAAGAACTATCAGCAGTTGGAAGGATGATGGGAATGAAACATAAGCACTTGGAATGTTGTACTTTGTACCAACCAGTTGTACTATGGAGTACGGACTACCTGTTACACTATGGACAATCAAGAAGGAAAGAAATGCTCTTTTATGTTGCAATGGCACCCAAAAAGGAAAAAGAAAGGACATCTCAAAACTCTTACATGTCAACATGCAGTCTGTTTGAAGTTTGGCTATGTGTTATAGTTGGGAAATGACTGGTAATGTCTCATACAAGAATCTTATATCAGTTCCTAAAATCTAAATATTGTGTGCACCGAGAACACAGTATGGAGAAAGAGTTTCTTTAACTTCACCTGCAGCTTAAATAGCAACACATCTATGTATTACTTTCACTTTGTGAGAAAAAACTGAAGTAGGAAAATAAACGCAACAATCTAGGAATATACCATTTGGATATCTCTGTGTTTGTTTTGTGAAAGAGTACATATTTTGGAGCACATACAGGGAAATTATGGCACTTCACTTTTCAGAAGAGTGTGTCAAAGAGCTGAGGTTTCATATTAAATAGTCCGTGTTGAAGAAACCAAGGTCTTTGCACCTTTGCACATGAAAATCTCCCAACTTCATAAATATGTGTAAGCGACTGGTCATTCAGAGAGCTATATTCGAATCCTTTTTCTCTTTGTTTTGGGTTTTCCAGTTAATACGACTGTTTTTTTCTCATACTGTTGTATTCCATTTGGCGATGCTAGGTGTATCCTGGGGATGTGGGGATTGCATTAGCTTGATGGCCAGATCTTGAAAGATAAAGTGGAATAAGGGAAAAAAGAGAAAAGAGGGGGAGAGGGATTCATCACCAATATTTGATTGGATCTCTAATCTTCTTCATTCCTTCCCATGAAAATAACTAGAATGAAAAAAAGGGGAAGCCCGTCATAGAGCAGTTGACTAGAAGTAGAAGATTGCTGGCCTGAGAAAAGGCGGTCTCTCTCGGTAAAGATGGCCTAATTTCTCTTCTTTCTTTTTCACTTCAGCTTTCATTTTGAGATGGGGAACAGTCTTCATTTAACAAATATCTTTTTGTTTCCGGCTGTTTGGTGCAAAAACACTTTGAGATTGTTTGCCAGTTGTGCCTTGTTAATGTGCAATTTGCACTTCTTTTTTTCTGGAAGTGTTACTTTAGTTTGCAAGTTTCTAGAGTCAGAGCCGTCCCTGGGGCGGTTGAGGCGGCTGCGCCGCACATGGCCCCCCGGCCGGCGGGGCCTCCTCCGCTCCAGAATTTTTATTTAAAAATGACTCCAATCTTATCGGTGAGAGTTGTGGCCTAGCAGTTGATGACTCCCTTCAAAAGTCCTTCCCTAATAAGAAGTCGCATGTTCGAAGGGCCTCTTTTTGTTTCTCGCACTGAACCCTTAAAAGTATAGGAACTGCTCTGACTAGAGTAATAACAGTCATTAAAAGAGCAATGACAACATAAATTATGTTCTATTATGCTATATACTGTAGGTAAGACAAGGCTAACTTGGAATCAATTAGACATTTCATATTGCCTTCGTATTTATATTGCACTGTAGTGTTTATCATCTAGTTTTTAAACAAACTCCACCTAATTTACATTTTAACCATATAATCTCTAGATGATTTTTTGGGAGGAAAATAGCAAAAATGGTCCTTTATCTTTTGAGGCTACTTAGAGATAGTTTATTCATTTTAAATTACAAAATAATTTAGTTACACCTAAATATAGAAGAAAGGAGGTACATGTTAGCTCCCATTTGTCCATATATTTTGAAGTTGAAATTTGAAACTTGAAAATTTGAGTTTTTGAAGTTGTGATTTTTGAAACTTGAAGTCATGTTTGGACATACATTTTAGTTTGAAAAAATTTGAAGTTTCGTGAGTGATAAGTCCCAAAAATTCAAAAACTAGACTAGACCAATTTTTGAAACTTGATTTTTTTTTTTAAGACTTCAAAATCTATGGCCAAACAGATATTTAAAGATAAACTTTTAAAATCTGATAAAAAATCTATGGTCAAACACTAGCTTAAAGCTACGAGGAAATAATGAATTATAAGTAAATCATTTATGTTACACCTAATAATAGAAGAAGGGAGGTTTATGTGCATGGAAATCACAAGGGATATACATGTTAGAAGTCAAAACCTGAAGAGAAATTTATAAAAGTATCTCAATATTATTTGATACTTCCATAGTTCCATTTGAGGTACAAATATCATTTGGCAACTATATTCAAGAACTTTATTTTGCGTCTTACATAACTTGTGTGTAAGCGTTATCTTTGTTTGATAAAGTGGAGGGGGGAGGATGAATGAAAAATCATGCCCGAAGGTTCACAAGCAATTGAATACTATTTCAAAAAGGGTTTACTCAACCTAATTGTACCACATAATCAGAGGAGTGTCGTACACATCCATCGGCATGTGACCCGAAAAACTTGTATTGTCTCAAAATAGAGATGAAAATTTAGCATAAAATGGACATGGTAAACTTGTATTTCATCTGTATTTTGTCCATACCTTTGGAGTTCTTCCCTCTGTGGTACAAAATGGAGTGACTTTACACGAACCAGTCTTACCCATCCTCACACTTCTACTAAGCACCAAAGTAAACAATCTTGTTCCCATATTCCAACTTGGTGTTCATCCAAACACAAACAATCTTAAAAGATCAATGGCACGTAATACCCAAAACCTTAAACCTGAAACTCCAACACACTGATGGCGATAAGAAAACGTAGGTAAAAGCATCAGATGTACAAAATGGCGAGCAGAAGAATAAAAACATAACTCTGGGAAAAAAATGCTTCTTTACATTGGCAAAAATGGAAAATCTACAAAAAGCTTGTAGTATTTCATCAGAGAAAAGGCCCCGATAACAATTACAAGAAAAAACAACCTAGAATAATCATATCTAAGAAAAAACTGAAGTATTGAGGTCAAAACGAACATAATATAATAGCTAGAATAATCTTTCTGGTACAGTCTTTCCTCCCGTGTCTACATTATTTTGCCACCTTTGGCGTTTCACGTCTACTTGACCAAATTGACTATGTGGGGAGGACAAGAACCTGAAGAATTCATAGAAAGGCTTCTGCCAAATCCAGGAGCGCTACATTCTGGGGATTGCTTGCTGTTGGGAGGATAAGGTGATGCACTTATTACCCTGATTCAAGAACACAACAAGCTTTTAACACAACCGCTGAGTTTTTCACACTTAAAAAACAAAAACAAAAGGGGGGGGGGGGGTTATGAAAAGCAATCCTCTGCCATAAACAGCACAACTTCAGTTGAATTAAATGAAAACATGCCCCAAATTACCTTTCCTTGCGCTTCTCCAAGAATCGAGTCAATGATGCCTTGCGTGCCTGCGGCACAGCTGCAGATGAGAAATGCCCAATCATTATGCTGACATAATGTACGAGTAAAAAAAATTTGGCCAAGAATCTTGACGATTAATGATTCAGTTTGGAGAGTACGAGATATACCTGATGGAACCATGGTGGCTGGACGAGATCCAATGGAACTGGCAACTTTGGAAGGCTCTTGTTTAAGAGAAGGAGATGGCAGGACTCCTATTGATTTGATAATAGTTACTCCATTTGTATTACTAGACACTCCGGCAGATTGAGAGCTACCATGGGATGTCATAGAAATAGGGCTGGCAAGAATAGGTGTTGTATTATGGCACTGGTTTACAATAAAAGAGTCGATAGAAGAGGACTTAGGTTTAGGCGCCTGAACTGGAGATAGAGTAGATGTTGTTGCATTTGGTGTAACAGGTGGTGCATTTCCAGCAAGCAACATAATAGCTTGAGCCTAACCAAAAGAAGAAATAATTGATAAGATAGTCAACTTAAGATAAATTCACGAGCCCATCATCAGAGAGAACCTACAGGTCTAGCGCGCGCGTTTACCTTCTCTGGTGAAATATTGTCATAAACGCAGACAGAACCAGCATAAAAGATGGTCAACTGGGCAGGACCCGGGGGAGTCTTGGGAGCACCCCTGCCAATAGAGATCCACAACAAACTCAGCATCTCCCTTCAGTAAAAGTTTTCTCAATAGACATTTTATATCAATGTTCGCTAATATACCTTAAATCAGTGGTGCCCACGAAAGCGCTATTAGTTGGAACAGCTGAAATTGGGCTAGCAACCGGAGCTCCCGCCGAACCAGCGAGTGGATTTACGGTAGTTATCAGATTCTGTCCAACAGGAGAAATAAAAGACTTATGACCAGGCATAGTCATAGATACAGAGATCTGATTTGTTGGGTTGACAACTGGGAGCACTCTGACTCCATGAGATCGATGCATGGAGTGTGCAACAAAGTGATGAGGAGGGAAAGTTGTCGTTGTGTAGTGTGCTCCACCTTGCTTTTCAAGCATCATATTTTTCTGACATTTAGAGGAACAACTAATGAAAACACAGCAAGTGGGAAAGTATTTGGCAATCCCCTCTAGGCATTTTAGGTGGTAAATTAAAATACAGGTTATCAATAACAAACCTGTGTTACACCAGAGTATGTCCGGTGACTCGAGTTGACAGCTTCCGTTGTGGTTATAGTCACCAATCCAGTTGATGCAAGAGACTCAAAACCAGTTTTTGGTTTATCCTCTTCAGCACTTTTGAAACCGAGGTATTGAGGATGAGCAGAGACGTTCGAGAATGACCACTGCATCGCTGAACTTCTCCCAGGTGCTGCAAAATCATAAGACAAGAGAAGAAGATTACCATCTTAGTTGCATCCAACATTATATTTACTAGGTGTATTAACAGGCTTCTGATGTAAAAGAAATACCTACTTCAGCTTTTTAACTCTACCAATACACAAATGCAATTAAGTAGTTACCTAATAATAAACAACTCCTTAAGTAAAGTTGCTGAACTATATATTCAGAAAAGACAGACGAAACGCCGACCCACGAACCTATATATTGTTATAACCTCTATGCTTTTCCCCAAACCTTTTTCTCCCCTTATAATAAGACAATATGAACAAATGAATAATTCTAAGTGCAGCTGAAAAAGGGACTGAACATGTTCTAGCCTTTCCGGAATTTAAATACAGGCTACTAAGCATCTCATGTGCAATATAATAGTATAGAATATTGTATTTACCAATGCAAGTTGAAGTAAAGAACATGGAAAACCATCTAGACAAAATAGTATTTTAAAAGTTCATACATACAGCCATACCAGTTGGGCTTTCTTTAATACTCCTAATACCTTATTATTCTAATGGGGGAGCAAAAGTACTTTATTCATTACTTTAATCATGTTCTTGGTAATATCCCACCATAATTTATTCATGAAAGAAGATGACTTGTAGGGTTGCACAACTCATCTAAATTTAAATTTTATTCCTCACAAGTAAAATATTAAAGATCACATCAGGGGCACGTTAGTAATGTATATCCAGCTCACACAATGCATTCAAAAAGGTGCATGGACTACGCTAAACAATGCCTCGTTTAAAGGTTCCATCATTAAAAAATCAAACCCAACAGTTGCAGAACCCACTCCACAACAAATATGAGCAATATTTTTAATTTCCCATTTGAAGTATTCCCACTCAACGTGGATCACAGTACGTTGCTCACGGCTCATAAAAGCTAATATAGATGTCAACCTACAATAAATCAAGATAAAAAAAATCATTTTGACGAATACTTTTATTTATTTAATTATATTTCTAACACGCCCCTTTCATGTGGGCTTGATTGTTTACCATATACCATGAGTCATGCAAGTGAATTTTTCTTTTGATAATGATGTGGTGATAGAGGCGAATCCTAGAACATGCGCGCTACTAAATAAAGAAGAAAAAATGCATTAAAGTGGGAATTGATATTTTTTTCCTCCTGACAAATAACTTAAGCTTTTTTAATCAAGGTGCACTGAGCATTTTTGTAGCATGGATTATATCAATTCTATAAAATATGTAGATAAATTTCTAGTTTTGCGAAAAAACCATGAGTTTAGGTGAGCCTCGATTCGGTGATCTTTGCTTGCTCTAATATCATATTGAACTGTTCGAACATCTCATCTAAAAGTCTAAAATGTTATATTTATTTAATTATATACTCCATTTAACATGAGAAAACAACAGAGGAATTTTAAAAAAAAATGAAACTAAAATCTTGAACTTGTCTTTAGTTAGATCGAGACCCAATTCGATTGTTGAGCACCCATTTGAATTCGAATATTATCTGGCTGGTTTACAATAAAACTAGACTAATTAACAGGAAAAGGGACGATTGAAACAGAAGAAATATTGATATTGCATAGAAACATTAATAACATGTACTAACTGGAAAATAATTCATGGTTGAAAGAAGAGGAAGTTGACAACATGAAATATGAAGGAGAAAATACAATATTATGGTACCTGGATCTGTAGGTTTTTCAATCACTTCCTGCTTCACTCTCAAACCCATGAAATCTCTCTCCATCTCCAACTTCAAGGCCTTTAATATCCCTGAGAGGGGGGGGGAGAATTGGAGAGATGAATAGAGCTCTGTTTTTTTGTTGCTTGGAGAGGTTGGTTTGTTTATTGGGAAAGGAGAAATGTGAGGGAAATAGGATACTGTAATAGAAAGGTTTTAAATCAAGTCACTGCTTTGTTTTTTTAATATATTTGATTCCCTCCAGATTACTCTCACTTCTCTTTACCTATTTTCCCCTCCAACTTTACCGGTTCTTACCGGTAATCCTCCCGTGCGATCTGTTCACCTTTTTTTAAAAAAAAAAGAAAAAAATTGTTTTATTACCTAAGGGGTAAAGGAAAGGAAACGAAAAGGAGATTAAAACATAGAGATTCGAATCCTCACCGATAAGAAAAAAGTACAAATAGTCAACTAACTGAATTATTAAATTTCTATTGTGATCTGTTCACCTTAATATTACTCCTAGTATTTTGTTCTCGCCCAACATTGGATGCCTACTTTAAATCGGAAACGCTCATGGAGTATATATATTTGTTATATGAGTATAAATCACCTCATTGAATGTAACATAATTAAATTAAATTATTTTTAAATATAGTAATAGAAAGTAATACTTTAAAAAATAAATTAAACATAAAAGTGCATCACATAAATTAAGACATATATTAATTAACTACTACTTATAATTTAGTGATAGTAGTGTATGTGGAGATGTGTTTTGTATTCATTGGGAAGATATGAGGTAGGAAAATGAATAAATGATAGTTTAGGTGTATTTTGCTAACTAGTTGGTGATAGTTTAAGTAGGAAACTCAAAAAAATATTTATACTTGAGATGTATTTTTCATCTCAAGAGCAGTATAGGGAGAGGAAGAGAGACTTACATATGATTCTCATCGACCTCGAGAAGGCATACGACAAAGTCCTTAGAGAGGTTCTATGGAGATGTTTGGAGGTTAGAGGTGTACAAGTGGCGTACACTAGGGCGATCAAAGATATGTACGATGGAGCCAAGACCAGGATACAGACAGCAGGAAGAGACTCGGAGCACTTCCCAGTGATGTTGAGGCTGCACCAGAGATCAACTCTTAGCCCATTATTATTTATCTTGGTGATTGATGGACTGACGCGGCAAATTCAATGGAATGTGACATGGTCTATGTTATTCACAGACGACATAGTCCTAATTGACGAGATTTGCAGCGGAGTGAACGCTAAGCTGGAGGTTTGGAGACAGAATCCGGAGTCTAAAGGGTTCAGGTTGAGTAAGATCAAGACAGAATACTTGGAGTGCAAGTTCAGTAACGAGAGCGACCTTGAGACAGACATGGAGGTGAGGCTTGGTACTCAGGTCATTCCAAATAAATGAAGCTTCAAGTACCTCGTGTTTATTATCCAATGGAATGAAGAGATTGATGAAGATGCCACACATCGTATTGGGGCAGGGTGGATAAAATAGAGGCTCGCATCTGGAGTGTGTGTGCGATAAAAAGGTGCCACCAAAACTTAAAGGCAAGTTCTATAGGGTGGTGGTCAGACCGACTATGTTGTATGGGGCAGAGTGTTGGTCGGTCAAGACTTCGCACACCCACAAGATGAAAATTGTGGAGATGAGGATGTTAAGATGGATGTGTGGACATAAAAGGAGGGATAGAATTAGAAATGATTATATCCTGGACAGAGTGGGAGTGGCCTCAGTGGAGGATAAGATGCGAGAAGCGAGATTGAGATGGTTCGGGCACGTGCAGATGAGAGACACAGGTGTCCCAGTGCGGAGGTGTGAGAGGGTGGCTATGGACGGGTTCAGGCGGGGCAGAGGTAAGCCAAAACAGTATTAAAGAGAGGTGATTAGACGGGATATGGAGTAGGTGCAACTCACTGAGGACATGACCTTAGATCGAGGGGTATGGAGGACACATATTAGGGTAGAAGGGTAGTAGGTAGTCCAGTATAGTCCTACCTACGCTTATAAACTGGTAGTTGTAGTGTTATTACTGTAGGCTCGCTTAACCTATCATACTAGTAGGCGCAATATTGATTTATAGTCCTCTGTCGTTTGATTTATGGTGATATGTGTTTTCTAGTGTACCTTGTTTGTCTTATTTACATGCATTAGTTATTGCTTCTTTTTAAGAATGATATCATGACTTATTCACTTTATTTGTCTTACTTTGCTTGTGCTTGTGCTTTGTCTTTAGCCGATGGTCTCGAAAACAGTCGCTCTACCTGCCAATGTAGAGGTAAGGTTTGTGTACATTCTACCCTCCCTAGACCCCACGTTGTGATATTTCACTGGATATGTTGCTATTGTTGTTGTTGATGTATTTTTTACCCTTATCTCAATTAAAAAATGCTATAAACTTACTACATGAAATGCCTTCATATACACTCTCGTAACAAAGCTATATTTATTTAATTCATGTTCGCTCCTTAACTTATTACTTATAACAAATTAGTATAGTTTGATGTAGAGTTGTCAAGCGGGCCGGGGGTCGGTCCGATCTCGACCTGGTTCGTTCCGCTACCCGCCCCGCCCCAACTCCCCCTCCATAACGTATTTTAACATATAGATATATTGAAGATAGACACACTGAAAATTTTATTACACAAAATATTAATGAAATTTGTGATTATTATGGAATAATTGATAAATATTCCATTCGGCCTCTCTTTAGCTACAAAACAACAACGCACCAGGACATGTGGCACCATTCCATTCGGCCTATCTTTAGAGTAGTGCCAAATCAATTGTAAATATTAAGAAGTTGTTTGTACATAATTTGAAATCATTAAATGAAATTATAATAATTTGAAGTTAGAGTTTTATTTGGACATATAATTTGAATTTTATAAATTATATTTTTTTCTTATAAATATAAAAATCTCACAAGTTGTGAATCATCAAAATTTCTCAATTTTTATACGATCTTACCAAATTAACAAGTTATAGTTCATAAAAAAATTAATATGCTACTAGAAGATCTTTCTAAGAAATAAAATATCAATTAATCAAACTTTAATTTAATAAAAAATAAAATTTAACATAAATAGTAATGTAACTACTCTTTAATATAATCTTCCCACATAGTACGAACAATCTATTCACATCGAGAATGCATTTTCCGATCAAATAACCGAGAAGACGAACCAACATGCAGATTAATATTTGATATAAATTATTAGTAAACATGGTTGATAAATATATCTACCAACTTATTGTTGGGATATATACTATTAATCATGTGTTTAAATATAGTATTGATTACAGAATAATTATTTATTTAAATTTTAATAATGAATTAAATAGATTATGTATTAATATGTGTGTCCTTTATTTATATAGTAGATGATTTAGTGTATAGAGTTTAGCTTATACACGAAAGATTAAATCATCGATTCTTATAAGTATAAAGTTATGTTCACAATCTAAGATAGAAATTGGACAAAACTATCGATATGATTGTAATACAAGATTAAATATAATGTATCCTCATTATGGGAACGATACAATTCTGACTTCTTGTGCTAGTACATTTTGTATGTATAAAATGGACCAAATAGAGATAAGTGTTTTTGCACTTAATATGTAAAACAACCTCTCTAGCTCACTAAATGTACTTATACTCTTAATCTTGATATGATTATTATGATCAATATGATTCGTTTATTATTTTAATTTATCAAAAGGTACGACTCTATTGTGAGTCAATGTAACTGATAGGTTAGATAGTAACAAATAATATCTGAGAACTAATAATTAGTTGATAGAATCCATGTCTCAACTTTGAGATTGATGATACCCTTTTATGGATGTTTATAAGTTTTCATGTGAAAACCCTGCATGTGAATTTTGTATCCGTCACATGAAATAAGTTAAGCGGAAGTATAAAGAATTTTATTAGTCAATAAATTAAATTATCAGTAATTTAATTTAATTGATTGATAACTGTAATCTTAATATGTGGAGTTAAATAAGATTTAATGAAAGATTTTAAAATTAAACGAAAGAGTGCAATTACAGATTTTTAGTGAAATAATCTGTAATTTATTGTGGTAGGATTAATTCATTCATATTTCGAATTAACGCCACAACTGGAAGCTCATTATTAAATTTGTGGTCCATGCTATTCCTAATTATCTTGGACTTGAAAAATAATATTCTTGGGGGAAAGCAAGCCCACACATTTTGGACTAGGGGTTGCACCCTAAAACGTGATTATAAATAGAATGCTTTTCAGCCCTAAGAGGACGACTTTTTTGAGCCCCAATACTTGCCCATACGAGTATTCTCTGTCCAAAGACTAAGTAGGTTAAATAGCAGAAGACTGTAGACCGTGAAACTGAAGGATGATCTCGTGGATAGTTTCTGCTCATTCTTGAAGGCTAGATTCGTGGGTGCCGTCATGCTTCAAGAGATAAGTATCGAATTTATATTTAATTAAAACTCATAATTATTTATTATTTATAATACATGCAAGTTCGATCATGACTATTTGCTTCCACTTTTTATGCCTATATTTCATCACTTATGGGTCTTTTTCTTTTACAAAATATAAACTTATGAGTCAAGTTTTACGTTTAAAAAATTTGAAATCATGATTTGAAATTCCAAATCATGTCTTTTTAGACAATTTAAGATTTCACATGATATGAAGTTGAAGTTGAATTTTTGTGCAAAATGCATAAACAAACGCTGATTTGAAATCATGTCAAAATGCCAAATAAATATATATAGTTTTTAAAGAAAAATTAATACACATAAGGTAGGGGAAATAGGGAGGGGATTACAATATAGGGATTCGAACCATCACCAACAAGGTAGAAGCTCAGATAATCAATCAACTAAGCTATTAAATCCCTATGTCTACTAAATATGAAATAAATGAAAGAAAATATTTTTACATATTTATATATAAATACAAATTTAACTAAAGATAAGGTATAACCGAATAAAAAGATGAATTCACGCAAAATCTACTAGTTGGAAAAATAAATTTTGGTTTGATAGTATGTTGTCAATGATGAGATTGAACTTACTGTTTTCCTAGGAGTACTTGTCATATAAAAAACTTTTTAATGTTATTAACTTATTGTTGTCGTTTATATATAATTAACTTAGTTATCACTTTATTTTTGTTGGTACAATAATAATATGAGTTAAGTATAAATGAAAAAATATACTCAATAAAGATTCTATAGCCAATTTTAACTTATTTGCAGTTCAAATATAATAATTATTATTATTATCATTACTCGGTATACATAATCGATTGTCCGTCTAATTTAAATTAGCGTGCATAAGCATATTTAGAGTAGCTTTCTTTATTTAAAAATTTTAATTCCAAAACTTGAACCTGAAATCCCCCGATGGGATTGGCTCTAAGAGAAGGCGATAAGCTTCATATATGAATAAGAATGATCCGCCTCTCCCTCCATCTCCGTGACATCCCATTGGAAAAAGGAATATCATGGGAGCTTTTACGACACCACCGTAGGGTTGCACTGTTTAACAAAGCTTGCATCTTTGTTATAAAATCGTTAAACTATGTGAATTATGTAACTAACGTAGTGTTGTAGTGTGTATTAGCGAATATTCACAATATATTTTATAATTATGATAGATATATGTTTAAGATCGTGTAATTAACATGCACAATATCCCGAAAATGGAATCTTGATAAACCCATTTTTAAATTAAAAAACAATAATACTAGCTTCCAGCCAGAAAAGAAAAAAGGTTAGGTTCGTTGAATAGTTCTCTAGTTAATTGTTGAATACTCCATCCCCGTTCAATAAAAAAAAGATAATATTGCTGAATACTCCACCATCAAAAGTTTATTTATTCATTAATATTATTATAAAAAGTAAAAAACAAAGAGAGGAATCTTGAAAATTTTGAATTCAAACGAGATCCACATGAAAATGGAAATAGACTAAATTACATGGACAGGGTGGAGAATATTAAATATAGTAAAAGTACTAAAATAATAAGATAAATGAACACCTGCCCTTCCCAAAATGGAAGTGGAAATAATCATATATTTTAAGATAAATTCACATGACAACGTGACCACTCTCACAAAATTATTTTATTTTTAAAATATTGTACATCTCATACACGCCACCCATGACTTTGCTTTAAAGTTTAAAGTTTAAACTCATCCATGCCAGGAGAAGTGAGAATATTCTATTTTATACTCCAATTTAGAAATACGTATTAATAATAAAAGAAATGATAAGACTTACCACGAATAATTCAGATGTGCTGGACTGTTCAACAGAAGGATCATGTTCTGAAATAGAAAGAGCATTCTGCAAATTAGAAATTAATATGAACTTAATATTTTGATAAATCACAGTTTAAGCATAGATTTAGGTGTTGTTACTGTTGTTTCTCCATTTATTTATTTCAATTCAATATTGTTAATGTTGGGTTTGGTGTTGTGACATTTGACCCAACATATCTTATGAAGTACTGATTTGAATGCATAAAAATGTTGGGACAAATGTCATAACATTCGGACCAACATCTTTGAAAAATTGTTTTGCCTTACTTCACGGTAAGCAGTAATATTTTATTGTGAGGTAAAAACGACTTAGGCGTGGTGAATTGGAGCTGTGTAAAACGTGGGAGAAAGAGTCAAAGTTTGGGGAAGAAGTCGAGTAAGGAACAAGTCAAACTTGTTGAGATTTTCACTCCTTAATCATCTACCACAAGCTGTCACCTTTCCCTCAACCTCCACAACCGATCGATGAACTTTTTAAAGAAGACTTTCTACTATAAATAGAGAGGCTACTACAGTGAATCGATATCCAGAAATAATTTGGAAAAATATCAAGAGAGCTCTCGGGATTTCATCTCAGAAATCTGGATCACCAGTGTTGCCTGAGTGTGTCGACAACATTCTGTCAAACATTACAATTGTTGTTTAGATTCTAGATTAGTTTTGTATGGAGCGATTGAAATGAGAAGTTGTCTATGTCTATTTAGTTAGATTTTTCAGGCAGAAGTCATCTGCGACTTCAACTTTTAATTCATTTTCATTTTATCTTGTAAATCTGTAAAGAAAGGAATTTATAATTTTATATATAATATATATACAATACATTTGATCATTGACCATCATAAGTTATATAATATATATAACTTATGAAAATTTTAAACATTTGTGTTCTTTAAATTCCGCTGCATTTACTCTTTAAAGTTACTATTTTACTAAGTGTTGTTACTGGTGTCGGACGACATAATTGACAACATTCTGAAACAGAATTGACATTCAGTTTATTCTATCTCTTGTTTTTATTTCCCATAGCATTTGACACCTATCAAATACTTTGGCTATAAATTACTCCATTTGTTAACTCCTAAATCTGGCATTCTTACATTTCTAATGGTTCTTAAGCAGCTTAATAATTTTCATTAAACTTCATTACTGTAATCAAATGTATAAAACGTCTTCATTTTTTTAGTACTCCATTTGTTTTCATTAATGTGCTGGTTGGGTGAGCTACGTATTATAATCAGGTGAGTTTTCGGCTATAATATTCTAATCAAACCCACTAACGGAATTTCCCATATCCATTCTCAATAATGGGACATGCTCTACTAATAAATTGATTCTCATGGCAATATTAGTTTTTTTTATGGTATTATTAGTTAAGATGCTTTAGTTGGCGACACAATTATTTGAGGATGGTAATTTTAACTATGGGAATTGGGAAGCAACATTCAATTATGCCTCTTTATAATTAATTCTTTTTATTTCTATCCATTTAATATATGATTAGTCACTTCTAACTTTCAGTTAATCAAGCATATGTGTTTGATCCATATGTATTTGAAATAAATTATTTAAAGAAATATATATTCTTCAAATATAGAGTAAATTCAAATAATAAATGGTACTTCATCGTCCTAATATATATGATATTTTTTCTTCTTTAGTCAGTACCAAAAAAATTATGCATTTCTATATTTAATAATAATTTAATTTTAAAATATTCATTTCATCATTAATGAGTTGATTTATAGTCATATAAATATCTATGATTTATTTTAATTCACAAATATCAAAATTCTTTATTTTTTTCTCAAACTTCGTGTCTAATTAAACACATCCACGTAAATTAAAACGAAATGATTTAACAATCAATAATTTCATCATATTTGTAAATCTCATATAATTTGTGTGAATTGTGTGAGAAATAAAAAAAAAACCTATGTCAACAATCAATACTGTATATTTTTGTTATTTATACAAGTTCCTTTAATTTTTTGGTTGCTATCTTATTCTATTGAAGGCATGTGACAAGTGTTTAATATAAATAATTAAATCACGTTGCTACAGTGTGATGGACCGGCATTCACGGACCCGTCAGATCCACTATTTATGGGCCCATATTTGAGCCATGACGTCACTTCGTGCGTAATTGATTGTTACCCTTTACAGCCTTATCCAATTCTTTAATCATTCCGTATTTCTAGCACTCACTAGTAATTTAAATATTTTTATTTTAAAAGATCTCTCTGCTTTTCAACAAACGCACATTGAAATTACTAATATATACTCCTAGTTGGTGTTTGGATTGATCGATAAGTATTAACTAAAATAATTGTAGTGAAATTACTTTTATATTAGCGGTTTGTTGTATTTGAAAAAAAGTGTTGTTAGGTAGTTTTTTTTTTCCCGGTTAAAATAATTAACATGTCTATGCTATTTACAGAACTTATGAAAATATATGTATATGGAGAATAAGGAATGACAAAAATGGATTGAGAGATAGTTAGGAGTTCTCATTTTGAGTAATACTAAAAAACTTTTTAGCAATAATAAAATATTTAGTTAAATAAAAAATATTTATAAGCTGAAAAGTTGGGGGCTTTCCGATTTATAATCATTTTTTTGCTTGTAAATCCTTAAACTAATCGCGGTCTAATACCCCTAATATAGATTGCACTTTAATTGTCTGGAAAAGTCAAACTAGATAGGTGTATTAGATCGCCTGATTAGTTTAAGTATGTAAATGACTTTTACTGAAAACTACAAAGTGCAATTTATATATTTTTCCTTGTTTATAAGCACTTTATTTGTTTATCAAATACATATGTAAATTTAAAAAGTGCTTGTAACTAATTTATAAGCTTAGAAACACCCTTTATAGTACGTGATCCTTTGAAATATATTTTCATTTTAAAGGGTGTTTGGATTGATTTTTAAAAAAATAGCTTATAAGCTAAAAGCTAAAAATTGTAAGTTGGGAATACTCAACTTTTAGCTTATTTTTAACTTAAAAGTAAATGCTTAAAATAACTTTTTATTTTCTCAAACACCACATTTTAACGTAAAAACTATTTTAATCAAGAATTATTTAAAATAAGTCAATCTAAACACTCTATTAGTCAAAACTTTAAAGTATAGATTTAAATGAAATTACGATGTTAAACTTGATATGAAATTTTAAAACTACTTTACGCATCAACTTTCGTCCGCTTTATAGCAACTAGTTAATTTTATTATATTAATTTTGCATTAAACGCCATTACGCACAGTGTAAAAATAAATTTAAATAAATGTTGTGAATGTGATATTGAAAGTTTTGGTCATTTGATTGTCCGGAAAACCAAGGAAGTACAAGGAAATAGCACTACTACTTAAGTTTAGAGTGTAGAGAAATATAATTTTGGTTTTTGACCCCAATTTTTTTTTATAATACTCACACTCTTCTCTCCTTGAAGCACACGTCCTTTAAAGTTTAAACAATTCCATTCAATGACTTTTTCAGAAACAAAAAAGTGTACAGAATAATTGGAAAATGCCTTACCAACGTGGTCCAACACTCAGAAGGCACGCAAAACTATGGGCTTTAGTCACACTAGGAATTACTGCTTAATTATTAATTTGAAAAACCTATCAAGAAACAACTCCACTTGCTAAATCTCTTTGTCCACTTAAGACACGTAGTAATAATATATTAAGTACTACTCCCCGTCTCATATTAGTTGATTACATTATTATAAATATTCATCCCAAATAACTTGACCACTTTCTAAAATAAGATGAAATTAATTAAGTTTTTTTTGCTTTTTCCTTAACATTAATTACTTTTTAAAGTAATCAATATTGATTAGTAATAAAATATTTCCCGAATATTCTTTCATTAATTATATATCTCTTATTTTATGTAGATTTGTATTCATATTTAATTATATCTCCTATTTTAGGTAGAATTATATTTTCTATTGTAATTATGTTGATTAGTTACTTAGTTTAAATATTTTTACTACTATATATATATATATTGCACATTATTGATGAATATAATGAGGGGAACATATTCCTTTATGGTGTCAATAGCCTAAAAATAACTCCATCGCCGCCGACCATAGCTCTCGGCCGCTACCCCCACAGAACCCTAGTGTTTTTTTTCCAGTCATTCTCTCTCCATTCTCCTCCTAAATTTCATCTTCCATGACTGACAAAACTAAATTTCATCTTGCACTTGCAATAAACAACATCAAAAACTTCATCCCTATCTCCCTTGAGATGGAAAAGGGTCAATACTCCTCGTGGGAGAAGCTTTTTAAGATCCATTGTCGTGTTTACGAAGTTATCGACCACATCATCCCTCCTACATTGAAGTCCACAGACCTACCCTCGTCTTCGACTTCTGATAATACACTCTGGTCTCGTTTGGAAGCAACCGTCCTCCAGTGGATATACAGTACAATCTCTAATGATCTGTTGCACACCATCATTGAGACTGATGTCACTACCCGCAAAACATGGGAACGTTTGGAAAGTATTTTCCACGACAACAAAACTCAACGAGCGTTATACTTTGAAAATCAGTTCAAGGACGTTCATCATGACAACTCTCCAACGTCGGCGCACCAGTCACTAATCATCGATTGGTCATGAAACTTATTGCAGGCTTGAATGAATCCTATGACGGCGTTGCCACCATCCTTCAGCAATGCACGTCGTTACTTCCGTTTTATGAGGTCCGTTCGAAGCTTATTCTTGAGAAAACTCAGAAAATCAAGCGCAACACTACTCAGGCCAGCATTGCCGACGTCGCCATTACCACCACCGTCGGGACCTCCGCTAACGGCAGGGCTCCAACTCCGGCAACCAGAACCTCCGGCCCGAGGACCTGCAACAGCCCACATCCACTCGCAACAACCGTCGGAGCAGGCAGTCTGGCAAGGGCCGCGGTGGACGGAATTCCAGCAACAACGACGGCGGGAAGGGGCAGTCCCCGCCAGCAGGAAATTACCAACAGTGACTGTGGCAGTGGAAGCAAACTTCGCTATGGACTGCCTCCCCGTCGTGGGTCGCGTGGGCCCCACCATTGTGGCCTCTCCTCCTAGCCCGTATCCGACATCCTCGTGGACTCTACCTCAGAACCGACAGACCCAACCTGGCATACTCAGTCCACGTCCCCAATATGCCTACACATCACATGCCCCCCTCCGCCCTCAACTTATGCACTAACTGACATTGAGGCAGCTATGAACACAATATCACTCAACGCTCCAGACAAAAATTGGTATATTGACACAGACGTCACATCTCACGTGACGGCATCACAAGGTACTCTTTCGTCTTATTCTAATTTGAGTAATTTAAATCGAAATATTATTGTTGGTAATGGACAAGACATTCACATTCGCGGTTTTGGTCATTCATCATTATCCCCACCATATCCACCACTAATCTTAAAAAATGTCCTTTATGCCATAAACTCATTAAGAATCTAATCTGTGTGCGTCGTTTCACAACTGATAATAATGTTTCCCTTGATTTTGATCCTTTTGGTTTTTCTATGAAGGATTTTACGACATGGAGACGAATAATGATATGTGACAGCACCGGAGATCTCTACCCTATTTCAAACGCCGTCAACAACCGTATTTCTAAGACTCCTATATGTGAATCCTGTGTTTTGGGGAAATATGTTAAATTACCATTTTATGCATCCACAAATTGTACTTTAATGTATTTCAATATAATACATAGTGATTTGTAGACTTCCCATGTTTTAAGTACTATTGACCATCGATATTATGTGTTATTTTTGGACGATCATTTCAACTTTCTATGGACTTTTCCAATTAGTAATAAATCTCAGGTCTACCACATTTTTACCTCATTTAGTGCTCTAGTAAAAACACAATTTGAAAAGAACATTAAATGTTTTCAATGTGACGGTGGCATGAAATTCAATACAATCAATTCAAACAGTTTTGCTCCAATAACAGTCTTACCTTTCATTTTTCTTGCCCTCACACCTCATCCCAAAATGGTAAGGCCGAACGAAAAGTCTGAACCATAAACAACCTAAATCGTGCCCTACTTGCTCACGCCTCATTTCCCCATCAATTCTGGCATTACGGACTCTCCATAGCCACATATCTCCTAAACATAATCCCAAACAAGTCTCTAGCTCAACGATCGCCCACTCAAGTTTTGTTTCGTAGGAACCCCTTCTACCAACACTTGTGTATATTTGGATGTCTCTGTTATCCTCTCTATCCGACCACTCACAAACTCCAATCGGTCTTCCCCGTGTGTGTTTTTGGGTTACCCTGCCAATCATTGTGGTTACTCATGCTATAACTTTTCAAGCCGCAAAATTATTATTTCACGTCATGTCCTATTTGATGAGTCTCAATTCCCCTTTGCCTCCCTAAACTCGCCACCTCGGCATTTCTACGACTTCCTAGATGATGACCTGAACCCTCTTCTAATTCATCATTTACATAGTCCGCCATCCCAGACCTCGACACCCGCCCCTACCTCAAACAGTCCAGGACACACTGCCCACCCGATTCTGTTGACGGTGGCCAGGAACAGCTCATCTCAGGGTGATTCCACAGCTACCTCTCAGCAAACCGAGCATCGGCCAGCCGGTCCCACCACCCCTGCCCTTCTTCATCTTCTAGGCAGTCCCGCGACACCCCCCTCACATCCCGTGTCACGATACACGCTCTTGGACTATGGAAATTATGTCATGCACGGAATTCATAAACCTAAACGGTTGTTTAACCTATCCGTTTCAGTTGTCCCTTCCCATGTCCATCGAAATCCGAAGGATGCCTTGTCCTATCCTAATTGGAAAGCCACAATGATTGACGAATATAATGCTCTTAGTGATAATAAGACATAGGATCTAGTACCCCGTTCACCTGATGCTAAAATTATTCGTTCTATGTGGATTTTTAGACATAAGAAGAAATATGATGGTTCTTTTGAGAGGTACAAGGCTCGTCTTGTAGGTGATGGCAGGTCTCAACAGGTGGGAGTGGACTGTGATAAAACGTTCAGCCTGGTCGTAAAGCCCGCAACCATCCGGACCGTCCTCAACATTGCTCTATCCAAGTCTTGGCCCATTAATAAGCTTAATGTCAAGAATGCCTTGTTACATGTGGATCTTCATGAAATGATATATATGCATCAGCTTATGGGTTTCAGGGATCCTATTCATCTGAATTATGTGTGTACGTTGCGAAGATCGCTCTATGGACTGAAATATGCTCCTCTAGCATGGATTATGTCTCTTCTATTAGTTTTTTACACATCATATCCGATCATTCCATGTTCATCTACAATAACGGTACATACATGACTTACCTATTATTATATGTTGATGACATCATCCTCACCGCATCATCTGATGCACTTCGTCGGTCTATTATGTCTCTAATTTTCTCTGAGTTTGGTATGAAGGATCTGGGGCCCCTGAGTTATTTCTTGGGCATCTCTGTCACTCGACATTCTGGTGGCCTATTTATGTGTCAGAAGAAGTACGCCGAAGAGATTATTGACCATGCAGGCATGACATCTTGCAAACCATCCCACACGCCAATAGACACCAATTCCAAGCTCAGCGCTGATTCTGGCCCCCCATATTCAGACCCGATTCATTATCGTAGCCTGGCTAGGGCCCTGCAGTACCTCACAGTCACGAGACCTGACATATCATATATCGTGCAACAAATCTTCCTACACATGCACAATTCGATGGAAGCACATATGCATGCCCTCAAACGTATTTTACGATATGTCCAAGGTACACTTCACTTTGGATTACATCTATACAGGTCCTCGCTCACTGGTCTCACTGCTTATTCTGATGCTGACTGGGGTGGATGTCCTGACACCCGACGCTCAACGTCTGGTTACTGCGTCTCGAAGATAACCTTTTGTCTTAGTCTTCCAAAAGGCAACCTACATTATCCTGATCCAGTGCCGAAGCAAAATACAGAGGTGTCACTAACATCGTCTCTAAGTCTTGTTGGATCCGTAACCTTCTACTTGAGCTTCACTGCCCGATTTAAAAGGCAACACTGGTCTACTGCGATAATATTAGTGCGATATATCTTTCCGACAATGCCGTCCAACATCAGTGCACTAAACACATTGAGATGTACATTAATTTCGTTAGCAAAAAAGTGGCTCGTGGTCAAGCTCGTCTCCTTCATGTTCCTTCCAGATATCAGATTGCCAACATCTTCACCAAAGGACTTCCGCACATACTATTTGATGATTTTCAAGCCAGTCTCAGTGTTCGTGAACCTCCAGCTTCGACCTCGGGGGTGTAATAGAATATTTCCCAAATATTATTTCATTAATTGTATATCTCTTATTTTAGGTAGAATTGTATTCCTATTGTAACTAGGTCTCGTATTTTAGGTGAATTATATTTCCTATTGTAATTAGATTGATTAGTTACCTAGTTTAAATATTATTGTACTACTATATATATTGTACATTATTGATGAATACAATTAAGGAACATATTTCTTTAATTTGGACGCATGTATTTTCATGCATATTACAAATATATATATGCAGGAGATGCATGGATATACTAGGGAGTATGCACATATATATACAAGCGGGGTATATAGGTGTATAAGTTATACACATCGCTCTTTTACTTGTCTTTTTTGATGTACCAATTCAAAATGTTGACTAGTAACTCTCTAAATCAAATCCAAATGGGCTCAAAATTTATTACAAGCTCCACACAAGTGTTATCAACAAGATTTAATGAATCCCACTTTGAATTATAATATCATTTGAATTTTGAATTTTGATTTTTAGATTTGACAACTTAAAGCTTGATTATAGTTGGATTCAAGGAATTCAGTGATTTTAGTGAATTTCCAATGTTATTTCAGTGATTGAAGACAAATATAGTGTTAATAGTGATGTTGATGAGGTGGTACAACTATGTGATGGATGAATTACAAGGAAGAATGTGATTTTTACACTTAGCTATCATATGAAAAAATATGCTAAATCAACCAAATAATGTGTAGTTTGACCAAAATTGATTAATAATTTTGTCTGGGCCAACACATGTATAATTTTTTCAATTTTACTCTGTTGCATAACAAAATGAGATATGATCCCGCACTAGATATCGTCTTTACTGCACAATAAAAGTACTAATATCATCCAAAAGTTAATATCAGGTGAACATAAACAATTAATAATTTAATAATATGCATGTATTATAATGTATAAATTTGTAATTTATGCTTGTAGTGTCAAGTGTAATAATGTATGAGCTGTAATCTATATCTATCTATATATAATATAAAGCTAGGCATAGACACAGTAACGTGACACCTCTATATGGCTTTCATTGTCATTTATATTTTTTCTCATTTTTTGCATTCTTTTTATATTTTTCTCCTTCAATCTATTTAACACAATGGAATAATAAAAGCAAAAAAAATCTGATCATTTGATTTGCTTAATAAAAAGCCCAAACAATAAAGGGACTGGTATCCGTTTTCTTATCAGCGCACGTACTATAGCAGTTAAACTATTTGCAGTTATCGTTCTCTCTCCTCTTTTTTTTCCCACCTTTTAATGGCTTTAAATCTTTTACCTCCGTAACTTACCAATTTAATTTCTACACTTCATAATTTTTGTAACTCTCATGCTTTCAAGTTTTCATATTCATAATCTCCAAATATTTAATTTAAAATACTTTATGATATTTCTTTATTTTTTTATATAAATTCATATTTTTTGTTTCATGAAACTCTATCAAAGGTTATCCTTCATTTTTATTGCGATATTATATTCATGCTTTTGTTTGAGAAAAAGAATTGAGAAGAATTGAGGAGGAGGAGCGAGAGGAGGAGGAGGAGGAGTGTGGAGGAGGAGGGAGCACAAGAAGAATTGAGAAGAAGAAGAATGAGAAGAATTGTATTATTTCTTTTTTTGTCCTATGTATCTTTATGATTCCTTTTAAATTTATTTTTTATATGAATTTTTTATTGTGGTAAGTTTGTAATTTTTTTAGTTCATATTAGTAACTTATGATTGGAAGTCTGCTAACTATTAACCAAGTTTCCAAAGCTATAGTTGATTGCTTAAAAAAATAAACTAATGATTGAAATACATCCTTCATTTTGGTGTTTGTTATGTTTAAGTTTTTATAACACCAAAAAATATGCATAGCGGGAAAATTGACAAATATAAAGCAACATGAATCCAAGGCAGAATAACCTAATTTTATTTTTTAGAAATGTAGGGTAAGACTACATACCATAGACGCTTTTGGTCCATCCCTTCCTAGGACTCCACACATAGCGGGAACTTAATGCATCAGACTGACCTTTTATTTTTTATATACACGAAAAAAACTATTTATGTTTTATTTAAAGATAACATGAACGGAGGCAGAATAAAGTAATTTAAGCTTTTTTATATACATGAAGAAGAACCATTTATGTTTTATTTAAAAAATTATTTATTTCATTTTTTTCGCACTTTGAGAAATGGTGTATTTATATGATTTATTTTAAAATCTCTGTAAATTGAAAGAACAAATATCGCATTCTTTCACTTCTAAAGAAGATGATCACATGTTACTTCCGATCCAAACGTATTTTCTTTATTAAATTAAATTGTATGTCTGAGTATTTATTGAACCATTGAGGGTGTAATTTTTTTATTTTTTATTCCTAACTTTTTTCTCTATAAAATTAAATTGTACGCATGAGTTTCTATAGAAACGACTGAGTAGGTGTAATCTTTTCTTTTTATTTTTTTATTTTATATTTTTTTATGTAAGGAGAAACTCTAGGAAAAAACTTTTTAAATCATGACATATATCTATATATATATATATAGAGAGAATAAATTGTTTGTGAGGATTATAATGTATAACTTTGTAATGATGACATTAATAATATAGGGGTGTTTTGTTAACAAAAATTGATTACTTGATTGAGATAGCGAGTAATATCTTGTTAACATGTTAAATTATTAACTTTATGTTAAAATGATATTAAATCAAATGCTCGTGCGGTTGATAATCGATCAATAAAGAGAGTTGATTATGCGATCGCTAGTAAATTATCAACTAAGAGAGGATTAATTATACGACTAAGGATGGATAATCTGTAGGGATTTGTTGGGTTTGTAAGCACAACAGAAGTTTAAAATTTTTACTTATCCAACAATGATACTGTCATGTATTATACGATAATCATATAAAGTGTTTAAAACACGATAAAGAAAACTTACAGGCTTTCGTATGCTGGATTCACTACTATTGTATCCACGTGAGTTGTCCCTCCGATTGCAAGTTCCAACTCCAGTGTATTTTTCTAGCGAAGAACGCTAGGAATTATTTTGTTAGAAGAGAGAAAGTAACTCAAGATTCTAAGTCTTGAATCATCTATTTTGTCTTACTGACTAACTTCATAATTATGGGGTTTGTGTTGTTTATATAGGAGTTTAGGACAAAATCTAAGCAGATTTAAAACAGAAAAACCTGGCCCATTTTAATGTTCAATGGACCAGCCCAACTTGTCCACTTCACACGTCCAAGTGGACGGCCAAGGTGCCAATTTTGGGCCAGTAATTTCTGGCCCAATTGCTTCCTTGTATTTGTCCGAGTACCCATATAATATATCCAACACATTTAATAAAATCTGAAATCCAATTCGACTTAATTAAATAATTTCTATCAAATAGAAATATTCCATAATTATTATAAATTAAATATCTCGATTCTAAATCGAATATTTAATATTTTCTCAATACACTCTCAGATCGAAGAAACAATCGCATATAGTGTGACCCTATAGGCCTTCACATATTGACATTAATCTAATTAAGGTCCATACAAAACTCCTAGACTGCGTCGTATGACGAACTCAATATGTGAAATACGTTTACATGAATCCAACAAACTTAACCTTTATGCAAAACTATAAATTCCTTTCATTCGCGACACACTCGATTAAGCTTATGATTTGCCAAATGTCTATCCAAATGACTTAATCACTTTATCTCACATTTATTAGTTGACAACTAGACCATATTCTAAATATGTCTCTTGCACTGGCCAGTGACTTTAGTCAACCTAATAACATTGAAAACTTGAGTGCTCTCTCGAATTTTCAATTGAGGAATGAATTCTATTATTGACTCATACCACCTAGATTTACATCCTGATGTACCAAACACAAGCCGTATCTTATCCAGAAGGAGTTTAAGCTTAGAACTTGGTCAAGGTACATCATTCTGCAAACACGGTGCGTATTGACCTCAAATTAAAGGACCTTTATATTCAACACGCCGATAACACTATAAACATGTATAACAAATAGTTTTTTGGGCAGGGTATACCAATACTTCTCCAAAGTATCCATGTGTCCATCACGAGTAACCATTACTCACAGCTGTGAGAAATACTACATTCTCCAAGAATGTGATGCAGACCACATGTCGACTTATAACATATCATCGATGTCCCATTCTCGATGAGCATTAGTTGAGACTATTTTGAGAGTTACGTTCTATCATTAATATCTCACTCTATTAATGATAATGTAAGCTTAAGGGATGCACATCTATGAATAATTGCAAACAATCAAACAATAATTCAATAATTGCAAATGCCATAAATATTAATCTTATTAATAATACGAATGTGTTCAAGTACATTATGTCCATAATATAGATTGTTTCTAGGACATATATACTTTCATAATCGACCAAGAAAGTTATTTAAATATACAGCCGGTAGTTGCTAATCGACCAAAAAAGAAAGTTGATTAACAACTATTGATTGATCTAATCGAAAACGCAAATCCAAAAACTGCATAATCTCAAATAGTAAGAGTTTTCATCTAAAAACTAAAAACTAAAAACTAATACGTATTTATTTAAAAGATATTTCATAAAATTAGAATGTGCTTAATTTATTTATTTTTGGTCTAAAAGCGGTGAGTCAACTATGTATTAACTATTTAGTTACGACGAAGGGTAATTCCCGTAATACCAGTATTTTTATGGGCCTTTTGGTAATTTAGTTCCAACCCTTATTTCCCTTTAAATGGTGACACGTGTTACTACTTTAGGGTTACAGCTGGATATCACTTCCTCTGTTTATTTGCTCTCTCTCGGTTTCAGGCTCCCTTGCTGGATGTTCAATTTCCCCCTCCCTTTCACTTTCTTACCTGTTGCATGTGAGCTTCGATTTTGATTTTCTGTTGGTTTTTCCGTTATGACCATACACAGAAAATTTTGCATAAATTCTAAGATTTGATGCATGATTTAATGTTTTTCTACAAAAAATCAAATTTTGAACCCCAATGTAATTGAGATTTCAGATAAAGTCTCTAACGACTTTGGGTATATATGTTTACTCACCAAGAACAAATCCTAACTTGTGTAAAATACTATCCTGTAAAATTTGTGTGACCCCTCCAAAATAAACACACCCGAGGCTTGAGAAAATGTGAGGAAATAATTTTGCAAAGCAGCAACAGAGTCCAGGCACCCCTACTAAACAGTAGCAGATCATCAGCAAAGCACAGATGAGTTGGCACATCTAGTGTGAAACTTGAACTCCTTTGACAATTATAACCCATTTAAGCACCTGCTGAGATACTCCATAGAGATAGCAAAAAGGAAGGGGGAGATTGGATCCTTTTGCTGCATTGAAGGGCTCAGAAGTCTCTCCATTAAACAAAATAGTAATAGTTGACAGTTGTAACACAAGCCATAATCCTCAAGATAAGGCCATTCCACAGAATCACAGGCTTTCTAAAGATCTATATTTATCATGCATCTAGCTGAAATGTGCTTTCTAGTATAGGCTTTCACTAGCTCATGAGCTAACACAATGTTATCAGCTATTTTCCTACCGGGGATGAAACCTGCCTGGGATTCACAAATAATACTAGGCATAACATCATAGTCTGTTAGTTAAGATTTTGGCAATAATTTTATATAGAATGGTGCAACAAGCTATGGGTTCAAAGTCTTTAACAATGGTTGGGTTAGCAACTTTGGGTAATAAGGTTATGGTAGTGCAATTTATGCCCCTAAACATAGTACCAGTTTCAAAGAAATCAGATACACCCCTGCATATTTCAAACTTGATAATAAGCCAATTTTTTTTTAAAAAAATGTGCATTAAAACAGTCAATACATGGAGATTGAGTCCAGGACCATTCTTCATAGTCACTATATTAACTGCTGGCAAAGTAACTGCTGCTGAACCCATTAAACCTTTATAGAAGCGAAGGATTTCCATTTGTATTGCCTTTGGATCTGTCAACTTATTACCATCTAGTGATGTAAGCTTTGAAATTTGCTTCCTCTGACTTCTTTATTTCACAATAGCTGCAAAGTTGGAGTTGGAATCTCCAATCTTGATCCATGTTGCCCTAGATTTTTGTCTAAGAGCACTCTCCTCAATCAGTGACCACCTTTCTAAATCTGTCAACAATTGCTTCTCCTTGTTCAGTAGCTCCTCAATGCACTGTTGTGAGACTTGCCTCTGTATCCCTACTAGTGCCAGCCTAGCATCTTCTATTTTCTGAGTTATGCATTTGAAGTGGTCATTGTTCAGCTTCTTAAGTACATGTTTAAGTGCCTTGAGTTTGCACCATAAACTTTTCATTATTGACTTTCTTACCTGCTGACCCCAGACAGATGCCACCAGTGGTAGGAATTGTTCATGATCACTCCACACATTAAAAAACCTCAAAGGGACTTGAGTAGGCAGTTGACCAGTTTGCAATCATAACAACATAAGGCATGATCAGAAATAAATGGTATATCATATTCAATAGACACTTGGCCCCATTTCATCATCCATTAGAAATTTCCAAATGCTCTATCTATTCTGCAGATTCTATCCACCCCATGTTGTTTATTGGACCACGTATAATAATCCGCTTTCCACGCTAGTTCATTGACCATAATATTTGTGACACAATAAAAAAAGTCCCTAGTTTCAACAGCAGACACATGGTTTCCCCATAGTCTATCATTAAAGTACAACACAACATTAAAATCTCCACAAATTACCCATGGAATAGTAACTCCGTTAGCACACTCAGTTTAAGTTGTTCCATAAGTGCCTTCTCTGATCAATAGCATTGAACCCATACTAGTGTTAATAAACAATTAATATTGCTTGTCCTTCCTTGTACATGACCATGTAGATATTGAGCTCCTAGTCTTAGAACAGTGATGCCATACCAAGTTGGATCCCAAATGATCCAGATTCTTCCATTTATAGCATCAGTGTAGTTGTTCGGCAATTCCCAGCCAGGAGCAATATTCTGGAGAGTCTTAGGAGCCTTATGTATTTTAACCCTTGTTTCTACAATGCCTGCCAGTTTAACTCTTCTTTTCCACATGTACTGCTTTAATTCCTTTTGTTTATGCCTTTTATTCACCTCTCTAATGTTCCAGAACAGCCAATTCATTGAGGGTGTGTTCCTCCTCTATCCAGAGGCAATTTGTTAGCACTGGTGAGTTTTGAACCCTTTTATTATTACTCTTCCCAATAGGTGACACCAATTCAGGGAACTCTTCCAAATTGAAAGCAGGTGGAATACTCACCACTGGGTTGTTGACTACTACTTGTGCTGGACTTTGAGATGTTGTTGCAGCAGTGACTTGCCTCTCATTATTCTCTTGAGTCACTTTAACACCACTTGGCCCTGTAGTATTTTGTGTTGTTGCAGCTCCTGTTGTAACCACTTTAGATATCACCACCTCTTTAGATTTCCACTCTTGATTTGCTTTTCTAGCATCTCTTATTCTATTAGGAGCCACTGGTGGAGGAGCTTGAGGCTTTGGTGCAGCACATTTGTGTCCAATAACCAAACACTTGTCACAAAACACCGGCTTTCAATCATAAGTAACACTTTGCTGAAACTGCTTTCCATTGGGGTCCAGGACAGGTATTTCAGTAGTAAGATTTTTGGTAATGTCCACTTCAATCAACATGCGAGCAAACGATACCCTAGACTGTTTTGTGGTGCACTCATCAACAAATAGGGGTTTACCCACAGCACTAGTAATCCTAATAGGTGATTTAGCCTCCCAACAACTCATAGGAAGCCCAGGGAATTTGACCCAAAGTGAAATTTCTGTAGGATATTCTCTAGAGAAATCAAAGTCCTGTGACCAAGGTTTCAAGATAATGGGTTTATTGTTGATGGTAAATGGCTCAGAATATATCAACTCATTTTTGTCATCTAAGGAGTGGAATCTAGCTATGTAGTAACCTTTTTCATGATAGAACAGATCAGGTTGCGCAATATTCCCCCAATTTGTAGCAATATATCGCTTCATTACATTATACCAAGGGGTTTCCCCGATGACATAAACAATTATTTTTTCAACGCAACATCCACAACATTCTTCTCTAATTGCACCACCATTTGTCCATTAACAATTTGAGGAGGGATGTAGGTCAGGGACATACCATTAGCTGCTAAACGATTCTTTTGGAAGAGATTTGTCCATGGAGCTGATTCCTTCTCTGTAGCCGCAACAACTGTGTTTCCCCCTCCCGGCCCTGTCATCGCCTCTTTTGTCAACTCTAGAAATAGTTCCTTCTCCTTGTCCCTTGGTGGAGCTGGTATCTGATCCGGCACAGTCATGGTGACCCCGTGCCATTGCATCCGTCGATTGCAATTGAGATATTTTTCCATTAGACTCTGTAGCACACACGACTACCGGAGAATCGATGGGTGTCGGCAGAGACGGAGGTGGAGTTGAGATCTAGCCTCTTTTCCGTACTTGAGCTCCCCAAAGATGAAGATCCTACCTCCTTGGTACTGGTATTGATGTGCTGATTTGTGGAGTATGGTGTTCCTCCTTTATCAATCGGTTTGTCAGCAACCCTAGCCTTCCCTCTGCTCGCTTCCTTGCTCTTTTGCTGATCTTTCCTTGGTCGCCCTCGCTTTGGCTACGGACTCAGCACCGGTGAACTTACCGTGCGCCGACAACACTGGAGGAGGGAGGAGAGAGAAGAGAGAGAGTATAGTTTAATTTTACTATTTTAGGTGTGTGTATATAAGAAAACTCCAAATAAAAAAAAACACAAATACAAAAAATAAGTTTCACACACTTGTCAACAAAGTGTCTTTTTTGCTTCATTTCAACTCCACTTCTTTTTCCATCAAATCCGCTCCTCTTTCTGAATAAATCTTGAAAAAAATTGTTCAGTTAAATTGTCTCCACTTTGTACCCCATTCATGCTTTAGTCCCAAAAACACAGCCCCACATGCATATTTTTGCTTGTTGGGGTTGTGATTGAAATTTCCCTTCAACAACATATTACAAACCCTACCCATCAAGAACCAGTTTGAAACAATACTACAGTAAAAAATGGTGTTCAAAGGTCGATTTTTTTCGTCCAAGAAATCGGATACATCAAGCCCAAATAGTCCAAGATCCAGTGGTTCCAACTCACCAATCCGATCAGATAATAAAAAGAAGGGTAAGTCTAGTTCTAAGGACAACTCTCCAAGCACACCCACTTCATTGTCTAGTTTTGCTAGCTTTAGAGACAAGAAAAAAGATAATGCTAAAGCCAAAGAAAGTAGTCCCAGTACAGTGGAAGTTAAAGAAACGGTTTCGTCTAAGTTAAAGAAAGGTGTAACTGATAGTAAAGAAGGTGGGACTACTACTGGGACGACGACTTCTTTTCCGTTGTCACCGATAATGGCGTCGTCATTGGGGTTGAATAAAATCAAGACGCGATCAGGGCCATTGCCACAAGAGAGTTTTTTTGGGTATGGGAGTAGAGATAAAGGGAATGCTTTGGGTGCTAGTAATTTATCGAAGACGGGTGGTGATGGGGCGTTGAGTTCTGGTTGGGGAAAGAAGAGTCTAGGGAAGAAGGATGAGAAGAAGTTAGTATCGGGGTCTGCCGAGAATGCTGCATTGAGGGACCGAAGCTCGCATATACCGGGACCATCAAGGTTGCAGAGTGGTGAATCATCTTCTGGAGCAGGTTAGAGCTTACACCTTATTTTGGATGGTTGTTATGTATTGTTTCATAACGTATCATATTGTATAGTATTGTTTGATAAATACAACGTTTAGATAGATTGTATTGTTTTCCGTCGTTACACAAAGCCACACATAAGCAATATGAGGAATAAACTTACAATATTATAAAAGGAAAGTAGGATACGTGGTAGAGTTATTATAAAAATTGGTAGAGTAAGGGATAAAATAAGATTATTAAATAATAAGAAAAGTCAAAATGAGAAAAAAAAGGTAATAATGCGACCCCACCAAATCGGTCGTTACATGAAATGGGACTTTTCGTCTTACATAACAATGGTTTAACGATATGATACAATAAGATTTAAGTAACAATTAGGACAAACATTGTATTAGAATAACAATACGATACAACACAATAAGTAACAACCATCCAAACAAGCTGTTAGACAAGCAACATAAGTATGACTTCTGGGAGTCCAACTGCAAAATTCACTTACAATAATTGTTGTGTGTGTTTACTGTGATGATCAAAACATCTATCATTCCAATTCAATTAAATCGTGTGGCAAAAAACTAAGCGAGACGTCCCTTAACTAAACTATGGATTCAGAGACAGATTTAGGTTAGTAAACCTTACCTTATCAAAAAATGAGACAGATTTAGGTTAATATAATGACTCACATTACAATACTATCAGTAAATGTAATACTTGCTTAAATGTACCAGGAGATAGCTCATATATAAGAAAAGTCGCACCCCCTCAAAATGAGATTCATTGCAAAGATAAAAGGATGGTTTGTACGGTGGGCATTGTTGGTCACTTGTTTTTGAGGGTTGTGAAAGGTGTGACTCGAGTGGAAGTTGGTTTTATGTAGATAGCGCTTGATTTTGTAATGCCTAGCACTATCTTAGTGCTTGGCAATTAATAGTAATGAATCTTTTGCTTACTAATAAGAAAGTGTAGCTGTTGTCCTAGACATAAAAGCTCTCTCTCTCTCTCTCTCTGGGTATCACTCCGGGAAGTCCCCCTCTAGGAGGTAAAGTGCTTCCCACCAAAGACAACTCCATTTCTAGGGCTCAAACTAAATAGAGGTTCATGAGCAGGAAATTAGCTGGCTTGCCAACCCTGTGCTGATATTATCTAAGCTTCAACAGTAAAATGTTCAAGTCATGTGCAGTACTAAAAACATTATGCACTAGTGGGGAGAAACTTTGAGGAAAGAAATAAGCATTATTAGTATGACAAAGAAAAATGCAGCTGGTTCTCCCATGTTTCCAAGTCCTTAAATATTCTGCAACTACTTTTCACTACATTCGGTAATTAAACCTTATGTCCTGCTCCCTTTTTTGGCTGCTCTAGTTTTGGTGTCCCTTTATCCCGCTACAAATTAACACTGAAAAAAAGATGTAAGTTGGCAATAATGCATTTGGGTGACAGAAATTGTAAGCACGTCCTTAGACTGCCTTCAACCTTATATGTTAGATTCTAGTCAACAAGGTCTTTCTTTTTCCTTCATTTTTCTCCTACCTGTAAAGGTGTTGTTTCTTGCTGGAAATTTTCTGCATAATTAGTTTGTTGTAAAAACCACCTAATAAGCTTAAGAAAAAGACTGGTAGCTAACTTGTTATCAGTCTTCTCTTGATAATGGTGAACTTCATCTGGGAGTTCAGAAACTTTTACATGATCCAAAATTTCATCCATATCTAAAAAAAATATCCAAAATTTCGCTTACTTTATTCCTATTAAGTAATACATGTATAACATCGGCTACAGAGTTTGCGTGGTTTATTAATAGTAAGTATTTTCTTTTGTCTATTGCATTGTTGTGATAGGGCAATTCAATTCATCTTGCAGCCATTCTGGAGGTCTCAGGGGCATGGATGTATATAACTTTTACATGATCAAAATTTCATCCTTATCTAAAAAATTATCCAAAAATTCACATTCTTTATTCCTATTAACTATTAAGTAATACATGTATAACATCGGATACAGAGTTTGTGGTTCATGACTAGTAAGTATTTTCTTTTGTCTATTGCATTGTTGTGATAGGGCAATTCAATTCATCTTGGAGCCATTCTGGAGGTCTCAGGGGCATGGATGTATATACTCCTGAATTGAAGGTAAAAAAGTTTAGGGTTTAATGTAAACCTGTTGCATTAGTTGATTCATTTCTAGCTGTAGCGTTATCCTTAGTCTAATGATGTGCTTTCCAGACATCTTATGAATGTGATAACCCAAGGGAGTCTGAATCACCCCGCTTTCAAGCTATACTACGGGTAACCAGTGCACCTAGGAAAAGGTTTCCTGCAGATATAAAAAGTTTTTCGCATGAACTTAATTCCAAAGGTGTACGGCCTTATCCATTCTGGAAGCCTCGGGGTTTAAATAATCTGGAGGTAATTTGATCTTTTCGCAACGTTCTTTAATTTAGTAAATGATCAGCATATTGGTTTCAATTATAAAATTCTTTTGCAATTTTAACAGGAAGTCTTAACGATGATTAGAGCAAAGTTCGACAAAGCAAAGGGGGAAGTGGACTCTGATCTGCGCATTTTTGCTGCAGATCTGGTGGGAGTTCTAGAAAAAAATGCAGAAACTCATCCAGAATGGCAGGAAACTATTGAAGATTTGTTGGTTTTGGCTCGGAGCTGTGCAATGACATCACCGGGGGAATTTTGGCTTCAATGTGAAGGGATTGTTCAGGAGCTGGATGATAGACGCCAGGAACTTCCAATGGGTACGCTGAAGCAGCTGCATACTAGGATGCTTTTTATACTTACAAGGTGTACACGATTGCTTCAATTCCACAAGGAAAGCGCATTTGCTGAGGATGAACCTCTATTTCAACTTCATCAGTCGTTGCAGCCTGTGGAAAAACGCATTCCTCCAGGCATGGGAAGAAGTAGTAAGATGTCTGGTCCTATGCAATTCCCGAAGGTGCCAGCCCCAAGAAAATTTTATAGTCAGGAACAACATGGGTTAGAGTGGAAGAGAGATCAGGCTGTACAGCAAGGAGACTCTCAGGTCGTGCAAGCTGAAAATCCAAAAGAACTGGAATCTCCTGGCGGAAGGAATCGAATGACGTCCTGGAAGAAATTTCCAACTCCAGCAGTAAAGAGTCCCAAAGAAGTTTCTCCAACCAAGGAGGTCACAATTGATGGCAATATTGAACCTTCAAAGCTATTAATGAACAAAAGAGGAAATCCTGATGTAGATCTAGCTGCTGCCAAGCATCCTGAGCTTCTTCCTGCTAAAGATTCTCATGCACATTCTTCAATTCCTTCCAAGCATCAGCATAAAGTTTCCTGGGGATACTGGGGTGATCAACCAAGTGTTTCTGATGAACATTCAATAATTTGTCGCATTTGTGAGGAGGAGATTCCCACTTTGCATGTAGAAGATCATTCCAGAATTTGTGCTATTGCCGATCGTTGTGATCAAAAGGGTCTTAGTGTTAATGACCGCTTGATTAGGATTGCAGATACTCTTGAGAAGCTCATGGAGTCATTTTCACAGAAAGATTTCCAGCCCATTGTTGGAAGCCCAGATGTCGCAAAAGTATCAAATTCTAGTGTGACCGAGGAATCTGAACCCCTCTCTCCGAAACTTAGTGATTGGTCACGCCGAGGGTCAGAAGACATGCTGGATTGTTTTCCCGAAGTAGATAACTCTGTGTTCATGGATGAATTTAAAGGTCTACCTACTATGTCATGTAAAACTCGCTTTGGACCAAAGTCAGATCAAGGAATGACGACATCATCTGCTGGCAGCATGACTCCTAGGTCCCCCTTGCCGACACCAAGGACCAGCCAGATAGACCTGCTTTTGGCAGGTAAAGGTGGTTTCTCTGAGCATGCTGATCTTCCTCAGGTAGTTGCCAATACATATCTGCTGCCTACTTATTTAATTTCGTGTACTTTTTTTATGATACTGGTATAAACAAATTGTTTTGTAGCCCTCAGTGGTTGCATTGAAATGTATATATTTCTTTCATTGGTTTATTCATATGTAATCGCTTAGCAAATGTTATTTGAAGTGAACACGTGATATTCATTTTCAATTCGAGCTATATTTTCTGTCTTATTCCTTGGATTTGTTCCGTTTGAGAAGTTGTGTTTCTTGCAACATATTGACTTGAATAGAGGTTATAATGATATTTCCTATCACAGTGCATAGCTTCAGTATAGTAATATTTATGTGATGCAGTTGCTCGTGTTAGTGTAGTATATTTGGTATTGACTTCTTTCAGGAGTTGTGAATTGACATTTTGATGTTATATTTCTTGATATTGCAGATGAATGAACTGGCAGATATTGCTCGATGTGTGGCGAACACGCCTTTAGATGATGATCGGTCTCTATCTTATTTGCTCTCTTGCCTCGAAGATCTGAAAGTTGTGACGGAACGCAGAAAGTTGGATGCACTTACGGTTGAAACATTTGGAACCCACATAGAAAAGCTGATAAGGTAAGTTACTTTCTTACTTGTGATTTATACCTTGCTGTGCTTTCTGAGGAAAACATAAGATAAATTGTAAGAATTGTGAAAGGAGGTAGTGACTGCGGAGGAAATAAAAGTAAGGATTAATACCTTTTCCTTTGTACTCCAGAGAGAAGTATTTGCAACTATGCGAACTAGTTGATGATGACAAGGTTGATATCAGTAGCACCGTCATTGATGAAGATGCTCCCTTGGAAGATGATGTTGTACGTAGCTTGAGAACCAGCCCTATTCATTCGAAAGACCGTACCTCTATAGACGACTTTGAGATAATAAAGCCAATTAGCCGTGGGGCATTTGGCCGTGTTTTTTTGGCGAAAAAGAGAACTACTGGAGATTTCTTTGCAATTAAGGTACACAGACAGTTTGCTGTAGGAGTTTCCTTTTTTCTTATCAACTCCCCTGAATTGTTATTGGAGCTCTTTTTTTTTTTGTTGTTGATCACCTCCCGGGCATTTTTTCCCCTTGCTCTTAATATTATTTTCACGTGACATGTGAGCAAGCACCTGTAAAATTTCGTCCCTGAACCCCAGCCAAAAGAAAACTTGAGACAAGAACTCCATGTCATCACTTTATTTTCATATACATTTCTTCATCTCTAGCAGAAGAATTTATGATGAATTTGGGGATTTTTCTGGAAGGATTATGTTACAACAGCAAGATGTTCTTCATCACTAGGGGAGCTCAATAACCTCAGGAAGATGAAAGGAAAGAGATTCGCGAGAGAGCTTTTATAACCAAAAGAATACATAATTGATTATATTAAAAAAATATTTAAACCTCCTTTTCCTATTACCTTTTGGCGAGGGGAGTTGCTTAATTAACTTTATGATGTATATATGTGCGCTTCTTTTATATATCAAAAGAGGTGTCTGCACATGTATATCTTTTCAAGGTCTTGAGTGAGGTGTGATTTCTTCATTTGTTAAACTGAGATCTCCCATTTGTATTCTGCTAGATATATGTTGTTTGCATGTCTGTTGGTTTTCCTGATGATATAATTTCTACTTCTCAGAAGCTTCTGGTCTGTGGAACCAAGATTTAGTTTGAGAACCGTTATACTATTCTTGCATCAGTTACTGTCTCATTCAATTGAATTTGGTTTTATGATTTATCACTTATTTGTGCTCTATACTTATTTGAGTAGACATGAAATTTTTGCTCGACTCAAAAGTGAGAAAGATCTTGTCCCTGTATCGGTGCTGGTGGATAGAGTATACTGCTTTTGTGATCCCACCTCTTCTTAGCCTAATGGTCAATATCTTAATTGTACAGGTCTTAATTTTGTGCGTCAATAAACAATATTTTTTGTGGCGTTCCAACTTACTTGTTTAGTATACAGGTTTTGAAGAAGGCAGATATGATACGCAAAAATGCCGTTGAGAGTATTTTGGCGGAACGTGATATTTTAATATCAGTTCGCAATCCCTTTGTGGTGAGCATGGTGAACCGAGAAAGCTTTTACTTCTAGATACGATAAACTGTTTTTCTAATTTTATGATGTATTAGGTTCGCTTCTTCTACTCATTTACTTGCCGTGAGAACTTGTACCTTGTGATGGAATACTTGAATGGTGGGGACCTGTATTCATTGTTGAGAAATCTTGGCTGCTTGGATGAAGATGTTGCTCGTGTATATATCGCTGAAGTAGTGAGTATTTACATCTCCCTTACAAACGTTGTGCTCAACATGGCTAAACATAAATCTAAGATTCTGAGCTGGTCAGGTGCTTGCTCTGGAATATCTGCATTCTTTGCGAGTGGTTCATCGTGATCTAAAGCCAGACAATTTGTTGATTGCTCATGATGGTCATATCAAGGTAATTGTTTCTCTTATTTTTTGTTTTAATAAGTGCTATCAATGAGGACTAATCTAAGAACAGATCACAGTGGAAGCAATCTATATAGGCATATTAGTTTTTCGTGTTTGTGAGGAGTCTTTGTAGTTTGGTTGGAGACGTGTAAATTGGTGTATGAATAAGTGGAATACGTGTGAGATCTAAAGAACTTCTAGTTGTAGAGAACCCCCTAAATTACCATGAAAATGCAACTTATTTAGTATTAATGAAATGGGCCACGATAAAGCAGAATAGTTATAGAGGAATCATATAGTGGGCATGACTGATTCGGGATTAAGGTGTAATTGATTGATTGAGTGACTGGTTGTTATATGAGTATTTTACTGGACTTATATTCCAGATATGTTAGTTCTAGATTTTTACTTTTTTGGGAATGGGGTGGGGTGGGTGGGTGGGAGGGATGGGCTATTTACATAATGTTTGTGCTTTTGTGGTTCTCTACCTACGTTATTGGTAAAAAATATATTCTCTTATACCCTCCAGCTTGCTTTTTCTATCTTAGCAAGTGCATGTTTGGTATCCGTGTTGCCCTCCAGGACTTTGGTTCAGTGGTAATAGTACAACATACAATATCTGGGTTAGGCGTACATCGCGGGTTCAAACCTAGTGCGGACAAAGCCTGGTATTAAATGCAGAAGGATAAAGGGGTGGAACCATTATTTATCAAGTTCAAACAATCAGTTTCAAAAAAAAAATATTATCAAGTTCAAACGATGCGTCAACTTGCCCGTAGGGATTTCTCTGTTATAGCTGTGTAGCTTGCTAGCATGTCATGTATTTATGTGAATGTCGATGTAGTAATTCATAGTCCTGCCATTTGAATTGGAATTTTTCGAGTGAACTTGGGCCGGGCTTGTCACATCAATTTGGTATTCTGCATGTCAATCTTGACCAAATAAATGCCCAGATTTGGAATATAAAAAATTAAGGCAACTGTTTATGTTGAGTTAAAAGTTATGGAACACGTAATGCAATGGAACTTGATAAGCATATATAGGTTGACAATAGTTTGTCGCCATGAGCATAACGTTTTGCAAGTGAGTGTAACAGCTTACCCTGAAATACTATGTAAATGCAGATCTTTTTGCCAAAACACTCTTAGGCTCTTTAATGAAATTATATGATAAATACTCTAATAAATAAAAGCGGTTGAGGGTGTTAATGAAGTAATATACCCTTTAGTTCATTAGTGTTTAAGGCAAGTTGTTCCATATCGTATTATCCTTTGATTTGTTATATCATCTGTTTCCTTTTTGAGCTTGGGGCTTTGGTGGAGTACACTTATGTTAACATATTCCTTCTCAAGTGCAAATTACTTAAGTGTAATTTTATAGTTTTTGATGATGTAAGCAGGTCTTGTCAATTGATATTAAGATGTTTGCCATTTTCGAAAGCACCTCATCTTTGGATAAAATTGCTTGAACTGCATTAAGTTCTTTTGTGGTTTCTGGTTTGAAGTTTTGTATGTGTTAAGTATGCAGTTTTTGTGCTGATGAATCAGCTGCTTTAATGGTTGTTTTGTCTACAGTTGACGGACTTTGGGCTTTCTAAAGTTGGTCTTATCAATAGCACAGATGATTTGTCTGGTCCGGTAGTCAGTGGGACATCCATGATGGAAGATGATGATTCTGAGCATCAGCAGGAGAGGCGCGAGAAACGTTCTGCTGTTGGCACACCAGACTATTTGGCACCCGAAATCCTTCTAGGAACAGGGCATGGTTTGTATATCCGTTATTTGTTGTTCTCTGCATTCAACGACAGTGAATTGCTGATTTATCTTTTGAGAAGTGTCAGATGAAGCAATCAGAAAAACTGTCAAACCTGTTGTCAGTTTAAATTACCTTTCGTGCTTTTTACTTACACTTGGTGTAATTACATAATCTCTTCTTGGTTTAAGGGAATTACTTCTACATATAATAAAAAATTGGATATGCATGACTGGTGGTTACCACACTTCTGTAGAACAACAGGAAGGGGGGGGGGGGAGGTTATTGTCGAAGTTGTTGCTCGTTTTTAGAGATCTTCAAATCTTCGTATTAAAGTTTTGTTTACGTTATCATATCTCTGTGGTTGTGATTTATATTGAACCTGTAAGAAAAATTGGATGTGACAACATTCTTCTTTCGCGCCATTATATTTCTTGTTAAGTGGTTACCGCAGCTTGACTTTTTCAGGTTTCACGGCTGATTGGTGGTCTGTGGGTGTTATTCTCTTTGAGTTGATTGTTGGCATTCCACCTTTCAATGCAGAGCATCCTCAGGTTAATATTTTGTAATACTTGTTTCTTTATTCTTTATTTTCCCATGTGAGGTTATGAATGTATGTCATTGATCAGTTTTATATTTTTATATAGAACAATGACTAACTATTGTTCTTTATGCTTTACGTTAGGTTCAGAGCCTTTCTTCTATATTACCTTTAGCAATTTCTTCAATTATGGGAAAATATGGCATATTTCGGAATACTTTAAATGTCTCCTTAGGGACATCCGATAAAATTTTAAGTATAAGGTTTTAATACTTGAAATAGTGCTAGTTTTTATATGGGAAATATACTCATTTTCCTACAGCTTGTTTCATTTGGAACATGAAATCGATTTTAATTAATTGAACGTACATTAAATAACTGATTTCTTACTAATCATTTGTATTGGAGAAATATGTGGATATAGTAAAAAGGAAAATGACTTCCACAAATTATAACCAATTTTATTAGTAGAACTGATTTAGTCATAAAAACAGGCGAAAAAGAAGAAACCAAACAGGACCTAAGTGTATTTATAAGAAACAATTTAGATCTTCATTTACAAAAGAAAAGCGTGCTTTTGAGATTTTCGCTTTTCTTTCACAATTGTAGCCCCTAGGGACATTCCTTGCCCTCACATAGACTCTTCATATTTTCTAATTTTATTCATAGTTTTGAGTGTTATCCAGACTTTTAAGTTACTTTTTAGAGTAAATGTGTAATATGATAAGAACTAATTTACTTAGTATTGCTTAGAGTTGACAGTGAGGGCTGCTCTAGTGGCAGCAGTGCCTATTTCCAATTATTTGGTTGGGAGTTCGAGTCACCCAGGGAGGAAAGACAACAGTGCTTACTGGGTTGGAGAGGGTAGGGTGGGTAGAAAAGAAAAGTATTGTTTAGTGTTAGAGTTTCTTTCTTTTTCTTTTCCTATTAAATGGGTTTAATTAAGTATAAGTAAAGATAAAAAAAGAAGTTCCTGTAAATTGTGGACTTTGTTGCTAAATGTTTTATGGCTCTATTACTAACAACATCACTTATAGGTTTTGTGAAATGCTATTTCATTGTATTAGTTGCCAATCAATGAATTATGCCTCAATCCCAAACTAGTGGGGTCAACTAAATAGATCCTTGGTATACTCATGACAATTTTATGAATTTTGTCTTCAAGTTATATTCTTACTTACCAGAGAAAGTTAAATTTGACCACTTTATTGTTTTGCTTTCTTAAATCAATTAACAATTTAGCTCACGAATGAGGACCCGTTTGGCCATGAGAATTTTTTACTTTTTTCCGAATTTGTTTTTCACTTTATTTGGAAATCAGTGTTTGGCCATGAAAATTCCAAATACAACTTGGAGTTGTATTTGGAATTTGGAAAACACCTAAAACGTTGTTTTCACTTTCAGTACATTAAAACAACCAAATATTCTTTGCAAAAACTATAACCAAACACAACTCCAAAAATTCAAAATAAAATGAAAAATATTTGGTTTTCATGGCCAAACGCCTACTAAATACCGTTAATTTGTTACCTTCTTATTGGTTACTCCTCCTGTCCAATTTATGTGCCATAGTTACCTTTTTAAGTCTATCCTAAGAAGTATGTGATACTTCTTTATTTAGAACCAATTTAACCTTAAACTTCGCATTTTACCCTTAATGAAATAATTAGAGCCGCACAAATATCTATTGCTTAGTTTAGACCACAAGTTTCAAAAATCTTTCTTTCTTTCTAATTCCGTGCCCAATCAAACACCGCAACATAAATAGGGACCAAGGGAGTATTACTGTTTCTTTTAATGAATCACACATTTTTAATTTTTTTGTTAATTACACTTGACAGTTTTAGACGCTAATTATTGAATACAAATGTGAATGTAGCTGACAAATATCGAACTTGATCTAACAGTTAATTGCTGGCAGTGGTACTCTTTGAGGGCCTTCTGTTTTCTTGGATATATTATGCTGATGTTTTTGCATAAGTACTTCTAAATTTTGTATAAACCTTGTTGTATTCAGAAAATATTCGACAATATTCTCAATCGTAATATACCTTGGCCTGGAGTTCCAGAGGAAATGAGTCCCGAGGCATATGATCTGATTGACCGGTAAGAGAATCTCTGGCTGTTCTTATGATTCCCAACGTAATCTTCCTTCTTAACCATGTGTATTTTGTTTTATTTTCTCTTTTTTGGGCAGAAGCATGTGAATTATGAATTATGAATTATGAATTGTAATTTTTCCTAAATGAGTAATCAGTTTTCTGACTTCAGAGGCAGTGAATCATTAAATTGGTTTTGACTACAAACACTGGTGTTTTATATTAAAAGATTTCTGTAAATTGTCTAAAATTGGTCAATGGTTGTGACACTATAGCAAATTTCAAATGCTTTTAGCTAGTTGCTTTTCCATCTTGAAGTTTTTACAGGCATGGATGCACCTTGGTGACTCCCAAATGCATACTACTTCCTCTGGGTGTGTTCAACATTAGCAAATCCTTTTCTCAGGACAAGAAAAAAGTTTCACTGCAGAAAGGATAAATGGACCACTCAAATCACTCCGGGGTCGTTTGGTTACTGGAATTAGGATTCTAATATCGGAGTATTACATTTGGATAATAATTCCCAGTGTTTTGGTTACTGGTAATAGCTAATACCAGAATAAATCTTATACCAAAATCTTGGTATTATTTTCCCCACTTTGGAGGTCGGATATTACCCCGCAGACCTTTTATGATTCACTTATTCACATATATACAAGGTTAAATTTGGAAACAAAACTTTATCCAGCTTCAAACCAAACACATGTTTTGGATTATACACCGTATATCCCATTTTTAATTCCATGAACCAAACAAAGCACTAGTACTAAATAATCCAGGGATTATTAATCCTAGCATTATTGTCCTCACATAGACCCTTGTGGTCCGGCCCTTCCCGGGACCCCGCGCATAGAGGGAGCTTAGTGCACCGGGCTGCCCTTTTTTATTGTCCTCGCATAACTTCGTCCGCAAACCAAATGACACCTAAGTTAATCTGTTTTGCCAAATGAGAATGAATTCGGGTTTTGAAGGCTATTTGGTATGGAGTTCAATGAATCAACTATGCCTAATCCAAAACAGGTTTCGGTTGGCTACATGAATCCTCTGTATCCATTCGGCTCTGTTTGGGCCCATTTCATCCCAACACTATTATCTAGTTGAGTTAATTTCTTAATCTTCGAAACATTAATAAAATTTATTTACTTGATTAGGATGACCAAGCTTTAAAAACATTAAACACAATTACTTACAAAAAAATATAAATACAACACGACTTTCTTCTCAAATTAAAAAAAAACACTGATCAAAGAGATAAAAAAAACATGACTTCTTTCTCTGTCTAACAGACGTATCATAGAACTATATGTTATCCGTTTCTCAAACTTCAAGCTGTCGTTGTAAATTTCAGGTTTCTTACAGAAGATCCGAACCAGAGACTTGGAGCTGGAGGAGCCGCAGAGGTAACAGTCATTTTTCCATTGTACCATTGATATGACGTAGTTCTATTCATTCTTTAAAGTTTAAGTCTTTGGAGTTCACTGGAAATAAATATAATTCTTCTGCAGGTGAAGCAGCACCCTTTTTTTAGGGATATTAACTGGGACACACTTGCTAGGCAGAAGGTTTGACTGCAATCTATATTTCATTTTTACTCTATCTATAGTAGCTGATAGGTAAATGATGTCCCTTGTAAGCTAATCATTGTTGCACCAATGCTTGTATGTCTCAGGCTGCATTTGTGCCTACTTCAGAAAATGCACTGGATACAAGTTACTTCACTAGTCGCTTCTCTTGGAATCCTTCAGATGAACGTGTATACGCGGCCAGTGAATTTGAGGATTCTAGCGACAACGGTAGTGTTAGTGGTAGTAGCAGTTGCTTAAGTAATCGCCATGATGAACTGGTATGATTACGATCGATGTATTTAATTATTTGTGAATCTGGATTTTTTTGGTTGAACGGGTTTCTAAATGCATTGCTGAACAGGTTGATGAGTGTGGCGGTCTTGCAGAGTTTGAGTCAGGCTCTAACGTCAACTACTCTTTTAGTAACTTCTCATTTAAGGTAGTTTTTTGTTCGATCATACTTGATCTAGAACACTTGATTCATGGTTGCTTTGATTTTGATTGTCATCACTTTGTGTCGTTTTGGTGTACTAAGCTATTCAATGTTGGTAACAAGGAGCGGAAAGATGCTAAACAAGTAAAGAGTTTCTTGATTTTGGTTTATAACCATCGTGGTATTGAACCAACGAGTTATACTGGGAAAAAAGTGATGTAGCTTAGACTTAGCCCTTAGGACATTCCACTGGTGACAGAAGACCAGTTTGGGTTTGTGCTTAATAGATCTATATTCGAGTTTTATATTTTATGCTAAGAAAATTGATGGAAATATATGAGGAGAGGAAGCAAGAACTTCACGTGGTGAAAAGTATGGTAGAGTGCAAATATAACTTTGGTGATTTGGTGGTGTGGGAGAAGAATGGAATTTATCACATACATAAATGTCATAAATGATATGTAGAAAGGAGTCGTAACACAGTGGGAGGAGATACAACAGAGTTTCCTATAATCATGGAGAGACAAAAGCCTTGAGTATATACTCTTTTATCCTAGTTATGGATGAGTTGACCGATAGTACACAAGGAGTTTCATGGTGTATGGTATTTGCAAATCACGTTGTGCTATAACGGCTGAAACTAGCGAGATAGTCAACCAAAAAATTGAACCATAGATGTGTTTGCGATGCTCTAGTCTCAGTTTTCTAAGAGAAAGAGAATAGAATGATACCAGTGTAATCCCACAAGTGGGCTCTGGGGAGGGTAGAGTGTACGCAAACCTTAACCCTACCTTGGGAGGTAGAGAGATTGTTTTCAATATACCCTCGGCTTAAGACAAGCTAATGAAAGCAGTTCGGGAAAAAGAAACAACTGAAGTGAAGAAGCAATAGCAAAATACTATAAAAAGCATAACAAAGCATTCTAAAAAGGAAACCGTTACTACAACAAAGTAATATGATAATCGAAGTACAAGAGACAACAGATAGTAACAAAAATCGGAGTACAAGAAACTCAAAGAGTAATACTACGACTATTAGTATGGAAGGATAAGCAAGATAACTCTCTACCACCTACTAACCTTCTATCCTAATCCGTGTCCTCCACAACCCTCTATCTAAGATCATGTCCTCGGTAAGCTGAAACTGCCATGTCTTTTCTAATCACGTCTCCCCAATACTTCTTCGGCCGATCTCTACCTCTCTTGAAATCGTCGATAGCCAACCTCTCAGACCTCCGTACTGGGACATCAATACCTCTCCTCGTCACATACCCGAACCATCTCAGTCTCGCTTCCCGCATTTTGTCCTCTACTGAAGGCACTTCCACCTTGTTCCGGATATCGTCATTTCTAATTCTATCTCTCCTAGACTCCTAGTATGCCCACACATTCATCGCCTGCATCCTCATTTTCACAGCCTAGTATGCCCACACATTCATCGCCTGCATCCTCATTTTCACAACTTTCATTTTTTGAACATAGGAGTTTTTGACTGGCCAACACTCCGCCGCATACAACATAGTCGGTCTAACCACCACTCTGTAGAACTTGCCTTTAAGTTTTGGTGGTATCTTCTTGTCGCACAATACTCCGAATGCGAGCCTCTATTTCATCCATTCTACACCAATACGATGTGTGACATCATCGTCAATCTCTCCATTTTCTTGGATAATAGACCTAAGATACTTGAAGCTTTCTCTCTTTTGGATGGCATGGGTGTCAAGCCTCACTTCCACTCTAGCCTACTGCGCTACATTACTGAACTTGCACTCCAAGTATTCTATGTTGGTCCTGCTCAACCTGAACCCTTTAGACTGCAGAGTATGTCTCCAAAGTTCCAATTTAGCGTGAACTCCACCGCGAGTCTCGTCAATTAGGAAGAGAATTAGAATGATAGAATAGAAATAATGATAGTTGGAATGATAACAATGATTTTTCTTTTTAAAATGGAAAATAATAGTTGGAATGAAAGAGGGCTATGAGAGTGTTCTGCGATAGGAGGATATCTACCAAAACAAAGGCTAGTTTTATGAAACTTTTGGGAGATCAACAATGTTATATCTGAGTGAATGTTTGATCTCTAAGGCCAACAAATCAACAAGATGAGTTCGGTAGAGATGTGAATATTAAGATGGATGTGTGAAAAGGAGATGAGAATATTCGTCTTAACAATGAACTAAAGTGAAGCAAATTGAATTTCACATTTTTTTCCTTTTCTGACTGACCAATCATTTGTCGAACCTCGCCCTTATTATTACAACAACAACATACCCAGTGTAATTCCACAAAGTGGGTCTGGGGAGGGTAGGATGTACGCAGACCTTACCTCTACCTTTGTGGGGCAGAGTGGTTGTTTCCGAAAGACTTTGTAAATTAGAACCCAATATGGGATATAACCAGGAAACAACTATCTACTATAACCAATGTTCCGAGCATAAAAAAATCATTTTCCACTATAGGCATTAATGTGTTATTAAGGGCATATCATACAAGTCCAGAAGCAAGAGCTAAATTAAAAAAAAATCTCCAGTAGTCTTTTTCCGCTGAACAAGCATTTCTACTCTCTCCCTAATATAATTTACTAAATATTTAATTCATGTACTGGGTAGGATCACCGGCCGCTAAGTATCAGTATTGCAATAGTAGACAAGTTTAAAAATGATCACATCCGTCGTTTGATAAATGAGAGGAACTTGAGATCGTTTAGTCATGTAAACTTCCAATATACCAGAAGAGTTGTCTATAGCCTATAGGTGTGGAAGTCGAGGATGATTATAATATAAAGGAGTTGTCTCGATAGAGGTATAATTTTCTGAAACCCACGGATTTAACGAAGAATAGAACACAATGTGATACGGATTCAGGTTATACAAATTATTGAAAGTAAATTGATAATTGAACATAACTAGATAGAAATTCCATCAAGAATTGAAGAACGGAAAGACTCTCATACCCCTATACAAGCGTCTAAGGTAACAATTGATATATGAAACCAATTATTTCCCAAGAACAGCAAGAAAGAACTAAAAATATAAAATTTGAAGAAAAGAGTTACTGTCAAGAATCAAGACTGACGTAATTTCAAAAGTTCAATCTAAACAAAGAGGGTTCAGCCTCACAATGATGTTTATCAATTTCAAAATATGCAAAAACTAATATACCCTACTATTGGGACGAATATTAATATTTATAGAACTTAAGAAATGAAAAAAAAAAGATCAAATTATCAAATACTCTTTCTAGGTGTCCCACGCGTGTTGTAATCTCTTCTTTCGGCTGACGTTTTGCTGCAACACATATTTATGCTCTGCACTTCACTTGACAGTTTTCTCAGAGTGTCATTTGTGCTGCAGCGTGGATCCAACTTCATTTCTTGACTCCTAACTTGTTGCGAGCAATCTAAAATGGCTTTCCAAACACCTAACTAATTCTTGAAGATCATGCAGTTCCTTAATCTACAATCCTTGAATGCCTTTGGTCTTGCCACGAGTCAACAGTCCACTGGACTCTCGAGATGTTCCACAAAATGCTTCGTGTTAGCTGGGTTATCCAGGATCATTTATCACAATTGAAGCAAGCATCTAATAGATACCCACTAAATGGGATAGGGTGTTGTTATTTGTATGCTTAAGTTCAATGTTCGGTGTTTGATAGGATCAATTTTGGTATGGTTGGAGAGTGTATGTTCGTGTAGGGGATAAATGTGAGACTAAACAATTTCTAATTATAGAGAAATCCAAATTTTTCCTAAAAAAGGATACTGAACTTTGTGTGAAACTAACCAAGGTAGTGCAGAATTGACATTGAGGATTCACACCGTCAATCAAACTAGTTTGGGCTTGACGCACAACTGTTTTTCAATAAGCTTTCTGGACAATAAAGAAAATCCATTAGAATTTCATCAGTTTTAGGCTCAGGGAGGGGGAGCACATTAACAATTATACTATATTGTACGTCTTATGGCACCTACGTCCTACAGTAGAAATTACTACATGTTATGGCAGAATGAAACATTCATTTTTCATAGTCCAGGTCAACTTTTTCTTTCCAACTTACTTTTTTCGGTGTTTTTTCCAACTTACATTTTTCATATAACTTACTTTGTTATATGTGTTCTCCTTTGGCGCCAAGGAGCCATTCCATACTTTCAAGGACTGGTCTAATTCTATTGACTTCTCTTCCTGCAGAATCTCTCCCAGCTTGCATCAATCAATTATGATTTGCTTTCAAAAGGTTGGAAAGATGATCAGCCAGCCGACAAATCCTAATGCATAGCCAAAGGGCGCAAGCCAGTGTCAGACTTGAGTTTTCTGTTTGGCTGATGTAATGAAAAGAATGGCCAGCACCTTGTAAATGTATGTGCTTGCCTAATAGTGTGTTATTCTTTAAATGAATGTGCTCGCCTAATGGTGTTCTATAAGCTTCTGAAGATGATTGAAACTTTTTGTTGTCCCTGTTGCAGATATATATAAGCAGCTTAAAGACTGATTGACTTTCACGGGATGTTTTTTTTGTCATACAAACAAGTTTGATGCTGTGAGGTTTCATTTAGCTTTGATTTCTCCTGTTGTCATGCACAGCCGCGAGAGGCTCTCCAGTCATTGGCATTAAGGCCTCTGATTGTACTAATTATTTTCCCTTAACAGCAATAAAAACACATCCCATGTGCAAAGGTGACAGGACTTCTCATCTTAATTTTTGGGTAGTCTCTTTCTCATTTCTTTTTTATTGGTTCCTGCATGTATCTGCCAAAACCTGTTGTTTGCGTTCCAGGTCCTGGTTAATTTCGCAGAGTTAAAATTAGTCCAAGGTTTCTCTTATCGGTCCAGTTTTGGCCTTTGATGATGAAAAGAGGACAAGTAAAATGATAATTAGGGATGTGGTCAGGAATGTCCTCTTTTGTTTTTGCGCGTGCTTGCCATGAAAAGGTTATGATTGTGTTTTTCCAGTGGGGAGAAATATTTTGAAAGCTAATTTTGAAGATGCTATACTATTGCATTCAACACTTCTATCCAGAGGGAACTAGATTTTCATGTTTTATTTTTCCTTAACGGCTAAGTCGGGCCACACGGAAATACCATGAAGTCTCTAAATACCACTCAGCTCGTTAGTTTTGTTTCTTTGGATTATGAAATGTGTGATTTGATGTCAATGGTCGCTAGAGCCTGATATCTGGTACTAAAATACTAACAATGGCATGCGAATCTGGAGAAGAGAAAATTTAGTGCTGCTGAAATATCTGCAGTCTTTTTAGTATCATTTCTTCCTTTGAAATATACTCCATTTAAACTCCGTATGCCCAAAAGCCCATTTATTGCTGTCCCTCTTGAATTTGAAAGGGAAACTTATGTAAATGTACCAACATGGTTGAATTATACACTACATATACAATTCGACTGTATGTTGTGTATCGGTAATGTATATTATACTATAGTATATGTATATTTAGTATAAAGCATACACTACCGATATTTGGCCGTAATTTTCCCAATGTGAAACCCATTCAACAGCCCAGGGCTTTTGATTGGGTTATCAACACCTTTTCTGTGTAAATATATGTATATTTAATATAAAGCATACTAGGTGCACTTGTCGAGTTTGTCCTACTGGTAATTGGTTAGTGTTAACTTTTGTCCTCTTGTCCACCCTTAATCCAGAACTGGAGAAGAAAGGACAAAAAAGTAACACACCTGCATGTTATTTTACTTGGAATGATAATTTTAGGTACTTGTTCACTAGCAATAATAGTATTTTACAATTGTTGGAGAATCAATTAACAAAAAAGTCAAAGTTGATTTTTTTACAAAAATAAGAAGAAAAAGAGTTTCTTACAAAAATCATAAATTAGAAAAAAGAAATGGTGAGTACATCCATTTTATATGTATCAAAACTAAATGAGACAAGTTGTACATATTTGATCTAACTTTGTATGTATCTTTAATTGTTTTGTATCATCATCTTCGGTTGATTCAACCTAACTTCAAACTTTATTTGCTACAGCCTTTAATTATAGTACCAGATAAAAGCAGAGTCATATTTTAATGCTCCAATAACCAATTGTACCTAAAACCTAGCCCTTATAATCGTATTACGCAATATAACTTTACAAAAAATCATAGTTCTTATGATTATTTGGTACTCTTGCACCTCAATATTTTATTTCAGGAATTGAAAAGATATGAATATACTAGCATTTGAAAAATCAACTTGAAGATAACATACTTTGACTTTTATAAGTGACACTGCAAATGTAGTATGGGGTGGATGAAAATATTCTTATGTATACCTACACCAAAATTTTCCTTCTTGCTACATAGCTTATATTTTATATGTTTGTGCAAGCTAAAATATGGTGTTTACCAACCATTTGCTGGGAAGTAAAAACGATTTTTTTTGTCTAACAAAAGGTTTTCCATAGCATGAGTATGATATATTTTCTTTTGTTGATAAAGTGGTATCAGGATTAACTTGTGCACATCTCGACTATTCTATCTTTTACTAGTATGTGTATTGAGTAATTCTATCTACTAAGACTTGAATATATGGAGAAAAATCAATTAAGGTGTTCCTTTCTAATGAAATCTAAGCCCTAATTTCCTATAATTTTAACCCATTACATTGGCGATTAAGCCACCTTTAACGATAATAATATGATAATGGTGATTGAGGCAAGGCATGTCCAGAAGTGATAATTTGGGAAGAGTGTGATTATTAATTTGTTTTGGTATTTGTGTGCATCCTGGCGGAGCCACCTTATGCTAAGGACTTTCAAAGGTGGGATCAATCCCAACCTATTCTTCTTAGCCTAACAGTCTATTCGTGGAAGTAAATTATCCAAAAAGTCTTTTTACTAGACCTAACATTCTGATAATTCAATTTCTAGTCAACTAACTGAGAATCCAATAGAGAAAATTGCGTTTCTAATGATTTCTTGATAGAACAATTTCTGGTGAGCCACGAAAGTTTGACACCTCTTCGCCTGAAAATTACACTGTTAGCTAGGTTAAAATTTTCAGTTTTATGTATATATACTATCTGTTGACTCTCCTTATTTTTTATGTGTCTAATTTTTTATATTTTGACATCCCTTGATAAAATTTCTGACTCCACCACTATTGTATAACTCTACCCGACAAGATTTAAACATACGAAAAGAAATACTTTTAACGATTTTTGTTTCTTCTGAAATTTTAAGCCCTAATCTCCTATATGTTTTACCCACTTCGTTGACTGTTAGAGATACCTTTCAAGATAAGAGTATGATAATGGTGATTGGGGCAAAGGCATGTTCAGAAGTGATGGGTGGTCCACCCCCAAGGGAAGAAACCTTATTTGTGGTAGCACATGCCTAGGCATTCAATTGTATGGACACTGAAGTAAAAAAACAGCTCCACAACTTACAAATCAAAATGCCAGTAAGGACAGAGCAAGCCAATACAAAATGGAAATATCACCAAAAAAAGGGTTCAGAGATTGAAATAAGTTACTTTACAATTTTGTTTCTTATCTATTTATTTGATTATACTTTGGCTATATCATCTTGTCATTGGCCCAATGCCAAAATTGGAAAAATCCTTTCATTGCTTAAAGAAATGAAAGGATTTTTCCATACCTCTCAAAGGTCTCATCATCCTTGGATCTTTTTGGCATTGGGCCAATGACAAGCTGATATAGCCAAAATATACGAAGAGAAAGAGAGACTTACATATGGTTTTCATCGACCTCGAGAAAGCTAACAAAGTCCCTAGGGAGGTTCTATGGAGATGTTTGGAGGTTAGAGGGTGCCTATGGCATACACTAAGGCAATCAAGGATATGTATGATGGAGCCAAAACCAGGGTACGGACAGTAGGAGGAGACTCGGAGCACTTTCCAGTGATGATGGGGCTGCACCAGGGATCAGCTCTTAGCCCATTCCTATTTTCCTTGGTGATGGATGGACTGACGCGACAAATCCAAGGAGATGTGTGTGTATGTTATTCGCGAATGACATAGTCCTGATTGATGAGACCTATAGCGGAATGAACGCTAAGCTGGAGGTTCGGAGACGGACTCTGGAGTCTAAAGGGTTCATTCTGAGTAGGACCAAAACAGAATACTTGGAGTGCAAGATCAGTAACGGGAGCGACCATGAGACAGGCTTGGAGGTGAGGCTTGATACTCAGGTCATTCCAAAGAAAGAGAGCTTCAAGTAGCTCGGGTCTATTATCCAAAGGAATTGGGATATTGATGACGATGTCACGCATCGTATTGGGGCATGGTGGATGAAATGGAGGCTCGTATCTGGTGTCTTGTGCGATAAAAAGGTGCCACCAAAACTTAAAGGCAAGTTCTATAGGGCGGTGGTTAGACCGACTATGTTGTATGGGGCGGAGTGTTGGACGGTCAAGACTTCGCACCCAAAAGATGAAAGTTGCGGAGATGAGGATGCTAAGATAGATGTGTGGGCATACGAGGGATAGAATTAGAAATGATAATATCTGCGACAGAGTGGGAGTGGCCTCGGTGGAGGATAAGATGCGGGAAACGAGGTTGAGATGGTTCGGCCACGTGCAGATGAGAGACACAAATGCCCCAGTGCGGAGGTGTGAGAGGTTGGCAATGGACGGGTACATGAGGGGTAGATGTAGGCCGAGGAAGTATTGGGGAGAGGTGATTAGACGGGATATGGAGCAGATGCAACTCACTGAGGACATGGCCTTAGATAAGAGGTATGGAGGACACGCATTAGGGTAGAAGGGTAGTAGGTAGTCCAGCATAGTCCTACCTACGCTTACAAACTGGTAGTTGTAATGTTATTATTGTAGGCTCGCTTAGCCTATCATACAAGTAGACACAGTATTGTCTTATAGTCCCTTGTCGTTTGATTTATGCTGCTATGTGTATTTTGTTTGTCTTATTTACTTGCATTAGTTATTGCTTCTTTTTCTCTTACAGAATTCGCTATCATGAGTTACTCACTTTGTTTGTGGTACTTTGCTTGGGCTTGTACTTTGTTTTGAGCCGATGTCTCTCGGAAACAGCCGCTCTGCCTACCGAGGTAGAGATAAGGTTTGTGTACACTCTACCTTGTCCAGACCCTACATTGAAGGATTTCATTGGATATGTTGTTGTTGTTCCTGCTTTGGATGCTAACAAATTTATGAATGGACCACTAATTTCCAGCGTCTGCTCACTCTCCCAATGTGACCCACAATTTTATATTTAAAAAATGTGGACCACTAGAGCAACATACTCTTTTCATGATCAAATTGTTACACTTTTTAAACTGCCAATAATAGTGACAGGATCCAGAATTTAAATGTAGGTTCTGAATTGAGAAAATGGGTTATGAAATGTATATAATTTTTAAGCATATATGTCGAGTTTGAGCTCGAGTTCTGCCGAATCCGTGAACCCATGATTAATCCGTCACTGATGGACAGCGCTTTTCATGTATCTCACTTTCAACTCACAATATCCAAGCATTTCAAAGACTTTCAAATGTATCTTTCAATAAATTTTCCAACTGTGTTCAACAACATTGCCGCTTTTGTAATAAGAAAACAACTTGGAAGACCTTGGAAAATCCATTAGCTTCCACTTGAAAGAACTTAGCTAGATGTGATAATCTCTTATGTTCAAGTAATATCCAGAATCAAAGGCACACATGCCTGGTCAATAGCTTAGCTGGTGCTGGCAACGAGGCAAAAATAAAAGAAAAGGGTACCTAAACCCCAAGGCATATATTTCTTTATGCCATCACTTCCAAGTACCACAAAAAGTAGCCAACTTCCAAGAAAGATGACTAATTTCTTTAATTGGACCTGGATAAAGTGATAGTGATCACCAAAAACAAAGTAAAGATGGTACACAATCCGTGAATCCAAAAAAACTGTCCTGATCCACAAACAAAGCATGGCAACTTCACTAATTAACTACTACCAAACAATAAACCTCCTAATGAAAATACATGTAGGTAGAATTATAAGTTCTCAACAAAGTTGGTTAGAGTAAAAGCAAAGTAAAGGCTGAAAGTAATAATTACAGCAACCATTATCCACCCAACAAGAACAAATGGTACAGATATCCCCCCCACCCCACCCCCACCAAAGGAAAAGGGCTCTAGCTCTACTACAATGGAGAACTGGGAAAAAGAAAGGGGCATAAATTGTTAAATTTAAATGAAAGAAGACAAGTCCCTACTAACCAACAGATAACATGAAAGCTTAATATGCTCAAATGGGGTGTGTTTCTTTAGTTCAAGTACTGCACATGTAAAGGACTAAGTACCACCTCAATCAGATTCATTGACAAGATCAGACGGTTCTTGAGTAACCCGCACGCTTGAGCGACGGAGCTCTTGAATCCGTTCACAGACCTCAGACATCAAAGGCCTGTGGTCGGGATACTGAGCAGCACAATCCATTGCAAGCTGCAAAAGTTGGACCATTTCTTCCTCGACACTCTGGTACCTGAGGAGCTCGAGATCAAAAACTTCTGAAGTCCATTGCTCTCGAACGATGGACTGGACCCACCTTGGCAAGTCAACACCTTCCTCATTCAGGAGGGCATGAGTGGGTGCCTTCCCAGTAAGAAGCTCCAGAAGCAATACACCAAAGCTATATACATCTGCCTTTTGGGAAACTTTGCGCGGGTCAGTTACCTCTGGAGCACGATATCCAGCAACTCGAGTTGGGGAAGTTGGAGGTCCAACCAACTGAACTAGGCCAAAATCTGAGACTCGTGCGTCATATGATTTGGTGAGAAGAATATTGGATGATTTAATGTTCCCATGAGAGACACTTGGACCTTGAGAGTGTAGGTATTCAACACCTCGGGCAGTACCAAGGGCAATGCCTGATCTGACTTCCCAATCCAATGGTGTCCTGCCAGCTCCCTTGTTTCCTGGAAAATAACAGAGTTTGGTAGTGAATAGCACAAATAAAATTGTAGCAAACAACTTGGAATTTCATAGGCTATAACAGAAACACATCACAGATGCACCTCTAACAAATCTATTGAGCAATTGTATGAGATTATCAATAATCCTGCTACATGTTTTTTCAGAATTGTACCAGAAAATTGTCCAAATTCATATGTGATGCACACTTTAGAAAACTATACACCAGTCAAATAGATTCCTTATAGTTTTAGAAACATTTCGTCCCCTAGCAATAACACTCTAGAAGGTGAAGACATGTGATAGATTCAATTAGTGCAGGTTAATGATACTGTTGGATAAACGCTATGATATGACAACCAAGAAAAAAGGAAAAAATAAAGTAACACTTTCACATTTTCCTGCACAAAAAAAGAAAAGAAAAAAGGAAGCACTTTTCCCCACTGATGATTAATGGTGTAATAAAAGGCATCAAGTTTATAGAGTTGCATAAAGATAGCTGAATAGATACACATCAGGCATGCTAAAGAAAGAAATCTTTCATTCAGTTAGGTGATCTCCACAAAAGAGGCATTGCGTGTAAGCAAAATAAGCAACAAGTCGAACTAACTAATCCACTGACTAAGGCATGAAAAGCAATAGATATTGCAATTCAGATAATAGCATATTTCCATAAAAAGATCAAAATTGGAAGAATTGTAATATATATGCCTGCAACAATAAAACATTATCAATTTTTTCAGTAACTTAGACTCACCATGAAGAAGTGCAGACAAGCTTCCCATTGGCATGTAATCGTGTACCAGAAGTTTCTCTTCCCTGCTGTAATAATATGCCCTAAGAGGCACCAAATTCTCATGATTCATTGCACCAACCTTATCGATTTTCTCCCTAAACTCCATCTCAGATATAGTCACATCCTTCAATCTCTTAACAGCTACAACAGTACCCATCTCCAAAACCGCCTTATATGATGTTCCAAACGTCCCCTTCCCTAAAACCTCCGCGGAAGCTCTCAATAAATCCTCCAAATCGAAAACCCTAGCAGAGTTCCCGAAAAATATCAACTTTTTAACCCCATTTCCACCACTCTCCCCTCCCTTTCCAGTCATTGCAGCAGCAGCTGCAGCTGCCACTGAATACCCGTTATTCACACCACCACTTTCAGCATCCACATTTGGCGGCTTCTCCCCAGAAACCTCAGTTTCTGGGTGCTTATAAGTTGCCACATCAACAGACCTAGCATTGTTACCGGTCCTCTTTCTACACAACACAAATAAAACCAACAACAATAAAAGGAACCCCACTACAGATCCAATAACAATGCCAGCAATTGCACCACCAGACAACTTCTTTTTCTTATGTGCATTATTACCAATTTCAATCCCATCAGTAGCTATAGCAGGTTGGGTCCCATCTCCAGGACAAATATCAAGTGGTTTCCCACAAAGTGAATTTCCTGAAAAAGCCTCAACGGGCATCCCTTCTAAACTCTTTGGAATAGACCCATTTAAGGTATTACCAGATACATTAAATTGTTCAAGTTTTGGTAACTTTAGCTCCGGAACCGACCCGGAAAACTGGTTGTTTTCAAGCATAAGTGTTCTCAAACGATTCAAGTGGTTAAACCCAGATGGTATTTCACCAGAAAAGTTGTTATTAGAAAGATCTAAACGTACCATTAAGTGAAGGGTAAAAAAGGAAGAAGGAATAGCACCAGTAAAACTATTATCTTGAAGGTAAATATTACGTAGCTCAACAAGTTGAGAAATATCAGAAGGAACCGGACCGGTAAGCCGGTTGAACCGGAGACTAATTGTACGAACCCGGGTCAGGTTTGTAATGGTGTTGGCCGGAAGCTTACCGGAAAGTGATGACGCCGGTAACCGGAGAACAGTAACACGGTTGTTTTCACATATAACACCAGCCCAGTTACATGGGGTTGTGTTAGTGGTGTTCCAGAATAATGTACGGCCACCCACGGCGGCCCGTAAGGCGAGTAAAGCGTTACGGTCGGAGTTCAGATCTGAAGAACTAGTTAAAAGAAGAAGAAACAACAACATTGACAACCTAGGAAGCATAGAAAAACCCAACATTGTTGTGTATGAAAAACTATACATTCATACCAGAAAAATGAAGGGTTATAGAAAAGAAGAGACAAATTGTTTCTTCAATAGTGTGGCTTAAGCGTTTTTTGGTTTTGTTGTTGGCTGGTATTAGAAAGGGGATGAAGTGACACTGGTTGTTGCTTTTTTTGTTCTTTTTTATTTTAATGTGGGGGAAAAGTAGAAATATTAGGAAATCCAGGGTGTAAAATGGAATATTGAGAAACAAAAGAGGAAACCCTAGCTGTATTTTCTGATTATGGTCAACAGCTACCAGGGTTGATGGGTGTAATTAGTATAAAGAAAGTGGACTGTTTTCTTCTTCTTATTTGTTATATCTAATTTTTCGGCTTCTTACTAGTAAATCACGATATATGTCTGAATGATTAGAGTTTGAAAACGTAGCAACTAATATCATCTACAAAATTCTATCCAGAAGAAAATAAATTGCTCCCACCACGGTTCAAACGCACACTACAGACTTTCAGCTGGATTTTAAATTTTTCTTCTTTATCATTCGGCTATGTCAGGAGATAAGTGGACTGTTTTCTACTCCTACTAAAGAAGTGGGGAGTACAACATTTTATTTAGAATCTCTTTTTATTTTTCGTTTATTAATGTAGTGGTGGCTTCTTTTTTAGTTAAAAGAATATTTGACGTGTGAGTTTCATATCTGAATTATCACTGTTAATTTATTAAAACATATTTAAATTTTTAGTTATTTATTTTTTCTATCTCATCATTAGATAAAAAAGAGTGAATAATTAATAATTAAAATATGTTTTGATAAATATTTAATAATAAGTTCACAGAAACCAGCACAACTATAGTTCAGGTAGGAGAACGCACTGTAAAGTGTAAAGTGTAAAGTGATAGTTTAGACCTATTTTTGAGCATTATCTTTTTTTTACTTTTTACTTTTTTGGGGGTTCAGCTTTGTCATAGAATTTCTTGATTGGATAAAAAGCTTTAAATGAAAAAATAGGTTTATGCAACTTGGACTATCTATTCTTTGAATTTCTTGAACTGGGGTTCTCTCTGCCCCCCCCCCCCACCCCCAACACACTTTTTTAAGGTTGTTGCCAATAAATTACTGTATTTAAATGAAAGAAGAACTAATGTGAAAGGAGAAAAATAAGAATGTAGTTCATGTGTTCTTTTTGTAAAATTCATTCTATTAAAAATGGGATATTCAATGTATAATTTTAAACGAAATAAAAAACAAGAATATGCAATTAAAGTTATTTTTGTCTTTTATGTGTCTTTTTTTTATATAAGCTAAATTATGTTTAAGTTATCTTATGTTCAATTGATAAATAAAACTGAAATTATGATATAAGACTACTAATATTGCTTGGGTGAGACCGTGAGAGTCTAACAGAAATAACATTTCTACTTCTCACAAAATAAGGGCTTTTGAATACACTAGGGATGTCAGTGGGGCGGGTAAATGCAGGTACCGCCCCGTGCCCGTTCCAGTTGGGGCGGGTATGGGGGATGGTTTGGCGGGTGGTGGAGTGGGTATGGGTGTCAAAAGTGCTACCCGCCATGAGTAGTGGGGCGGGGTGGATTTCATATTAGACCCGTCTCGTACACGCACCGCCTAGGCTATTTACGAATTTATTTGGCCATTTGTTGATTATATTTTCTGAATTTTATGTGTTGTTTAGTTGGCAAATTATTTGGTGAAATATTTGTGGTGAATTGGGATTAATCACTTGGTTGATTGTCTTGGAGTTGATCATTGTGGATGATTGACATCCTACTCGGGTCCTACAATTTCCCATATGATGTAACACACATTTGCATGGATGAAGATGTAGAACAAGGTGAAAACCCATTATGTCATCTCTTATAGAAGTAGATACCTGTATTTTGGAAAGCATGCTATTTGGTGTATAATAGGCTGTTAAGTTTTTTGTCATTATTGGTTTTCTTTTTTATGTTTTTAGGTGGGTAGGTGAAGCGGGTAGACGGGTATGCGGGTACCCAACGGATGGTGAGGCGGGTAATGGATATCCGCCGGATAAGTGGATACCCGCCAGGCGGGTACGGATGGAGGAATTACTACCCGTGATGGGTGGTGGGGCGGGTGTGGGGGTGGGTTTTAGGTGGCGGGTAGGGTATAGGGTACCCCACCCTCGCCCCCGCCCCCGCCCCATTGACATCCCTAGAATACACCCTATCTTTACATATTTCACTTGTGGGATCAAACTTGATATATTGTTGTTATTGTGTATACTGATATTGCTTACTAGTTACTATAAAAATAAAACGTCAATCAAATACTACAATATATTTTCAGTTTCGAATTTTTTGAACACCATACCATTACCAAAGTAATTCATATGATCAGGTATGTTTTAGTTTGATTTTGGTTTGTGCGGTACGATAAGTTGGTAACTCCAATTTATTCGACGCTAAACTTATATATAGTGAAAAATTATAATCTTAATCGTGACGAGAAGCTTTCATGGTTGAAATGAATGAAATTATTTAGTGATTGGTTGTAAAACACACGCATTTTGCTCGACTTATTTTACCCAGCAAATAGCCATTTCATATATTGGAACAATGAGGGGAGGACATGTTTGACATGAAAGAAAGAGATAGCTAAAGACGTAGGGTCCGAATGCTTCACAATTTGTCATTTTTATTTGAGGGCCAACCAAATCCAAAAGCCTCACTTTTTTCAACTTATAATCAAATCGTCTCCACATCAAATAATGCTAACATTTGGAGTATATAATGTTAAACGAAAGGCACTTAATTTTATTTTTTTTTGATATTCAACCTACCGGCTTACGTCAGACTATTACTGGAGAAATCACGGTATATGCCTGAATAATCAGAGTTTGAGAACAGAGCAACTGATATCACTTACAAAGTCCTATCCAGAAGAAAGCAAATTGTTCCCTCCAACTCAATTTTAAGTTCTCCTCATTTGTTATCCATTATCCATCTATGGTCGAGGACGAAAGGCACTTAATTTTTGTGTTACGAAAAAGAATGGTTAAATTCAGATCAAGAAAGAATACTTTCTTTGCGCATGAAAACCACATTAAATGATATCAAAGTCAACAAAAGAAATTAAGTTAGTAGGAGCAATTAATGAGACTTCAGCTGTAGTGACATTATTCTTCAACAATTTCATCTTACTATCTCTGCAGGATAATTAATTATTTAATAAGAAAAATACTAAAATATTCCTCTTTTAAAATTATGTTTATTGTTTCTAATTTTAATACGTACAAGTTTTCCGCCGAAGCAAAAAATTAAGGATAGTTGACTCCGGCAATATTCATGTCATGCTTTAGAAATGTAAATTGTTGAGTTTTGATTAATAGTATGTCTGAAAAATTATGAACAGCCAAATATGGTGCTAACTTAGGAGAATGTTCGTTTGTTGATATTATTATCAATATTCGATATTGGGTCATTCATAAGGTGATTTTGGTGCCGATTTAAGAATAAATATGTACTGGGTGGAAACATCTCCGGGATATCTGATGCATCCGGGAACTCCAACGACCTTGAATCTCTACACAACTGTCTCTCACTCCCAGATAACCCACATCACATCAATCCTCCTAGAACAGAGTGTTGCGGCGCGTATGGACACAGTGATGTCGGCACGCTCAAGTCATCATAACTTTAGGGGGGCATAGTAGTTTAGCTTTGTCTTATATATACAAGACTTAGAAGAGAAGGACAACACATTGTATTCTCTCTAAGCTCACCTTTGTAACTAAGATCTCGATCTCTAAGTAATATACCACTCCAAGCTTTGATTCTTACATTATTCATTGTCCATTTAGAATCTTGCTTATTTTCGTATTTATTTAATCTTTTATTTCACATCTCTGTAACCTAACTAGCTATTCCGGACACACTAAAGAGGGTCTTCGGGTCAGATACAACCTACTTATCTTTAAACTCTAGATTACAGATCTCTAACTGTATTTTTATCTAGAATCATTTTCACCGGAAAACAGTTTGGCATCGGCTGTGGGAATAGACAGTTGTGATGTTGTCTCGATCTGTAGCCGATCTTCTTGAAAAACCCAGACGGAAGCACTGCACTAAAAAAAAACATGTTAGGACAGCACAACATTGCTCACAGATCGCAGGAACCAAGAGGGGAGCATATACCCATCGAACACCGAAATTTGGTAGACCGTTCGAAAACACTATGAACGGAGTCGGGCAATTCAAAAACGTTGGGAACAGGGTCGGAGGAAATGATAGCCTCCATAAAGCAAACCCTTAGATGAGGAGGATGATCGAAGCCACTCGGTGGATAGCCGTTAAGCACGGCCCAAGGAGCAATACCCCCAAAAAAAAGGAAAAGACATCATGTTACGCCCTGTAGTTCCATACCCGAATGAGACTATAGTCAGCCAACTTGAGTCGTGAGAAATTGAAATTATTTATGAGGGTTTGTATGACATATAACAATGTTAATTAATGGTTTCTGGAAGGTTGAAAGTCAATAGGACTAAAGGAAGTACAACTTGATGAAGATTGACGAAGTTTCGGCGATACGCCATGGGTTTTGTGTCGCGGGTGCCAATCTGCCTTGAGAATTTAGCTGCAGACCTTATGCCCCATTTTCTCACCTCACTGCCACCATATGCGGCCACATATGCCCATATGCGCCACATATGGGGCCGCATATGTGAGGTGGTGGGTTGGGCTATTTAACCCCCAAAATCGGTTGATTTCATTCTTCACCTCAATTTCTACCCTTAAGCTCACACAACCCTCTCAACCACTCTCCAAGCCATTTTATATCATTAAGGAACAACGTTATAAGTATCCAAGGTGATTTCTCCCTTTAAGAATCAATAAATACTTCGGAATCTTCGTTAGCTAGCTTGACAAGTCACGAACTACTTTGAGATTGAGTCAAAGACCATTGTAGAGAGCTTCTTGGAAGGATAAGGTAAGGTTTCATCCTATTTTTATATGTCCTTTATATCTTTTATCTTGGTTTGATTGGTTGATGGAAACAACCTATAAATTATGGAAGTATAGTAGGCAAAATCTTGAAGAACACCTCTTGTGGTATGAAGTTATGTTGAACTTGTTGTTTGATATTGTTGGATGAGATTAAGAGTAGATATTGGTATTGAATCATTATAGTAAGGTTGTGAAGTTGAGCAAGGAAACTAGGGATGATGATGATGTTAAATTGAATGAGAATTCATGGTAGAGTAATCTTAGAACTCAATGTACGCAAGTTGTTTGATGAAATTCCTAAATGAAATCTCTTGATAAATATGAATTAGATATTAATACAAATCCCTCGTTTAATGTAAAAAATCGTTCACACCATGTGCGAGGCTCCACATAATATAACTAGCGCCAACGACAAGGTATGTAGGGCAAACTTCTTTCTCGACATGACTTAACCGAACTTTATCTTGAAAATGAATTCCATCTTGTGTAACTACCATTGATATACCTTTTTTTGATGAAGTTGATCATATTTCTCCTGTAGTTTCCATACCTAACCATTTCTAATACTATACGTCCTAAAATAGTTATATTGAAATCCTTGAACGTAGGGCCAATAACTATAGTCAAAGGATAATGACGACATGTCACTTCAGCTCTGCTTGTGATGTCCTTGGGAGTCGATCTTGTATTGCATTTACATATATGCATTTATTTTCTTACCGAGCAACGCTATAATCGGTCGGGTATGACACATATATATGCACCTAGCTGCAGTTGGTTTGATATTACTGAGTTCCACATTTGGGTCGAGTACGATCGAGTCCTCTTCGAGGCCGGGTACGATATATATATATATATATATATATATATATATATATATATATATATATATATATATATATATATATATATATATATACGTTATGGTATGACTTGCCTTCACAGAGTGGCTTGATTTTTAAAGACATACATACATACATACTTTTGATTGTTACAGAATAGGCCCCTATCTATTATGAGTTTTATGTTGATTCTTATATTTATATCTCTCTTGTTATACCTCATGTTTACCTATGTTACCTGCCTTACATATTCAGTACATCTTTCCTACTGATGCCCTTCTCCGAGGCACTGTGTTCATGCCCGCAGGTACAGATACACAAAACAACGTTCCTCCTCAGTAAATTATCGGTTCAGTTGTGATTGTCGCACCACTCTCTCTCAGAGTTGTTGTACATGAGTCTTTAGGTACTATCGTATATACTAGTAGCATTTTAGATATGGCGGGGCCTTGTCCCGACTTGTTGTCGTATTGTATCACTTTTAGAGGCTTGCAGACTTATGTATAATGGGTTTGTGTATGTCGTGGTCTTGTCATCCCTTTTGTTAGTCATATACTCTTCTTGTGGCCTTGTCGACCTTGGTTATCTGTATATATATCATGCTAGGACTTTTCTGCGTGCAGGTTGTCATATATTCTTGTCTTATATAGTACCATGGAGGCCTTGTCAGCCCAAGTCTTGTATTACAAGTTCCCGATACTACATCGGTTCGCTTAGGCCTTATGGTGCTGGGTGCCGGCCACCTCCCCTCCCCCAAGGTTGGGGTGTGACACACCCACACTCCAAAGTAGAGAGGATGTTCAAAGAAGAGGGCACCCCCTCGGAAACTACCTTCAGTTTTAGCCATAAATAACGTCATAATATAATGCATGAAAAAATTCTTGAACTCTTTATCCCCATGGTTGGGGTATGATAGACGACACGGAATCCACTGGAGCACATGGTGAATCTATGAAAAATGCAAAAAAAACAGAGCTTACAGTACCGGAGGCAGACCTGGCAAGACTCGTTGCGCTATAAAAGGAGTTCCATAAGCGGATGAGATAGATACCAGGGCCCCCTATGTTGAAAGGGTCAAGGCGAGGAAATATGGGAAGATATTGTACATGGAGGCAGCGGCTCCGGAGCCCATCTTGAAGAAGTTCAGAATGCATGACATACCTAAGTATGACGGCACCATAGATACGGACGAATATATTATGACCTTTGAGGTCGCATTCACTAGGCACGACTTGCAGAAACACCAGATTGAATCCGTTATGTTAAAAAAATTCAACCAAATGCTCACAAAGGTTGTGCTTTCTTGGCATACTCTCTTATGAAAATTCTATTGATTATTTTGCTTCTCTTGCAGATGCATTTGTAAAGGTCCATGCTAGGGGCTTAGAGGTCGAAACCCACAAGGAATATATCTTCACCGTAAAACAGAGGAAGGATGAACTACTCTGCAGATTTATGAAACGTTTCCAGAGGGAGATGATGATGTTACCAGCAATTTCTGAAGATTGGACTGCCGCAACATTTACTGACAGCCCAAACGTCAATAGTTTGGACGCGTCAAGGACGTTAAAGGAAAGTTTGAGGGAGTTCCCAGTCAAGTTCTGGAACGAATAAAACAACATATATACTGCCAAAATGAGGATACAGGCTGACTATGGGGCCTATTTAGAAGTCGGGGGAGGACAACATGGGAAACCTCGAAGCACTCCCCCATACAGACAAAGGGACCTGAAAGGGTGGTACGAACCTTACTCTACTCGACCACCTCCCAAACATGAAGCTCGATCAAATACATCGAGGTATGATGAGGGCTAGCCTAGGAAAGAAAGAGATATGTCGGAGAAGAAATCCATGAATATTCAGGGCCGCCAAGTGTGGCCTCTTTCAAATTTAACATAGAGGTCGTGGATCTGGTTATGGCTATGAAGAATATGAAGGAAGTCTGGTTCGCAGTAGCAGTTCGGTCTATCCCGAACCAACGGGAGGTGGACATAGAGCTCTGATATGAATTCCATAGGATCTCGGGCCACTTAATGGAGGATTGCAAGCACTTAAGGTATGAGGTAGAAGACATGCTGAGAAGGGGACATATGAAGGAGTTCTTTAGTAGTTAGTCTAAATACGCCAGGAAAAAAAAGACTAGGACTTCACGGGAATGCCCAACACAGCAGGGAGAGATCAACATGATTGTTGAAGAAAGAATAGTAGGAGCAGAAAAAGGATGAGGAATGAGCATGAAGACCTCATCATTTTCAGCAAAGTGGAAAGGAAAAGAATCGAGAGCCCGTAGGCCGATGCTTTGGTAATTTCTATCCAAATATTTCAATTTGACATTAAGTGTGCGTTTGTTGACCTAGGTAGCGCCGTAAATGTTGTGCAACTCCAAGTAATCAATGAGATGCAGTTGACTTAGGGGCAGATTGAGTTGGCCACACACGTAAATGAGGTTTCGATAAAAGCTTTGTTTTATGTCCTTGAGGGGGGAATGCCTCATAATCTAGTGATTAGGAGACCCTGGATACACGCCATGAGGGTCATCCCGTCTACCTTTCATCAAGTAATAAAATTCCTAATGTCTTGGTGAACAACTGCTTTACAATGAGACATTGAAATCGATCAAGCAAAGATCATTCTGGTTGATAAGAAAGATATGATGGTTAGGAATGATAGATAGCAATCACATATGCCCGCTTCCAAGGTCAAATATGAAATCGAGCAAGGAAATGAGACAGTGGGAGACCCCCGACCAGAGGATCGAATACCTCGAGGATTCATGGCACCAAAAGAATTAGATGCGGGAAGATCCACAACAAAGGATCTTGAGTTGACCCCTTGCCGGGTATACCTAGGCTCAGGCCTAAATCCTGGGTTCTGGGAAAATTTAGTTACGTTTTTTAATAACAATATTGATAGCTTCACTTGGTCGAAGTTAGATGTCATATGTGTACCCCAGAACTGGCTCTTCACAAGCTGAATGTCGATCCGGATTATCAACCCACTAAGCTAAAAAGGTGTTCGATGTCAACTGAGCGGAGTCAATTTATCAAAGAAGAAGTGGCATAACTCATTCAGTCAAGAGTAGTTCATGAGGTAAAATACTTAGACTGGCTGGAAAACATGATGGTACTTCCTAAAAACTTCAAACTTTTCAAATGTTTTTAGATGTAAAAGACTTAAACAAAGCATGTCTAAGGAGCTCGTACCCTATGCCTCACCTAGATTATGTTGTCGACGGGGTGGTCGGGCATGAGCTGCTCAGTTTTCTGGATGTATCCACAGGATTTGACCAAATACGTTTGGACCCATTGGACCACGAAAAGATTTCGTTCATAATGAATAACATAACGTACCGTTATACTGTTATATTGTTCGGCTTAAAAATACAGGGAGCACTTTCCACCAACTAACCCAGTGGATGTTCAAACATCAGCTACGTCGAAGTGTGGACATCTACTTAGATGACATAATTGTTAAGTCCCTTGAAATAGAGAAACATATTAGACATTTTCATGAAGAATTTAAGATTCTCCGCAAGGATAACCTTCAGCTGAATCCGAAAAGGTACGCTTTCGGAGTAGGGTCGGGAAAGTTCCTGGGATTCATGGTGTCAAACAGGGGCATTGAGGCCAACCTGGATCATATCCGGGAAATCGAGGAAATACCGAAGATACTCAACAACGCTCGAGAGGTGCAACACTTAATTGGGAGGATAATGACATTAAGGAGATTTATATCAAGTTTGTCTGAGCTATGTCAGAAATTCTTCAGCCTGCTGAAGAAAAATAAAGATTTCCAATGGACCCCGGAATGCCAGCAAGCGCTGAAGGATCTGAAGAGATACATGACAAACCCACCCTTGCTCGCAAATCCAGATAAAGAAGAACTCCTGTTAATTTATCTCGATGTATCCGAAGCCGTTGTAAGTGTTGTGCTCATTCGGGAAGAAAAAGGTACGCAATCTCTTGTTTACTGTATTAGAAGGTTTTAACCGAGACCGAAGCCCGCTACCCTCACCTCGAGAAGTTGTTTTTCTCCCTGGTAGTGGCGTCTCATAAGATGAGGTCGTATTTTCAATGTCACCCTATATGTGTGGTCACCACTTTCCCTTTAAGGAATATATTTCACAAACCCGAACTCTCGAGCAGGCTAGCAAATTGGTCGATTGAAATATGCGGGTACGATATCACCTATTGACCCCAGACCGTTATTAAGTCTTAGGCCTTAGCTGACTACGTAGCTGATTATAGTCTAGGCATGGTACCTTAGGTTCATACAGAGACATATTGGGAAACTGAAGCGGCATCCGGGAAATGGGTCCTGTATACAGACAAGGCCACAAACATAAAGGGTACCGGGCTGGGAATTGTCATGATTGCTCCGTCAGGGGCTATCATCAGGCAAGCCATTAAGTGTATTTCTTTAACTAATAATGAGTCCGAGTATGAGGCTGCAATTGCATGATTGGAATAAGCTCGAGGACTCGAGGCAAAAAATATCAAGCTCAAAAGTGACTCGCAACTGATTGTCAATCAAATACTGGGCAAAATGAGGCTAAAGACAACCGAATACAAGAATACTTAAGCAAATCCATCACCTTGCTGACCGGTTCAGAAAGTGGAAGGTAATACAAATCCCTCAAGAAATAAACTTTGAAGATGACGCATTGGCTAACCTAGACTCCTCATTTGGGGAAACTAAGGAGGAGTCAGAGTCCATAGTCCATCTCATATGCTCCATCCTAGGTTCTGGCTTGCACGAATTAAACTCTACCAGCTTGACTTGGGACTGGCGGAATGATATTATCAACTATCTACAGACAAGAACTCTTCCGGAAGATAGTAAGGAGGCTCGAGCTTTGAGAACCAACGCGGTAAGATATTGTATGCACGAGGAAGAGCTGTACATAAGATCCTATCTTAGGCCCTTGGCTAAATGCTTAGGACCCACGGAGGCCGAGTACGTGATGAAGGATGCGAACGAGGAGAATTATGAAAATCATTCCATGTATGACTCATTGGTAAAAAGATAATAAGGACTGGTTACTACTGGTCTCGGATGGAAGAGGATGCCAAAGCCTATGTACGGAAATATAAAAAGTGTAAGCAACACTATACTATGATACATCAACCCGTCGAACCTCTCCACTCGGTGGTGGTCCTATGGCCATTCATGAAATGAGAAATAGACATCGTGGTCCCATTACCAGGAGCCGTGAGAGAGGTATGGTTCTTGTTGATCTTGATAGACTATTTTTCAAAGTGGGTAGAGGCCAAAGCATAAAAAAGGTTCACGAAAGACATGTCATAGACTTCATTTGGGACCACATCATTTGCCGGTTTGGGATACCAAAAGAGATCGCTTGTGATAATGGTTGGCATTTCAAGGAAAAAAAGGTTACCAAATTGTTAGAAGGGTTGAACATCAAAAGAGTCACATCATTACCTTATCATCCGTTCGCAAATGGACAAGCTGAGTCGACTAACAAAACCATCATCCAAAGCATCAAGAAGAGGCTGAAAATATCAAAAGCAAAGTGGCGAGAAGAGTTGCCAGATGTGTCGTGGGCCTACAGGATGATGATCAAAACAAGCATAAGGGAAACCCTATTTTTCCCTAGTCTACGGAGCTGAAGCCCTGATACCCATAAAAGTGGGAGAACCCAGCTTCTATTACACCCAAACAACAGAAGAATCCAACAAAAAAGCCATGACGGTAGGACTAGAGTTGTTAGAGGAGTGTAGAGAATTAACTTTCGTGCATTTGGTTGCACAAAAGTAGAGAGTGGAAAGATATTTCAACAGAAAAATGAATTTAAGGCACTTCAAAATTGAGGATTACATCCTCCGAAAAAGTCACTATTGCAACAAGGGATCCGAACACATGTAAACTGCAAGCGAATTGGGAAGGACCACACTGAATAACAAGAATCGCAAGGAAAGGATCCTACCAGATCCAAGACAAGTCCAGAAAAGAACTGAAGAATAATTGGAACGTTAGTCACCTCAAGAGATTCTATCTTTAAGGAGAAGGCAGGTATGTTTTGTCTTCAAAATAGTAATTATTTTTTGTTAATTGTCTCTTTCCATGACATGGACTGCTCATAAAACCACTATTTCCCCAAAAGAAATGGATATGCGTTGCATTATTTTCCTTGGCCGAGGTTTTGTACCAATCAGGTTTTACTGGAAAGGTTTTTAACGAGGTAGCAATTCAAAAGCATTTCATACTTAGAGTGTCGCATCTCAAAACCCGATTCCTCGGGACCTCGTACTTGAGTTCCGATGGGAGAAGGTGGATCAACATATCTGCAAGGAGGCCTCTTCGAGGACGGACTCGCTCAAACTGGGACTACTGGCAGTCACTGCACTTGCCCGGTCATTTTTTTGTAAATCTTATAAACACCATAAAAAGGGATTATGTACTTACAGGACTAGTCGTCCCCCATAACCTTGAAAAAATGAAATAAAAAGCCATGGCTGATTTTTCTGACTAAGTTGCGCAATGAAAAAGCGTTCGGGGCAAAACCGGGTTGACACCCAATTTTGTCCCATCTTTTATGATTTTATTCGTAATTTTTAATATTTTTGACACTTTTAAAACAATTTTAAAATATAGGCATATATGTGCATATATCTTATTATTATTATTATTCACATTTATTATATCATTTGCATTTTATAATAATCATAAGTTATCCGAAATTCTATGTTATTTTATTCTCGCAAATTTGCATCGCATTTCCCTTTTAGTAAGCATTAAACATTTCGCAAATATTATATTTTTATTATTATCACGTCGTTATGTTATTTTAAATAATTCACATCTTTTACAAAACAAAAATAATATTTTAATATTAAACCCCTTTTATGTTTTAAACCCATAACCCATTTTTATTTCCTAACCCAAAACAATTTCTACCCAAACTAAAACCCATTTCAAACAAAGCCCAAAACCGAAGCCCAACAACCATCTTTTTATTTTCCCTAACCAAAACCCATTCCCCTTATTCCCTTTCCCTTTATTTCCCCTTTATACCCATCACCCATTTTTATTTTTCCAAGCCCAATCGGCTAACCCGCGCCCAATTCCCCTTTCCTTTTTTTCCTTTCAACCCTCACCCCAAATCTCCCAAACCCATTCCCCTTACCCTTTAAACCCAACCCCAGGCCCAACCACGACCGTCGGCCCAAACCCACGACCCACATCCCTTTTAATTCCCCCCAAACCAAACAAAAACCAAAACCAAAAAAAAATCAAAACCCTATCCCCCCAAACCCCTCGTCGCACACCCCATACCGGCGACCCCACGTCGCCGGTCACCTCACCCGACACCACCACCAAACCGCTCTGCCCCTGACACCCGACACATCCCATACCCCTATCCCCAAAAATCCGCAACCCATGCCCCTCAAATCCGCGATTTTTGGCTCTTTATTTTTGAAATTCAAACTCATTCCTTGAACGTTCTTGGGAGGGAATCCACCTATAAATACCCCATGATTGTTCTTCATTTGAAGAGGAGATTTTCGGGGGAGAAAAAATAGATTTTTGGAAGGATTTTCGGAAGATTATTCCATATATACATAAATATTTTGTTGTGTTCTTGAGTTTAAAGCATTTGGCTTCTTTGTTGTTTCAAGAATCAAGTCTGAAAAGGTTTGTTTTCCCATTTTAATTCTCTGATTTTCTTCACTGATTTCGGGTCGGGTCGACTCAAGCAATTCGACCCGACAGGTCGACGATCTTGCCGTAACATTTTCGTAATTCTTGCATTTCATATTTATGTATGTTGGTTATCTGAATTTGGTGTTAAAATTTGATTTGGATCACCGATTTGGTCAGATTATCGATCCGGTCAGTCAACCCGATTTGAATTTCCAAATTTCTTGCATTATTCTTTGTTGTTATCATTGGTTATCCAAATTGATGAAATTATTTGATTCCGGTTGAAACTCCAATTCGGTCGGTCACCGACCGCCAGATCGCCTCAATTTGAATTTCCAAATTTCTTGCATTATTCTTTATTATTATTATTGGTTATCTGAAATTGATGAATTTATTTGATTTCGGGTTGAAACAACGATCCGGTCAGGTCGACCGATTGGGTAACATTTTCGTAATTCTTGCATTTCATATTCTTGTTATTGGTTATCTGAATTGGGTGTTGAAATCGATCGGTTGAAACATCGATCCGGTCAGATCACCGATCCGTTGAAACCGATCCGGTCGGATCATCGATCCGGTCGGTCGACCGATTGGATATTTCCGCACTTGCATTCCGTATTCTTGTTATTGGTTATCCGAATTGGGTGTTGAAATCGATCCGGTTGAAACACCGATCCGGTCAGAACATCGATCGGTCGGGTCGACCGATTTGGATATTTCGCAATTCTCGCATTCCATATTCTTGTTATTGGTTATCCGAATTTGGTCAAATCGATTCGAGTTTGGATCATCGATCCGGTCAGATCATTGACCGGTCCGAGCGACCGATTTGAATATTTCGAATTTCAACTCGGGTCGGATATTTTAAACCGCCATCGCTTCGTTTCTTTGGCCTTTGTTTCTTGTTTTATTAATATCGCATTAAGGCCGACGAAATTGAATTCGAGGTCAGCGCTTTTCTTTCGCTTTCACTTCTCTGCTTTTTTTAGTTTAATCGTTTTAGATATCCGTGCAACGGATATATTATTGTTTTATTAAGTTTACTATTTTAGATTTCTTGCGACGGATATCATTGTTTCTTGTTTTGAATAAATACCGCGTCTGTTAGGCGTTTGTTTTTCTGTTTGCTCCCGCTTTGATTCATCGCTTTCTTGTTTTTATCATTTTTATTGTTTTAAATCAACACCGCACCTTTCAAACGCGTTGCTTTCTGTTCCGGTCCCTTTGTTTCAAAGATTCAAATTACCGTTCTCTTGTTTCTTGTTTTAAACTAGACACCGCGTCATTTTCGAAATTGTTTTTTTCCTCTGCCTCGCTTTTTCGCTCATCGCTCATCGCTATCGCTATCGCTATCAAGCTATCGCCAAGCTTCGTTCGATTTAAAATTTTACCGATTTGAACACGATACTACACCGGCCGATGAAAATATCCGTCGATTTTGAGGCCTCCACGCTTGCAAAGACGAAATATAACTGGGCAATGATGAAGACTTAAACCTTTTTATCCGAGATCAACATGTTTAGTAGGCGAGGTGACTAAAATAACCAACAAGTTATATATTCGCAGCCCACGACGTGATTATAGTGATCTTTCTATTTCACCCGAGAGACCGACACGTTTAGTAGGCGAGGCAATCAAAATAAACTACATTAGTCATATGTTTGCGACCCACGACGTGATTGGAATGTTCTTTTCAAAATTTAAGTCTGAGCCTCCGCGATCAAAACATTCACTGCTTTGAATACGGATATGAAGTTATTTGTATTTAACTGCTTTCTAACCGCTTGTTCTTGACACTTGCGGGGATAAAGTAAATAAAGGCAATTATTCCTGAGTTTATTTATTTTATTTCTTTCTTTAAATTCAGCTTTTATCCCGCTTTGTATTGTAATATTATTTATCGCACTTATGTAACTATTGAAATGCTTAGAATAGGCAAACTTAGGATTAATTCATAAGGTAGTTTAAGATTTGAAACTCGTCGCTAGCTTATTTATTTGTAGGCTCGGTTGAATTCAAACTTAGAAATCCTTCGCTAGTTTATTTATTTTAGGCTCGTCACGCGTATTCAAAATTTTCAAAAATAACTTTGTCATCTTTATTTGCTTTATTAATCATCCGGATAAGTTTATCTTTTTGTCAATTTACAATTCAATGATTCCCAAAATTTTACTTCTTTGATAGTATAAATAATTTATTGTCACAAATGCATATTTTTCAAAACTTTACATGTATCTTTCTTTTTATGTTATCTGAATACGCACTTGTATAAAATGCATCATTTACTAATTATTTGCAAACATCTTTTAATCTATTATACTTGTAAAACATGTATTTTTCTAGCAATAATTAACCTGAGTTTGACCGGATAACCGCAAGTTAGCGGATCTTAAAGGATGCCTAACCCCTTCCCTTTAGGATAATAAAGAACCCTTACCTAGAATCTCATTAGTTTCGCAGACCATTAAAATCGGAGTTACATTGCAGCATTTAGTTTAATATTTAGGTGTCCTAATTCACCGTAAAAGATAATTAGGTGGCGACTCCTCAATCATTTACCCAGGAATCACCCATACGTCTGTGCTCCGCTTTGACCCGAGCAAGGTCAAAATAGGGCGCTACAAACCGAACTTAGAAGTCATCTAGCCCCGTAAAACCACTTCAAACAACATGACACGGCCATAAAGCCTCCGTGCGTGCACGTTCTTTTGAACATTTATGCCTTTACATAGGGTTGAGACGTCTTCCCTATCAGCACCGAAAATAAAGTATCTTCCTTTATTTCAAAATTGGATATCTTAAATTGCAACTTTGCGCTAGCGTTCCCGGATGTGACATTCCCGGATTGGGTTAAGGCAAGATGACCTCAAACACAAAACACAAAATTACATAAGTGTGCACCGATCGTCAAACCTTGGCTTTAAATAACAAATGCTCGAATATTAGCATAGTTTCGATAGATGGGCGTATCGATCATGCCTTGATGGTTAAGTGTAAAATAAAAAGGCAACAGGTCATTAGGTGGTCACAATTGCTGCAAAAAACAAAGCGCATATCAAAGCGTGAAAATGTAAAATGGAAGGCAAACTAGCAATTGTCAATTTACACCAAAGAGGGCTAAACACTAATACAAAACATTTCTTTTTTTAAGGGCGTACATGCCTCAAAGACATTACAAAACAAGAGCACGGAGGCTCAAATACTAAAACAGTAAAGGGCCCGGAGGCTCGGGAACATCCCTCACATGGCACATAGGCCAGAGCAATAACCAAAAAACATTCATAGGGCATGCAGACCCATCATATTAACTTTTATTAAAAAGGGCACACATGCCCATCACATAATCACTAGAGCTGAAAAAAACTGGTACCAGGCACCAATATCACTGTTGATCCCTGCCATAGGAACAGATCCTTGGAAGGCGTCTGAACCAATGACCAGGGGCTCAAAACATACAAAGCTAAGCTGGGGAAGTATCCTCACCACCAGAATCATGGGCTCTGATACCAATTGTTGGGCTAAAATAACTCAAGTTACTCTTACATAGTGTGATATTGTCCTCTTTGGACCAAACCCGCACAATTTTTCTCAAAAGATCTCACACCATTAAGCGAATCTTACACCTTATATGTAAGTTTTTTTTCTTTTCACTTTCGATGTGAAACTTTATTAGCACACCACAACAATTTCTCTATTTTCCCTTTCTTCATTTATGTTTTCGTCTTTTTTTGCCTGTTTCTTCCTTTGGGAATAAAACTGTTATTGATGACATTAATGAGGAATATTAATGCAGTTGCAGACTGTTAGAGAGTATCTATCCCACCCTATCCATCATTTTCCCTTCCTTTTCTTATTTGTAATAACAACACACTTTTGTTTCTTTTTTCTTTTGGGTGGGGAGAGTGAGCTGGGGTGGGGCCGCGTCATTTTTTGGGATGGGATAGAGGCATGATTATAGTTAGAATAACATACATCAAAATTTCATAATAGCGTGATGCAGGTGAATAAAGTTGACATAAACTAAAGTGTAATTATATCAACTGCTCTATGGCATCAACAAATACTTCAAAACACTATATTCGGTAGCTGACTTAAAGGTGAGTTATGCAATTATTAAATCTTTTATAAGTAACAGTATTATATTTCATAATTGATTAAAAAGTAAGTTATTCATGTATAAAATTAAAATAATATTTAGTTTATAATTTAAAAATTCCTATAACTAATACACGTATAAATTATAAGATAATTTATATATTATTTTATGCATGATATAAAGTGAAATAAGTAAGACATGAATAATTACACTCTTCATAAAATAATACGTAGATTCTCTCATAACTAATTTATGTATTACTAATACATGTATAATTCTAATCAACTACTTAACTACGGAAATATTATTTATGGAACTTGTATTTCATACCTCCCTTGAAAAGTCAATTTCTACATTTTTAATTACTTTTATTTTTTTTAAAAGTATTTTTTTTAAAAGTATTTTTTTTACGAACCAAATATGAGAAAGCTAATACTTAATTAATGGGAAGGAATCCTACTTATTTGAGCTTAGATAACATAAGGAAAACAAATTGATTGGATTAGATGAAAGTATCTTAGTTACCAACCAAATTGGATAGAGGTGGATTTTAATACAGTAGGAGTAGCTAATAATGAGGAACTAAACTTAGGCGAGAATATATAACGATGATACACTTTATCGAGGAGTATATATATGAGAATAAATTTAACTGCCCCACCTTGGTACAGACAACTGTGTCAAGCTACCCGCAAGGGTAGCAAAGTTAGTTTAGCAGTAGAGCGCGGTATCGTAAGGTCACGAGTTTGATCCCATGCATAAACTTTCTTGGTTGAGCCTGTCACACATGGCTTGCCAAGTGTGGTTAATCGGCTGACGTGGTTTGCAGGCTATTGCGTCAGTCAAGAGTTTATCTATGTGCATTCGAAAGAGTAGCGGCTACGGATCCATTCGTAAAAAAAAAAAAAAACTGTGTCAAGCTGTTTTACTGTTGTGAATTCACTTTTTCACTTTTCTTCCTCATAATCATTACTAAACTTTACAAGTAAGGCCTTTGTTGCTATTCACTGTCGGCCACCCCATCCAATTTCCATTATATCCTTCACATACAATTAAAAAGTGAAAATAAGTACTGACTATATCTCAATTTATTTATTACTTTTTTGATTTACACGTATTTTTAAAAATATTAAGGAAGAAAGATATTTAATCTACTTTATTTTTATTTATATATAAGTTATAATTTTTTTTTATTAAATATTTATTTTATTTATGTGTCATCTTCATTAATGACAAAAGGTAAAATGAACAAAAAATAAATAGTTATGTCTTGAACTTCTAAAATGACAAATTATTTGAGATCTATTTTTAATAACCACGATAAATAATTTGATACGAATGGAGTACTACATGGAACCCCTTTTTATGTACTAACCACTCGAACAATTCCCTAGATTAGCCATTTACTAAGAGCTTACTAATTATGTTTAAGCACACCATAATCTTTAGTTCATTACTTCCAGAACTTGTAAACTTGTCAAAGCTTGAACTTGTACTAGATTACAATTTTCTTGATTGAAGCAGTAAAAAGAAATAGCAAAAGATAGTAGAAAACAAAGTAAGGTATGGCCTATGGGACAGGAGACAGTGAGACACATGGGGTAGGAAAAACTTCAAGGTACAAATAAGAGTTGGAGAGACCCTCAAATAGACAAAGAATCCTCATTGGAACAGTTCTTCAGCACCTTCAATTAACTCAACTCTGCAGTAAGCAAACATTTACTAAGAAACAGAAACCTATCTGCTGTTTAATTGGGAAGTGATTGTAATTATACGATCATCTCACTTCATGAAAGATGGAATTTCAGACTTTCTACACCAAAAAAATTATCTTAAAGGAGGATATTCGTGCTTGGATGGCGCGAATACCACGTGGAAACACTCTAACGGATCTTAGCCTTCTACTTTGGTTACAACTCGATAGTGAGCTATGAGGGTCAAGTAAGGGATTGGGTTGAGGTAAGGGAGGATTCAGGGAATTCGATTCCCAGATCATTGTTTGACTCTTGGCTATGCGAATTGCTTTCCTTTCCTAGAAATCAAGTTGTATAACCAAAAAAAACATGCAGTGTAAAAGGATTTAAGCCATCTCAGAACTTGCAAAATCTAGCAATCTGGATCATTTACATAACAGCAAACATGAATGCCATCTGTATCTCAATCTCAGGGTAATTCAATAACCTCAGGTGCTAACCATTAAGCAATCTGACCAGTCAGTGGCCTGCATAATCTACTATGGCGAGAAGTTATACACAACATAGAGACCTAAGAAGGACAAACGAAACCGTGAAAAATGCATGATAGATAAGAAAAAGATTTGCCCCCATCATTTCAAATTCATATATTGCATGAGACAAGCAGCACGATATCACAACTATTGCTCTTTAATTTCCTTGAAGAAGAAATTCCGGATTTACCAGTCGTCCAGCATTCTACAGCAAAAAACTTTAACCAAAGCCAAAATACACGTCCCAAATAAACTAGCAGATGGTGATGTCATCAGAGGAAAACTAGGTAACGGTCTGTTCAAATTCCAAAAAGTTGTCGTATGTGTGCCAATTGATGCAAATCTTCTACCAGATCGCCCAATCCTACAAGCGGGCGAATGACCATAAGTAAACAAATAAAAATACAGACAAGGGTAAATTTTCAGTATGCAAACACTCCATGAAACTATGAATGGAATAGGTTTTCCTTCTCAAGCTTCCAGTTCTTTTACTTTTTCTTCTTTCTTTTCATGTATGTCAATTCATAAATATTATCAGTTAAAGTTGTGATAATATTAAATCAGCAGAGTAATAAGGAGAAACTAATTAATTTTTCAAAAATAAGTTGACATTTCATAATCTTAATATGAGATATGATTGCAGCACATAATGAACCTCTTTGATCGGTTTCCACAAACGTGCAACACCTCTATTTTCACCTGCAGAAGCAAGATTTTCGTCCAGATTATTTCTTGGTATCCAACAACAACATACCCAGTGTAATCCTACAAGTGCGGTATGGGGAAGGATGTACATAGACGTTACCCCCTTTTAATAAAATTTAAAAGTGAAGAATGAAGAAATTGGTGAACATGGTGTAATGTGACACACTAGAAATAAATAACTGAATCTAGTAGTATCATAATTTCATTTTCATAGAGAAGAATGTTATTTACATAGCGAATGTTTGCCTTTCATGTTCTATGATTTCTCATGCCTATGTTTTCTTATTTTATATTACGGGAAGTTGTATGATCTAAAGGGAGAGTTCTAAACTCCAAGCCAGATGACAAGTTCTACCCTAACCATCAGCTGCTACGTTGGCATTTTTAGGTCAAATGTAGCTGGCATATATAGATCTAGTGAAACGATTCGCCTACATCGCTTTCTATTCATCAAATAAAAAGAATCTGGCTACATGAGTATCTATATATCTTCTTCGAAGTCTAACTTACATGACATATCTGAACCCGCTATTTCACTTTACAGAATTTCTGTTAGACAAATATCTCAACCTCCCCTCAATATAACCAAAACAAATATCGGGACTAATAGAAATGAAACTCTTTGATGATCCTCTGCGACTGAGATTCATGTCGGGCTACTATTTTCCGAAAACATGGATCCAAACTATTTCAGAAACTTCTTTATATATAAAAGCATCAGAATCTCATATCTTTTATAGGCATGTAAAGTTTAACTGAGGGCTTCAAAAAGTAAACGACATCACAAGTTACTTACTGGATGAAAAGGTGAATCTTCCGGATGAAATTTAATCTTAAGTTTTGGTTCTTTAGAACTTCGACTTAAGGTTCCACCTGATACAAAACGTCAAGAATCAAGCAGGATATAAGAAACCCAACAGCCACAATAAACAATTGCTGAGAAAATACTTCTGATTGGATCGCGATTAAAAGATTCTCTGCGCTCTTCAAGATTATAAAGTGAACAAACACGTGCAATTTTTATTCATCAATTTGCTTTATATTAACTAAAGGATAATCTATAACACTACTGACAATAAACTTCATATCTCTATAATATGCTAATTTTATACTCACATAGTTGCAAGTATCAGTCTCCTTTTGATAGTGCAATTTTTTTGCGCGCTGGCAGAGCTATACTTTATAAGCTTCACGCTGGCTATACTTTATCCTTTCAAGATTTAACTCCACAATGAGCAAATTTAGAAGCTTCACGAAGCCCAGAACTAGCTTCTTCTTGTGCGCGTGTGTCTCCAATATACCTTTGGCATGATAAAGTTAGAAAATCAAGCCCCACACTGTCACTTTGCCATATCCTTACTCATCTTGTCAAACCATTGGCTATGATACTAGTTATTGGGCTATACTAGCCAAAAGATACTCTTAATATGATGTGATATTATCCGCTTCAGGCCAATCCCACACGATTTTGTCCAGAAGGCCTCACACCATTAAGAGTATCTCTACACCTTATATGTAGCTTCCCATTCTTTTTCAACTACCAATATAGGAATTTGCTCACATTCAACAACCAGGTTTAGATAAACCCTCATAATTCTTAGATGTATCATAAACAACTTATTCTAGACCAGTAAGCATCAAGATTTAACCACTATTGCATATAGTTCTCCTGGAAATGACAAAACAGCAAACTTTGCAAATTTAACACAAAGCAGGATCAATTACCTTGTGGATCGATGCATAAAAGAGCTATCACCAACTTGATCTATGATAACACCTTACTTCTGCTTCCATGTTAGAAAAGTTTATCTAAGTTTGTTTCTCCCTTTTCTTGCAAACAATAGATAGGTGCTTATGCCCAACTTCCGGGGAAGACCGTGCATCAGTAGAAGAAAGAAAAGGAAGAGAATGATCTGTACAAGAAGGCATTCGTGGTTCAACACATCGAGCTTTAAATTTTCAAGGTGAATTGCTAGTGATAAGAAAACGTGATGAATTCTAATCAGTTTAGAGAAATTTACTAGAAAGAGATACCAAAAAGTGTACATTTACAGCAGCTCCAATAGTTTTAAGAATTTTAATTTGGTCTTTAGTACCACAACCTAGAACAATGGAAGTACTTCCGCTAGACAACCCATGTAGGACCATATCTGTCATCTATCAAATCCATACATCAGTCTTTGTTGTGAATAAAATGATGCAAGTACAGTGACCATATCCAAGTAGTGGTAAACACACAAGAAATCATTTTGCTCACAAAGCATAATGTTGTATCATCTAATTCTCTGATCCATCAGGAAATTTATATGAACTGGTCCAGCATCAAAACTTCGGTGCTGTCTCCTGAAGAGTACAGATATATTTTTCACAAGTGATGATATGCTTGACATTCTCTTGTGTTGGGCCTTTTCTGGTCTTCAAGCCATCCATTTTTAATCTCTAAAGATTGCCATCTTGATAGTATCTGATTAACATGAAAGATGATAATGTGCTCAAGGAATGATAACTTGATATTCACAGTTGTTGAAACTGAATCTAGTAAGCTGCATTTCCCTATCCAGCAAAGCCAATATTGTACTTATTTCCTCTGTGCGTGGATGCCACCTGTCTCCGGAAACAAACATATGGAATTCTGTTCCAACCTGAATCCAACTGCATCCAGGTCTCTTCCTAAGACCCTTTTTCTTCATGAAATCCCTCAGTTTTGAGACTTTATCCCATCTTCCAGTTGTTGCATATGCATTTGAAAGTGACACATAGTGTCCTGAATTATCTGGTTCAATCTTAATTAAGCAATTAGCTATATGTTCCTCGAGTTCTGTCTCTCTGAGTTCTCTACAAGCCACAAGCAGTGATTCAAAAACATTTGCATCAGGTTCGAAAGGCATACTCTGAATGAGCTGCATAGTTTCATTGAGATCACCACACCTAGAGAGAAGAGTGATCATACAACCATAATGTTCCACACTTGGCTTCATATGATGATACACAGAGAGCATGTCATAAAGAACATCTAAGCCTTCTTTTACCAGTCCAGCATGACAACAAGCGGACAGCACACTGGTGAAGGTTATGCTGTCTGGTTCCACCCCTCCCTTGCTCATATGTTTGAACAATGCAAGTGCTTCTACTACACAGCCATGTAAAGCATAACCAGATATCATAGCATTATACAAGGCCAACTCCTTTTCTGGAATCAATTCAAAAATGCATTTTGCACAATTTAGACTTCCACATTTAGCATACATATCAATTAATGAAGTCGCCACCGGCAGAGATAATGGAATCTTTTGCCTTAAAATGTATCCATGAATGGCTCTTCCATCGTGCAGTGATGCCATATTTGTAGAAGCTGAGAGGGCAGCAACAATACTTGCACTATTTGGTCTACACCCTGCTTGAAGCAGTTGTTTAAAATATGTAAGTGCCTCACTGCTGTGACCATTTTGAGATAGACCACTGATAAGAGTAGTATAAGTAACCGTGTTAGGGTCCAAACCAACAGTTTTCATTTGTGTAAACATGTCTATGGCCTCATTTATCTGTCCATTTCTTAAGAATCCAAGAATTACAGAATTCCAAGATATGGCATTTTGTGGTAAACCATACAGCTGCATCTGGTAAAATAATCTTAATGACTCACCGCTCAAACCCACTTCTGCATAAGCAGCCAATAATGTATTCCACAAGACTAGATCTTTCTCCATTGTGTATTCAAAAACACGTCTTGCATCTGGGATTCTCTCACATTTGGCATACATATTTATAATACCGCTTGTTACAACTATGTCATTCTCAAAATTGTTTCTGATACAAAAACAATGTCCTTCTCTGCCAAGTTTCAAATCCCTTAAATCTGCTGAGGCAGATAATATTGTTGATAGTGTGACGGAGTCAAACCTAAAACCTTTTGATCTCATCAAACGAGACAAGTTGAGAGCCTTTTCAGTCTGACCAGATTGTACATAACAAGACATCAACAAGTTCCATGTAACCACATCTTTCTCAATCAGCCTATCAAATATTAGCTCAGCATCACTAACCAAACCAACTTTAGCATAAAAGTTTATAAGTGAGCTCCCTAAGATGTTATCCAAATCCAATCCACTCAAAATAGATATAGCATGACCTTGCTTACCTTCTTGTAAAGCACATAAATTGGCTGAAGCTGAAAGAAAACTTGACAGAGTTACACGAGTTGGTTCAATTGCTTCAGTTCTCATATCATAGAAGACTCCAATAGCTTCCTCATTGAATCCATTTTGCATATAACTCACAATTATTGAGTTCCAAGCGACTACATTTCTTTCAACCATACAATCAAAAACCTTTCTAGCATCATCCAAAACCCCACATTTTCCATACATATCAATAAGACTACTAGCCACAAATACACAACCTTCAAAACCTAACTTCCAGACATGCCCATGAACACATTTCCCAAATTCAACAAAATTTAGAGCACCACAAGCTTTCAGTACATTTGGGAGAACAAAATTGTCGCCTAAAATCCCATTTTCTAGCATTTCAATGAATTTCAACAATGCCTGTTTAGACAAATTCATCCTGCAATGTAGTCCAATAATTGCAGCCCAAGAAAAAACATTCTGTTTTCTCAGTCTGCAAAACAAATAGTTGGAAACACAAAAAAGATAACATTTTGCATAAAAAATCACAAGCTTTGTCTCAATATACTCATTCTTGGCAAAGCAATCACCACTCTTTATAATCTTTGCATGAATTTGCTGACCCAAATGAAGGTCTCTCTCATAGACACAGCCTTGGAGGAGTTCACCATAGAACTCAGGTCCTACATACATATTCTGGTACTCCATTTCATTGAGAAAGTCCACAGCTTCTTGAAGTTGACCTTCTTTGCATAGAGACCCAAGGAGTTTGAAGTAGTAAGATTTATTCACTAGTTTTTCCTTTCTGCCATCTTCTTGGTATGTTATGAGATGACTCTGTGGGAATTTCACAAATGATTTGGGTTTTACTGCAAGGGTGTGAGGGTTTATGGTGGGGTTAATGGGCAGTGAAGCCATGCATGTAGGTGTAGGTGTAGCAGCTTAATTGTATCGCTTAAAGAAGAGCATATAATATGGATATGGTGATCATTTTGTTTGGCCATACAAACCGCTTGGGGTGTTTGGTCATTTTAGCACTTACAAAAAGAGTACTAGTTTTTTCGCCCCTCATTTTTTTTCCATGTTATACTCTTTAAAAAAAAAAAAAACTGGGTGGAGCATTGTTTTTGATGAAAAAAAGAACTCTAGAAAATTTCTATTTGTAATTTAGCTTGAGACTAGTCGGGCGATAAGCTCTCACACGCACTGTAATCAGTCAAAAAAAATCCCTAAGGAGGGTCACAGTCCTGCTATATACAAACTACTTAATAGCTAAAGAGTGTATGATTAAGTCATTTCAGCTAGATGTTCAATTATCGTATCAACAAAAAATTCTGAAGACATTTCATCGTTCCTAGTTGGGGGGAATGGGGGAAAATGCGGGATTGATAGCTTTCAAGAATCAGTGAAAAAAGAGTTCTTATAGGTAGAAGGCATTAGTTCCAAGTAACCTTCACTGGCTATGGTATTTAATATATGATAAACGAATTTAATACACATTCTTAGTAGTCACTAGTCACATTCAGGCAATTCGATTCCCAGATCATTGTTTGACTCTTCGCTATGCGATTTCCTTTCCTAGAAATTAAGTTGTATAACCAAAAAACACATGCAGTTAAAGGAGGTGCTTTCTAGAATAGGATTTAAGCCATCTCAAAGCTTGCAAAATCTAGCAATCTGGATAATTTACATAACAGGCAAATATCAATGCCATCTATATCTCAATCTCGAGGGAGTTCAATATCCTCAGGTGCTAACCATTAAGCAATCTGCCAGTCGGTAGCCTGCATAATCTACTATGACGAGAAGTCCTACACAACATAGAGAACTAAGGACAAACTAAACAGTGAAAAAAAGATTTGCCCCCATCATGTCAAATTCATATATTGCATGAGACAAGCAACGCGATATCACAACTACTGCTCTTTAATTTCCCTGTGAAGAAAGAAATTTTGGTTGTACTAGTCGTTTCGGCTGCAAGATTTTACAACAAAAAACTTTAACCAAGGCAAAAATACATGTTCCAAATAAAACAGCAGAAAGTGATGTCATTAGAGGAAAACTACGTAACGGTCTGTTCAAACTCCAAAAAGCTGTTGTCTCCGTGCCAATTGATGCAAATCTTCTACCAGATCGCCCAATCCTACAAGTGGACAAATCACCGTAACTAAACAAATAAAAATACAGAAGGGTAAAATTTCAGTATGCGAATACTTTATAAAACTCTGAGTGGAATAGATTTTGGTATTCTTTCTCAAGCTTCCAAAACTTCAATTGGACTTGATTCTCATCCAGTTGCTTTTACTTTTTTCTTTCTTTTCATGTACGTCGATTCATAAATATCAGTTAAAGTTGTGATAGTATATTTTGATTGTTCAAGTTGTGATACTATTAAATTAGAAGAGTAATAAGGAGAAACTAATTAATTTTTCAAAAATAAGTAGATATTTCATAATCTTAAGATGAGATATGATTGCAGCACATAATGCACCTCAGAAAGTCTTTGATCGGTTTCCACAAACGTGCAACACCTCTAATTTCACCTGCAGAAGCAAGATTCCCGTCCAGATTATTTCTTGGTATCCCTTTCAATAAATTAAAAGGTAAAGAATGAAGAAACTAGTGAACATGGTGTAACGTGACATACTAGTACTAAATAACTTCGCTAACTTAAATGCATCAAAGACATAAAAGGCAAGGGTTGATGGCATGCTTTGACACATTGCATACTTGAGTGCGTTAAAGAATGAGGCTAGTTTGCTTCTTGATATCTCACATTTGAAATTATTTCTGAAGTGTTCAATCTAGCATGCTTTCCTATTTTTAGGCTCAAATGGTAGACCACAGCCATTCCCAATTCTTTCTCATAATTCATCACTGTTTTATTTACAAGACTGTGGGAGGGTTTTTAGACAAAGGTCTACCTTTGAAGGGAGTGAATGAGGTTTATTTGGTGAACCCAGTAATAAATAAACGAGAGAGAGAGAGAGAGAGAACTAAAGACTTCGCTAGAACCAGAAGTTGTTCGTACTAAAATTCTTCTAGCATGTCAGTTCCTTGCCTAGCTCCTCATAACAATCTTTATAATTGTTTCTCACATAACCTTTATTTGGGTCATGCCTCGCACAGGTGATCAAACTTGCTAAAGATGACTCGCCTTTGACATGCTTCTGTAAGTGAATTTTTTTCTTGTATTTTGTGATATGGTTCTCTGACTGAACTTCCTCTCATCAAACAAAGATTTTGGACTCTACAAGAAAGAAAGAATAAGAAGATATACCACCAGATGAGACTGAATACTGTTCGGGTGTTGCTCTAAGTGAAGCCAACTTCTTAACTAAGGTGCGCTCTGCATCACTGACATAGAAGAAGAGAACACACATTATTGAACAGACACACATCAGTGAAATTTTTAGATGAAAGCAACAAAAAAGTGAAGATGCTCAGTGAGAAACTATGTTTCTCCTGCTCAAGAGAATTATCCAACTCAAACTCTATGTTACTAACATAGGGTTTGACCACATGAACATGGTTCTCTTGATGATCTGCTTAGATCCAATTATCTTACGCAGATTTGATCGTATCCTAACCAATTTCTATATCACAAGTTATAGTAATTAAGCAAAAAAGATACACTAAATCAAAGAATAGCGAGTATTCACTTTGTCAGCACTGATTATCTAGCAGATCAATGTTAAACTGAATAATTTTGATTTTCTTTTAAAGAAACACAAGCAAGAGATGACAAGTTTTTCAGGTTAGTGGCCTATAAGATATTGCAGGCGACAGGGAAAAAATCTACCACAAACTAAACACGTTCACATAATATGCTTGTGAAAGGGGCTTGGACGGGAGATAAATTAAAGACTTCAAAACAGGTAAGGCGACAAATTAACATCTTTCTTACCTTTTTGTTCAGATAAGATAGATCCTGGTTGATCAGATTAAAAAAATTTAGTCAATGTAATTCTTTAAGGAAGAAGCTAAGGTGTTTATTTTGTCTCATAAGCTAAACCACTTTTCCCATTTACTTACCAAGGGAACATTGCAGTTTTATTCCAACCTCAAAATTGTCCTTGTGTTGATTAATCACAAAGGAAAGTTGATAGCTTATATAGGACCTCGTGTTATTGAGGTTTAAGCAAATAACTCCCGGAGAAGACTATGAGCGAAAATCCACACAAAAAATTGGCACGAAAGAGAACTCATCGGGATAAGGAGCCCTTACATAAAAAAAGACGTGGCAATTTTTTTTTGGAACTGAAAAAAAAACAGAAGTGGCAACTTATCCAATCCAAACTGATCAAATGGAAATGCAGGTGTATCTGAAAGCTTATATGAACAAATTCGAACCTGAGATTCTTCGGGATCTGAACATTTATCAGAAAAATGTGATCTCCTCTCACTAAAGATCTATTCATGTCTGGCACTCCCATTTTTGACATTTTAATCTTTTCTCCAGGTTGACATCCAGGAGGAATCTGAAGATTTTTTATACCATCTACAGTTGTCACCTGTAGGAGTCCAAACAGGAGTCTATATGAGGAAAAGAAAGACACCCATAAATTATAATTCAGGTGATGTGATTCTTTTAAGAAGTAATATCACTATTATACCTACATGGAACCATCTACAAGCACTTCAAAGCTAAACTAAAATGCAACACACTCACAATGTCACAAAAGGGAGTTAATTGGGGGAAGGAAAGGAGAGGGCAGGGAAAAAGATACGGGGAACGACTGAAAGGAGAATTAAAAGTTGCTATCAACTCAAACTTAAGTGTATTTAAATTGTGCCTTTTTGGAACAAGATAAAGCAATTCTCTTTTTCCAATGCCTTTATTGTCCCCAAAATGGCCTCAGTAAAATCAACGTCTAATTTCGAGTACAGATTGAGACCATCCCTCCAAATTTCATGTTTTCCTTCAAAATGGATGACCAAATAGAGGTCACCAGAAGTACAACTGCAAAGAAGAGATTGTGAAAAAAGAAAAGCATATCCGCGTCTATTTCTCCGATGCCTTTCCAACAACCAACCATCCCCCGAAAGAACCATAAATATTTGCAAAGGGAAACGGAATAAAAGTAAGAATAGAATGGATGACCAAATATAGTAGTAATTAATTAATTATGTCTTATATTTTTAAAATAATAAATAATTTAAGAGAATTTTTTTTTTATAATCACGACAAATAACTTGACACATATGAAGTATTTTTAGGGGAAATGGTTAAATATATCTTTTTATTTTATTAGCTAATTTTATCATCCGTTAACGATTGTGAATAAATATATCCTCCCGTTAACTAAGTTCACATTCATGCCTCTAATTAGATGAAAAATCCCAAATTCACAAAATTACCCAATTAAATTAAAAATAACCCACTCCAAACTAGGGTCGCCAAGGCCTAATACCGACCTGAGCCCGCCCCGAGAACCCGAGCCCGCCCGAGCCCGCCGACCCCGCCAAAAAAATAAAAATTACCGGGACTCGAACTCGGGGACGGACGATGTCTCGTCCCGCGAGACCCGAGCCCGCCCTGCATGAGACCCGAGCCCGCCTCGACCCCGACCCCGCCTTTGCAAAAATGACCGCCAGACCAATGGCCATAATCTAAAATGGTCACGCCAACTACCATTTTAGCCCCCTCCCTACCCCTTAATATTTATTTTTAACCCATAAGTTATTATATTTACACTTTAACCCAGTTTTTCAACTATAAATAACTCATTTTCTCTTCATCTTTCTCACAAATCTTCCTACAATCTCTCTAATTTCTCAATATATCTCTCTACAAGTCTACATTGTTTGCTAAATATTCAATTTTATTTATTCATTTGGGAATTGGTAGTGAAGTTGGCAACTAGCTTGAGGATCTTCCATCGAGCAAAGTTTCAATTTTCAACCTTCGATTACACGTCGACGTTACGCTTTGCTTGGTACATTCGTTCCTTCATTAAATTATTATTGTCTGTTTATTTAGTTTATATCACTTAATTTTATTGTCTTTAATTAATTAATTATTTATTTATTATCATAATTAAAATGGAAGGATTAAAATGTATGTTTAAGGGTAAGGGTGCTTCTTCTAGTAGGGGCAACCAGGGCAAGAGTACTTCTTCTAGTCATCTTATTCCTACGCAGGATGATTTTGTTGATACTCAACATTTTCCTACAATACCATTAGATTTAGACCAGGAGCTATTTTCTGAAACTCAAGAAGACTTTAATTTAGACGATGATCTATATGATATACCCACTAATGTTGATGACAACACACCCACTAGTGCACCTTCAACTGAAATACCTCCTATTCCCCCTAGTATGAGACGAGGTCCAGCAAAACGACCATTAAAATTAGATGCATGGACATTTTTTTATAGGGACGTAGAGAATCAAGTAGCCATATGTAAAATTTGTAAAAATGTTTTAAAATTTAAAACTGGAAAAGGTCATGGTGGGACGGGGGGTTTAATTAGACACGTAGTAAGTGCTCATCCAAATTAGGTATGCCCAATATCAAGCTTCAAAACCGGTGCGCAACGCCGCCTCCATCGGGACAAGGTTCACATAATCGACATCGTCTCCTACTCAAGTACAGTGGTCAAATTAACCCTATGACGGAATTGTAGGCTCTAAATACAATAAACATAGAGATAGGGAAGCAATATCAAAATTAGTTCTTTGTGGAGGGTTTGCCTTTTCATTTCCTTCATCTCCTGGTTTTATTCATTACATTAGAGATATATATAATCCTCGCTTTTAACGATTTTCCTAGATCAACTGTTAAGAGAGATGTATTTAAATTCGCGCATGAATATCAACAATATTTACGTTTTCATTATATCATTTTAATGGCAAAGTATCCATCACGTCTGATATAGGTCGTAGTACTAACGGCCATGATTATTTAATCATAACTTATCATTGGATAGATTATAAATGGTCTATGCAAAAACGTATTTTAGCGTATAGATATATAGATGATAGGCACACCGGGTACTTTTATTGCAGAAAATATTTATCAAGTGTGCGATTATTACTAATTACCGATAAAATTATGACTATTACATTAGATAACGCTTCTAATAACAATTACGCAATTACAATTTTAAAAATAGTTTAACTCCGTCTTTTTGCACTCATTTTCATATAAAATGTGCGTGCCATATATATAACTTAATTGTAAATGATGGTCTATCACTTTTTGAAGACATTCTTAGTAAAATACAATTTGCTATAAACTTTATTTTTAAAAGTAATAATAGAAAAGAATATAAAAAAATTTGTCATGATTGTTGACTACCTTTTAGAAAAATTCCACAAGAAGTATCAACTAGGTGGAATTCTTTATACGAGCAACTACTTGTTGCTTATGACTATAAATTACCTATAACTTTATTTTTTAACTCTCATAATAAAAAGCCAGCTGATATGATTTTAGATAGTGATTGGGAAAAAAAATTCGAACTTATTGTATTTTTAGAGAAATTTTTTCAAGCAACAAAAGAATTTTCCGGTATATATTATCCTACTATTTCAACTATGTTATTTTATATAACTCTAATATTTTTATTACTTAGTGAATATATGAAAAAACCAGCTTATAAGGCAGTTATTAAAAAAATGTTTCTCAAAATAAAAAAATATTTTATTCCTATTCCCTCTATTTATATTATTGGTTCTCAGATAAATCCTACTATTAAAATAGACTAGACTAAATCACTAATTGAAACTATTTACGATTGTATAGAAGTACTACCACCTCCAAGTCCCAAAAATCTAATTCACCCACCACCTATTGAACAAACTAAAGAAGAAGTATTGTCTAGCGTAGAACACCAATGCAAAAATATATATAGATTTTATCAACAAGAAAATGCTAGTAACTTACCACCTTCCATACCATCTTCTTCATCTTCAATACAACCTCACAAAAGACATCTTTGTTTCGCAGCCTAGTATTGAAAGCCTCGTAAATAGAATGTGCGGTCGCATTTCTACTACTAACCAAATTAGCGAGTTGAATATTTTTGTTTTGCGAGGGTTCTGCAGTATCAAGAAGTTATCAATGAAGATGGACATGAAGACTTGTGAAATCTTGGAGGGAATGAGAAGACCTTTCCGACACTTTCATTGATGACTCGAGATGTTTTGAACATTCAAGCGCCGTCAATCGCGTCTGAAAGCGCTTTTTCTCGCAGATATCAAATAGGAGACCACAGACACTCATTAGCCGGAGACAGCTTGGAAATTGCAGTATTATTCAGAGATTGGATACGAGCGGAGCGGAGAAGGTGCGGTCAACCGGAGATCAACGAAGAAGATGATGAAAACTACAACAAAATCTTAACCGAAGGTAGTGGAAGCGACGTGGATCAATTTGACCAACAAATACCAATTCCAACCGAAGAACCACATGAAATCATCAAGCAATTAGAACAGGTTTTTTTGAGAATGTAATTTTTTTAATTGTAATTTTATTATGTAATTTGTAACTTTTGGACAACACCACAAAGTTGCAATTTAGATTTTAGACAATTGTATTTGTATTACAAAAAAATCATATGTCTATTAAATAATATAAGAGGCACAAAAACAGCCTTGAGATGTTTTTATTACACTATTTTATTTTGTTTATTGAGTTTTTTTATACATATGTTATTTTAAAAAAAAAAAAATGAAAACCTACCGTATCCCGCCCCGAGCCCGCCCCGAGCCCGACGGGATCGGGACGGGACTTGCTCCAGTCCCGCCAAACCCGACCCCGCCGGAGCCCGCCATACCCGACCCCGCCCCTTCTCCAGCCCCGACCCCGACCCCGCCAGACCCGAGCCCGCCCCACTGGCCACCCTTACTCCAAACCATACCCGGTACCCCATAACACCCAAAATGTCATTTCCCACAAAATTAGTTTGGAGTTTGGACATTTGAGAGAGAAGGGAGGGTAACTGCTCCTTCATCTTCTCCGGCGAACTCACGACGCTGGAGCCATCACGACGCGAGCCCCTCTCCCCATCGCTACTTCTCTTTCTCCACTACTATCCCGCCACTGTCACGGCTAAGCTGAAGTTATCGGATTTAAAGAAAATACTAATCTGGTTGAATTATTTTTTTCAGTTTTGTGTTCTCTTTTTTCCCGAGTTTCAGTTACTGGCTGTGTTTCTTTACTAAAGTGATGAAAACTCTTTTACTTGTGTTATCTTCATCATGATAATCTTCTCTGTTCATTCTTTTAAGAAGATTTGTAATGTTTGTAAGCTTATGAAGTTATGGTGATAAATTTTGATTTGAATGCTTGTACAGTGAGAATGGCGATCAGAGATGGAAGAACCATTGCCCCAATGGACTTTGATCTGTATCTGAATGAGACCCATTTTGATCTTTCATTTCTCAAATTATTACCGGGGAAAAAAAAACAGAGCAATCACTGGGAACTCCACCTTAAAGGTCAACAATTGAGTATCTCTGAATCAAAGATAACTCCATCTCGTCTCTTTATCATCAGCACATCGACCATCAGTTTCACCAACACCACCGCAATTCCACCGCCGCCACCGCCATCACAGCGGCAAATTCAAGAACAACAGTTGAACAATATTGTGTCGACATTAATCGGAGTTGGGCTAATTTGTTATCCTCAGCAGACCTATCAACTCTCCCACTCACCGCCACTTTCTTCATACGTGAAAACGACGCAATGGCAAATCTTCAAACACCTGATGAGCATAATTAGACCATTTCTAATCGACTATCACATAATCCCACAACACCTCTTTTTCTCCGATCTCAAACAGTTCAAACCCAACACTCATATCCCAACTCTCTTGCATTCCAATCCATCGTCGTCACTCGTCACCAATAATTCTATATCCAATTTCACCATTGATAATCTTTGTTATTAGAGACTGCGTTTAATATGTGGGTCGGGGCGGTCAGCTAAGGCAATCGGGTATTTTCTCTTAAATCGGGCAATTTTGTGGGATTTTGGGTTTTCCATAAAATTAAGGCTGTAAGTGTAAAATTATAAAAGGTCAAATATACTCATTTACTTTATCAGCTAATTTTATCCTTCATTAGCAATTGTGAGTAATACTACCAATTTTACATTTAAAGAGACCCGGTGCACTAAGACTGGTAACAACACCTTTGTGGTCCGACCCTTCTTCGAACCCTGCGCATAGTGGGAGCTTAGTGCCATGAGCTGCCCTTCAAGTGTAAAATTTGTAAATCGGAGGGGTATACTTATTCACAATTGATAACGTAGGATAAAGTTAGCTAATAAAATAAAATAAATGAGTTATATTTGACCTTTTTTCCTATTTTTTATTCTCGGCCTTATAGAAAAGGCACGAGACTATTTGGTTTTAGGAATAATGGTGGTGCATCACATGATAGAATCAACTATAAAATAATCCGGGTTGGTATTCCAAATCCGTAAGCATACTCTAGAATATACGAGATAGAGAGAGTCTCTTCATTGATGAGTGCCCTTGTGCTCCTAACTCTACCGTTCGCTGTCAATCGCGTTCAAGACTTATTGCAAACCAAGTGGATGCCACACATAAACGTTTGTTTCGGAGATACAAAGACAAATTTACAAAGAATTTATCATGCAAGTCATCTCAAGACTTTCTAAACGTATCCTAGCAATTGGTATCCTCATTATCCTTTGTCAATGCTTCTTCATAAAGTTATATAAACTTACAGGTAACCCTTTTATAATTATGTTCCTTGAAGGTAAATTGTTTATCTACACAACATAATTTTATATAGATTAGTCGGAACCCATAGCGGCTACAGAACACCAGGTAAAAAACAAAAAATCATTTTACATCGCACCAGTTACATCTTTAGATAATTGAGGATCCGAGCCATTACGATCAGTGGTTGGTCTTCATAACATTCATCTTTACATTCTGAAGTTAATTGAACTGCCTATGTAGCTCTTCTAATTAGACCCAATAAGATGTTTACAAAATTCACTAAAAAGATCTTATCATCTCCCCATCACTGCTCCCCGAAGCTGATCCATTAACAGATGCGCCACTGATTTGTATACCATTACTAAAAGAATGGGTTGACAAGACATGGCATAAACTCAAGCTCAAAAGGCTTGAATCCTTGTAAAAGAATGGGTTGACACTATTTTTCTAAAACGGGTTTTTCGCTTTTTCAAAGGAAATTATGATACATAAAGAATTAAAGGGTATAATTAGAGTGAAATCAATTATCAAATCAGAGAAAATTGTTGTTGGGAGCTCACGCCTCACAACAATAAGCTCAGATGAATCAAGTCCACTATAGTAACTAAACTCTCACGACATCTTAATGAACTAGCATTATCAAAGCATGTAGCAGGAGGCATCAACAACAATAGCTTGACTTGACTTGTAGCCAACTAATATGAGACGGAGTAAGTAATACTCCATCTCAATTTATGTGGCCCATTTGACTTGACACAAAGTTTGAGAAATAAAATTTGACTCTTGAAATTTAAGGTCTAAGACAAACCTTAGATATTTGTATAGTTATAAATAATTTAATTAGGGGTAAAAGAAAATTTTTAAAGTTAGTTGTTTCTAATTATAGAAAGGTGACATTCTTTTTAGGACAGACTTAAAAAAACGGTGTCATATAAATTGGAACGAAGTAAATAGCTTGTTTGGCTAAGTTTTTGGAAGCCACGAGTATATTTTTTCTTTTTTTCTTTCAAAAAATGTTGATTATATTGACAGACTCTTAGATTTGATATTAAATTTCATTGACGCTTGCATTATTTCATGTTTCAATTGAGTACTTAAACATTGATAAAGTGTTTTTATTAGACACTTTTGCATTAGATTTTAAATATTTTTTTTATGTGTATTCTCAAAATGTAGTAAAAAAATATGTCACCTGCTTTAATTATATATCAACATCAATTGGGATATGCATGAGATTTTACAATTTATTGATACTAATGTGTATAACTAAAGAAAGTAGGATATTTTAATTGATTGTCTTATTTACATGACGGACACTTGAAAATATGTGCAAAAACTTTTACAAAATTTTAGTTGCAGGTATCTAATAGGAACACTTTATCATCATGTGTTCAGGTGTTTAATAGGAACATGTCATAATTCGAGTGTCTAAATGAAATTTACTGACAAGTTTAAGAAGATATAGATGTATTAAGGCAAAAAAAAAACCTATTTTAGAAAATTGAGCTGCTTGGCCAAGCTTTTAGGAATAAAATAAGTATTTTTGAGTAATAGAAGAAACTATCTTTCAGAAGTTAAAAGAAAAGTAACTTTTCCGCATAAGCACTTTTGAAATCTTAATCAATAAGAAATTACTATTTTGATATTGACAAAAGTGTTTTTGAAATTAATTAGCGAAACACAAATAGCTACTCTTAAAAAATTATTTTAAAAACTTCTAACAATTTTAAAAGTTTAACCAAACTGATTATAAATTACCAAAATAATACTACTCGTTTGGAAAAACATTTTACATTTCATAGATAAAGCATTACTTTTTCAATGAGCGTGACTGATAAAAAAATAAAAGAATCCAAAAATTAATATTTGACAGAATGTGTCTACCTCCTTCTACCATATGCATCTATGTGAACTCATAAAAACATGAATAAACAAGATTAGAATAAGTCTTTAATTGGATTTATAAGAAAACTTTGTCACAATCACACTGCAAGATTATAGGCAAAATTCTTATTACTCCCTCTGTCTCAAATTAGTTGGTGTAGTTATTAAAAATAGTTGTCTCAAATCATTTATCGTTTTAGAAATTCAAAGCACAATTAATTACTTCTTTTCTATTTTACTCTTGTTATTATTGAAAATGACACATAAATATTTAATGAAAAAATATTATAATTTAGACATAAATAAGGGTAAAATAGTCAAATATCCCTACTAATTAATATTTCTAGAACAAAAAATAAAACGACAAGACAAAGGGAGAACTAAAACTCTTTATATTTGTTGAAATTCCGAGGGATGTGTAGTGCCGGGACTACTTACGCATGAATTTCCTTAACGGGGAGCAAAGTTAAATATCAGGCTTTAGCAAGGACACCCGCTGAAAATTCTTGCTTTAGTTTAGATATAAGCTCAAAAGATAAGTGGCGCAGCAAATTGGAAAATAAGGATCCAAGCCATTACAACCGGTGATTGGTCTTTATAACATTCATCTTTACATTCTGAAGCTAAACTTACTTACTATGCAGCTCTTATAATCCTACAAGAAACTTACAATGCACTAAAAGAAGTTTATCATCTCCCCTTCACTACTCCCTGAAGCTGATCCATTAATAGATGTGCCACTGATTTGTATCCCATCTCTCTAGCTGTTTTGTCCAAGACAAAAAGGAAAACAAAAACACAAGAAATTAGAAAAATTCTCAGTGCACACACTACACTATTAACAACAGATATGAGCAAACAAAACCTCAAGACTCAAGTAATCTAGTGACTGACATACAAACCTCGGAATATGGCTATCCCAGTTGGAGCCATCTTTCGCTTCTTTAGGCACAGTGAGCTAGAAAACATAAATAAACATGAGCAAGAAATCAGTCCATGAGCAAGAAAAAACCAAATGAAATTTGCCAGTATCAGTATCAAAAGAAATTGACAAGCGCATAGTCTTCTTGTTCTATGTAACCACTAAGTACCTGTTACATATCCAATATGGATTGATGCCTTTTTCTTCAGTACAATGAGGACATGTCCATTCTTTATTTGCTCTCACCTCCTCCAGTTCTAGCACAATTTGCACATATTTAGTACTAATCGACATTCATAAGTGAGAAAGCAAAGATCAATTTCACAGAGTTTCCAATCATGGGTCTTATATTTAACAGAATAGAAGAGTAGTGTTATTGTCCTAAAGTCGTTGCAAATCCATTTAAGTGGTCAGAATATACAACATGAGTTTCTTCAGATCAAAACTATGTGATAGCATAACCATCAATTTCTAAAAATGCATAGCCATTGCCTCACCTTCACCATATCGAACCTTAAGACAACCTCGGCAAAGAACACCATTGCTAGAATGACAAATCGAACAATCAGTCTTGCCTGTACGGGAAATTTTATATTCATCAGTCTGCCTACAAACTAGTAGTAAGTAGCACAAACACAATAAAGTATTTGTAAGACTAACCTAAGCAAGGTTGATCCATGTCCATATCACCACATCGTTTACAGTCTTCTTCACCACACAATTTCTTTTGCCTGCATTAGCATTCACAGATTATCGTTTTCAACTGATCCTCTTGACAACTTAGCAATTTTACAATACATAAGGACAAGTCGGAGCATACATAGATGTCAATTCAAGCTCAAAAGTCACGCTTCCTAGCAAAAAGAAAACAAAGGAACCGTCTTGGTGGAAGCTATATGCCTACATGTTTTACATACACTATCAGTATATTTAACTTGTTATATTAGGTTACTTCACATTTTTACCAGGTTATCAGCTCATGGTTATAGATGTGGCTTGATTATGGAAATGCACAGTGAGTGACCAAAATCAGGAATTTACAAAAGGATTTAAGCTATGTACCTAACATGTTGTAGATTGTTACACTGTCAGTATATTTAACTTCTTGTAGAAGGTTACTTAACATTTTTACCAGGTTATCAACTCATGGTTATAGCAGTGACTTGATTATGGAAATGCACATTGAGTGACAGAAAACTGGGATTTACAAAAGGATTTAAGCTATATACCTAACACGCTATAAATTGCTTACACTATCAATATATTTAACTTGTTATAGCAGGTTATTAACATTTTTAACTGGTTATCAGCCCAAGGTTCTAACAGTGACTTGATTGTGGAAATACTTTTTACACCATCTGTGCACAAATTTAACGAACGGTAAAAGATTTGGCAAAGGTATTCGAGAACGAGAACAAAACCTGCAAAAGTGACAGCAAATACCCAAAATAGGGTCATATATAGTTCCCCTTTCCTTGCTGATGCAACGCCGAGCCAAAGCTTCCTGCGAAAGATGCAGCATTAAGCCATCTTTCACTCTCAACCGAGGTGCATTAGCGGGTCTCTTCTCAATATCATCTTCATCATCTCCTTCTTCAACCAGTCCCAATTTCCCTAAATACAAAAAAGGAGACGAGACATTCTCATTCCAAAATCAACACTCAGTCTCCTAACTATTTGGGCAAAAAAAATGGGAAAAAGAGACATAAATACAGACTTCTTGCTGGTGGTGCAGAGTTGGCTTTCAATCGATTGGATCGGCGCAAAGGGGTGGAAGAGTAGTCAACTTTGTTATTCTTTCTCTTCTCTGATTGTGGTTTAGAAGTGATAGATCGAAGCTCTGTGACGGTTTTTTGAAGTCCAAGACTTGCCAATCGAGCCTATACACTAGAAATTCAGCTACTATAGCAATTCACATTGACAGAAAATAGATACTCAAATTGAGAGAGAAGAGCACCTGATTTTCCAAGATTTGGGCTTTTCGGAGTTGTTCATAGTCAGTTTTCACTCCAAGTCTTCCCATTATTATGGCGTTTTAGGGTTTCAATAGTGAGACGGATTTGCTTCGTCTTCTTCTTTGAGTGTGAAAGCTTTCTAACGGATACCCTGTGCAAATGCTGAGTTTTAAAATTTGAAATGCGAAAGTGGACCGTTGATTTTAGACAAATACTATGACCTAATTAAATTACAGAAAATGGTATTTGAAAAAAACATTTTACATTCCAACTTCGTTACAAAGTACAATATTTTTTTTAAGGTGGGGCAAATGAAATAAAAATAAAAGAATTCGATTTTTTTTGTTTGAATATGTCCACTTGGTTCTGACATGTCACATGTCCATATATGTGAACTCACAAAAACATGAGAAATCAAGATAAAAATAAGATTTATAAGAAAAGTTTGTCACCATGACACTGCAAAACTATAGAATATTGAATGGAATTTAAATAATTTTATGAGGCTGGTGGCGTAATTTTTAAGAGAATTCCTGAGCTAGAAACTAGAATAAAGGAAAACAACAATTTCCTTCCTTGTTCCTATAGTAGAAAAAAGGAAAAAATCAAAAGAGAATAAAATAATCAAGGAAAACAAATACGGAGATCTTGTTGTGTAATATGTAAAAAAGTTCCCTCATAACCGATTTCTTCATATTTGTGTAATATCCCCTTAGCTACTAGATGAGCTTTCTAACTCTTGATACTAGAATTCGTGTTTATGGCATGTGATATTGTCATTGTGTTGATTACTAGTAAAACAAATACGGAGATCCTGTAGAGCTGTGTTCTTGATTATTTTCCGTCACTTTTAGTCATCAAAATCTCTGTTGAGCGTTCCAAGGTTGTCTTTCTCCTTCACATTACTGGATAGGCGTCTTTGGTTCCTCATCCTCGGTTTTTAGAAATCTTCCTCCATATGTTTGCTAGATGAAAGCAGCAATGCTTATTCATTTACCTTCAACAAACATTGGAGCTACACGGCCGTTTCTCAGTTCTTCATCGAACATTTTCTGGGCTTCGGTGCTCATTGTTGTTTCTTCACTGAACATTGCATTCCCTACATTGCTAATTTCATTGGACGGGGACTTTTTTCTTGATTCTTCATTGAACACTAGCTTAGTGCAGAATGGTTAGCTACAAGGCTAATTCTCACCTTTTCACTGGTCATATCATTAGCTTCAATTTGGTTAGAATTAGGTTCAGCACCAACTGCCAGTTCATAAGACAATGCATTGAAACGGCATGTCTGAGGCTCTTCTTCTTTATTTATCTTCGTGGCATCCACGAGTGCCAACATACTTCCATCACTAAATTTCAACTGCGGGATGGAATCAAACATAACATCAGGATACACTATCCTACTAAACCTTAAAACGCATGGTAAATATAAACAATATTCAACAGTACAGGGTAAATTTAACTTTTTCCCTACATTCAAAATAGGCAAGATAAACTACTCAGCTATTAACAAAATCATTGCATTTCAGGTTATATAGTTGAACATGAAAATGAGGGGACCGTTGTTTCATCAATCACTTGGGTCATATGTAGTGGCCCTGTCCTTGTTGGTGCAACGTTGAGACAAAGCTCCAATTTAAGTTGCGGCATTAAGCAAAGATTCACTCTCAACAGAGGTGTATTAGCAGTCTTCTCTAATACATCATCTTTAACACTTCCCTAAAAGCAGTACAACAATAATAACTACGTCTCAATCTCAAACAAGTTGGATTCAAATATATAAATCCCCACTCTTTATTTAAGCTCATTTCATATCATCTATCATACTAAAGGATAATGACGCAATGCTAATCCGCTGGGGGACAAGTCCTAGTTGAATTATCATTAAGCACCAACAAAATAGATTAGTACATGAACAACTAGAGCTCTTAAGGCATCTTTCCCAACTACACCCCAAATTAATTAACCATGAAAACAAATTACTAAAAAGCAACTACTTCTTGATATCCCACACCTCATTTTCCTTCACATCATCCACTATTAACGTTACTTCAATCATCATCTTCCTCCTCTTCATCATTATCGTTAACCACGGACCTTGACTTATCATCATCTTCCTCCTCTTCAACAACACCAGCCTGTTGTTTATTTTTATAATCCCGCATCTTCTTTAGGTATTCAGCCTTCATTTCCTCTGTCTTAGCTTGGTAAGGAGCTTTTTCAGTATCAGAAAACGATTTCCATTTCTCTCCAGCAGCTTTACCAACAACGGCAACAGATTTGTTGTTTGAATGTTTCTCTTTGTACTCCTCCCTAAACTCCTCCATGAAAATGAAGTAAGCACACAAAGGCCTCTTTGGCCTCTTCGCAACCCTACTCTTCTTTACAGCAAGCTTGTTGTTATCCTTGGATTCACCTTCTTTGAATCGATTTGAACGACGCAAAGAAGCGAAGGAGGAGTCAATTTTGTTATGTTTTTTCTTGTCTGATTGTGGTTTAGGTTTACCAGTGATTGTTCGGAGATCTGTGATGGTTTTTTGAATTCCATGACTGGCCAAACGAGCCTGTATATACTAGAAAATTCAGTTATACTAGTAATTAAAATTGAAAGAAAAAAAAAGACAGTCAAATTGAGTACCTGGTTTTCCAAGATTTGAGCTTTTCGGAGTTCTTCATAGTCAATTTTCACTTTACGCTTTCCCATTATGTTGTTGTAGGGTTTCAATGGCGATTTTGCCTCTTCTTTCTTCTTCGAAGGTGAATTTTTGAATTTGAAATGCGAAATGGACCTCTGCCTTTGCGCTAATATGAGTCCGTTCAATTACAAAAATGTACATAGTAAGGGATTGTTTGGTTAAAATAAGATTATCCCCATTATAATCCCATCTTCTATATGAGATTGATTATCTGAAGATTTTAATGTAGCCGTTCAAGAGAGATCCGAAGGCTCGTACTTTTTGCTAGCTTTGAAACATGGGCCGAAGGAAAGAAGAAGACCAAACAAAGTCGCGGTCAAAGCAAAGAAAAAGATATCAAAAAAGATTCACTTTAGCTTCTAGCTCGCTTAGCTTAGTGTAGGTTGCTTGAAGACTTTCGATAGCTGGCTCGGCCGAACGGAATCACCATTTTATGATGATTTTAGCTAATACTCCTAACTGAACCCTAGACAAATTTATTTCCAAATTCTCTAATCATGCAACCAATCGGCCCCTAAACACGGAGGTGAAGCTAGAAGTTTGAGGTTGCGGGTTCTAGATTTAAGAGAAATAAAGTTTTTGAATTCTTGATAAATTATTTATATATTAAGTGAATGTTTTCATAGAAACACAAAATTTGTGTCAAAGTTATTGAATTCTACCAATCTCACAATAGGAATGCTAAATTTTCTATACTTTTATTAAGACTATTGATCTCTTGTGAAAAATAGGAGTAATAAGCTACTATTTGGAAAGAAGTATAAAACCAATTCTCCTGTGTACAAGTGTGTCACAAAAAACGCTTAGAAAACAAGGTAGGGATATGTCTTGAATTAAATTAGTAAGAAAAGTTCGCTACAATCACATCGCAAAACTACAGAGAAAACTGATCGGAGCTTCACCCCTTCTTATTACTATGCTCTTGCAATTTATCTCAAATGGACAGGTTGGATTGAATTTAAACAAATCAAAATGGGTTGAATTAATAAATAGACGAATCATGACCCGCATTAGATCATCTTTTTTATAGTGAGGGTGGTGACTAGCATGGTGCGTAAGACCAAACCAACCAAGGATTGTTTCGCCGGTGACAAATGGTGGCCCACTTTCACAAAGGAGAAATTCCCCGAGAATATAAGGTGAGTTTTATGAGTTCAACTGAATCTATTACTTTTCGCTTCAATTTATGTAGACATATGAGAAAAATGAAAATGTATACTCATTATGAATCTATTAAATTTAGATTTGTTGTTGCACCCAGCAAACATACGTTCAAAATCAGGCAAGATAAACTACTTAGATATTAACAAAATCACTACTACATTTCAGGTGAGAGGCAGATGAAGTGAAAGGAGGGAACCGCTATTTCTCTTTTTTATTAGTATTTCATCAACCATATCTTGAGTTACTATTTTTAAGAGATTTTTGGTGCATGATGGGTATGTCTTCCTCGTGAACTCCCAACAAACATGTCGTAACATCATTAAATAAAATTATATGATTCTCAAAGACACTCGACGACCTATGGATGGTTCCAACAAAATAATTGTAAAACCATGCAACATGTTGCTCTCTTTCAAGGCAACTACCATATATGTTATCATACAGTCAACTGCAATCGGCTTCATTATTTTCTATCATGTCGGCAATAATATGTTGAACTAGTCTCTTTCTAGAGTTTAAAATAAAACTATTATATGGTTGGCGGTAGAAGAGTCGAAAAATCAAGTTCTTCACCTATCCATGGACACAGTAGTAAATTTGTCCACAACTAGACAAGTCAAGAACTTCACATCCATCCATTATTATATAGTTCAATAATTGAAGGAACAGGGTTATGCCACAACAACAACAACAACATACCCAGTGTCATCCCACAACGTAGGGTCTGGGGATGGTAGAGTGTACCCAGACGTTACATCTACCTTGGTAGGTAGAGCGGTTGTTTCCGAGAGATCCTCGGCTCAGGACAAACAAAGCAAAAAAAAAGAGTCAACCCGGTCAAAAATTTCTAAGAACTCCCAACAAACTAGAAAAGAACTTATAGTTCCAAACGGAAGAGACATTTTTTTTGAGTTCAATGTTGGTGTTCTTTACATAGAATTAAACGATCATGTACATTTTCTCGACTAAGTAAGAACAAAAGCTAACAAAGAATGAATGAATTAAAGAATGAAGTAAGAAACTTTTGCAATTAACCTCTAAATATCTTTGTCCTGAAAGATCTCTCTATCAAGCATAACCTATATCTGGGGAGTTTGAGAAACTGGATTAGTTGCTAATTCAAACTTCTTATCTGGCTGACAATATGAGAATTCTATCAAGGCAGAGATTGAAGGGTTCTTATCTCTGGTCCGTATATAATACTGCTGCCTGTAACTGCATCCCTAGATGATTCTCCTTTCTTTGTAGATTGTGGGCAATAATGCCAATTTTATGCACTTTTAGTCATCAAAATTTGGGGTGACAGTGTTCCAAGGTTCGGTCTTTCTCCTTTACATTAAACTGATTCTTGGCTCCCACCTTGTCGAGAATTCTACTGGATAGCCGTCGTCCCTAGTTCCTTGTCCTCGGTTCTTAGAAAGTGTTGAGGTTTCTCCTTCATTTGTTTGCTAGCTGAAAGCAGCAATGCTTATTCTTTTACCTTCACCAAACATGGGAGTTACATGGCTATTTCCCACTTCTTCATTGAACATCTTCTGGGCTTTGGTGCTCATTTTTCCTCCTTCACTGATCATTGAGTTGGCTACATTACTAATTTCATTGAACAACAATGGCTTTTTTCTCGATTCTTCATTGAACATTAGCTTACCTAAAGAAGGCTTAGCTACAAGGCTAATTCTCAGCTCCTCACAGGTCAAATGATCATTAGCTTCAATGCTGATTCTTGGTTCTTCATAGAACATTGACAATTCATCAAAAGGGCATGTCTGAGGCTCGTCTTTATTTCTCCTTGTTAGCTTAGAAGCAAAGACATCTAATGCTTCCTTCATCCAGGAATGAAAACATACTTCCCTTGCTTCACTAAATTTCAACTGCAAGATTGAATCAAATATAACATCAGGATACATTATCCAATAAAAAACTACACGAATCAAAGCGGCTAAATATAACAGTATCTCAGATAGACAGATCTGAAACTTACCCATAGGCGTTCTCGGACAGTTTTCTCAGGCCAATCATCTAGTTCTTCTGTAACAAGCAAAGGAAACATGTGTCCCTCATGAAATGTGCCTTGGCTTTTGCTCTTAAAACTCCAAGTACCTAAAAATTCTTGAACCTCAACATCACCAATTACACCAGATTCCTCAAAAGTCTCTCTTAAAGCTGCATCTTCTAATGCCTCATCAGTTTCCCAACCACCCTGTAATTTCATTGCAAAACAAAAGAATGTCAAATCCAAGAATGATTAAGAATATTATCCATACTCCAAATAGGGAGCCAAAAAGAACAGACAAATTGGATTGAAATTTGTACCTTAGGGAACATCCATCTTGGACTCTTCTGTGAGCTGATCAATAAAAACTCCAAATCATCAATTTGGGTCCCAAGAACTGTAGATGATTTGTTGGTCTTTCTATATCTGTAAGGAATGCATCTGCACAATTGGTAAAATTAACAGAAAAGTCAGATCATTTTCTTGATTTCAAAATTAAACACAACCCCACATAAAAAGTTTTCAACTTTCTTGAAATCCAACCAAGAAAATGAAGGATTAAGAGACAAAATCATAAAAACAATCCAAAAAGAATACACACCCAACAACTTGACGACATCCATCATTGTATCTTTGTAAATCTCTTCCAGTTCTTGAGATCATTGATAAGGTCTTTGTCATTGCCATATCTAAAGAACTCCACAAATAAACAACAAGACACCCTTTTCTCTATAGAAGAAACCCTCCAAAACAAGAAAGATCTAAATATAGGAGTGCAAATTAGGGCCGTTGGAATTAATCTGTATATAGTCGATAAAACAGGGAAAGAGCAGGTATTTGTGAGATTAGATCATCAAAAGCGGAAGAGACAGATCTTTAGTAATTTTCTATAATTTGTATGGTGTGTGTTGGATAATAATATGGGAAGCTATGCTAAAACTGTGTGTCCACTCCTTTTAATTGACAACAAGAAGATAATGATTTATATAGAAATTTTTCTGAGGGGTCAATTGGGGAAAAGTGGGCAAATTGAGCGTGGGACAATCATTATTTTATGTTCTTGTAATTTTCTGAGAAGGCCGTGTTTATTTATTAATTATTACTAGTAATAATTAAATGTTTATTAGCGTTGTTGTTGGATGAAGATTATAAAATGGGTGAATTTGCTACTTCTTTCTTAATTAGAATTTTTGAATTCGAATCTTTAAGCGTAGATAATATTTTGATACGGGCGCTTCTTCCAAATGAACTCTACTCGAAATTATTTTTTTAAAAAGAAGACTATAAATTGAGTGGGGCCCCACATTATTAATGTAAATAAAATATATATTCGAACGCGTTACAAGTTGATTTCATTAAGGATAGAACTCAATAAAGAGAAGGTGGTCTAATCAATCAACTTGAATCGCACTCGGTATTTGTGACTAGAAATAGTAATGTTGGGTTCAACTTCAACCTCGCCAAGGATCTCGGCCTAAACACGGTTAGGACTCGAAATAGGATGCTTCCTTACAAAAATCTAGTTGGATATTATTCGAACCCACCATTGCCCAAGGATTGCCCTTAAAAAGCAGTGGTATTTAATTTTTGCTCCTTAAATTGTTGGCTTTTAATTTTTGTCATTCGCTTAAAAATATCTCGAGGTTTCGAGTTCGAACCCCGCTCAATCAAAAATTAAGAAACATTGGCAAGACAGAATTTGCCTGTAAATTCTACCTTATAAAACAACGTTTGTCTTATGCCTGAAGTCAAACTCTGTCTTACGGTAGAGTTTGCTACCTTAAGGCAAACTTTGTCTTATAAGGCATTGTTTGCAGGCAAACTCTGTCTAATGCATAATTTGCAGCTAAACTGTCTTGCAAATCCAAAATATGTTTTGCGATTTTTTAAATTTTTTTTTGATTAAGTTGTGGTTCGAACCGAAAACCCAAAAAATTTAGATTAAGGCAAAAAATCAATTTAATGGGTGAAAATTAAAGATTATCCCGAAATAAGGACATTCATGTGAATTGCCCCACATCGACCGAATGTGATACCATATATAATAGCTTAGCCCATTAGTGAATCGTTTTGTTGTACCAAAAAAAACATTTAATTGCACGATTTTCTACTTCAAATGAGCTGATCTTTATCTTTAATTTTATCCTTCAAAATAGAATTTATACTTAGCGGGAAGTACGTTCTTTAAGGACGCAGGGCATAATTTGAGGTATATTATAATGTGAAACTATAAACGTATAACCCGTAAAAAAAATACATGTTATGGAGTCAAAAATAAAAAACCAGCACAAAATGGGGCTAAAGTGCAAATGATCCTAAGCACGTCCGTTTTTAAAATAAGTTATTAGGGTTTGAGGTTTATTTCATTATATACACATCATCTCTTTCGTAATTTATCGATATAGAATTTTAGCTCGTTTGGTAAAGCTTTTGAGAAGCCAAAAAATGTTTATTTTAAAGAATTAAAATGTTTGGTTAAATTTTTAGGGGGAAATAGTGTTTTTGAGTAGTTGTGAAAACTATTTTAATAGTAATAAGTTGAAACATCTTTTGCAAAATTATGTGTGCGACACTACTTGTGATATGAAAATTTGGATGTATTAATATTATGCTATCACATGGGTAACAATTGGATAGACTCAAATTACTTATCTATGTATATTATATACTGTGACTGATAGAACGGTGAATTTAGAAGTCACTGCATCTATGAAGGAACATACCAAATAAATGGAGTCAACATGTAAGATCACCAAAAGTGCATGAATTATTTTTGGTAGTAAATCAACGAATAGTAAAAAGATAGTATAGTAAATAATCCAACACCTCGGGTAGTGGGTACTGCCTTAAGTTTGACGAAATTATTGGCGTTTGAGGTACTGCTACTTCAATTGAGGTATATATTATCCGTTTTATCCCGGGAGGAAATAATTCAACACATTTGGTTATTGTGAGGGGTTAAGTTCCTTAAGGACTCATCGTAAATTCTGTGGATTCGGATATTTAATTGACGTTTCTATTTTTTCACATTTAACAATTGCCAGTTTATTTCATTACTCTTATTTACTAGTGCTGTTTTGAACACAAAATACTAATACTTGCATCGTCGTACCAACACATATTTCGAGTAATTCAATCTACCTCGATTGAATCATGGGAGAAACCGCCTAGCCCTTTCCCTTTGATTGAATTCAAACCCCGGTCTCCAATGTTCTTTATTTCAGCTTCATCAATGGCCGCCCCCACGCCCCTGAATTGCGGACAAAAAATCATCTCATGTGGCTTTACTGATTTCATTTTCAACGTTTATTTTCTCCTCTGAAACATTACTATTCCCTTACACGTTGACTCCAAAATAATTTATAGCAATTAGTTAGAAAGGGTAACCTTTTGTGCCTATTGCAATTTAAAATTGAAATATATAGGAGGAACTTCCTAGTGTAGCAGTAGCTTCAATTCTTTCCATTACCTAGGATCAAATATCATCCTCGACTGGTTTAAGTCACAAATTACCTTGTTATAAGTTTGTGTACGTATACAGTGATGAAAGTAGCAGAAAAGATAGAAGTGCACGTTTGGCACACATAAAACGATTGGTTTATTGCATGCAAAGCGCGAGGAAGACCATGACTAAAAACACGCAACAACGTATAGCAAGTTGGAGATAGAAGACACTTCGAGTGCCTAAGCAAAGACGGGACCAAGATTTGAAGTTTATAGGTTCCGAACTGAACACATAACTTTAGTTACTAGGTTAGCAATAAAATACTTATAAAAGAGTTCAAGTTGTATCACAATCCGTGTAAATAATTTTTTACCAATAGGTCATAAAAGAATGTATTTACATATTGTTGGAAATTTACTAATGTGGAATTAAATTTATCCCATTATTTATGACTCGAACAATTGGGGTCCCGCACGTCGAAAACGTCGTTTTCACACACGTGCACTCGTAGTGCCAAGTATCGTAAATTCCGTTAGTGAAAGAGATATTGGTACGTAAGTAAATGTTTGAGACATAGAATAATGGACGGTTATTGGCGAAATAACAAGTGTTCCACGTCGGTAAACGAAGGAATGATTGTGCAAAGTGTAAGATGGTGCGGCACCGGAAAGGGTCGCGGCACCACTCGGACGGAATTCCAAAAGTTTGGCTGATTATGGAGAGGTTTTGGAGCATTGAAATGACAGTCTTTCCTCCATAAATCAGTCATTATTTGGTTGCATTAATTGGTAAATTAAAGGGTCATTACATGACATTTAAATAGTCATTACTTGTGCCATTACTTGGTTGGTCATCATGGGGATTCAATGGCCATTACTTGGCATTGAAGGGTTATTACATGGGCATATGAAGAGCCATCTCGCACACCTATAAATTGAGGCCTTTGGCTCAATTCTACAGACTTACACACAAGTTAACAACACCACAAAGAGATCAGATTTTTCTGATAGCAATTCTTTTCTTAGCAATCTTCTTTATTCGTGTTCTTCGCTGGGGTCATTTGTGTAGACTTTGCACATTTGATAGTTTGTTGTTTTATCTTGGGAGACTATTGCCCACACCTCCGTAAAGCCTATATATGGGGGCAATCTTGTCTTAAAGACAGAGAGACATCTCTCGACTCAGCCGGTGGTGTTGTGATTATCTAATTAGTTACTAAGTGTTTCAGGTGTGAACTTGAAACTCAAAGGACTCTAACCGTTTGGATTCTCAGCGGTTCTACAAGCCACAAGTGTAGCAATTCATGTTCTTGTATTTCTGAATACAAGATCCAGATTTGAAGTTCTAGTTCAAGATTAAAAGATTGACAACTTCTTGTTGTAATCTTTGTTTATCCTTTCGAAGCACTTGTAATAGTTATTTACTATTCTCGTACGGCTAAGTATCCAACACATATAAGCTTATATAAAATGTAATTTGAAATCTTAAAATAAGGGATGTTACCTATTACGACAGGTAAATATGATCTGATACATTAACAAAGCTCAAAAGGTGTTTGTTGTGGACCTCCTATTTAAGTCACAAACAACTTGTCATTAGGGGTGAGCGGGTCCGGGTACCCTAACTTTTTTGAACTATCCGGACCCTATCCAGTAAAAGATCGGTTTCTAAATTTACTATCTGAAACCTACCCGTAGCAATCATTACCCGAAATCTACCCGTAGCAATCATTACCCGGAACCTACCCGGACCCTACGGTTCCAGGTAGTTTTCCGGGTATCCTGTAAATTTTTGTGTTGCTTAAAGAGATATATCTGATTATCACATGCAGTAGCCACATCTGAAGTGTTAAGCATATGCTCATTATCCCCATTTATACTACTTTTAAAATGAGCACCAAGCAATTTTTGCTTCTTGTCAATATTGTGAGGATACTTTTTGCAAGTTCTCAAATGTTTCCACATGGATGAAGTACCATTGTTAACACTATAAGCCAAGCTTTCATTGCAATAATTACATATAGAAACAACATTACAGTTTTCTCATCTTTTGCTTTAACAAAATGCTTTCAAGCCTCTGATTTTGTTGCCTTCTTTTTTTTCGATGGTGCACAAGTTGTGGATGTCGTGCTAGCCTCAGCCATCTACCAAAAAAGTATTAAAATAAAACATTGTCAGTAACTATGAAATATCTAAATAAACACAAATTCAATCAATTAGAGGACATTATATTTAATTCCATTTTAGAAAGCTACTATAAAAGATAACCAGTTAGAAATTGAATGTTCACCAAAATCTTCTTTCACAAATTCAATCAATTAGATGGAATTATATTTAATTCCATTTTAGAAAGCTACTTTAAGAAACTATCAATTTAGAAACTGAATGTTCACCAAGAATAGAGATGAGAAAGAAGGATAAACCAAGTAGCCATAGAGACGTACTAAGACGAGAGTGAATCGAGAGTGATGATTCTTATAAAAGAGAGGCGAGAGTCGAGAGTCGAAGAGGTAGAGGTGAGAGATGGAGAGAGGCAAGAGGCTAGGATTTCCCATATGAAGAAGAAGAAGAGGAGGAGGAGGAGGAGGAGGAGGAGGAGGAGAATGAGAAGAAGAAGAAGAAGAAGAAGAAGAAGAGTGAGAGACGTGTTTAGTCTCAGATTAGGCGGGAGAAGCGTAAGTGGTATGACTGTTTTTTTTTTTTTAATTAACTAAAAAATAATGGAACTAAAAAAGTAAAAATATTTAATATTTCATAGGTTCCGGGTATCGTTTTCGGGTACCCTGTCTCTATTTACCGGAATCGGAACCGGACCCGACATTGATCGGTTCTTAATTTTACTATCCGGAACCTATCCGTTATTATAATATATCTACCCGAAACCTATCCATTAGTGTCGGTTCTGATCGAATATCTGAGTACCCTGTACCATGCTCACCCCTACTTGTCATGCATCTGTACTAATCCTTAGCAAAATAAGTGTACTCAAAGAAGTAAAGAGGTAAAGGTTTTTGGATATTTTCATCAGCTTGGCAATTGGCACATGATGTGTCGTTTTTTCTCCCATTTGTGTGGTATCAATCCACAACGAATCAATACTCAGCTAAGGATTCGTTAAGATCAATAATTCAATAATAAATGCTATCACATGGAATTATTGGTGATGTTAACCACTGCTTTAGTTTCCCGTCGAATTTTTCTTTTTGACTTTTTAGTTGTGTGGGTCACACTTTCTGTAAAATGTTGATAACTCTATATTCTCTAAATGGAGTAAAGAGAAAGAAAAGTGCACTCAATCAATTAGATGTTGACCTCGGCATTTCTTCGGCCCACATTATTTTAGAGGACCTAAGTCAACAAATAGCCCATTGTTAAATCATCTGCCCCAATTATAACAAACGACTAGTAAAAGCCCAAGTAGGTACAAATTTACAATTCGTCCTATTTTTTTCTTTTGGCGAATTAGCCTAGAAAAGCTGCGCCGTCTAAGGATTTTGGTCCACTCCTAGAAGTTATTTGTTTGATTAAAAATAAACTCAAAAAATGAGAGAGCTAAAAAAAATCAACTATCGTCTGCATCCACACGCTATCGTCAGAGTTACAGCAAACCCAATCGCATAAACTTCCATGTCACCGGCCAAAATACATGTGTACCTTATCATCGCCGCAACAAAAGGATGGTCCCCTATGTCTTTCATTATTTCCGAAAAGGAAAAAACGGAAGTATACCATCATGGTGAACCTCTACTTGTGATTAACTCATAAGTATAAATCAATGTAAAGCGTAGATTATTTTTACTTTTTAAATTTTCTTTTCCACGTTCACATATGAAGTAAACGGTATATGCATTTAAATTACAGATGACAAGGGGAAAGAAATCAGAGCATCATCAAGTCCAAAACCTTAGGGTGTCTTTCATCAATTAAAAGAGAATATCAATAATTAATTACGAGAAATGGTCTCATATATCCACTTACAGTTTTGAATAAAAGTATGATCTTTTTAAACCTCTTGTGTGGTATATTAAAATTTATAATGTGAAATAATAAAGATTTCTTATAAAAAGGACATAAACTAAAAAAAAATTTGTAAAGAACTAAAAAATCAATTAACCTATTACGAAGTTAGCTTTTAATTTTCATATTGTTCGTATAACACTTGGCATTAATTTATTACAGGATTTAATTTTATACACGAGACATATAATAAATCTTACAATATCAAGTTACACAAAAACATAATTACATGTAATTGTGAATAATAATAAAAAAACAATGATTAAAAAATGAGTTTTTTATAAAAAAAAATTATTACATAGTGGGTAGGGGAAGGGGAAAAAATGAATTGCTACTATAATATATGAGTTTTTTATTTTATATAAATAAAAAAATCATTATCATATCATTATTCATGTACCGTGAACATAAAACCTATGTTATTAACTTAGTGCATGTATCTTTTGACTTATAGATAGAGGTTAATGTGTACTGTTGTCTGAAAGGAGAAGACTCATAAAAAGTCGTCCTCTGCAGTTTATCAAGAAGTTGAAATTGTATGAAATCTAACCATACATTCCTTGTGATGTTTATTATTTAATATTTCACGTGAGTATATACCTAACGCGTCGGGTTGAAATTACTTGATTTTGTCGGTCAGAAATGCATGCATATGGATATGGTCTTAAACAGTCGACTTAGTTCTCAAGTCTCAAACTCTGTATCTATCCAATCTCCCAAAGAAGTTTCCACTTCCCACCAATTTTGTGATTCACTTCCCTCCCTTCATACGACTCATGAATCACGACCAAACGTCCAACCACAAAATGTAAAGAAGAGAAAGAAAAACTCTTGGGGGTTGTGTTTGGGTACCAAACTCACCAAATCTATATTAATAGGCAACCATATCAGTGCCTTTGTTATGAAGAAGGCTGAAGACTGCCTATTTTGGTGAGTTCATATGGAGAAGAAGAACAGCAACACGGTAAAGAAAGAAGACGGATTCTTTGAACATAACCAAAAAGGTGATCATCATCATATTATGCATAGCCAAGTGAAGAAGATTAAGGAGGAAGAGTCTGAGAGAAACGTAATTGACTGGCCAGTTCTAGCAAGGGAGGTCATCATGACCAGGCAACACTCTAGATCACGCCTTGGATTAATCTCCGGCCAACCTATCTATTTCGGCGACTCTTAGGAAGTATTGACTCAAAATTAGTTATTTTCATTTTCTAGAGGCTGATATAGATCGCTTAGGTTCTATCATCTCTCTTGCTCTACCATTTGGGAGGGCTTTACGTTATGTTTCTATGTAACTATGACAAGTACAAAATATTAGATAGTTATGATCCTTTTAGAAGATTTTATCTCAGTTTTCGTCTTTTACTTCAATTGCGTCCTTGTTTAATCCTTTTTCTTCTCGTGATTGTGTAATTTTGACTGGGTGGTTAGATCAGTTTTATACATGTTTGACAACTTTTTGCGAAGATCAAAAGTGAATGCGATGAAAATTGCATCTGACAATTCTATGTTCTCCCTGAAAGCAGGGAATAATATCTGTTTCTTTTTAGGCCTTCGTCGCATAATATTTGTCTGTTTTCCCATGTTTTATGAAGATGAAATCATAAATCTTGAATCTCAAACAGAAAAAAGCTACTTTAATTTATAGTTTATACTGCAGCTCTTAACTTTGGAAACCCCATTCCGCTCTCTACCTGAGAGCATAACGAAAATCACTTATATGTGCTTTTCCATTAAAGTTCTACTAGAATTATGGTTGATCGCGTATCCCTGACAGAGCTTGGTGCCTTGAATCATATAAAATCCAATAAGGCGATTAAAGTAATAGATGGAATGAAAAGACTACAAGCTTGCTATGAAGAACTTATGAAGCAGGCTCACAACAGACATAGCAAAAGGAACAATAGAAGCATTAAGTAATTCAGTAAATATTTGCACCAAAAGAATCGTACCCAATTTGTGATATCTATTATAGACTTCCTCTCAGTCAGAAAACTAGTAGTATGAAGTTTGTCGCGGGGAAATACTAAGCTGCTTTACACCAGTTAGCAACAAAATGTACAGCAATTCTGCAAAAAGCTATTATTTTGCTCCTCTTTTTGGATCATGTAAAGCTCCGTCTTTGTTCTTTTAGTTATAACAGAAGTACCGAGCTAGGTGACAAAAGCACTAGAAATGCAGAACAGTCAATTACCCAGGATAATGTGAACAGATTCCCTATTGAGAAGCTATAGCATAGTGCAAATAGCTCAGGATTCATCCCGGACATTCTGAAGTAGATATTTGGCATTCAGCAAAAGAGCATCAGCCTCCTCATTTGAAGTATCAAGCAAGCGCAGTTCCTTAATCTCTTCTTGCCACTTTTCCATCTGTTCCTTGTGTATTCTGCAAATAAATATGTGTCAGCATTTGTAGCCGACCTTGTCCTAATTAGTTAATTTTCCACTTCCACACTTACGAAATTATTCGTTCTTCAAACTCATTACTCACTTCCTTCAGCATGGACTTCCCTGATTCCAGCAGTTCAGAGACCTTCACCAGGTGATAATAAGAATTGTGTCAACCAATACACATGCATATATCAAAGAGTATGAGCCAAACTTAAATGCAATCACTGTAGTTAACAAAATCAAGTCCATCATTTGCTTGATTAGACTCAACTGCCTCTTCTTCCTTTCTTATGTCAGTATCATATTATTTGCCGAGGTATAAAAAATTAAGGATCTAAACTATACCAGGTTAGTGAAACGCTCGATCTTTTCAAGAATATTAGCAATCTCCAGCTCCACCTGTTCAGATGCCAATGTGGCAGCTGCAGTTTCTTCTTCAACAGCCTTTGCAACTTCACTATCAGTCTCTGTGGTTTCATTATCCTCCACCTAACAGCAATATTAACTTCCATCAGGAAATATATGATGCTAAAATGCTTTAAAAGATAGGGAACATACAGAAGGTTTCAGGCGCTTATTTGTGACATCAGCAACTTCTAGTTCCATTGTGTATCTATACTAGCAAAAACTGGACAATATTCGACGCGTAAGAGACTGCCTAAACAAGATGAATATGAGAGCAAAGTGACACCAAATTAGGGACAATTCCCACATAATACTTAGTAACTGAAATACACATGTAATGTTCTATCATATGTCAGATATATAATGTGTCTCAAAACAAACTAATCACACTAAAATAGAAAACACTAGCACTTTCTAGTCAGCACAATCATGGATCAATGCTGAAAGTTCTAGTCAGAACAAGCAACGAATGATGCTAATATAGAAATGATGAGTAAATCATCACAAAACTTAAGCTAAAGCTTGCAGTATTGACCGCCTAAACAGCACAATACTCGTGACGCTTGATTAGAATCACACAAATAAAATAAAAAAACATTCCGTAATTGGTTGAATAGTTGATAGGTCAAGCATCTAGTCTAGATAAACGTAATTTATATGGTAGATATGCTTTCGATGCTTGTGAATTAGCATAATCAGACAATTAATTCAACGATGTACCAATTTCTATCCATAATTCTTCTTCGATAGACAAAACAAATGCGGTCTACAGTGCAATTAAGAAATCGATAATCCTAGAACTTATGAGGTGCAAAATAATAGTGGATTCTTATTCAAATTTGCTGATACTGAATTACTTATTGTATTTTAGCTATTCGTACGATTTTCTTCCCTCAGTGAATCACGTAGAACTGAGACGCAGTGTGCAATTGTATGACACGTACTTGATTTAACCAAATTCGATTCGGAAATAGAGATAACGACACAGATAGAGAGAGAAACTTACAACTCGATTCTGCCGGAGAAATAGATCGCCGAGAGTTCGCGCAGAAGAATATATGGAGCGGATGGTGAAGTGTTTTTCAACTTGCCGAAAATGAGAGAAGCTCGCGCGGAATTTGAAATTTATGGGCGCTAAATGTAATCAATCGGGATATGATGGTCAAGCAAACGGGCTAGAAGAGATATCGTGGGTTTGCTGTCACAGGGCCCAATGCTTGAATCTTTTTGTTTTATATCTAGCTTTCCGGCTTATGCCAGAGTATTGCTGGATATAATAGTCCCGATCTCTCAGCACTACTGTCAGTAAATCGCGGGATGTATCTGAATGACCAGGACCAATGCTTGAATCTTAGTAGAGTTAAAAGGGGAGAATTGGGCAAATAGACACTTTTTACACCTATGGAAATTAATTGGGCAAATAGACACTTTTTACACCTATGGAAATCAATTGGGCAAATAGACACTTTTTACACCTATGGAAATTCCCACGAATTTCCTATCTTGGGTGGTCTTTAAATTTTACCCCTCAAATTGTTGGTCTTTAATTTTTATCCTTCGACACTTTAAGTAATAAAAAAGTGATTGAGAATACTTTTGACATTGAAAAAACAAAAAATATCGGTATACCCTTATCTATGACATTGAAACTTTGCATTGTTCGACATAACTTCTGTAAGAATCGGCATAACTTTATTTTTACATAACTTATACCGGACAAAGCAAAATTTTTATAAATTATACTGAGCGAATTAGTTACTACGCAACTTATATCGGATAACTTCATTTCTACATGACTTATGATGGACAAGACAAATGAAACTTTGTCTTGCGAAATTTACTTTTTTCGATTTTGATGGGAATCAAACTTAGAATCTCTGATTTTATAGACCAACGAATAAGGGTATATTGGCCCAAAAGTTTTCATTAAATGAGAAGCAGAGACAAAAATTAAAGACCACTAATTTGAGGGGTAAAAATTAAAGACTAGTCCGTATGAAGGGAAATCCGCGATTTTTTTTTTAGAAATTAGTTAATTTACCTCATCAAGTCCGCTACGACCAACCTCTCATACCTCCTTACCGAGACATCTGCACATCTCCTCTTTACATGCCCGAACCATCTTAGCCTCACTTCTCGCATCTTGTCCTCCACGGAGGCTACTCCCATCTTTTATCGAATATCTTCATTCTTAATCCTATTTCTCATAGTATGCCACACATCTATCTCAACATCCTCATATCTGTCACTCCCATCTTCTGGACATTAGAGTTCTTGTCTGGCCAATACTCTACCACATATAACATAGTCAGTCTAACAACTATTCTTTTACCTTTAAGTATAGGCGGCACATTTTTATCACATGGTACATTGGATGTGTGAGCACCAATTTCATTCAATACGATGTGTGACGTCCTCGTCAATCTTCCCATTACATTGGATAACTGATCATAGGTACTTGAAACTTAATTTCTTGGGGATATCAGTGTGTCAAGCATCACGTCCACGCCCGCTTCATGAGTCACGTCACTGAACTTGTACTTATATTATTCAGTTTCAGTCCTGCTCAACTTAAACCCTTTTGACTCCGGGATTTATCTCTAAACCTCAAGCCTTGTGTTAACTCTGTCTTGCATCTCATCAATTAGTACCACGTCATGTGCAAATAACATGCACCAGTATACCCTCATTTATATGTGTCGCGCCAATATGTTCATCTCTAATGTAAATAAAAATAGGTTAAGAGCAGATCCCTGATGCAACCTCATCAACGACTAGAGAGTGTTTAGAGTCTCCTTCCACCATCCTGAACCAGGTCTTAGCACTATCATACATATCCTTAATCACCCTATAGTGTAAGCTACGAAAACACCTTTAGCATCCAGCAACATTAATAAATCCAGTGTAATCCCACAAAGTGGGGTATGGGGGAGGTAGGATGTACGCAGACCTTACCTCTACATTTGATAGAGATGTTATTTCCGATAGTGGCTCAGAAGGAAAATAGTCAATGCAATGTTGCAAGGAAAATAAGACAGTAAAATATCACGAAATAAGGCAAAGAAGCAACACATAGTAATACACATATAAAGAGTAGAGATCTACACGATACCTAAAAAATACTACTAGGAGAGGGAGAAAACGAGATGAAGAGGCTAGCCCCCTACATTTAGCCTCCAAACATCTCAATAGAACTTCCATTGAGACTTTATTGTATGCTTTTTCTAGATCTATGAACACCATACACATGTTGTGTAAAAAATCACAAACACATTTTTTCTTCAATATTGACCTAAATCAACTCTAAATTGTAGGAAATAAACCAAAAGTAGAAAACCTAAGTTGTTTAGGATTTCATTTTTTATTTAATCCAAGTCTAATTAGAATTTATTTATCCAATTCATATTGGAATAGGATTTTCTATTCCAAGTCTATTTTGATTTTTAGTATTATAAATAGGGGTGCTCTGTTACATATTTTCACTGTAATGAGATTGAAGAGTTTTGAGTTATTGATTAAAGCCTACTACCTCTTCTTTCTAATTTAACAAAATTCTCTATATAGTCATTGTTGGGTCTTTCACTTGTGCTATATTATTCGTTTGAATATTTTTATTACTCAAAATTTGATATATAACCTATCGTTCACAGGTAGGAAGAAGAGGAGGAGAAGGAAGACGGTGACGTCAATGAGCCTCAAAAGAATCTGAGATTTTACAAGTTTAGTCGTGAGTGAAATCATTAAGGGTCGTTTAGTTTAAAATAGGTTATTCAGAAATTGCAATATAATAATTAATTAAACATGAATTAATAATATAAAAATTACAATGCACATATTATTTTTTTATATAGCGTTTGATTCATTATTAAAACTAAATATTTAGTGTATAACTTAAACTTGTATTGATTTAAAACTATATAGTAATTGTTTGATACCATGTCAATCCATCAAACCAAATATTGTTTTTTCCACACAATAAAACCAAAAAGCAAGAAAAAAAAATCGGAGCTAGATTGGCCAAACGGTCCCTCCAAACTTACCGTTAAAACGAAAGGCTCATCTATAACTTCCCTCTTTTTTTTTTTCACAGTTGACACTCACCTCTCTACAGGGACTTACATTTTTCATCTTCCCATAAACCCTAATTTCTCAAGAAATTGAATCTACTGGGAAGAAAATATGCAAGCAACATCTGTTGTATTCAATACTAAGCCTGTTCTTGCACCAATTCATGTCAAGAGTCTATATAGCGACCCATCGTCGTCTTCGGTGGTAGCATCTCAATCCAACTGGGTTCACCGGAAGAAGAGTATTAAGTTGCCTTCTTGTAGGCAATCTCAAAATCGAGCTTATTTCATCCACCATAATGTATGATAGTCTCAATTGACTTTTTTGCTTTAACGTTAATTGTCAAGAATCAGCAATAGCTGGTTTCTTGTATTGATAAATTGCCCCTAGGGTTAGTTCAATTGGAAAATATTGAGGGAACTTTACAGGTCACAAGTTCGAGCCCTGCTTCAAGCGAACTAAGTCCATTATTTTAGTGGAAAAGGGTAGAGGGACGGGTTTACCGTCTCGAGTTTTAAAGGCTGCTATTGGAATAAAATTTTGGCTCCAACCGGATTTCTTGGTCATCAAAAGAAAATATTAATGGTCAAGAATCAGCCATAGCTGGTTGACTTGTAAAATTTTATTGTTTGGAATGCATAAATGTGCATTTGGTGGGGTTTTGAGGTCTAAAACTTGATAACAATGTTAATATTAGGATATTTGATAAGTGATGACCTGGTTTTCTATGTTTATTGTGTACTTACTATTCTTATGATGGTGGTGTGTGTGCCAGCTTGGGCGCATCTCACTATTCCACTGGTACATGCTACTTCCCACGGGCACAGATACCGGGTAATTCTGCCACCAAGACTTAGGTAGATGAGAGCGGATATTTGAAATTGAGACCTCATGGTTCTCTTGCTACTTCATCGGGCACTAGGCTACAACCTTAACATACTAGTCATTTCCTACCTTGACTTCAATGAAATGTGATTGAAGGTTGTTTGGTTTCATCACGAGGTTGATAGTTCTGATTTCCCTTTACGGCATGTGTATACTGATCTCCATTATTTTTGTGATACTTAACTTTCAAAATAACAAAAAAATGTTTAGATGGATGTAATGATTAGTGCGTCAATTTATCATTACCGAAGAATTAGAATAATTTCCTAATTCTTTATTAGGCATCACAAGTTCATGGCTCTTTTTATAAAAGCCTATTTTTCACTATCAGAATGAGAAAAGTTCAAAAACTGCAGCAGCCAGAGATATACGTGCCAGGATAAGGCTTTTGAAACCATTTTGTCTTCTTCATGGTCTTGCAGTAGTTTGGTCCACTTATTGGGTTGAGGGCTGCTCGTCCAACTTACCAGTGATAAGTGGCTACTATATGACATGTACTTTGAAATGAAAATGAAGATAATGGTAAACTCTTTTGGACATGGAAGACAAGTCAAAATATATTAAATTTGAGGGAAATGAACGTATATTTTTTATTTTACTGATTCCTGGTTAATTTTTTCCTTTTTTCTTTGATTGAATTATTTAGTTGCATCCTTCTGTCAGTGATGTTGCCTTTTAATCTTTTATCAGCTCTGTTAATTTCTTTTTCTTAAGTTGCAGAATGTGCAGGGAGGATGTCTTCATCAGAATGTGGAGCAAATAAACAGAGCCAATATATTAAATCGGAGGCAGCCTGTTTCGTGCTTTCTCTATCCTCAAACCAAACAGATTCTTGTCAAAAGACAGAAAAATGGAGTCTTTCTTGACAAGCCTAGCTTTCATCTGTCAAAGCAGTCTCGTGCCAATGTAAGTTAGTAGTCAGCAAATCTGCAATAGTGTTTATTGACGATTCAATGCCCAATCAAACATTTCAGGGTTTATTAAGGACATGGGATTTTTTTTAATTAGGTAAAATACCTGTTGAGCTTGTCTTATTGACCTTGCATTTAACATTGGGATTATTGGTTGGAATCTGAAGGTTTACAGCGAAGAAGTCAAATTGTGCAAGGATCATGGGGTATAGTTTCTTAATAGTAAATCCCAATCCCCCAAAATGTTCCCAATTCCGCTTATCATGATGATGTTGGCAAACAAGGAACACACTCAGTTCATGCAGGACTGTCTAGCTCAATCAAAGGTTGATCAGTAGATGTTGATGCTTTCCATGTGATGAATGAGCTAAGCATTGTCTATTTGTCTTAGCTCTGGTTAAACTCTTTCGGTGCTACTATAGGGATGTTGCATACTGAGATGTTTTGGGCTTGTTAATCTATGATATGTTATATGTATATTGCGGTGTTATTTTGTTATTTCTTTGATGCTTAACACTAGTTTAAGAACTAAAAGGTGCAGTTTTGATTAGCTTTGTATCTTAAATTCAAATTATTCGACTATATTTGTCTGTGGAAACAACCTCTTGCAGAAATGTGAGGTAAGACTGCGTACAATAGACCCTTGTGGTCCGGCCCTTCCCCGGACCCCGCGCATAGCGGGAGCTTAGTGCACCGGGCTGCCCTTAGATTCGACTATATTTGTCTAGTTCTGATCGGCCATAGAATATCATTTCCAGGTCAAAAAATTGCAGGTTCCACGGGCAACTGCTGGCCCAGATGAACCTCATGCAGCAAGTACAGCATGGCCAGATGGTGTCTTAGAGAAACAAGGATTTGATATGCTTGATCCTGAAGTAGAGAGAGCAGAGTTTGAACAGTTTTTGAGATCTGAACTTCCATCTCACCCGAAATTGTACAGAGGGCAGCTAAAAAATGAACTTCGCTACCTCATTCTACCTAATAAAGTTCCCCCAAATAGGTATGTTCCTATACTTTTTGAAAGCATCGATATACTTTGATTATGTTTTAACGATTCCAAAAATGTCGTGTTCCCTCTTGTGAATAACCGCTGTTTATGGATGTTACTTCTCTTTGAATTTGGGAAAAGCACATTGTCAATATATTTTTCTTAACCTTTCTTTTTCTTTCTTTTTTTGATAAATTAAGGTATGTTTATAACAGTACACCAAGTTGGCGCTGAAGACTAATTATGCAGTCTGTGTGCCCATCACCATAAATAAAAGGGCAGCCCGGTGCACTAAGCTCCCGCTATGCGCGGGGTCCGGGGAAGAGTGTGCCCATCACCATATTTCCTTTAATCTTACCTTACCTTATCCACCCTCATCTTTCAGATTATCCTGACTGTATTATCACACTGCGGTCTTCTTCTTACACCAGAAGAATATATGAAATAGGATTGATCTTTAAATACATCCACTGATGATTTTAAAACTGCCACTGAAAGGAAGACTGAAAGATTAATATTCTTAGATCAAAACTGTCTGAAGAACGAATTGACCAAAACCAATTTAACCAAATTAAAATATTGTACAACCCTAGACAAGAGAGGATGGCTCAAGTGGAAAGCACCTCCAATCTTAAGGTTGTGGGTTCGAGTCACCATGACAACAAATTACCATATAAATATATATTATACAATCCTAGACTATCCTCTTTAATGGAATAAAAAATTGGTTGCTGCCCCCCAAATGTCCCTCTCTTTTTGATAAGTAAATTTGATTGTTGTTAAGCTATAAAAACAATCATGCGATTCCCTCAGCCTCTCCTTATCCGTTGCTTACTCTAGTCTCTGTTAAGTTCAGATTTGAAGCACACATGGAAGTTCATGTGGGATCAATTGATGAGGAAGATGATGAGCAAGGAATTGCTCACATGATTGAACATGTTGCTTTTCTTGGAAGTAAGAAGCGCGAGAAACTTTTGGGAACCGGGGCAAGATCAAATGCTTACACAGATTTTCATCATACAGTCTTCCACATCCATTCACCCACTAGCACGAAGGTTTGCCAAGTTGTCATGTCATTATGGCTTTGAATTTGTGCTTGTTTATTTCATGATCAAGTAGATGATCTCATACTTCACTGGGTATGTTGTTGTTGTAAGTAGATGATCTCATAAATACAGTACCCTCACCTGTTATCAGTTTCTTCCTTTTTAGAACATTCAACTTCATCCTTTTTAAACTTCAAAAGATTCCCCCCCCCCCCCCCCGCCCCCACAAAAAAAATGAAGATAAAAATAGACGATATTAGTATGAAAGAAAACAGAGGGAATAGAAAGAAACAATATTCAAGAATGTTTAATGCCTTCTTGTGATGAGGCATTATATCAAATGCATATTGTAATATAACCAACTAGAGTGACCTGTTCAATGCTGCTTTCTCTAGACTTGCAAAGTGTATGGAGACTAACTTATTCCATTTACTGCTTTTTCACCTGTAACAACTCACAGGTGATCTCAATTACTGTCTATCTTATCCACAGATTATTTTTGTTGCTTTTAGTTAGTTTGCCACACGAGTTTGATTGATCAAAATTTCTCCCTCCAGGGCTCAGAAGGCGATTGTCTTCCAGTGGTCCTAGATGCTTTGAATGAGGTATTAATAGTAATTGTTTTTCATTTGTTTTTTTATTGCAGCAATCTTCGCTTCTCCTAGAATCTTGTGTCAGTTAAAATGACTGTATGATAAAATCCCATCCCTCACGCGTGCTTCCTCTGCGGGCTTACTTAGTAAAAAAGCTTATGGCTGATCGTTTTAACTTTTTTTTTTGTTGAAAAATATAGATCGCTTTCCATCCCAAGTTTCTTGCTTCACGAGTTGAGAAAGAAAGACGTGCAATACTGTCAGAGCTACAAATGATGAATACTATAGAATACCGTGTCGATTGCCAGGTAATTTTAATTTTTATATGTAGTTCATTAGTTAGAACTTCTCATACTACTAAAATATCTAACATCTTCCCATGATTTGTTGATCTCAGTTGTTACAACACTTGCATTCCGAGAACAAGCTGAGCAAAAGATTCCCAATTGGGCTGGAAGAGCAGATCAAGAAATGGGATGCTGATAAAATCAGGAAATTTCATGAACGTTGGTACTTTCCAGCAAATGCCACCTTATACATTGTGGGAGATATAGATAACATTTCAGAGACCATTTCCCATATTGAAGTATGTTCCTTAGCACACGGAAATGTTTGTGTCATTTTATAGAAACTTCCTGCAACTATAGCTAGTACTTACAGAGTATCTCTGCAGGATGTTTTTGGGCAAACCGAAATGGATAATGAGTCTAATTCAGCACCTAGTCCGAGTGCTTTTGGTGCAATGGATAGTTTTCTAGTTCCCTAGCTAACAGTTGGACTTTCAAGCAATTCCACACATGATAGGTCATCTGTTTCCTTGGATCAGTCCAAAACATTGCGGAAGGAGAGGCATGCAATGCGGCCTCCAGTTCAGCATAATTGGTCTCTTCCTGGACACAGCGATGGTGCTAAAACACCACAGATATTTCAGCATGAGTTACTGCAAAATTTCTCAATTAATATGTTTTGCAAGGTATGAATGGACCTAATTCTTGTCCTTCTCTTTCTTCATGTTTTAGCAGATGGTGTGTCTTTGTTACTTAAACATGTTAGCAAATTGAAGTCGACCAGATTAGAGAATTTCTTGTTCTGTTATTTTCAGTATTCAGCCTTAAGGGAACCTACTAGGTCAAGATGGAATTTACTTTTGCAATCAAATTGTGAGTTTTGTTGGATGTTCCAGAGGTTCTTTCTTCCTTTATGGTGGAGTCTTTATCTTTTCTAAAGAGAGTTTAGAATTAAATTTATTCAGCAATGTTATAACGAACAATTGCTTTAGGAAAATCAGAATGATTGTCTTATATGTGGAAATTATTATTTCTTCTTTCCCTGGTGTAACTTCAACCTGTAAATCTCTGCAGGTGTTTACTATTGTGATTTTATGCAACCATCAGACAGTCTAACGCCTTGTCCAATCTTTAATTTTTTTTGGCGGTGAGCGGGTGGGTTAGGGGTGGTGCCATCTGTAGCAATAAGTTTTTTGTTTTTGAGTTTGATCTTTGCTGTTATTTGTCTATGAAATCCTAGTTACCTTCTCACCCTTGGGGTGCATACAAGTGATACACCAGCCATTGCATCAATGTTCATTCTCCTCTTTGACAATAGGAAGGATAAAATCTCAATCTGATATGATCATGTGAAACTGATATTGTTCAGTCCATCTCAAATTGTTTTCACTAAATTATGCAATATGGTGGTGCCTGGGATTTATATCATGTTCGTTCTTTCCTAGCATGCTTTTTTCTCAATTTCCTATATGTGTTCCCTTCTTGTATCTTCATTCTCTGATTTGCTTTTTCTCTTATTGTTATTCTTTTCCTAGATTCCTGTGAACAAGGTCCGTACATATGGAAAATTGAGGAATGTTCTAATGAAGAGGATATTTCTTTCTGCTTTATATTTCCGCATCAACACTCGGTACAAGGTGCATCTATGTAACTTTTGTCTCCCTCTTTTTATCCTTTTCTCTTTTTCCTATTACCCTCCATTACATTTTACCATATGATTTTAAAAATATGCTTTCAGTTATGCCTCAATTATTTATCAGCCTATATAGTTATTTTTATGGTTATATCAGTCTGGAAGGATGTAAAATTCAATGTTACTTGTCCAATAAGAAAAAAAAGAGAGAAGAATATAGAATTCACAGCTTAGTCGAAAAGAATTGTAATGTAAATATTCTTTACAATGTAACTTGCTGATTTATAATCTATCAAGAAAAAAAATCTGATTCTTTAAATTATTTTATGATTAATTTAACATGGAAAAATAGTTTATTCATCTGCATTACTTTTGATGGGAAACAAGGGGGATCTACTTCTTCCTTTCACCTTCATCATCTAGAAGGAGAAGGTCCTAACACAATGACCTGATGCTTTGGAGTGGAATTGGTTAAAACCTGGTTCTTAAAAGTTTTATTGTGCTAAATTAGCTAAGAGACTGGTGCTATGATGTTATAATGGGTTCACTACATGGAGAGGATGGTTGATTAAACATGAAGAAAGGAGGCTGATGATGCAACCATTGCCTCATCCTTGTTTTATTTATGTATTTTTTGAAGTTTGCCAATGCCCCTGTAAATTTCCCAGAACAGTTTCTGGATTTTTGTAGCTCTCCTTGCACATTGAACTGTTTATTTGTATTTAGAGCTGACAGTTTCACCATGTTAGCATAATCTCACATATTTTTGTTCAGCCACTGCCCCTAATGGATTTTGTTAGCTCCCTGCTCTAGCATAGACAAATGTACTGGAGCTAACAGTACTTCTTTTGCAAACATTGCATCTTCGTGATGCCAGTAATGAAGCAACTTACTCCATAAAAAGAAAGTTTTCTGATGGTCCATAGTCAAGCAGATTCATTTTTGGTACAAGTTTTTATTTAGTTATTTAAAGATTTATTGAAGATCAAAGAAGAGGATTACACGGTTAAGGACAATATGTCCTTAAAAAGAAACTTAAATGGCCAAACAGAAAAAAAGGCATATATTTTCCCGGTACTAGTTATACTTTTTCGGTTTCTGGTTTTCCTGAATGGGACTATCTTGTTAAATAAAAGGTATTTTTGTTCCCTAGAAGATTGTAATGAGAGTATACTAGAGTTGCAAAGAAGACTTTCCAATCTACACACTGTTGTGGTAGTTTTTTTTTTTTTAGGGGGAAGAGGGGGGGGGGGGGGATCTTCTGTACAATGCCAGCTGAATTGTTTGCTAATTTGAAGAACTTTTCAGAGTTCAAACCCTCCATTCACCTCAGTTGAACTGGATCATAGTGACTCTGGTAGGGAAGGGTGTACTGTGACCACTCTCACAGTGACTGCAGAACCTAAAAATTGGCAGAATGCAATCAAAGTTGCTGTGCAGGAGGTTAGTTCCGCTATTTGCTTCAGTGCATCAGTTGCATTCGGTTTTCTCGTGATAATTTGTTTGTTATCCTTCTTGTTGCCGTTGTACTCGTCTTGATTATGATGTTGCTGATGTTTGTTTTTGTTGAAGATATAATTAAGTAAATAAAAGTATGGCCTCTCTAAAACTTAAGTTTTTAGATGAGATGGTCACACACTTCAACATGATATAGAGCAGGCAGAGGTCTTGGGTTCGAGTCTCACCGCTACCCACTATTAAATATAATTTATATGTGCTTGGCTCATGAAAAAATGTTAAGCCCGCACGTGAGGGTGTGTTGGAGATATAATTAAGTCAACAAAAGTCTGTTCTCTAACAGCTTAAGCTTTTTAGATGAGATGGTCACACACTTCAACAATTATATCGTTCCTTTACAACTTTTTCTGTGCTTTTCTTCAAAAGTGGATCAAGGCTGCTCTTGCAATTCCTTGATGCCTCTTCCCTTTTTCATTTGTTCTGATGGGGATATTCATTTTTCTTTATGCTGATCATATCCTGCTCTTCTCGTCTTCTTGCCTATCGTTTTTCTTCAACTTTGATGATGCTTTCCTATATATGGTAAAGGTCCGAAGGCTGAAAGAATTCGGTGTCACAAAGGGTGAGTTAGCTCGTTATACGGATGCCTTGCTAAAAGATAGTGAACAGTTAGCTGCTATGATCGACAATGTTTCATCAGTGGATAATCTGGACTTTGTTATGAAGAGTGATGCACTTGGCCATACTGTTATGGATCAAAGCCAAGGGCATGAAAGCTTGCTTGCTGTCGCCGGAACCATCACTTTGGAGGAGGTAATCTTTCAATTGGTCCTTCTATACTTGTAGTGGACTTTATTCTCCACGTTGTCTTTTTAGATTATCTTGGAGATTCCATATCAGTCCCAACATGCTGCTTTCAGTCACAGTCATTTGAGGTTTATTTGATGAGTAAGTGTTAATTATTATTACCTGCTGAACCTGCGTATATTTGCTCCTTTGGTACACAAATGATCTCTTAATCTCTGATCAATATGCTACTCATTCTATTGTGCCAACCATATTTTGGTATGTCCTGAGCATTCAAAACTGTTGCTTCTTGGTATTTGAAGTTCTTAGCAATATTTTCTATTACCTAACTGCATTTCAGGTAAATGCCACTGGTGCTGAAGTGTTGGAATATATTTCTGATTTTGGAAAACCATCAGCACCCCTTCCTGCAGCAATTGTTGCATGTGTTCCGACAAAGGTGCATGTTGAAGGAGGAAGAGAAGATGAATTCAGAATATCTCCAGAGGAGATTACAACTTCTATCAAATCAGGCCTGAAGGAACCAATTGAGCCAGAGCCGGAGGTGGATTTTCTAAATTCTCTGGTCTTTTAACTGCTTTCAGTCGTTTATTTTGTTTGTGGAGCAATGGGCCTTTTTAGTTGATAGTTCAGGCACTAACTGCTGCCGTTTACTTCAAATGTTTTCTCTTAACAAAGTCTCAAGTAGTATGAATTTTTATTTTCTTTTTCTGACCTAAAACTCTTTTCAACTTGTAAAGGAAAGGTAGAGGCTTTTTTGTTGACAACTCGTGTATGACTATAAACTATTTTTTCTTTGATGTTTTCAGCTTGAGGTGCCGACAGAGTTGATCACGTCAAAACAACTTGAAGAACTGAGGCTGGAGAGGTGCCCATCCTTTGTCCCAGTGGAGACAAATTCAAATATCACTAAATCCTATGACAATGAAACTGGGATCGTTCAAAGACGTCTTTCAAATGGTATTCCTATAAATTATAAGGTATGGCCCTGTACCATGTAGGAGTTATATTTGGACTCTACCGTTTGTCCTGTTATTGCCTTCAAAAAGTCTGAAATTTTAACAATACCCAATGTTTAGGATTATTTTAATTCCTCTAATCGAGTTCATAAGCTCATTTTTTGGTGTACCCAAATAAATAGGAATTTATTTACGGTTGAGAAGCATCTGAGATCTTGCAACCAAATGAAAAAAAAAAGAAGAGGTGTGATCCTGTTTTCTTGGTTTTTCTTGCTTGCTAGTTGCTCTAGTTTTTGATTTCTTGGTTGTAAATTAATAGATTACAAAAGATGAAGCCAATTGTGGGGTGATGAGACTTATCGTTGGAGGTGGACGGGCAGCTGAAAGTTTTCATGAAAAGGGATCCGTGATTGTGGGTGTTCGAACTCTGAGTGAAGGGGGCCGTGTTGGAAACTTTTCAAGAGAACAGGTAGGATCCATTATTAATTGCCGACATCTTGTGAAAAGCTTGAGAAACAGCAGGTCTCTAAATATGTCCTTTGTGTTGATCAAAGTTTGTAAAATAGAATAATGATACTGCATCAGGATGATACTAGCTCTTTTAGTTCCTCTTTGCTCTGGCAAATTCTTGTACCACAGGTCTTGCTTTTTTTTTTTTTATGATAAGATGTATCAGTAGTCTTAATTGTGCACTTACTCAACCAGTAACCTAAATTAGTTAATAATCTTAATCAAAGACTAGAGTATACACAATACTTCTACATGTCCTTGATAATTTGTGAACTGATTGGGTCTCATATTATGTTCTATGGACTAGTGTGTAATTGAAGTTAACTTCTCCTATTCATTTGGATGTTCTATGGACTAGTGTGTAATTGAAGATAACTTCTCCTATTCATTTGGTGTGTTTTCACGTTCTTCTAACCAATAATACCTTCTTTTTTTGTGAAATTTTTTCCATGCTTTTATAATTGTTTATTTTTGCACATATTTGCATCTGCAATGGAAGTATTGTTGGGTGCCATGGAGTTAAATTCTTTGCTGAATCTGCATAGACATTGTCTGGAATGACGTCTGTCAACTCTTGTGGTCTTTTACGATGTGTTTCCAGGTAGAGCTTTTCTGTGTGAATCACCTAATAAATTGCTCACTGGAGTCAACAGAAGAATTTATATGCATGGAGTTCCGGTTTACTTTACGAGACAATGCAATGCATGCTGCTTTCCAGTTACTTCATATGGTGCTTGAGGTAATTTCAACAAAGGCAACATATTAAGTAGTTCATACTATTACTATCATTATTAATACTAAATGCAGTTTCTGCCGTTGTTCTTAATGTTGCTTATCATCCTCCACTTGTTTCCCCGAAAATAAAAATGGCGCCTTTTGACGTTACCTAGATGAGAAATGACAGGTCAATTTATGGTTCACCGTGGAATGTTACCAAGGTTTTATTGCAATTATTAGGCTATTATATCAGGACCACTTTGTTTTCTAACTTGAAACTTTCCGATGAGATGTTCAAAGTTATGATTTGTTGGTAAAGTTGTGTGTGGCCACTGGGCTAATCATCTGTACAATTGAGAACACTAACTTGCTATTGCGTTGTTAAACAATATTCTCACTTAAGTTGAACGTGTATGACATGCAGCATAGCGTTTGGCTGGATGATGCATTTGACCGAGCTAAACAGTTGTACATGTCATATTACCGCTCTATCCCTAAGAGTTTAGAACGCTCAACTGCCCATAAGCTCATGCTAGCTATGCTAAATGGAGATGAGCGTTTTGTTGAACCAACTCCACATTCATTGCAAAACTTAACTCTGGAAGGTGTAAGAGCAGCTGTAATGGATCAATTCGTCAGTGACAACATGGAGGTGAGCTTTGTCTTCTTTACAAAAAGAATTTCGACAAGTGTTTTGTCAATTTATTGCTCTGCTCGTCTGAACATATAGTACCTCCAATGTTTGTTGATTGTGTTTCATCTTCATTTGATTGTAATTATCCTTTGTTAGGTGAGTATGGTTGGAGACTTCTCAGAGGAAGATATTGAATCATGCATTCTTGACTATTTGGGAACTGTCAAACCAACAAAAGGTTTTGAGAAAGCACAGCAATACATCCCAATCTTGTTTAGTGCTGCTCCCTTTGGTTTGCAGCATCAGCAAGTAAGAAAAGATTATTTCTCCGAGGTGGCTTCTTGTGATATATGTTAAAAATCCTATGTTTTAAATCTCAATTCTACTGTGGTCCTAAAATGTTTCAAGCTTTTATAATTCCAATTCATTCCTTCGATTTCCTTTTAAACTGAAGTTCGTTGGTTATTACCAGGTATTTTTAAAGGATACAGATGAGAGAGCGTGTGCTTATATTGCCGGCCCTGCACCAAACCGCTGGGGATTTACTTTTGAGGGGAACAATCTTTTTGAGTCTGTTGGCAATCTATCTGCAAATGACCGTGAGTGTTTTCACCATATACTTGGATTCATTGTTGCAACAAGTGTCAAATTGTTGAACTTATCCCAAAAATATTCGGATGAAAAATTGTAAATGTAATCTGATAAAGTACCCAAGGTAGCAGAAAGATTTACTTTAATCTTATTGTAGCATGTCTAGAGTTGAAAAAAATGATGTTTCATAAAATCATCACGATAGATGGTCTGGATGGACATTCTAACTGCATTTCTTTCCTTTGTGGATTCATAAGCACACTAGACTTCCTCATTCCGTTTTTTGTGTTTGTCTCATTCAAAAATTGAAAAATTGGTCAAGCTTTGAAGTACTTTTCAAAGTATAAGTGCCTATGCTACTGTCAAAGCTAAGTGTCTCACTATTGTAGTAAGAGGATAAGTTTGAACTTTTTATATTTTTAGTTTTTAAAAAAAGTGGATAATAAAGAAAAATGAGTTAAGAACACCGTTGTCTGAAGCGTGGAAGAAAAAGAGATGAAGCTCAAGGTATTATATGAAAGTAACACATAAAATTATGGTACAGCTGTTCTGATTTCCTAGTTGCCATCCACTCTGACGTGCTCTTTTACTCTACTGATGTGCATGTAGTAACCATTTGAGTTGTCTTTTGACTACTTATTTTTTTATCCTTACATGCCCTTATTTTCACTACATTGGTTCGAAGTCCGCTGTAGTATTGCTGTTCTTGCAAATCTTAGTTTACTAATGTATCCTTATAGATGAACTAGTTAATGCATGGTACATTACCATGCATGACATACAAGGTTCTGCATTGACATAATTCAGACCGAATTTCATACATCAGTCTTAATCTGCAATGCTTCCTAAGAATGAAGAAGTTAACGAATAATGTTTGCATGAATGGTATAATTGTTAGTCATCAACATAATGCACACCAGTGAATTTCTTTCCAGATGAGTTGGAACAAAGCGACACGAACCTACAAGGACGAATCCGTAATCATCCTCTGTTTTTTGCCATTGCGATGGGCCTATTGGCTGAGATCATAAACTCCAAGTAGATAATGAAAATAACTTAGTTTACTCATTCTGCTTTTTGAGAATGCTAATTTGTTTTCCTGCTCTTGATTTTGAATTATATGAGAAGAGATGCAATCTCTCGAATTCATGCTAACCTAGTGAGGAACAGAACATAGTTGAAGCAAAAGATCTATATGGTGATACCAACTAATTCGGACTACGCTTTTTGTGATTGGTGTTGGTTAGGAGTCTTTTAGTTTGTTCAAAAATTTGTATTTCTCTGGAGGATAAGTGTGAGACTTCTTTTTTGTTTTTTATGAGAAGCAAGTGTGAGACTTATAGCCTGTTTGACCAAGCTTCTAAAATCTGCTTATTTTGAAAAGTGTTTTTTTCCACAAGTGTTTTTCAAAAAAAGTATTTTTAGTGAGAAACAGTTTGTTTGGCCAATTAATTTAAAAAGCACTTTTGAGCAGCAATTAGTGTTTGACCAAGCTTTTGGGAGAACTTCTAAGTGTATTTTTCTCAAAAGTACTTTTCAAAAAAGTGCTTCTGGGCAAAATCTGTTTTTTAGCTTCTGAAAAACTGTTTTTGCTATCCTCAAATGTACTTATTTTTCTCCCAAAAGCTTGGCCAAACATCTCAATTTTTTAAAATAAGCACTTTATGAGAAAAATAAGCCCTTTTGGGGAGAAATAAGCTTGGCCAAACAGGCTATTCGAGAGAGAGCTCCTTACACAGGGCATTCTTACAACCAAACTACTTGGTAAGTAGCTGTACTTTTACTACCACTACGGTGGTACCGAGCTGTCAAATAAACTAAAAGGATAACCATATTCAGATGCCACAAAAAAGTACCTGTTACATGTCACCCTTTGCTGCTAATACATTTCTGGTTTGTGGATATTGAGGGTTGCTGTAACTTACTACCTCAGTTGCAATGTTGTTACTGTTGTGCTTATATTACGGTATAACACATTGATCTGTGCAGGCTTTTCACAACAGTTAGGGACTCTCTTGGACTGACATATGATGTTTCATTTGAACTTAACCTCTTTGACCGGTTGAAGCTTGGGTGGTATGTCATCTCAGTGACTTCAACCCCTGGAAAGGTGCTATCCTTTTTCTACTTGAACTAGACGATATAATAGTTCGTTTTGTTTCCTCAAAACTTATCAATGTGCTTACAGGTGCACAGAGCTGTTGATGCTTGCAAGAATGTCCTAAGAGGTCTGCATAGCGACAGGATTGTACCGAGGGAGTTGGACCGGGTTGGTTTCTCTCCTCATGAATATATGTTAACAAAAGATCATTCTGTTTCACGTCTCAGCCACTACATATGAGTCATTTCCCTAGGTTTTATACTGGAACTTTTGAGATTCTCGCATGTGATTGACTAGTTAGTAAAATTGATGTTGTTTTTGAGTCTGATATAATTTGCCTCTTCTCTTCCAGGCTACATAAATAATGTAGATGTTAGTTAGACATCATATTGTCTACACTAAAATTCATATGGTTTGCACAAATTCTTTTCTGTATAGGCAAGACGAACACTGCTTATGCGACATGAAGCAGAAATTAAATCAAATGCCTATTGGCTTGGATTGTTATCTCATTTACAAGCACCTTCTGTACCTAGGAAGGTATTGCTTTCTTCTTGGTTTATTGTTCTCAATGTACTAACTTATCCATGACCAAAGAGACATCACGCGGAAGCCCAAAAGTTTTGCAGTTTTATTGTTTAGCTACGTTATTCTTTGATCTTTAACTGCCTCTTTCTTTTGTTTGTTATCAGGACATCTCTTGCATCAAAGATCTCACTTTGTTGTATGAATCTGCCACCATTGAACACATATATGTTGTCTATGAGCAGTTGAAGATAGATGAGAACTCTTTGTACTCTTGCATTGGTATTACTGGGGCTCAGGCTGGAGAAGATGTTTCTGGTAATATAATGGATTTCTGAATGGGGTTTGAATTGCTTTGATTGTCTTTCTTTACTGCCCTCTTTTTGGCTGCCTTCGCGTATCTTGATCATGGCATTTTCCATTTCAAGCTGGAACAATGGTTATACTTTGACGGACATTATCATAGCATGTCATCGCCTATCTTTTTTTTTTTCTCTTCACTTGGTCCCAAAAGCTTTGTGGCCAGTGAGTAAGTTATTGTTTATTCATTTTCCTTCTACTCTGTAGGAAGTTTCTCAAATCCTGGGTAATTATGTGTTCTAGGCTACTCTTGTCATCTCATTATCTACATTTTGCCATTGACAAATTGAACTGTTTGTGCAGCTTCATTAGAAGTGGAAGAAATAGATGAGGGCGTTCAAGGTGTTGTTCCCATGGGACGTGGGTCATCTACTATGACGCGTCCAACTACATGAGTCATTGGCAAAAAAATTGTTGATCAGATAAGGTACAACTCGACTGTTTCATCTCGCCAAATATAGGCATTTCTATCATTCAATTTCTGGGATTTTTGTGAAAGGAGAAACCCTCGTATGTGAAGCTAAACCTCTAAAAGGGAATTAATGATCTGACACTATGTGATGAGTAGCAGTTTAAAAAGTACAGAAAACGGTAATAATGAGAGTTAGAGAAAGGATGTGCTTCGGAAATATGAGGTTCAAGCTATATATAGTTGTTGGATTCAGAACTTTAGATGTTTTCACTTGTCTATTATATTGTCATCAAAAGGGTTTGAACTAGAGAAAAGGTTTGTTCACAGAGGTGTAGCTTTATGTTGTTTCTTCTCGTGCTTCTCTGTAAAACATGGAATAGGTGCGGATCTTTTAATTCCTTATTGTCTCTTCTATGTAGGAAAAAAATGTGTATCAGTTTGAGTTCCACAAAATGCATTAAATGGCGGAGTTCTAGTTTATGTCATGTCAAGGGCAGCTCTCGATGTATCTTCCCATTTACTGGTTTTCTAGCCTTATAGATTTGGCTGATTGGTCATTTTACATTATCAAATTAATAGTAGTTGTAGCAACGGTTTGGAACTCACATTTAACCCCCATTTTGCTGCTTCTCTGGGTGTAGGTTATCATACACGCGCAAAAGGTTTACACGAAAAGCTAGTGCATCTTACATGATTATTGACCTGTGGCCAAGAGGAGGTTTAGTAAGATCTTTAAAGTTCTGAAACCTGCAGAAGTCCCAAAAACAACGAACAATTGGAGCAAGCCTCTATGATGGCCTGTGCAAATAAGGCCAAAGCAAGATTATTTGCAGATGACTACCTAAGGACTCTTTTACTCTGGTCATCCATCGACCTGTTTAATGATAAAGTCCACATAGATTTTTTGGTTACACAGAGATCGAGTAGCAGTTGTATCGCTCCTATATTTGATGTATAGATTCTATAGTTGGGTTTTTTTCTTTATCCCCTGTATTTGTTGAGGAAAGTCGGGAACTGGCAGATCACAGTTCATGTATTGTGTACATATATTGGTGCAGATGCAGAATATACTTGCATTCTTTTCTAGACCTCTATCTTTCGTATTATTTTATGCAAAGCACTTATTTCCATTTCCATAATAGCCTACTTACATGTGAGATAACAATTCCGGGATTACTGGGAGTAAACACCAAAATGACACATTTGGGCTACTCCAAAGTTCTCCCAAAGGTCCATTAAGAAAGTCACGGTTAAAATTGAAAATAAAATTTATCTGAATTTTATTTAGTTTAAACTAAACACATGTTTTATCTCCTTTTTAGCCGAATTGAAAATAAAGGTTATATTCTCTAAATATACTAATAAGGCTTTTGATGTCATCTAGAACTTTTATTCAAAAGAAACATGGGCTCATATATCTCTTTATTTTCCCAATGAGATAGGTAGTCACAACGGCAACTATGGAAGTTGTATCGAATTAGACATTAGTGTTAACTAGTTTCGTCCTTTGAAAAGCTCTTAAGAATACCTCATAGGGAGAACAAGTGTAAAATTTATATAGTATAGGAGTGTAACCGTGATTTCATATTACGGGGGTGTTCACCTTTCTATTTCAGTTATGCCAAATATGATACTCGTAACACACACGAGTCCATGACAGAGACATAAATCAGTTTTGTATCGAAATGCATAATTAACATGACCATACCCTTCCTTTTTGCTAATCGAATCAGTTATTTCATTAAAGTCAAAACTTGACCAAAATTATTATATTAAACTTGACATCGACATTGTCTCAGCTGAAGGAAAAAGCTCATTTTATCGACACACAATTAAGGGAAGCTCAATAAATCTGGCTTTTACTAATAAGCACCGTTTAGTTTATTGTAACTATCAACTATCAAGAGCTTCAAAGACAACACTTGTAACAAGCAGCATCTTAAAACACTCACCAAATGGTACATTACACCAATGTGAGTCTACATGCAAACCAATAATTTTTCCCTTCATTGAGGAAACAAGAGGAAATTGGCACCAAGGCTAAAGGAGTTGTGTTTTTTGAACCAAAAAGGAAACATCTCCTGTCTGAGCACTAAGAAAAATAGAAGAAACAATTGGACAGCAAAAACATATGCATTTCCACGTGCTCTCAATCGTAAGCCTTGTCCCAATCGTCCACCACATCTGCCATGTCGTCAACCCCCACATCTTGAGGTTTGGGGGGCAAAACTGAACCCCCAATTTCTGGCTCACTAACAGGTTCCTTGATCGTAATAGACGCCCTGGGCAAATTGGAAGTAATTTCAGGCTCTAAGACACTCCACCTATTAGACGAGGCAGTAGGCGGAGCTTCATTTGCCCTCCAGGCAGAAGGGGCTGCTGAATCAGTGGGATTCTTGACCCATTCTTCGGCATCCCATGGAGTCTCCCTCTCCTGGACTACAGCCTTCTTCCATGGATTACCCTTAAGATCCTTGCCTCCTCCAGAGACTCCCCAAGCATTAGTAGTGGATGATGCCACTGCTGATGCAACACCACTATGAGGAACTACAGCAGCACCACAATAAGCCGACCCCTGGTCTAGCCTTCTCATAGCTGTTGCTGCTCGGGCAGGATCACTGAACACAGCCAAGGCATTCTTGTCATTCAACCAGACAAGCTCGCATTCACCACCAAACCTGAGAACTAATGCACTAATGTCTGCATCTCTTGGCAAGTCGAACAAAGCCACAACAAGCCTTGGATCCATATCCACCAGAGAATCAAAAGCAGCAGGCTGAGCAATGTTATTCAGGGTACAACCTTTGGCACCAAGTATACGCGTTGGAGCTTTGGACTTGGGTGTAACATGTATAACGATGAATCTCTTGGGTTCCCAACCAGCTGCATTTACTGAAAGCTTCCATCTTGCAGCTATTAGTCTAATCGCATCCCGCTTTTCCTTCAACATTGGGCAAAAAACATGAACTTTGAGCGCATTAACCCCGCCTCTGCTCCTGCCAAGAACCAAAAATTTACACCTCTCCTCTATAGACAAAACCCACTTAGGGTCACGCCTAAGAAGATCTCCCAGCACTTCAGAGACGGCTGCATTCTCACCAAAATGGAGGGCCTCCAGATTCGGAGGAGTTACACCAAAAGCATCAGAAAGAACCTTTTTCTTCTCCATCTTTGCACACTCATCATTACAAGTGAGCTTCCTCAGACCAAGAGGAACCTTCTTCCCATTTGTTTCAATAGGTTGAAGAGGTGAAGGCAACTTCTGGATTATAGCTTCGAAAACAGAGTCAACACTCTGACCTCCAGCATCACAAGGAACATTTGCTGTGATCCGGCCACAAGAACAAGTTATAGTAACAGGAAACTCACATCGAACATCAGGACATGACAAAGAGGGGTGACAAAGAGCAGTACATGTGTGCCTGCAATCCCTTCTAGGAGCACCACACGTCTGGCCACAAGAGGCTCTCGAGCCGTTGCTGGGTCCTGCAGAAACATCACACGGCGAAGAATGACAAGTTCTAGCACATGCATGCAAGCCACACTGCCTGGTCTTCCCACAAAGCTTGTTACATCTGATGTCCTTAGAACCGCAAGGTATATTTCTCAAAATTACATGTCCACCAACGCATTCCTTTGCTACAGGAACAGCACATGGCAAGCAGTCTCCAAAATGGCAGCTGTGAGTAGGTGGATGGCCACAAGGCTGAGGAACCGAGCATGGCAACTGACACGAAGGAGAAGGTGTGCCACAAGGTAGCGGAGGAGGTATTGAGGTTCTCCCACAAGCACAAGTCAAATCGGTGAAAATTGTCTCAAGGCAGGGAGGGCAGTGACCACTGTGACAAAGTGACTCGCAAGAATGCTGCCCACATCTAAGCTTCTTCTCACACGGCATTGAACAAAAATGAGGATTCCAACCACCAGTGAAGGAATTTTTTGGATTAGAAAGAGGGCAGCATCGTTCACTACAACGATGCCTTCCACAGTTCTTCTTTTGCCCACAAGGTCTATCACAAGTGAACTTCTCGTCTTCTGCTTGAGTTCTGCAACACTCCACTATTCGAGAAGTTGACCCACAGCGGCACCGTTGAGTAACAGGAACAAGACATGTGGCACAGTCACCAGAATGGCACACTGCTTCACAGTGATGGACCCCACACCGGAGGCTTTTACCACATACCTTGGAGCAGGTTGGAATTGGATCTAAACAACTGTGTCTTTCCTCTTCCAAGCTGGTTTTACCGCAACAGCACGTCTTGACCTTGCTTGGCAACAAGGCACAGTCTCCACATGGCCCTGGATGGCAGAGCTCATGACAGACATGGTTTCCGCAGCTAAGCTTCTTTCCACAAGCTGAATTGCACGAAAAGACGCCGTCCTCCATCTTGATATCTCCTTTCACACCCATGTCTCCACAAAGAACAGCCTCTGTTTTCTTCTTACAAAAGCAATGGGCATTCACAATAATTTGACAATGGCCACAAGGACCTACATGGCAGGTCTGTTCACACCGATGACGCCCACAGTCAAGAAGCTTACCACACTGCTGTCCGCAGGTAAGAACGGACTTCCGATCAGAGCAGCGAGTGGTAATTACTTCCTTCCCGCAGGGGCAACTTCTAGCTGGAGCAAATGCCTTACAAGGCGGACAAGGACCAGGATGGCATTGTAGGACACAAACATGAGGGCAAAGATCCTCTTCACTCAGACCATCATGCCCTGGAAGCTCCTTCTCAAGTTTCTTGCCACAAGGCTCTCCACATGAATGTGGGGTCAAGTACAAATCTGAAGGGGGTTCTTGCCTCTTCCCACAAAAGCAAAGATACCGGATGTCCCTGGATGAAGTGAGCTGGACGGATTGACAGCCTGGACAACGCCAATTAAACCCTTGATTCTTCTCTGCAGACGTGTCAACAGAAGTGGGAGCTCTTGCCCATTTCTTGATACAATTAAGATGGAAAATCGAGTAACAGCTCGAACATGACCAAACAGGCGCAGACCTCCGCACCATATCATAGCATATCATGCACTCAATGTTCCCCTTCAACAGCTTCTCCTGGATTTCTTGCACAAGTTGAGGCAAATTAGGGTCCAACTGTTTGTGTTCTCCCTGATTACTCCTCCCATTAATCGGCCTCTCCACCCTGTTCTCCTGATAATTATGGTTCTCCCTGCCCCTTGCCCTCTCTCTCCTTTGATTCGTATACGTGGCCCTATTGTATTTGGGTTCCGCATTTCGATTAACTGGTGCAACTGACACATTACCCTTGTCTTCTCTTTCATTACCAGCTGAACTTGAACCATTTATACTCTCTCTCCTTTGATTAGGATACGTCGCCCTATTGAATTTGGGTTCAGCATAGGTCTGATTCAGATTGACTGGTGCAACTGACACATTATCCTTGTCTTCTCTTCCATTACCAGCTGAAGTTGAACCATACACGCCGAACCCAGGGCCCACAACTGTGGTTGTTACCGTGGTGACAGGGACAGCTGTAACAGTGTTGGTGGCAGTGGATCCCCGAGGTATCCACCTAGAAGCACTTTGAACAAGATTATTTCTAGGCCGATTAGTGTTGTTATTCCTTCTATTGTTGTTTTGTGCAGGTAAGCTCATATTCTGATTGTGAATTTTGTAAATACCCAATATCAGATTGATACAAATCGATTCAACTGAAAATAGAGAGGAAAATGAAATATGAATCGTAAAAACTAAAAAACCTAATAAGGAATATCCAAAATAGGTTCAATTTCAAGCCCTAAATACAAGAAACTCTATACAGATCTTAAATACGCTGTTTCCAAAAGACCTTGAAGAAAAAGTTTAATACCTGATTCGAAAAAGATGGAGGAAACAGGATAATTAGATGTGTTTTTGTGAGCTCTCCAGAGAGGAAAATTGTATAAATAGGGCTAAAAGGTACGCCTTGGGGAACAAGCAAATATTTACTTGGACAAAATGCTTGACGACTGCTAGGTCGGTTCCTTTGTGTGGAAAGGTCCCAAATTCATTTTATTTTTTTCCTGAATTATTCTTTACATTTCTAACCAAAAATTGTAAATTCATTCTTAAATATTTAACACAATTTTTTTTAAAAAAGAGCTTATAATGTCGTTTATTTGGTTGAAGTAGAAAAATAGATACTTGGAATTAAAATTGAAACAAAGAAGTTACACTACATATGCACGGTCTCTTAAAATTGCTCATATTTTAAATTTAGATATCTAAATTAAGTATTATTCCTATTAAACACTTATACTGCTATTGTACACATTCAGGAAAATTCTATGCAAATTAGAGTTATCACAATTGTGCTAAATCCACTTGAGTTTCAATTTTAAAGTAAGTTCCACAAAATTTTAAGGCCCAATTTGCCTGAGAGCCCAATGATGTCCCGTTCGGCCTTGGCCTGAGTTCATTTATCGGCATGTAATCAGCATTTAATTTCACTCATGATATCTCTTTGTGCTTTAAAGTTACAAAAGAAAAAAATAGTGTAATAAATTTCAAAATGGTGGTATGAGTAATTATGAAGAATGTTATATGCAACTAACTATTATGTTTTATAACGTAAAAGCTCTTAACGAATTGTCGTGATTTTGAATTAAACTTATAATATTTTTTTCACCTTTCCTTTATTTATTCTGATACTCTTCTCCTTTATTTACTCAATTTCACTCATGATACCTTTTTCTTATATTTTCAAAGCTACTAAAGGGGAAAGAAGACTATTGAAATATAAGTCATGACAAATTAGTAAGATTTCATATTATTATTCAACATATCATTCATGTTGGGTTACTGACAAATCTTACTCGTGACAGTAGCTTGTTCGGAAGGTTGTAATATGCTGGTTTCTATCGCAAGAGCACATATATCATATTACCTTGTATAGTAAATAAAACAGAGCTTAATTTCACAACAAAGTAAAAATTTGGAACAATATGTAAAGATCACTTGTTTACCCGTAAAATGGTACAGTTGAATTTGTATACATAGTCAAAGACACGTGGATTTCAAATAACATGTTATACAAGAATTCTATACGAATTGCATTGAAAATAAGTAATAATAAGACAAAGTAAGGTAATGATTAGTATGAGCCTTGTGACATCTTCTGGGCAACATTACGATAACTTGTATGCAAGCATAGAAATAAAGAGAATATGAGTAATTATATTGTAATAACTAGAATTTGATCTGTTGTAATTGAACAATGTATCTTATTTATATATAAACTACATGGGTACACAACCCACGAAATATGATCTCATTAATACAGAAGAATGAATGTTGTAATAATTGGACAATCAATATCTCAATAAATGTCATTAAAGCTCAATTGGAAGACATATGACCGGTTTCAGTAACGGTCGTCCATTGCAATTCAAACGGTTACTTCCGCACTTTCGAGCCACCGGTGCCAAACATGCTTGTGCTGCTTCCGGTACTGATTGAATGCTATTTGTAATGTATCAAGCTAATTTGGACTTGACTCAGTATCAATTGTCACGTGTCGTGCTATGATTCGTATAGTCGTCTTATATGAATTTTTCTCTATACAGATAGTCCCGACACTTTTCGGGTGTAACTATCGTGTACCCAGGAAGTGGATTTGAACTCTAGACCAGAAAAACCTCATACTTCAGCAAGAAATTTGAATCGTAATGATTACCAAACTTGTCAAATGTCACATCCATTCAATGCTTCTGAAACGGCGACACTTGAACCATCACTCTGATCAACATGAATTGCAGCAAATGATGGTGCACGTCTTTTCACCTCCAAAACATTATATTTTTTCTATCATAAATAGGAGGCCAAATCTTCCCACAAAAGGTACCCACAAACTTTGCAAAAATTCTTTAAAATTTTGCCCTCCTTCATTTTTGAAAAAAAAAACTTCTTCAACAATGTCTTCCACCAAATATTATCCTTCACTCTTCTGAGAACAATGGTAACCCTTCAAGCCACCTCCATGGGAGAGAACCTGCCTCCCCTACGACTCAGAAGATCAACTTGCACTCCACTACTGCTGAAATTCTACCTTCGGGGTTTGATTTCTCAGGAGATCCCCATGTTCAAAACAACTATGAACATGTTGAAAACTTTGAATCTAAGATTACTGCCATGATTCTTCCTGGCGTTATAAAATATTGTGATTTTTCTTCTAACATAGTTGTCAGAGCAGTTGACTCTATCGATCGAGTGCACCAACATGTCGTAGGGTTTTTCATGATTTATACTTACCCATTCACCATTGGTTTCAAGCTCCCTATTCTGAAGATTATCAATGACATTTGTCACCACTATAAAATCTGTCTGGGCCAAGTTCTCTGCAGAATTGGAGAGTAGTCTACTGTATACAGATGTTAACTAATAATGCCAATATTTCATTTACTATCGATCACCTTTTCCTCCTCTACTACCCTAGAATTTTCCGAGGTGGAATTATCCATCTATACCCCCAAAAAATTCATAGCCTTATTAATGTTGAGGATGACTTCGATCGCGGTTGGTTAACCCACTTTATTTTAATCAATACCGACCAAATACACCAGCCTTCTTCAGACCCTTTCCCAGAAGTGTGGAATCCCTCCCGTGAGTATTTCTTAATGCAAATTTCACTATCTCTTTTTATGCAAATATTGTAATTTTTCAGCCATTTTAGTTGAACCATAACTAATTAAAGGGATTTTCGAATGGGTAGTCAGTTTTCTTCGTGCCTCCCCTAACATCACTCGATCATGGAAGAGTATCACCTCTAAGTGGTGGAAGGAGAAATACCATGGTAAATTTTAGCCATAACTTTTCCTTTTACCCCGAACTTTTCGTGATTCTCTTTTAATCTATCTTTTTGATTTGCAGGGCTCTAGGTACGTAAATCTGCAGCCCAGAAAGCTCCATCTCGAGTAGTCACTTTATCTAATATTCTCCAATCTGCTTTTAGCAATCGGAAGCAGAAGGCTCAAGATAAAGCCCCTGAGACACCGGTGGGAATTGGTTCCCGGGTGATAAATTGCCATTGGCTCACAGAGTATTGGAAAGAGCTGCAGGTGGAAGCTAAAGTGGATGTTATTCAAATTGATGATGAGGAAAAAATGAACAATGATAATACCGTCTCGGGGAGTCCACGACGAGATTCTCTGACGATAGAGACAATCGCTCCTCCTAAAGACCTTTCCAAGCACAACTCAATTCCTATTTCTGGTACTGAGGCTGGGATATCTGCTTCTTCTCCACGAAATTCTCCTAATGCTACCCTGAAGCTTCCCGTGCACATCTCACAAATTTGTTTTTGCATGTAAAATACTTCCTTTTTTTATTGTTCTTTACGTACTTCATACTTATTCACCGGACACAATCTTTTTATTCAAGGTCATGCCACAGCTCTATCCACTATGGATTCAGCTAAAACGATGGGCCCGTCCCCTAATGAAGATAAGTTGAAAGAGGAAATCCAATATCTCAGGGTAGAAGTTGAAAACCTCTTAACTGATCTTAGAAACTCGGACTCTCTTCAGGCCTCACTTTAGCTGCGCTTGCAGGACAATGTTGACACTCTTCGAGACTGGGAAAATTCCCTTCAGATTTTTAAACACTTTTTATGTGACCCTTCAAGAGAGGACAACAAAGTTGGCAGCCGATTTGGCAGAAGCCCAAGGGCATCTCTACACCTCCTAACACACCATCAATGAGCTCCAGGCTAAATGCCAAAGATGGAAGTTTCTGAGGGATTTGGCTGTCTTGAAGAGTCGTGTGGACACCTTTGAGGAAGCCAACTTTAACAACATATTATGTCGTTACGTGTATTTTGACTATTTTACCCATATCGACTCAGTTCCTGAAGATATCGGACGATTCTAGTTGAAGTTGAGAAATTAGAAACTTAAATAGTGTAAGTGTTGACCTATAGTTGATTTTTGTGTAAATGGACCTTTTTCAGAATTCCGTCGATTCTGTGAGGTCCGGAGGGTCAATTAGGACTTGGTGGGATAGTTGGTTCTGTTCCCGAGACATTCGGGAGCATTTTTAATATTTGGTTGGAAAATTAGTTTTGGTCGTTAGGGGTTGACTCGGTAAAATAAACCTCCGATGGAGATTCCAAGACCATGTGTGAGTCCATAGTATGTTTTTTACGTGTGGTTGCATATTTGGTTTGTGTTATTTGGCTTCCAAATGGTTTTCGAGGGTTGAGTCAAAGTTAGGAGAAAACAGAAAAATTTGATTTCAGCTGTTCTGGTTTCCTTCTTCTCGTTCGCGAAGGAGGGACTGCGATCGTGAGCATTGTTGGAACCAGTCTCTCGCGATCGCGATGGCCTTGGTCATGGTCGCATGGCCATACGCTCGGGGAAGGGCGAGTTACGGTACTTCATGGTCGCGTGGTCTCTTCCGCGATCACGAAGTGTATTTCTGGGTCAAATTGGGTTAACCCTTCGCGATTGTGAGTAAGGTTTCACGAATGCGAATGAGGCACTGTAGCGAACAGTGATAAAACCCTAGTGCGAATCCCTTTGTCCCTATTTCCATTTTCTAAGTTCTTAGCTTGATTTTTGGGAGATTCAAGGTGTTCATTCAAGGCTCTTCACCTAAGTAATTCTTAAATCCTAAACCTAATTATTTCCATTAGTATACTCCTTTATTCTAGACTTTAAACTATGTTTTGGAGAGTGGGAAAAAAGTTTGGTTTGTTGAGAATAAGAGGGCTTGATTTGGAGAAATTAGGGGTTGTAAATTGGTTTATGACTATGGGTATTATATATTAGTGATGTAATGGACTAGTAGAAGCTAATTAATTGATCAATTTCATGTTTACACCTTTTGGAGATTTGGGAAGAATTCTAGGGTTTATCTAAATTAAGGTTTTTTTACTTGAATAATGTATTTTACCTATTATTGGTCTATTTTGGCAACTGGGGAGTAGAATTGAGCTTCTAGAATATTAGTTTACCAATTTCACATATAATTACCATTTTACCCTTATGGGCCCACTTTTCATATTTCCCCCATAGTGGATTGGATTCGAGGAACAATCTAGTGTCATGGGTGTTATCAGTTCTGTCCTAACTTAGATTTCTATAATGATTAGACTCCGAGTATTACCGAGACTCACAAAAAGGCAAGGCTCCTTTGTGATCGTGTGTGGCTTTTGTTTGACATCCAGGTAGATTATGGCTTACCTTTCTGGTTAGACTTCAATTAGCGAAATATATGTATAGTTAGACACTGTCAGAGAAAGCATGTACACCTTTGGGTACAAAGTTGGGATGAATTCATTAGATTGGTACTGTTGACTGATTTGTGGGCTTGTCACCATATTTGATATGTTTGTGACTTATATTGCATTCATCTCTCGCTTGACATATCACTTATCATCGAAAATGAAAGAATAATGATAATTGACTTGAAATGGTGAAGTATACTTTATGACGAATGTAATTGATATCTTGTATGTCAAACCTTCTTATTTCATATGATGATCTATTATGGACCGTGATTGGAAATGATGATAAGTGAGGGAGTGTGGCCTCCGAGGTCTTTGCCGGAGAGCGTAAAAGAGAGATGAGTGTCCAATGCTCGAGGTTTTTGCCGGGATCATGAGAGTGTCTGATGCCCGAGGTCTATACCGAGATTATGAGAGTGGTATATGGACTTTACGGGTTCCCATGGGTCATGACTGGTGGAACGATGATATATTTCGCCCGGAGCATGTGTGTATGGAGATTACATTGTATTGCATTGCATACTTATTCATCATATTTCCGAATTTTGTACTTAACTCTCTATACTTGGGCTGTATTTTTGGACTGTGATATTACTTGTACTTGATTACGAGCATGTCTATTCTTCATCTTCTTTCTGTATATATGTTAGCTAACTATTGTCGGCCTATGATATCTACCGGTACAGAGTGTATATACTGATACTATCTTGATGTATTCTTTTTAGCGCAGAGTACGTGACTGGTTCTAACTCTACCCCTCGAGACTGATCTGAGGTTGCTGCAGAGTCTTTTAGGGTGAGCATTGCTGATGGGTTCACTGTATGAACACTCCTTCATATCCATTTGTATTATTTTAATTCTGAGACAGTATTTGACATTTTGAGACTTATGTACTATTCAGATTTGTTTTTATTAGTGGCTCTTGTGTTGATCTAGACAATTGTTTCCTTTGGGGGTTGTACTAGTGTTCGTATCTTCCGCACTTTGATATTTATGACATGCGTTAGACTTTATATTATTCCACTTAATTTACTTCAATTGTTGTTGGATTATTGGTAAATGGAAGGATTCTCCTACCGATGTGGGAAATGGTAGGTGCCCTCACAACTTAGTAATTTGGGGTCGTGACACCAGCAAGCCGGGGATTGATATTCCTTCTTAACTCCTCGACGCATAAATTGACTTCCACGATGCTAAGTTGTCGTTGGAAGCTATACGGAGAGATAAAGAGAATTCATATGCGAAAGCTGGTGGAGAGGCTGGTGATAATGATGAACCCCCACCCAACTGATCTTATTGATCTCTTTGTCTTTATTGATAAAATTTGAAACACACCCCACGGACCATGGAACAGGCTGGCCATAACCTTTCGCGCGGGGTTTTATTTTAGTTTTTTTTGTTGTTATTTGGTCACTTTTGGGCCCTGTTAGTATCTTTTGTAACTGAGTTATTTTCAGTCCGTAAAATATGAATGAATAAACTTTTTCCTTTTCTTTGCAATTCTGCGTAAGGTATTCATCCTTTACTTTTTCTTAGAAACAAGCATTAGTTACAAACTTTATTACTTTGCTTTATGAATCAGAACCTCACTTTGAGGTCTACTTTACCGGAACAGGCTAAACTTTGGAAGTTTAAAAGCTTTCCGATAACTCCAATTTAGTTCCAAAGATGTATTTTTTCATCTTAAATCGAGGCTTATCATGGCCTTCAAAGTTAATTCCGTACTTGACTTGATTTCGAACAATTTAAACCCCCGGTACTTCTTATATCCAGAGCCTTAACTTTTTTTGTTAAGGTTTTAATAACATAGGGCCTTTATTTTTAATGGAGTTGTGGAAGATGATATATCTTGTTCATTATGGCACAAATTTTTTGATATGCTAAGCTAGTAACATACATTTTTATGCTCGTGATGGCAAAGATTTATTAATTATAAAAAAGAATTCTTTATTAATTCTTTTGACTTACAAATGTGAAGATAAGTGCACGAATAATCCAGTTGTCATCTAGTGTGGTCAGTCCGGTTACATATACTTTAAACTTTTTTACGCAGTCCCTAGTATCTGGGAAGTCCCAAGTATTGGGCGCTTGCTTGAAGTACTAAAATTTCATAAAATTTTCTTCACTCAATTCCGGGTGTATATGTATGGCCCCAAGTATCTGAGAGTTCATGCTACGAAGACTCGGATACTAGATACCTCTCCTTAGTAGTAAGACTATTAACATGCTTATTTTGTGATGCTACCTCATTAAAAACCTTATCACAAAAACCCATTTGGGATAAAAACCGGATGAAGGAAAAAAGAATTCAACGCATGCTTAAACCTACTACACATAGTACTTCTTCAAATGACTCACATTCCAATTACTTGAAAGTGTATTTCCTTGTTGGTTTGTTAGCTGATAAGCTCTTTTATCAGCAATACCGGTGATCGTATATGGTCCTTCCAGTTCGCTCCTGACTTTCCAGCATTATGTTCACATGTACTCTGAGTGACTCTCCGGAGAACCAAGTCCTCAAGTTTGAAGTGTCAGAGATTTATGCACCAGTTGTAGTAACACTTCATTTTTTGTTTTTGGACTTCCAGTCGGACGTATGTTAAATCTCGACGTTCCTCGAGCAAATCCAGGTGTACGGACATTGATTCTACATTTGATTTATCGGCAACCCGTAGATACCTCAGGCTGGGAGTTCCTAGTTCTACTGGGATTAAGGCCTCTGTACCTGTATTGGTGCAGCTGGTAAGGGTCCGACTATGTCCATCCCCCACTTCATGAACAACCACAGGGATACTACCGGATGTAATTCCTCACCCAGCCGGTGTAACAGCTGTGCATGGCATCGACATTTATCACATTTCCTTACAAATATTTTTGTATCTTCTTTGATCCGGGGCCAATAATAATTGTCCCTCATGATCTTATTCATTAAAGATTCCGCTCCCGAATGATTTCCCCTCATTACGTATACGTACCGGGTTAGGAGACCATAAAAACACAATTGATGAAGTTTTTCATCTATGACGCAGTACCAGACAACTTTGGTCCTCAAAGCTCTAGATATTTTCAGGTCTTTCGGGAGCTTTCTATTCACGAGGTAGTCCAAGAACTCATTCCTCCAGTCTCAAGTTAGGGTGGTTGAATTTACCTCGTCGTATCCGATGGAATTCGACATCGAATGCAATAGCTGAACAACCGACTCAGTTTTGGAACCCTCGATCTCTGTGCTGTAATCCAAGTTTGCGAGTGCATCTGCCTATATGTTCTCTTCTTGGGGTATATGTACCACTGTCCATTCTTGAAAATGAGATAACAACTTCAAAGCTTTTTCAAGATATCTTGACATGCGCTCCTCTTTGGATTTGAACGCTCTATGGATTTGGTTCACTACCAGCAGTGAGACACATTTGACTTCGATAATTTGTGAGCCTAAACCTCATGCTAGCTCCAAACCTGCAACCAAAGCTTCATACTCTGCTTCGTTATTAGTCAACTGAGTGTTATGTATTGGTTGTCTTAAAATTTTACCATTGGGAGTTCGTAATACTACCCCCAGACCCGTCCCTTTGACGTTGGAGGAACCATCAGTGTGGAGTGTCCAAAATCCCGGGCCCGAGACCAAGATAGCCTCCTTTTCCGCTTGTAGGATTACTCCCGGATTGAAATCGGCCATAAACACTATGATCACTTGTGACTTTATTGCAATCTGGGGTCTATATTCCATGTCGAATTCACTTAATTCTACCGCCCATTTAGCCAATCGCCCAGAAAGTTCAAGCTTATGTAATACATTTTAAGAGGGAATGTAGTTACTACGGGAATTGGGTGACATTGAAAATACGATCGAAGTTTTCACGATGTCATTACTAAGGCAAAAGCCAACCTTTTAAGTAATGGGTATCGGGTCTTGGGTCTCGGGTCTCGACCCCTGATATTAATCTACTTACGTAATAGATAGGAAATTATGTATTTTTTCCTCCCAAACCAGAACTTCACTTATCGCTACCTATGAGACCGCCATATATATAAGTAGTTATTCTCCGTCCTTTGGCTTTGATATGAGTGAAGGACTGGATAAATACGTTTTCAGGTCCTGGTGGCATTTGGGCATCCAAACAAAGTCATTTTTCTTCTTCAGAAGTGAGAAGAACCTATTACATTTTTCTGACGACCGAGAGATAAACCTGCTCAGGGCCGCCACTCACCCGGTGAGTCGATGTACTACTTTTACATCTTCAAGTGTGTCTGGTATATCTTCGATAGCGCTGATTTTATCAGGGTTTATCTCGATCCCTCTCCAGAAAACCAAGAAACCTAAGAATCTACCAGAGCCAACCCCAAAAGTACATTTTTCGGGGTTTAGCTTCATATTATATTTCCTCAGCACCTCAAAGGTTTCATGCAAGTGACTTAAATGGTCCTCTGCATGGAGGCTCTTAATAAACATATCATCTATATATACTTTCATTGTTTTTCCTATTTTTTTTTCAAATATTTTATTCACTAACCTTTGATACGTGGCTCCGACATTTTTTAGTTCAAAAGTCATAACATTATAACAGTAAGTATCGAAAGTAGTTAAAATATGTTTTTTCTTGGTCTCCCGATTGCATCTTTATTTGGTTATACTCGGAATACATATCGAGAAAACTCATGATCTCGTGTCCGGTTGTAGCATCGATCATTTAATCAATGTTCAAGTAGCGAAAATGAATCTTTAGGACATGCTTTATCTAAATCCTTATAATCAATGCATATTCTAAATTATTTCCCTTTTAGGTACTATGACTACGTTTGCTAACCAATCCGGATATTTTACCTCCCGGATTGCCCCTATATTGAGTAATTTAGCTACCTCTTCTGTTACAAATCTATTACGGAGTTTGGCTATCGGCTATTTTTTCTGTCGCACTAGAGGGAAATTGTGATTCATGCCCAAATTATGAGTTGTGACTTTTGGAGGGATGTCTGTCATATCTTCATAAGACTATGCAAAATAATCAAAGTTAGATATAAGATATTTAAGAATCAAATCCCTGAGCCTCGGGGTTAACCTGGTGCCTAGGTATACCTTCCTATCGGGATTTTCGAATGTAGTGCAATTTGTTCCAGTTCCTCTACAGTGGACTTAGTGGCGTCTGATTTTTTAGGGTCTTTGAAAGTATATGGGTACTTGGTACCATCCGAAAACTCCTCATTCGGATAAGCTAATTCTGTTTCTACTAGCAAAACCTGGTGAACTTCTTTTGGCACCGGGTTGCTATTTGGGGTCTGCCACCTCATCTAGTTTCTCTATGACGTACATTTTCCTGGCAGCAGCCTGTTTACCTCGGATTTGTTGAATCCCCTATGATGTAAGGAATTTCACCAATAGGTGTAACATTAATGGGACCACCTTCATATCATGTATCCACGGTCTTCTGAATATTGCATTATACCTCACGACGTCGTTGAATACATAAAATTTTGTCATCTTAATAATCCTCATTGCGTCCACCAGTAGATACACTTCCATTTTTGTAGTTTCGCTTGACATGTTAAAATCTTAGAGGGTTCTGGCAGCCGGAACTATCTTGTCTATCATAATTATTTCTTCTACCACCTTCAGTCGGATTATATTAATTGAGCTTTCGGGATAAATTAAAACTCTCTTCACCTGGAAGCAATCGATGGGTACCGTGACCACCAATGCATCATTGTGAGGGAAAATTACACATGCATCGTCCTCTTTAGTGAATGTAATAGTTTGTTCATCAGGTATCTCCCGGGTTACAAAGATTTTTGTTTTCTTAGCCGCAGTAAAAGATGTAGCGGCAATCATTGATCCACCATATATCATGTTTATAACATGAGGTGGTGCACTCAAATTTCACTTATTTTTTTGTGGGTGGACCCCATTCATAATTATTTCAAGCTCTCTCTCTCAAATATTTTTGGAGGTGGCCCATGCTTAGCATTCCTGCCACCTCCTCTCGTAGATGTCTGCAATCCTTAGTTTTATGCTCGTAAGTGCCATGGAAATTGCATCATACAATCTAATCTCTATTAATACTAATCAGATTGTAGTGGTTTCGATGGACGAGATGTCGGATGAGTTTTCAGTACCGCCATCATTTGCTCTTCATTGATGTTGAAGTTAAACTCGAATAATTTTGGGTACCCGTTACCCTTAGATGAATTACCTTTATCGGAATTCACCAATCCTTGATTATTTCATCCGGGACCTCCTTTGTTATTTGACTTTTCAAATGATTGAAAACCTTATCCTCTTCCATACTTTCCAGTAGTAGGATAATGTTGGTAACAGTTTTTTGAGGAATTATGATCGGTTCCTTTATGAGACTTGTGAAGATACTCTAGGCTTTAGATCCGAGCATATCATACTCAATAGGGATCTTGGATTCATACCTATTGTGCACGTCCTCCCAAGTTGTAGCATGGAATTCTAAAAAGATTTTTATTAAGCTTCTGGGAAGCATCTGAACTCAAAGGATTCAAACTCTTTGTGAAAGCCTCTGCAGCCCATTCGTCTGGGAATGCGGGTACATCATCTGCCTTGTGTGTTTTCACTTTCCGAGCCCCCACATGAGCGTTTATGAATATATCGGTGAGCTGAGCGAATGATCCGATCGAATGCTCAAGAGTTGTGAATACCATATCAAATAGGGGTGAGCACGGGTACATGGTACCCATATACCCGATCGGAACCGACACTAACGGATAGGTTTCGGGTAGATATATTATAATAACGGGTAGGGTCCGGGTAGTAAAATTAGGAACCGATCAATGTCGGGTCTGGGTCGATTCAAATAGAGACAGTGCGGACCGGAACGATACCAGAACCTATAAAATATTAAATATTTTTACTTTTTTAGAAACATTTGGAGCACTTTTAACTTTCTCCAAAATTATTTGTTGCACGCCTACACATTGATTTTCCCCATCCCAATACGTAAATATTTTAGCTTTTTCACCCCTTTATTCTAGAATACTCTTTGTGCCCTAAGAGAAAACACCAAAAACTCTCTCAATAACAGTTGCGTTTTAGCTACACCACCGAGCTTCATCGTCGTCGTTGTTGAAGCTTTCTCTCAGGTACTTTCATCGTTGTCGTCATTGAAGCTTCACATTTGCCTCTTTCTCTCACTTGGTTGTGTTCATGTCATCCTAAAATGCATATGGGTTCATATCTAACTCTTCAATTTCTTTTTAATATCATATGCTTCTGTTCTATTTCAGGCGATACTCATCTTCAATTTGTATTACTTTTTAATTTGAAATGTAAATCTATTTTTAAAGTTTGTGTATATTTTTGTAGTTGTGAAGATAAAATTTAGGGATTTACTAGCATAATAAAGCTTTTCTTTTGTATCGAAGAGCTTATAAACACGAAAATAAGTTTAATTCAGATATTTTCAAATTTATTTTGAAATCAACACGTTCAATTAATTGAGTGTCAAATTTATCTTGCAATTTTAGGTTTTGGTTACAAAATTAGCTTTTCTACAATGAATAAGTTTTCTAAAACTTCTTATAAGGGTACTAAAAACTCCGATTGCAGGCTAAAAACTACTTTATGAAATTATTTTAGAACTCTTTTTTATTCTCATAGGCTTAAAAATTGTTGCTTAATTTGTGTTTTTTATTTACAGGTGCAGGAACCTGACCACAATGTGAGTCCTGAGTTTTAGGTAATGATTGCTACGGGTATGTTTCAGGTAGTAAATTTAGGAACCGATCTTTTACCGGGTAGGATCCGGGTAGTTAAAAAATATTAGGGTACCCGGACCCGCTCACCCCTAATATCAAAGCTCTCATAGCGAGTGTTTCAGCAAACTTCTTGATCAGAACCAATTCTATTTCGTGTTCTCTTAGATCATTTCCTTTCACTGCACAGTATAAGCCATTATATGCTCACGTGGATCAGTAGTTCCATCATATTTGTCTATAAAAGGCATTTTGAACCTCTTGGGAATCTGTTCAGGCGCAGCCTCCGGTTTATATACCAACTGAATATACTTCATCGCATCCGGACCGTCTACCATCGGAGGAGCTCCTGGAATTTTACTGAACTGCTGCCAGAACTCCTGGGCAGTTTTTCCGCCTTCTCAGCATTAGTATCAAATTACTCATCATGTCTTTCATGAATTTTAAGACCTTTTCGTGGAACGAATCTCCAGAGGCGACTTCGCTTTCTGATCCGTCATTTCTTGATCTACCATGGTCATTATCGGTTTCTCCATTAGCATTTAGTGAAGGAATTGATTCGCCAGTTGGAGTGCTGCCAACATTCTTCGACATGAACTCCGCTTGAAACCGCATCAGACGCTCTAATTGTTCACTCATAGCAACATTCAGTGTCCTAAGATTCTGTATGGCCTCTTCATGTGTTTCGTCAGTGGGAAAATCCTCATGCCGAATCTGTCCACATCTTAAAGTGGTTTCATCTGCAAACATTAGGTCCCCTGGTGTTGTGGTTCCTATTGGTAAATCATCCGGTCCCATGGAGACATTGTTTGTTTTGTCACCGATGTTGCTACTGCTTCCGTGTTCTCTTATTCCTGACATCTGTTTGATCTGAACAAAGAATAAGACTTAAATAGAAAATTAGGTTAGTAGAGGGGTCACTTGTGACACTACAATTGTCCAGGCCTCACGATGGCGCAAAACAGTTTACCCAAAAATTGGTACAGTTGAATTTGTATACGTGGTCAAGGACACGTGGATCTCAAGTGACACGTTAGACAAGAATTCTATATGAATTGCACTGAAAATAAGTAATAATAAGACAAAGTAATGTAATGATTAGCCTGAGCCTTGTGACAGCTTCTAGCCAAAGTTACGATAACTCGTATGCAATCACAGAAATCAAGAGAATATGAGTAATTATATTGTAATAACTAGAAATTGATCTGTTGCAAGGGAACAATGTGTCCTATTTATACATGAGTTACATGGGTACACAATCCATGACATATGTTCTCATTAATACAGGATAATGAATGTTGTAATAATTGGACAATTAATATCTCAATAAATGTCATTAAAGCTCCATTGGAAGACGTATGACCGATTTCAGTAACAACCTTCCGTTGCAATTAAAACGGTTACTTCTACACTTTCGATCCACCGATGCCAAACATGCATGTGTTGCTCCCGGTACTGGTTGAATGCTACCGGTAATGTCTCAAGCTGATCTGGACTCGATTCATCATCAATCGCCATGTGTCGCGCTATAATTTGTACAACTATCTTATATGAATTTTGCCCTATACACCAACCACATACAAAATCACTCCAAGCGATTTTTTGTGAAATTTGCCTTCTGAAGACCATCCAGTATAGCCATCAATAAATGAAGAAGAAGGGGGTGTTGTCGCTTTGTTATATTATTGCTATTTGAGTATTTGTCAATTACATTGCAAATTTTGGCTATATTCCAATTAGCAACGATAAAAGCGGCTTCTCGTTTGATGTAATAACACATACTACTATATTAGCACTAACCATACACAGTAATCAATTAAATAGATGAATTTATTATCATAATTATCTGATTTGAAACAAAATGCTATGCAAAATTAGGAGGAGAATGAAGCTTATGAGTTTGTAAAAATTCTAGTTTTATTAAATTATTAGGTATTAAATTAATAATTTAAACATATTCAATGAATTTTTTAAAATAAATTTAAAGTTTGAATCAAAACTATTGAATTCGACTGAAATCCTACGCACTAGTTCCGCCCTTTATTGCACATGGTCAAGTTGAGAAAGGGAGAACGGAATCAAAACATTAGCTAGCAATCATCCCCGCTATGTCACATAAGAAAGCAACAAATAATGTAATTTGGATAGGATTTGCAGGCTGCTCCGGTAAATATTCACCACTCGCCCCTACCTTTTTCTTAATTTTCCTTTTCCACCACACAAATTAATGCTATGTCCGATCCTTTGCTTTGTCAACTTGTATGTAATATAATACTACTAATATTACTGTGCAATTGCTATGCCTTTTTCTTCTTTTCTGGATAATGTTCAAACAGTGTCAGTCATATTTGAATCTTGAAACAAACTCATCCCCTCCTCAGTACAGCTAGCCCATTCATTCTCCTCTGTATTTCTCATTGTTCATAAATGGCTAGTGCTTCAGCTACTTGTCTCAGATTTGGTTGTTCAGTCAATCAGGTGTTCAACACATCTCAGGTCATTACTAATAACTTCATTACTAGTATTTCAAACAGTATCCTTTTTAACAATATTTCATTATAACATCTATATTGTTTTTGGAACAGATTTTTCATGTTATGTTATGTTATATTATATGTTTTATATAACAACATTTCTCTACAACAGTCAAAAAATATTTGGGCAAATGATTTTGTTATAAAGAAAATTGACTGTATATAGTACTTCATTCAAGTCCTAATTTTGGGCAACATTACATAAATGTGCAGATAAGCAGAGGTGTGGAGTTGGTTTCTGTAGGTTGGGGAAGGACTGCTGGTTTCCCTTCTCTCAGAACCTCCCGCTTCCGTGTTGCAGCTGTAAATCTTCTTCTCCATTTCTTTTATATTGCACATAGTTAGCATTTGTGTGAAACAACATGTCCTTAAAGAATAAAATGAGCTAAAACCTGTACTACATAGTACCTCATTCATTGGCCTTGACAAAATCTAGATGTCGCAAAATTTGACCCATTTTTAGTAACAAGTCTAAATGGATTAGATTATGAATTACTCATCAAATTATTAGGTTCAAACTGAGCAAAATAGTGTAACATATCCAAACATACAAAATCAAATTTGGAGATTTGAATTATATGAATTCGGAAAAAAGTTAAGATAATCATTTAAAAAATGTATTTAAGTATTAGTTTTCACTTTTTTTTTCCTCTCAAAAAACAAACCCAAAAAAGGGAGGTTGGGCACGTTAGGTTGGTCAGGTTATTACTATCTTGACTCGAACAAACTTTAGGCTAGTCAAGTCTTGAAAAAAATCACTACATGGTGATATTGGTATGAGGAAAAGGAAAAACGGTAATGAGAATCAAATTCACCTATTGTATGAAATTTTTTCATGATACCATTAGATTATAATTGGGTTATGACATATTTATCCATTTAATCAGTTTCAACCCTCTAAATGTATGAGCAGGCAAAGACAAAGACAGTGGATAAGGTGATAAACATAGTGAGGAAGCAACTGGCTTTACCCGCAGAGACTAAAGTCGGCCCTGAAAGTACGTTCAGTAAGGATCTCGGTGCTGACTCTCTTGACACTGTGAGTACTTTTTATCTTCACTTAATTTTCTTCTGTAATTCGTCGTACGTATAAAATCAGTGTCAGATGCAGGATTTCCACCAAAACAATTCAACATGTGTACATTAAAAAAAATTGATCTTATATATACAGACCAATGACCTATAAGTGTTTGTGACGAGCAGGTGGAGATTGTGATGGCCTTGGAGGAGGAGTTTGGGATTGCAGTAGAAGAGGAGAACTCTGAGAATATTGCAACAGTCCAAGATGCTGCTGACTTGATTGAAAAACTTGTTGAAAAGAAGTAGACAAATAAATAGGATGGAAAAATGAGAGAGAGTTTAATTAGCTCAATTTTTATGAACTTATCATTGTAATTCATATTCTTGGATTGCTAGCATTCTTTTGGCAGCATTTTGTTTTTGAGTATCTGAATGATGACGACTTTTCTTTCGTTATTAATTAATTAGATTTACAATTGTATTTTATTAGTTAAATAAGTACTATAGTAATTACTTGTATTATATTTCCGACAATGCTGCTAATAACCTCCAATAATCATCTACTTATCTTTCGTTTCCTAGTTGTATTGCCAACTGTGACAATAATGAGAAGTATTTAAACTAAGAAAATATATTAAAATAGCATATCATACAAAAAAAAAAGGTACAAAACTTTTAATTATCTAGTTATGACAATATATATATATATATATGACAAATTCTTACAAAATCAACAAATTTACAACTATTGAACAATATATTATAGGTTATATTCATATTTCAGGAAACAAAAAATAAAATAATATATTGAAGAATCGTTGACAAACAAGTCAAGACGTAAAGCAGTTTCTTGAAATGAACAAGGAAAACAACTCAATGCGTAAAATATGGGGCTGAGTTGCCTTGCAAAATGATAATGATAGTGTAGTTCATGTGCTGGGGGCTCAAAAGAACTGTGCCTCATCGAAATGGTGATATTATCAACCGCATTCGTCACCTCTTGGCTAGGAACTGGATAGTCTCTATTGCCCATATTTACAGGAATGCTAATTCGGTAGCTGACAGGTTAGCCGATTTAATGTTTAGTGAAGAGTCACGTTCTGAATGACAGTCACATGTGTCTTCTAGCATTTCTTCGCGTGATGCATAAAATATTGTTGGAGTCTCATTCTCCTGCTTAGTTTCTTGTAGTTTTAGTTCTTTTTTTAAAAAAATTAAAAAAAGGTGTTAGTCTCACGAAACTTTAGCATCCTATAATCGTTAGTCGTCACTGTCCTTTATGGCTGCCCCTTTTGTTCAAATAAGAAAAGTTTTTGTTGTAATGTTTTCAAATAAAAATAGTTTGTGCAAAAAGGAAAAAAATGTTGGATATTGTGTTATGTGAATGGAGGATTTTTTTTTATGAATGGAGGCTTAATTTTCTATGAAAACCCCTAAACTTCTTCAAAAGCAAAATTCTTATTAGTGTACTACATCATCTACTGTAGCTGATAATATTACCACTTCAAACGAGATTTATTATCAAAAATTACAAATAAAGTAAACAATAATTGTTGAGTGGTACTTTATTTGCTGGGTTACATCCGTTCAATCAGAATTTGGTAAATCTGATTAACATATTTTTCTGAATTTATAAGTTCGTCTTACTAAAATTAGGTTGACGTCAGTACATTAAAAAAATTGGCGAAGAAAAATCTTAACAAAAAAGAAAAATAAAAATTCATTGAGTTTCTTGTTTCAATAATTAATCATAACATTTACGCAAGTAGAATTTTAAAAAAATGAAACAAAATACAACAACAATAATAATATACCCAGTGAAACCACAAAGTGGGGTCATGAGAGGTAGATTGTACGCAGACCTTATTCCTTCTTAGGAGGTAGAGATATTATTTCGGATAGATTTCGGCACAAGGACAAGCAATTCAAAGCAATACGGAAAAGAAACATAAGTGAATAAATTATGGCAAAATATCATAAACGCATGATATATCATATTGAATACAATAATTGGAGTACAAAAAAATCAGATAATAATAAATAACAATGACAAAAAAATACAAGAGTAATAGCTTGGCTACTAGTATGCAAGGATACACACAAACGATTTATTTAGAGCTCTTAATTTCCGCGAACATACTACAACAACAATAACATACCCAATGTAGTTCCACAAGTGGAGTCTGGAGAGGGTAAGATGTAGGTAGACCTTACCCTATCTTTATGAGGTAAAATGATTGTTTCCGGTATACCCTCAGCTCGAAAGAAAAGACAGGGGTGTGACAACAAATAACATGACAAAAGGCTTGGTCTCAAGAAAAAAATATGACAACAAAATAGTGAGATAAAAAGCAAATGCGGTAACGTATAGTAAAACATATTGAGGAAAAGAAACTACGCGATTTCTACCTAATACTACTAAAATGGAAACCATTCGCCTACCTACTAACCTTCTAGCCTAATCCTCGACCTCCTCACCTTTCTATCTAGGGTCATATCAGTAAGCTGAAGTTGTGTCATGTCTTGTCTATTCCCCCCCCCCCCCTCAATTCTTTTCGGCCTACCTCTACCCCTCTTAACTCCTGTTATAGTCAACCTCTCACACCTCCTTACATGCGCATCAACACATCTTTTCTCCACATGCTAGAACCATCTTAATTGTGATTTCTTCATCTTGTCCGCCACGGGGGCCACTTGCACCTTGCCCTATATAACTCCGTTCTGAATCATATCCCTCCTAATATGCCAACACATTATATGAGCATCCTCATCTCTGTTACACTCATTCTCTAAAAGTGTGCGTTATTTACTGGCCAATTCTCTGCCCCATACAACAAGGTCGGTCTAACCATCACTTTGTAAAATTTACCTTTAAGCCTTGGTGACACATTTTTATCGTACAATACCCCATACGCGAGCCTCTATTTCTCCCACTCAGCCCCAATACGATGAGCGACATCATCATCAATGTCCCCATTTTCTTGTATTATAGACCCAAGATACTTGAAGCTATATTTCTTTTGTAGGACGTATGCATCGATCTTCACTTCCACCTCCGCCTCCTGTGTCACGTCACTGAACTTGCACTCTAGATACTCTGTCTTAGTTCTGCTTAACCTGAACCATTTAAATTCTAGGGTCTGTCACCAAACTTTCAGCATATCATTGACTCAATTGCGCATCTCGTTGAGCAGTACTATGTCATTTATGAATAACATACATCACGTCCCCTCTCCTTAAATATGTCGTGTCAATTCATCCATCACTAAGGTGAATAGGAACGGGCTAAGGGTTGATCCCTGGTGCAGTCCCATCATGACTGGGAAGTGTTTTGAGTCACCCCCACTGTTCTAAACCGGGTCTTGACTTCATCATACATGTCCTTAATTACCCTAATGTATGTCATAGGTACACCTTTAGATTTCAAAACACCTCCAAAAGACCTCTCTAGGGACTTTATGGTATGCCTTTTCCAGGTCAATGAATAAGTTTATCTTCATATTCCTGTACAGCTCCAACAATCTCCTTACAAGATGAATGGCTTTTGTAATGGATTGCCTCGACATAAATCCAAATTAATTCTGGTGATAGACACACCCCTCCTCAGCCCCGGACATACTCTATCACCAAAATCATTGTCCTGCCAACCAAAATGAAAAGCCAAGAGTTAGTAAAGTACGATTTAAGGCAAAAAGTTGTATTTCAACAAAATTAAAATATCAATCATTTTCTTGGAAAATACTGCAATTAAAACTTTCCACTTAAATAATACGTAAATGAGTTGCAATTATTAAACCGCAACTCCAATTTGTTTACTTGTTAATTAATGATCTTGTTATAAATGATAGCAATAGCAATATAAGACAAGAGATGTAGACAAAGAAGTAGAGAAGAGGAGGAGACTTTCTTCTTATTTCAAGTGTGTTTTTTCCCTTCAAAGGTAAATAACATCCCAATTTATAGGATGAAACCACCCAATGGAGGTTACAAATATTAAGTGGAGGTTACAAATGTTAAGTGCCCAAATTAAAAGGTACATGTAACATACAAAAGGTTACTGAATGTGTATGGACATCCATACAAAGGATATGTATTTCATAACACTCCCCCTTGGATGTCCATAGATAATGTGCCTCGTTAAAACCTTACTAGAAAAAACCCAGTGGAAAAAATTATAGTCAATGAAAAAGAGTACACATTTCTAATAATGCATATTTTGGTTGCCTCATTAAAAACCTTATAAGAAAAACCCATTGGGACAAAACCTTATATGGAAAAAAGAGTACAACATGTATTAACCCCCCCTGATGAGAACTTCAGATCAAATGCTTGAGTCTTCGCATTCCAATCTTGTTCACCATCTTCTCAAAAGTTGCAGTTGGCAGAGACTAGTGAACAAACCAGCCATATTATCACTTGAACGAATTTGTTACACGTTGATATCACCATTCATTTGGAGCTCATATGTGAAGAACAACTTTGGTGAAATGTGGTTTGTCCTATCTCCTTTTATGAATCCTCCATTCAATTGAGCAATGCATGTTGCATTATCTTCATATATGGTTGTGGGTATTTCAAACCACATTTATTTTCAAGCGATTCAAAATAGTCCTAACATCAATTAGATTTATTGATATTTTTTTTTTGAGTTTGCGGCTCATTGATTTCTTCAAGAATATCACGATTTGATCAAATCTTTCATTTCTTTATGAGATTCTTTATTAGTGTTTTCTTGACCATTTTTCTTTTTCTATGATTCTGATCCTTAGAACCCAATGGTCTATCATGCTTCAAGCGTGCTTTGGACTCATTTGCTATGACAGTATATAGTACAAGGACATCAATATGAATTGGGACATTCTCTGCAGGGATATGTGATTTGGTAATCATTTTCAAATCTGTAAATGCGTCTGACATTTGATTTGCTATTTTCTGCAAGTGAATAATCTTTTGGACCTCTTGCTCACAAATAGAAGCACGTGGATCAAGATGAGACAATGATGAATTATTCCACAAAATTTCCCTTTTTATTTCATTATTTCTCCCCCTAATTTTGAAAAAATTGTCTCATCAAATCGATAATATGCAATTGATCTTATTTCAGTATCTCCATTTAAGAAAGAAATTATATCATGCTCATAGTTATAGCAAGATAAATAAATGCATCAATTGAACAAATATATGGTACTTCAGGACCAATCTAATTTTCTCATTTCAACTTCTTTTAGCAGGTAATCTACTGCTTTTCGAAAACTCTTCAAAAACTTCAATAATATTCAAGTCAGCAACTTGCACTAGATTATGAAAGATTTTGAATATCATAAAGGGATAAGTGTAAACAGAATCATCTCCTCATCAATAAATATTTATTAAGGTGATTTCAGTATATCAACCTTAGTTCATTTAATCAGTTTAAGGATTACAAACAAGTTTTTCAATAACTTGTATATGCTTCAGGCATTTTGAATCCTTCAAAAAAATTCATATAAATTTTATCATGTAAGTCATATAGGCTGAGACAATTTTCATTTAGTATTTAATTTACATGACATCTTCTGATGTCAGGACTGCATGTCTAGTAAATTTATCAAGATGTATCTACTTGGTAATTATTTCTACATCAATATGATTTAATAGAAGTAGAATTCATATCTTTGTAATATTATACAATATTGCGCACTATATTGCATCAAAGATATCGTCGACAAGATATCATTTTGTAACGGTTTGCAATTAGACACAACTTGCTGAGATCTTATCACTTCATTATTTTTTTCCAGGTACCTGAACCTCGTATGAGGTTTTATGAAGTGTTATGTCGTAGGCTCTTCAAGAGCACATTGCCTCATTATTATGATCATTTTGATTATTTGCTCATCCTTTTTCCAAGGATTATTGCATTTGAAATCGATTTGTATACCATGCTTCACGCATGTTGTAAACCCTGTCCTTCAGGGACATTTAGGAGCATCTTGCAGATGAAATATGAAATAGTTGGGTAAGCAAATGCTTCTAGCATTTGACTTGAATTATCGTTTGAACGAGGATCATACTGATGAGAATTCACAACATATTTCTTAGCTGTTTATCCCCCCCCCCCCTTATATTTTAAAAACTAACATACATTTTGACATTCTTTGGGAAATCCATCTGTGTGCATCGTGGTATATTCATTAATCATATACAGCTAAAAAAAACTATTAAATAAAAACATTTGGTTCCTGACCTTGAACCAATTATGAGGGGAGAATTTACCATATTTTATTAGTCTGAAGCATACAAATGTCGTTGTATGCAATATATCATATTTCAAATCAACACATGAAGCTTTGTTCTCATTCGCAATGGCTTAGCTATTTATCGGAGGCATTCAACGCTAAATCAACTTGAATATAAACCAGCATTAACAACATGAATTCTCTTGATTACATAATCTGAAAATTGTGCTCTCAACTCAATTGTTTTAAGCAAAGTAACTTTACATATGTCAAACTGCGGTTTGACAATAAACGCACATGTAACCGTCTTATCGATGCATCTATTTAAGACATCACATTGCAGGTGAACGGGCCCTTATTCACCTTTTATATTTTTCAGAATTCATGGAATTCAATCCCAACATTAGCTGGTGTAATCGACTTATCATTAACAAACAAATTAATTCTTGAAGAATCTTCTAGTTCTTCAATATATTCCGAATACAAACTTAGCACATCAGATTTAAATCAGGACAACCAAAATTGGTACGTCGATTGATAAAATCATTTGTATTTGTAAACTTCAAGTTTACCATGCCATGTGCTATTTATTTTAGTAAACTTCCGGTTTACTATGACATGAATTGTTTTTGTGTACCAATAAACTTCTGGTTTACCGTGACATATGATTTCATCATGCTTATATTTGTGTAGTACAACTTGGAGAATAAAGAGGTAATCATTCACATACATATTTCTTACCCACTATTATTTTAAAGATATTTAATCCTCTGATTAATTATAGCTTCAATATGATATCCTATTTACTTAAGTAAACTTCGGGTTTACTACAACTTGTGTTTCGATCATAACAACTTTGTATATTACAATTTAGAACGAATTACATAATAGTATATAAGCTCTTCGGGAGCCCCTAATTTATTCCCCATAATCACACATATTATTTGGACACTATTAGTGTCATGGTCTTCTAGATAAATAGTTAGCTCTTCTGGAGCACTTGATCATTAAGTTTGTACAACCAAATATTGCTTAGATACTGTTGGTATCATAAAAGAAATTATAGTTAGACACTACTGGTGTTATGAAATAAATAATAATTAAATGGACATTTAAAGTCAATACAATTTATAAATGATGAAAAGTAAGTTCTAAACTTTAGTATTTCAGACATCTCTTTCAGGGAGAATACCATAAACATTCGAATATTTATCATCAAAGCTGCGACAGTAACCATAATATATCAATGTGGTTATAGTAGATAGTATTCTACACAATTTGTATCCTTTTGCCTTAGAATGATACAGAATAAATGTTTTCAAGATGATTTGACGTGCGACAGGTACATGGAACAATGACATTCATACCACAAAATAACATTTATATCCTTTGTTATTCAATCTCTGCAGAAGGTGTGTTGTGGTATTTCTTCATTCACTTCGGGGAATGAAACCTGGTCATTTATATATGCTTTATACATAATTTTTAATAGCTCATTATTTCACTCAACTACAAGAAAACATCGCTTCAATATATTTCTCAAATATTTTTTCGCTTGTCAAAAATAATACCAATATTTCTAGACCATCAAAATGTATATAAAATCATTCCTTAGTAGTACATCCCAACACTTTAAGAAAATTGTAGCAAATTAAATATAAATATTTCCTTCATTATTTTGCCACCCTATATAACTAAAAATGAAGCTTGCAAGAAAACAAGAAAAACCTTTACATGCATTATAAACTCACAATAGATTTTGGGGAGTAAAAGAAGTAAATTTCAAAGTTGAACCCTTTTAAAAGTAAAATTCAAAACCTTACTACTTGGGGTGTAAAGTTCAAAGGTTCACCACTCCGGGAGTAAATTCAAAGTTCTACTACTTCGGGGGTAAGGTTCGAAATTCTACTATTTCGAGAGTAAAGTTTGAAATTCTACTAATACGAGAGTAAATTTAAGAGTTCTACTGATTCGGGAGTAAATTTCAGAGACTTACTGCTTCGGGAATAAATTTTGAATTCACTACTTCAAGAGTAAATTTCAGATTTACTACTTCAATAGTAAAATTTAAAGTTTTGTTGTTTTCAAAGTTCAACTACTTCCGGAGTAGAGTTCAAAGATTTATTACTTAAGGAGTAGAGTTAAAAATTTGCTACTTTGTGAGAAGAATTCTAAGTTTACTACTTCGGGAGTAAAGTATAAAATATTTAGAATATTTTTTTCTCAATTATTATACCTCTTCTGGAGGTGAGTCGTGATAACTTCACAACCAAATGCACGTTCATATATATAAGCTTTACTACATATCGTCACATTCACTTCAGGGAATGAATATGAACTTATAACATTTATCAAAAGTTCTCATTCTTCATGAATAGAACATATCTCAACGTGCCTTACACATCAAATAATGATAACTTAGAACTTCTTTAGGATCTTGCTACTTCAGAAGCAAATCGAGACATACATATGATGTAGAGAATTTTTCTCTAACACATCTTTAATTGTAATCACAATAGATCTACAGAAATATTGCCATTTCTGATGATTATAGACATAAATAAATTTAGCCATAACGAAACTTATGAGATATTGTCACTATTAGTGGCTATATACTTCTTTCAAACTCTACATGAGTTTAATATATCTTCTAATGTGATATTTCCAATTTATAAAATTATTGTAGCATAAAATTTTCAAATATAATTTATAAGCAACATCCAAACAATATTATCTATACAAGGTATTAGGAGTTTCCAATAAAACAATTCTTTATGAAAATATTTGGCTACTTCATAATAATACGTTATACATATAGCAACTTAACAAGTATTGATAAAAATATAAAATCAATAGTAAGCAAAAGACTTGAATTACATAGCATGTGTATTGGCCATCTCTATCACATAGAGTGAAGCATTCTCGTTGATTTCCAGTAAGCAACAACTAGTACCATTAGGCATCCGAAGATGTTAGTATTAATTTGAAATAAACTTCAAAACAAAATTAGAGACTCGTGCTGATAACATGTGATAAAATGATAGCAATAACAATATAAGACAAGAGATGTAGACAAAGAAGTAGAGAGGAGGAGGATACTTTCTTCTTATTTCAAGTGTATGTTTTTTTCCCTTCAAAGGTAAATAACATCCCAATTTATAGGATGAAACCACCCAATGAAGGTTACAAATATTAAGTGGAGATTACAAATATTAAGTGTCCAAATTAATAGGTACATGTAACATACAAAATGTTAGTAAATGTGTATGAATATCCATACAAAGGATATGTCTTTCATAACAGATCTTAGATTTTTTTATATTATTTAAATTTCTAGCTTTCTTTCGTTATTATTATCGTTTTGCTCTCAGCTAATTTTTGTAGTTACCCTTTTGATATTCGATGTCTTTATTGGAGGCCGAGCAAATTTAAATTCGTGCTAGACAAATTTATATATAAGAGTACAACGCTCCTAACAAAGATGATTTTATAACCGAAGATCGAACTCGAGATTACTGGTTGAGGATGAATGAGTAGTTACCCCTACACCACTACAATTGTCGGTCTAATGTATCTCATGGTATTAAAAATCATCATATATTGTTTTTGCCTTCTAGATTTCTATTGTCTTTAAATCTTTAACAAGAAAAATTGAATTCCAATTGAGTGATCAGATAGTGTATTAATTTCTTTATTATGAGTATATATAAACTAAATTCATAGGAAAATCTCTATAGCAAAATATTAAGTTACTCGGTAAAAATAATTGGTTAATTGTACTGTAGCAATTGGAGAAATGTTTAGTTACTAATGATAGTATAAATATTTTTTCATTCTATATAAAACTTAAATCTTCTAGTTTAGCCTTACGTTTTAAAAAACTCATTAAAACTTGATATTTTGACTTAAAAATCCTAGGAGTCAGAAGAAAAAGCTTCTTAAAACTTTAAAAGGGAGTTAAGAAAAGCAATTTGAGGAAGTTTGGGGACAACGCCGAGATGAAAATAAAAATTAAAAATCGCTCAAGGAGTAGGGATGACACTCGGGTATAATTTTACACGTATTCCGCACTGCATCCGTTTCAGTTGGGATGGGTATGGCTATAACTTTTGGCGGGTAGTAGGCGGGTATGTGTAGGTGATGGATTTGCAGTTATATCCGCCTTATACCCGCCCCTCATCCACCCGCCTGCCATCAATTATAATTTTATTTGTATAATTTTATATTTATCTAAAATTTAAATAATTTAAAACACATAATTTTAGTAGTTCATAAGTCCAATAATAATAAATTTTGAGGATAATGATGGAGCGAGTGTGTATTTAGTAATATAAGTATAAAATTCTCGACACTCGCCCCGCACAATTGACATCCCTTTGAAGGAGCATTTGACGGCAACTGAAATCAGAGCTAGCTGTTCTTTTAAACGGTCATTTCTTCCGTTATTATCGCCACTCCCGCCGGTCCCGCGATACGCGTTTCGTTTTTCTCTTCATTATTTCTTCTAACTGACGTTTGACGCCGTCTCTTTACCCGTCAAATCTCTTTCTTCTCCCAATCTTCCAATCGGAGAAAATCTAGAAGCTTCTCAAAATTCACACACATCAATCTATACTTGTATACAATCACACACACACACAGAGTTGTGATGGATCGGCTAAGGACGAGAAGTCCGGTGTACGCACGGCAGTGGAGTGGAGGATCAAGCAGTACAGGTTCATCTTCGCCGGTAGGATCGCCAGCTCATCCACGTGCTCGGTTGCCTCCTACAGTGACCGGAATGTCTACTATAAAGAGAACTCAGAATGTCGCTGCTAAAGTTGCTGCGCAACGTTTAGCACAAGTTATGGCTTCTTCTCATAGGCCTGATGATGACGAGGATGATGATGATCTAGGGTTTCGGCCTCCTACAGCTGCTTTCTCTACTAATGACCATCGGAGTAATAGCAATAGCAAGAGTACTGGGTTGTCTGCTATTTCACTAGCCAAGCCTAATAGATCTCCTTCCCCCTCGGTAATTTTTATCCGCCATTTTTATTTAATTGAATTGTGTTAGTTATTGATTATTGCATGATTTGATGTGAGATTATGAATGATTCGTTGTTGTTGTTGTTGCCTGATTTAGTGGAATTTGTTTGGATTGGAATCAGTTGGTTAAATTGATTATTGATTGGGAGAAAAAAACGAGTGAATTAGATGACGAAAAAAATTATTTGCAGGTCAACGCATTTTCTTACGCAATACACTTTATGACTGGAAACTAGGGCTGTCCAAGGGGCCGGGTTCGGGGCGGGTCCCGGCGGAGCTGGGAAAGGGTCGTGACCGGTCCTCCGGCGGGCCGTGACTGGCGTGACAGGCCGATGTCCCGTCCCGTCCTACATCCCGCCGGAAAAGGGGACCGGTGTTGGCGGGGCGGGGCTGGGTCCGTGATTCCAGTTTTTTTACACTTAATTTCAAAAAAATTGTGAATATAAATAATTGAACAAGATAGTGTAATAAAAATATCCAAGACTGTTTTTGTGCCTCGTATATTATTTAATAGAAATATGATTTTTTTTGTATACAATTTCAAAATTGCAACTTTGTGGTGTTGTTCAAAAGTCGCAAATCACATAGTAAAATTGCAATTAAAAAAATTACATAGTTAAAAACACATTTTCTAATTTCTTCACAATGTCTTGTGGTTCTTCGGTTGGAATTGGAAGTTGTTGGTTAAATTGGCCGACGTCGCTTCCAGTTCCCTCGGACAAGATTTCATTGTAGTTTTCGTCATCTTCTTCGTTGATCTCTGGTTGACGCACCTTCTACGCTCTGCTCGTATTCAATCTCTGAATAGAACTGTAATCTTCAAGCTGTCTCCCGCTAATTAGTGTCCGTGCTCTCCTATTTGAAATCTTTCGGTAGAAAAGACGCTTTCAGACGTTATTGATGACGCTTGAATGTTCAACACATCTCAGGCCATCTTTGCTAGTATCGAAAATGTCTTCTCATTTTTTCCCTCCAGTATTTAAGCAAGTCTTCACGTCCGCATCAAACTCGCTAACTTGATTAACACTGAAACCACTAAACATTTTATTTCTATTGCTTTCAATACTAGCCGCAGAAACAACATGTCTTTTATAAGGTTGTATTGAAGAAGAAGATGGTATAGAAGCCGGTTGGTTGCTGACACTTTCTTGTTGATAATGCATATATACTTTTTTGCATTCATCGTGTATGCTAGATAAAACTTCTTCTTTAGTTGGTTCCTTAGGTGGTTGTTCATTTGGTTTTTTTGGAGTTGGAGTCGTAAGTCTTTACAACCGTCTATTTTAATAGTCGGATTTAATTAAGGGTGGCCAACGGGGAGGGTACGGGGCGGGGCGGGTTCCGGCGGGACGGGACCCGACGGGATGGGGTAGGGCGGGATCGGTCCTCCGGCGGGACTGGCGGGATACACCGATGTCTCATCCCGTTCCCGGTCCCGTCGGAAAAGGGGACCGGTATTATCGGGTCGGAGCGGGACGGGGTCGGGTTTTTCCTATTTTTTTTGCACTTAAGTTAAAAAAATAACATATATATAAACACCTCAATAATTGAACAAGATAGTGTAATAATAACATCTCAAAACTGTTTTTGTGCCTCTTATAATATTTAATAGAAATATGATTTAGTTGTAATACAATAGTCAAAATTGCAACTGTTGAAAGTTGCAAATAACATAGTAAAATTACAATTAAAAAATTACATATTTAAAAACACATTTTCTAGTTTCTTTATAATTTCTTGTGGTATCTTCGGTTGGAATTGATATTTATTGGTCAAATTGCTCGACGTCGCTTCCACCTCCGTCGGATAAGATTTCGTTGTAGTTTTTGTCTTTTTTTCTTCGTTGATCTCCGGTTGACCGCACCTCCTCCGCTCCGCTCATATCCAATCTTTGAATAATACTGCAATCTCCAAGTTGTCTCCCGCTAATGAGTGTCTGTGCTCTCCTATTTGAAATCTGTCGGCAGAAAAAACGCTTTCAGACGCTGTTGATGATGCTTGAATGTTCAACACAGCTCGGGCCATCTTTGACAGTGTCGGAAATGTCTTCTCATTCTCCTTCCAATATTTCAGCAAGTCTTCACGTCCTTCTTCATTTAGAACTGCTTGGTACGGTACAATACCTTGCAAACAAAAATATCAAACTCGCTAACTTGGTTAGTAGTGTTACCAGCATACATTCTATGTCTAAGGCTTTCAATATTAGCCGCAGAAACGGCATGTCTTTTTTGAGGTTGTGTTGAAGAAGAAGAAAATGGTATGGAAGCCGGTTGGTTGCTAGCACTTTCTTGTTGGTAATGCCTATATACTTTTTTGCATTCATCTTATATGCTAGACAACACTTCTTCTTTAGTTTGTTCAATACGTGGTGGGTTATTTGGATTTTTTGGAGTTGGAGGTGTAAGTACTGCTATACAATCATAAATAGTTTCAATTAGTGCTTTACAATCGTCTACCTGTTCGAGTTCCGTTACCGATTCTTTTTTATAGCGGGGTAGGGGTGGGACCGGGGCGGGTGGGTCGTGATCGGGCCGACCCGCCCCGTTGGCCAGCCTTAGATTTAATACAACACCAATAATATAAATAGTGGGCTTAGAAAAAAAATATTTTTTTAATTTAATAAATATATTTTAATAGGTGTCTTATAAGATGATTTTTTCATATAATCACTAAGTAACAAAAATATTAGAGCTATATAAAATAAAATAGTTGAAATAGTAGGATAATATATACCAGAAAATTCTTTAGTTGCTTGAAAAAATTTCATTAAAAATCCAATAAGTTCTGATTTTTTTTTTCAATCATTATCTACAAGCATATCAGTTGTATTTCGATTATGGGCGTTAAAAAATAAAGTTATATGTCTTTTATAATCGTAAGCAACAAGTAGTTGTTCATATAGAGAATTCCACCTAGTCGCTACTTCTTCAGGAATTTTTCTAAAAGGTAATCCACAATTGTGACAAGTTTTTTTATATTCTTTTTTTCTTTGTATTTTATTACTTCTAAAAATAAAGTTTATAGCAAATTATACTTTATTAATAATGTCTTCAAAAAGTGATAAGACCATCTTTTACAACTAAGTTATAAATATGGCACACACATTTTGTATGAAAATGATTAGGAAAAGATTGAGTTAATAGATCTTTTAAAAGTCTCACAACATAATTATTAGAAGAAGCATTATCTAACGTAACAGTCATAATTTTGTTAGTTATACCATAATAAGCACAAACTTCATGAATATTTTGTGCAATAAAAGTTCCAGTGTGCCTATCATCAATATATCTATATGCTAAAATACGTTTTTGCATAGACCAATTATGATCTATCCAATGACATGTTACAGTTAAATAGTCATTGTCGTTAGTACTACGGCCTATATCAGAAGTAATAGATACTTTGCCAGAAAAATGATATAATGCATAACGTAAATATTGTTGATATTCATGTGCAAATTTAAAAACGTCTCTCCTAACAGTTGATTTAGGGAAATCGTTAAAAGCAGGATTATACATATTTCTTATGTAATGAATAATACCAGGAGATGAAGGAAATGCAAAAGGCAAACCCTCCACCACAATTAATTTTGCTATTGATTCCCTATCTCTGTGTTTATCGTATTTTGGACCTACAATCCGTTGTCGGGTTAATTTGACCATGTACTTGGTCCGGGACACTATGTGAACCTTGTCCCGATTCAGCGCACATTGACGCACCCGACTTTGTAGCCTCGTATTCATCCCACTTAGCTTTGTGAAAGTCTTGTACATGTTTTAATAAACCTCCCGTCCCACCCTGACTTTTTCCGATTTTAAATTTATAAACAGTTTTACAAATTTTACATCTAACTACTTGGTTCTCTTTGTCCCTATAAAAAAATAACCATGCAGGTGATTTTAATAGCCGTTGTGTGGGGCCTTGTCTCATACTAGGGGAATAAGAGGCATTGCAGTTGCAATTTTAGGCCGAGACTCAGTCTTTGCCTGAGGTTGAGGTGCACTAGTGGGTGTGTCATAGATTATCGTCTAAATGAAAGTCGGGTTCAGTTGCAGAATATATCTCATTATCTAATGGTATATCATTAAAAAAATCAGTTTCATCTATATGAGTGTAATCAATCAAATCATCCTGACTAGGAATTGGATGACTAGAAGAAGTACCCTTGCCCTTGTTACCCCTACTAGAAGAAGCACCCTTACCCTTAATCATACATCTAATTCCTTTCATTTTAATTATGCTAATAAATAATTAAAGATAATGAAATTAAGTGCGATAATTAAAATAAAGTAACAATAATAATTTAAAGAAGGAACGAAGGTACCAAACGCCGACGTAACGTCGACGTGTAATCGATGTTGAAAATTAAAATTTTGCTCGATGGATGATCCTCAAGCTAGTTTTCAACTTTAGTCCCAATTTTTGAACTTTGATACAATTATACAAATGAATAAATAAAATAAAATATTTAGTAGGCAATGTAGACTTGTAGAGAGATAGATTGAGAGATTAGAGAGATTGTAGGAAGATTTGTGAGAAAATGAAGAAAAAATGAGGTATTTATAGTTGAAAAATTGGGTTAAAGTGTAAATATACTAACTTAGGGGTTAAAAATAAATATTAAGGGGGTATGGGGTTAATGGGGTGGGGGGCAAAAATGGCCGTTGGAACCGTTGCACAATGGTCAAAATCTAAATTTGACCGTTGTTGCAACGGTTAGTTTTGCAAAGGGGAGGGGGGATCGGGGTCGGGGCGGGACGAGCCCAGGTCTCATCCCGATTTTGAATTCCGAATTTTTGAGGGGTCGGGGCGGGGTAGGGTCGTGATTGGGCCGACCCGGCCCACTGGACAGCCTTACTGAAAACATATGCTAACATTGCTTTACTATGAGGGAAAGTGCACTAGTGTGGTTTTTTATTTGACTTTTCTTAACTGGCTCAAGATTCAATAAAATAATTTTGTTTTTGATATATCGCGTTCTAGCCACATGCTATTGGGTGTGGGCTATAATTAAAATTTGGCTTCTCTTATTCAACAAAAGTTGTACAGACTAGCCAAGGCGAGGGAGAGGATGGCCCGCGACTTGGATCACGTGAAGTGCATCAAGGACGGCAAAGCACTAGTGGAAGATGCGCTTATTAGAAGGAGGTGACAGTCTTACTTCCATAAACTCTTGAACGAAGAAGGAGATAAAGACATTGTGATGGGTGATATGGAGCAAGAAGGTAATGTGATTTTAGGTATTGTAGAAGTATTAAGGTTGAGGAGGTTCAAGGTGTTGTTCGCAGGTTGCGTGAAGAACGAGCGACCGGACCTGATGAGATCCCTGTTGAATTTTGAAAGAGCGCAGGCAGGGCAGGTTTGGAGTGACTGACTGAGTTGTTTGATGTCATTTTTAAGACGACAAGCATGTCTGAAGAATGGAGGTGGAGTATAATGATTCATTTGTACAAGAACAAATGTGACATCCAGAGTTGCAACAACTATAGGGGTATCAAGCTGCTAAGCCACACTACGGAAGTTTTGGAAAGGGTTGTGGAGAGGAGGGTGAGAAGAGGGGATGTGCCATGGTGTATGTTATTCGCAGATGATATAGTCCTGATTGATGAGACTCACATCGGAGTGAACGCTATGTTGGAAGTTTGGAGACAGACTCTGGAGTCTAAAGTGTTCAGGCTAAGTAGGACCAAGATAGAATACTTGGAGTGCAAGTTCATCAACGTGAGCGACCATGAGACAAGCGTGGAGGTGAGGCTTGGTACTCAGGTCATTAAAAAAAAAAAAGTTTCAAGTATCTCGAGTCTATTATCCAAGGGAATAGAGAGGTTGATGACGACGTCACACATCGTATTGGTGCAGGGTGGATGAAATGGAGGCTCGCATATAGAGTCCTATGCGATAAAAAGGTGCCACAAAAACTTAAATGCAAGTTCTATAGAGTGGTGGTTAGACCAATTATGTTGTATGGGGCGGAGTGTTGATCAGTCAAGACTTCGCACATTCAAAAGATGAAAGTGGCGGAGATGAGTATGCTGAGATGGATGTGTGGACATACAAGAAGGGATAAGATTGGAAATGATGATATCCGGGACAGAGTGGGAGTGGCCTCGGTGGAGGATAAGATGCGGGAAACGAGGTTGAGATGGTTCGGGTATGTGCAGAGGAGAGACACAAATGCCCAGTGAGGAGGTGTGAGAGGTTGGCTATGAACGGGTTCAGGAGGGGTAGAGGTAGGCCGAAGAATTATTGGGGAGAGTTGATTAGACGGAATATGGCGCAGGTACAACTTACTGAGTACATGTCCTTAGATAGGGGGTTGTGGAGGACATAAATTAGGGTAGTAGGTAGTTAAACGTAGTCCTACTTACGCTTACATACTAGTAGTTGTGATATTATTATTGTAGCCCTTCTTAGCCTAGCATATTAGTAGGCGCATTATTGTTTTATAGTTTCTTGTCCTTTGATTTCTGTTGTTGTATGTTCTTCTGTGTACTTCGGTTATCTTATTTACATGCGATAGTTACAGCTTCCTTTCCCAAAATGCTTTATCATGGTTTATTCGTGTGTGTTACTCTCATTTTCATACTGCTTTAAATTTCCTGTGTGGGTCTGACCGTTTCTTTTGCTTTTGCTTGTGCTTATGCTTTTTCTTGAGCCGAGGGTCTTTCAGAAACAACCTCTCTACCTACCAAGATAGAGTTATGGTCTGCGTACACTCTACCCTCCCCAAACCCCACGTTGTGGGATTTCACTGGGTATGTTGTATTCAACAAAAGAGAAGGGAAGCCTTGGACCAACAAGAAGTTGTCTCTGTGTGACCTATAAGTTACGGGTTCAAGCTGTGGAAGCGGCCTCTAATGCTTGCATTAGGTTAGACTGTCTACATCACACCCCTTAGGGTGCGGCCCTTCCCCGGACCCTGCTAACACGGGATGCTTTGCTGCCTTTTTTTTATTATTCAACAAAAGGGAATGAAAAATTGGCTTCTATCTGAAGAGATTTCTGTGTTGCATAAGTATGAGGTCCGGTGACCTTTGTGATCTGTTAATTCATTTTTTGGAGGACATTTCCATTTGTAACTTTTTATTTTGTAAAGGACTAATGCGTTATAACTAATCATACAAATACTTTGCTTATGGTTCCTTTTCTGATGGTAATTAGATGCTATCATGTTTAGTTAGGTCGGAACTTTATGGATCACACTCCTTCTGTTCGTTCATCGTCTACTGGAAGACCCTCCACGATGTCTGTTCGTACATCAACAGCAGCAACAACAACTGGAGCAATAGTGCCACCAAGTAGGTCATCATTGAAAACTCCAGTTTCCATACCGCCAATAGAACCTCCTAGTAATCGCTTGAGAGAGAAAAGGTAACAATTATTATTTTTCTTCATCTTCTGATAACATCTATTAATATTTTCATTCAAGTGTTTGACTAAACTACATCATCAAAATTAGTATCTGACGAAACTAGTATACAGTGTAACTTCAACTTTCCAGTGTTTATTTAATACTTGCATTGAAAAGATGGATCACTACTTTTGTCTTGTCCATTTTGAAACTCGAATTAGAAACAGATTACAGGTGGATTGAAATTGAAATTGTGAACTTGTGACCTGATGTTGAGTTTCTGTCTAGTTCTCATTTTTTATAACTTTTGGCATTTTATATAATCTTTTTCTCGACTGACATTGCTATGATGTTTAATTTGTAAAAGATTGGAAGTAAACATAATTTATGTATTGAATTCGTGACATACTAAATAGAATTAAGGACTATTCCATTGATTTTCAAGAGCAATCAATCAACTATCAGTCGACTGCCCCTCAATCCCATATGTTAGACTACATAGAAGCCTTCTTCCTGTGACATACAGGAGAACTGGCAAATAACCATATGAATATTTGAAAGTTGTACTATAATTGGTGTCCCCTTAATCTGTATAATATGTTGATGCAATGTGTATTCTTTTTTATCACGGCAAGCGACAATGATCTTTAACTGTATTAGAGATTAATATTAGGTTCACACCAGAATTAGGACGCATTGATTTGAAGGATTCAGGAAATGAGCACGAGGCTTCTGCACTTCGTGATGAGGTATGTCATCTAAGTAAGTGAAGATGCATTCTGGATGGCTTCTAAAATAGGCTAGACCTGTCCATTCTGGTGCTTGTATTCATCATCTCTTGAGGCTCACGTAATTCGGACGATTGGATAAATGACAATTCTGTTAACATTCAAATGAGAGTGTTGTAATTTCTTTGCAGCTTGATATGCTTCAAGAAGAAAACGATGCTATTTTAGACAAGGTAAATTTTTTCAACCTTTCTATATGAAAAGGATAGATGAAAAATTAGTTTGTGCGACGTTGTAACTTTGTGGATCACAATGGCTGATGTAATTTACAGCTACGCCGTACAGAAGAACAACGTGAAGAATCTGAAGCTAGGGTTCGTTTGTTGGAGAAACAGGTAATTTACCAATAGTAATGGTCTACACTGTGGATGGTAGTTTCTTGAGGGTGATCCCAATTTTACCTACTATAACTAAATCTATTCCCAGGAATTTTTTAAATGTTAAGTTATTATAAACACCAATAAAAGGGGTGCAGCTGATTATTGTGCGAAAGCAGTTTCAGTCAACTAATGATAATAACTCTAACTGGTCTTTACTCAATGAGACATATATCACTTATGGCTTTACATAACGGGATTCTAGTTGTTGAGGTCATGTGTGGTCTTCATTTAGTTTCTAGATTTAACAGTTGTATGAAGCTATTGCAATTCCTTATTTACAGGTTGCTTCTCTTGGAGAAGGAGTATCACTTGAAGCCAAATTATTAAGCAGGTACAATTTGTAATGTTTTCTCCCCTTCCATATTTCTACTTAACAAACTTTTTCTGATGGTATGCATAATGACTACAGGAAGCAAGAAGCACTTCGCCAGAGAGAGGTAGCTTGAAGAACTGTGAATACTAGTAAAAACAAACATTGTTACTTAACTGTGTCACTGATGTGTCAAAGACTGTTGCTTGTCAAACTTTTTAGTCTTTTGGATCAAGTCAAACTTTTCAGTCTGGGAATTATGATAATACATCGGTCTTGCTTGCTTAATGTTTATGCTTCTATTGCTTTTGGTTTGACGATAATGTTCTTCTCCTGCAATATTATTGCAGGCTGCTCTTAAAGCTGCACAGCAGACTAAGGATGGAAGAGATGACGAAATTACGATACTTCGTACTGAAATTGAAGTTAGTTCATGCTACTCTCTGGGTGCCGTGTGTCTTTGTTGTCACTGATCTTTCTTTTTACTTTTTGTGCAAATTTTTGCTGTATTCAGAACTTGAAGGACGACGCTGCAAATACAATGGAACAGCTTCAGGAAGCTGAATCTGAAGCAAAAGCTCTTCGAACGATGACACAGAGAATGATTTTGACCCATGAAGAGATGGTTGTTGTTTGAACTCTGATGAGAACTTTTTGGCTTTAGCTTCATTATGCGACTCACTACTCAGTCTTCCTCACTTTGATCTCTGTTGTCCTTTTGACATTCTAGGAGGAGGTGGTTCTAAAGAGATGTTGGCTTTCTCGATATTGGGGCCTAGCTGTACAATATGGTAATTTGCTTAATCAGCATCTTTGTGGATTTAATTAGTGGTTGTATTATGTATAGTTACTGCTCTGACATCTTTCATTTGCTTTTTTTTATCAAGACATCTTTCATTTGCTTTTTTTTATCAAGACATCTTTCATTTGCTTTTTTTTATCAAGACATCTTTCATTTGCTTATATATGAGCAAACGTGTTTCTTGGCTTAACAAGTAATGAAATACCACGATAACTATGAAGTTGAGAAAGCCCTCCTAGTCGGTTGACCTAAGAAATAGATGAAATTTTAGTTTGAGAAGGTTGAAGGAGCATCAAATTTGTCCTACATCGACCTCCAGATGCACCGGTCCCCAGGTGTGAAACCATTGTGGTTGAACGTATTAAAAGGGGGACCGAGAATACGTAAGATCGCATGGAAGGAGTTGCCTTGAATGACCTACAATCTCTTGGAATCCATGCAGACCTATAAAATAAAAGGGCATAATAGAATAGAATAAAAGGATATATATAGGCAGAATCCATGCAGACCTATAAAATAAAAGGGCATAATCAAATAGAATAAAAGGATATATATAGGCAACACTAATTGGTTGGGATTAAGTTAGTTATGTTAGTACGTTAACTTTAGGTCCAATGTTCTAGGAGTCTTTAGTCTTTTTGTCTAACTCCAATTGCGCTTTTCTTAAAGGCTCTTTCCAGAGATTTAGAGCCTTTAGAAAATGCAGAAAATATTGGACTAAAACGAACTTTAATGGAGCGAGACGGACACTGAGAATTCATATGACTGGACCCAACTTGCTTGGGATTGAAGCATAGTTATCCTAAATGAAGCAAATCCAGAAAAGGATCTCAAACTGTAGTCCCTTTATTCTTCCTTTTTATTACCAGAAATATGCAGGTGCATTGTTCTGTTATGAGGTTTGCATGGCGAGGTAGGAATCTTTCGCAACATATTTTGAAAACAATGTGCGGGTTACCCCACCTTGAAGAAACCCTTGTACTTAAGTTAAGAGGAGAGTGGAGGAGCGGGCTCATGCTCCCTAAAGTTTCAAATCTCTGGACGATTTAGCTTTTCATTTGACTATCTTAATTTTGATTTTACTTAATGTTGGTATTCCGAACTAGCCCCCACCTCGATTAATCTACTGGTTACTTGCTAGCTTCCACCAAGGTGTATATGGATGAGTTGAAATCAACCAGTTGGTTTTTACTTGGTCTCTCTGCTTGGTTTTGAACCCATCTCCCATTTACCTGGGTGTTTGACCATCTTATTTTTCATGGTCCGCTTAGTTTGCCTTACGAGAACTTTTGACTCGGTCAATTGCTATAATCACAAAGATAAGCTACCTGACTCGTAACATTTTTCACAAAAGAAACAAAGCCACCTCTTGTTGAAATAGGTCGGCTTACCTCCTAGGAACCATTTTAAATCATTTCTTATGTTTAGAATGAAATTGACATGCAAGATTGTTAGGGATGAAATTGGAATATAGTTAGTGATAAGTTGAGGACCAAGTATGGATTTTGCTCAAAAAATGAATGATGCGGGAGTCTCGTAATGAACGAAACAGTAACCTCATCTCTTTCATGTTCAATCTTACTCATGAAACCAAAAAAAATTGGCTAAACGCTCTTATTTATGAGCGTGTTCTTCCTGGGTGATTTGAGGCTATTTAGTCATGTGGTTTCTTTAAGGGGGCTAATAATTAGTTGATGTGGCTAACTTTTGTGGTTTTAGGTATCTGTGCAGATATAGCAGGGACGAAGCATGAACATTGGTCATCTTTTGCACCTCTTCCATTTGAAGTTGTGATTTCTGCTGGGCAGAAGGCCAGGGAGGAATCCTGGAATGGTGCTTAGCTCTTCCCTTGCAATTTTCCGTCCTGCATTAACTCCAAGACATGCCTTTCTTTCTGCTTCTTATGTTTCTCTCTTTACATCTAAGTTGGATTTTAATCTCTCTTGTGTTGAGCAGGTGGCGATGATTCTGATCGGAGCAAACGTGCTCGTGACATTAGTGACTTATCCGGAGAGGGAAATATTGAGAGTATGCTGTCAGTTGAGATGGCTCTAAGAGAATTAGCTTCCCTCAAGGTGTCTGTTTGTTTCCTGTATTATATGTCGTAAAAGCTGTTCAGTATATTCTGTTAGTAACATTTTTTCTGCTTTTAGGTTGAGGATGCTGTTATTCTTGCATTGGCGCAGCATCGGCGCTCAAATGTAGTCCGGCAGTCCTCTGGTATGACTTATGATTTTGTGTGAATTTGTAGTTTTGTTGGTTTCAATGGATGGAATTGATTTTGTCTAGTTTGTACTCCTCTCATCTCACATTTATCTGCTGTATGCTTTTAAACGTCTAAGTTTGCATCTCCTAGAGTTCACACATATTTTCTTGACACTTGCAGTAGGGCATAGTGATCAGTTTAGAGCAAATACCTGTTGCCCTTACCAAAGGGTGGCTATTGTCTTCTGGCCATGTAAACCTGCATATGAAAAGTGCTCAGTTGAGCACGAGAACATTAAGGATGGTTTACATTGGTCATTTGGCCATCTCCGGGTTGTTTATCATCCTAAAGACTATTTTTACTTGACTGCTCACTGAACATCCAGTGGCACATGTACTTTTCCTTAATGATTAATTTGCTAGTCTTCTAGCTGTTCCATCTGGTGCAGTTCTCTTATGTTCCAACCCCTAGTCCATCTTTTGCTAGTTTGAAAATAGAAAAGGGCAGCCCGGTGCACTAAGCACCCGCTATGCGCGGCGTCCGGGGAAGGGCCGGACCACAAAGGTCTATTGTACGCAGCCTTACCTCACATTTCTGCAAGAGGCTGTTTCCACTGCTTGAAAATAGAATAATTTAAAAAAAAGAATAATAACTCTTAACTCTGTTTTTTATGCTTTTGTTGCTTGGCAGATCCTAAATCATCTGCTGACCCCAAGTTGATGGAAGCATATGGTAAGGAACATGCTCAATCCACTCGATACAAATTTGGACATGTTTGATTTGGAATACCTCGATTTGCTGGTTATTTGAATATTCTCCTTAACTAGGATTGGTAGATCAATTACATTTCTATATTTAGAATTTGTTAACAATTTTTTTTAATGAAGTGCCCTTAATGTCATTCTCCCTTTTCTCGACTTAATTCGGCTGGAGGGAGGAAAGGGGGGGGGGGGGTTGTTCTTTAAGAACCTTCTGTTTCTCTGAGAGCAGCTGGAATAATCCCTTCTTGATCCTATGTTCTGCACATATACACCTTCTATGGGACTGCTATGCGCCTATGCAGATGTTAAAGATGCAACTCCTTTTATAGATCAGTTTCATTTCCCCATTTTGGATTCAGTTTTTGTTCTTTTTTTTGGCTGTTTGGTATATAGGTCATGGCTTGTTAAAACTGGAGGATGTTGCTGTGATATGACATGTGCTTTCTTTCTTGCGGTTCTTTACGAGGGTTTGATATAGACCTTTGTGTTTTTGGTTGCAGAGTTGAGCCAAGAGGAGTCTGAAGATGTTCTTTTCAAGGAGGTCTGTTGTCTTTTTTGTGATTTAGTTATTTTGTTCTGAAGCAATTTCCTCTTCTTCTAATGTATTGGCCCCTGTTTACAATTGGCATGCTGGGAATGTTGAGCTTTTTCATTGTTTCCCTCGTAGCGTAATGAAGTTATACATATCATACTCCTTTGCCTATCAAACGATTTTTTTTTACATAAATGCTCCTAGTGAGACCAATTTTACTGGATGGAAAATTTGTTAGATCTATAAAGATCTGAATAGAGGCAATGGTTTAGTTGAATGTTGAAACTAGTACAAGATACCAAGTCTTGAGGAGTATTCGATCCTTCCACTTGACCAATATCAGTTGCGTTAGTTCCACCACATGAGCCATTGTTTAAAATTGCAGGCTTGGCTTACATACTTTTGGAGGAGAGCCAAAGTGCACTGTGTAGAAGAAGATATTGCAGAAGAGAGGCTTCAGGTCTGGATTGGTTGTAGTGGACAGACACCAACCACTCATGATGCGGTTGATGGTAATTCACTTCCTCGACTTTTTTATTGAATAAAGGAATACAGCACCATACTACTAATAAAGGTTCAAATAATGGTCTCGGTCTAAGCTTTCACATTCCATTGTTGCCACTTAATAGATATGAGCCTTGCATGGAAATTCGTTTTACAGAAAAAGTTTCTTCCTAGAAAGTCCATGTACCTGAATCCTGTTATGTTTAATCAAGTTTTAAGCATAAATAACTGCTTTCATAGTTATTTATAGGGGTGTCAGATGGGCCGTTTGGGCTGAAGTTAGGCGAGTCAAGATGTGCTGAATCAATAGATGGCCCGCCCAAAACTTACATGGGCTAAGATGGGCGGATCAAGATGGACTAAATGATGGGTCATAACCCAACTTGCCCAACTTGACATTACTTTTACAAATTTCAAACTTACCTTCTATGATGTTATTTTATTTTGTATGATATTTGATTTTTTCATATCATTATTTTTAAAATAAGAATAATTTTTAAGAATTTTTTCATTTTTATAAAAGCAAAATAAATATATAAAATAATGGGTGGGAGGGCAGGGGTAGTGCGGGGGGGGGTAGTGGGGTAAGAAAAGTTTCTCATTTTTTATAAAATTTTTGTATAAGTAAAAACTTCGGGTGTGGTGGGGGTGGGGGTGGGGTAAGCAATTTTTTGTCATTTTTTATAAAAAGTTTATAAAAGTAAAATAAATATATAAAATAGAAAATTTGGTGGTGTGGTGGGAGAGTGGGGGAGGGAGGTTGGGTGTGGGGGTTGAAAAATTTCTCATTTTTAATAAAATTTTATATATAAGTAAAATAAATATATAAAATAAAAACTTGAGGGTGGTGGGAGAGGCGGGGGTTGGGGGTAAGAAAAATTTCATATTTTTAATAATTATTTTATAAAAGTAAAAAAATATGAAATAGAAATTTGAGTATGGGGGTAGGGCATGGGGTGGAGGGGGTAGGAGGTTAGAAAAAATTTCATATTTTTATAATTTTTTTTATAAAAGTAAAAAGAATATGAAATAGAAATTTGAGGATGGGGTAATGCATGGGGTGGGGTGAAGGGGGTAGGGGGAGGTAAGAAAATATTTCATATTTTTAATAGTTTTTTTATAAAAGTAACAAAAAATATAAAATAGAAATTTGAGGATGGGTGGGGGTAGGTGGGGTAGAAGTGGGTAGGGGGCAAAGATGTGAGGGTGGTTCAGTGCTTGGGTGGGGTAGGGTAGATGGATAGTGTGGTGGGTGATTGGGGTGCTTTGGTGTATTTTTTTTGGTTCCGAAATAATAAAGAAATTTTTAAAATAATTATTTATAAATAGAAATTTTAATCTAGAATGTAGTTCTAATCGTTAAAAACTTAAAATTGAGCATTTTTGTGGGTCAAGTTTGAACATCATCATGGGTTCATTTGGGCTGTTGATTTATGATGGGTCAACTTGGGCTAGCCCAAACCAACCCATCATCAAACTCACTCTTGCCCAAACCCACGAAACCTTGGGAGGGTTGGGCGGGTCATTTGGGTTTGGCTAATTTTGTCACCCCTAGTTATTTATACTACTAATGAAAGCCCAAACTCTTGCAATAAATAGCCCGAGTCTCTTGATCCATTATAGTTTAACCCTCTGGATGCCCCCATTAGGATAAGGGCTAAATTGGTCTTTCTACTACATTCCACTTTCGTACAAGGTTTGTCTCCTATTATAATTTTCTATTATTTTTCTCAATACTTTCAAAGGAACTTTTCATTTTAAATTTAAGGAAATTATATTTAACATTGTCTCTTGCAGAAATGCAAGGTAAGACTGCGTACAATAGACCCTTGTGGTCCGGCCCTTCCCCGGACCCCGCGCATAGCGGGAGTTTAGTTCACCTGGCTGCCCCTATATTTAACATGGAAATTGAAGTCTTTTGAAAAATCACAAGTTCTTTTTTTATTGGTAATATGTAACTTTCACTAATATACCATACTGGAAAAAGCTACCACCAAATAGTCTCACAAGTTCGAGCAACAATTATGGTAGGAAATTTTCAATTTAAACAGGTTCAAGGAAAGTAAAAGAAAAAATATTCTGAACAATATCTACTACGTGAAAGATACACGTGTAATAGGGTTGAATTTGTAATGGAGTTACTCTTTGCTCTACCTGGGCAATTATTAAGATGCCCCTAAAAACACGTTAGTAGGTTCCACTTATCATGGTCGCAAAGTCCATACTTTGTAGGCTTGGTGGAAAAGCTATATTTTGTAAAACTATGATTGGCAATTGACATTGCTTTGTCGCCTAATTGTGATTGGCATTGCTTTGTCGCCTAATTGTGATTGGCATTGCTTTGTCGCCTAATTGTGATTGGCATTAGTTAGATTGGACCCACAAAGCTAGTTTTTACCTAGACTTCATATTGGCAGTGGTCCCATAGAACATTCTGTTGTAGGCAGAGCTTTTTTTGTGCAAAGCTAAAATTGATCATCACGTTCATTGGTTCGCATTGGACCCGCAAAGCTAGTGTTACCTAGAGTTCAAGACAATGGTGCCATAGACTTCATTTTCAGATGTGCTATCTTGGTTTTTCTCTATTCTCTTACATATTTATGAAGGGCAGTGGAAAGAATCGAAGCTGTTCTCTCCCTTCTCGCTGATAGGGCTTGACGTAACCTATTCCAGATTGAGTTTATTGCTCACTGGAAGTTGTTACCTAGTGATATGGCATTGCCACCTATTTGTGATTCCTTCCATCATTTTTTCAAGTTTATATAGTTGCTTGGCAGATGAGGATTCAGGTTTTAAAAGGACGCTTTCAGAGGAAAGAATGATGACTTGAGATATACCTTTGTGGACAACATTATTAGTCTATTTTTTTTAATCTTTCATTATGCAATAAATGAAGTGGCTTCTGAGGACTTGAATGCTGAAATTCAGAGGTCTTTAATTAAAATCATCTTTCGATCGTGTATTGAAAGTTATTGACCGAATGGTAATTTTTTTTCACAGTTGAAAGAGGTTTAGTAGAATTGAGGAAACTGGGGATAGAACAGCAGCTGTGGGAAGCTTCTCGTAAAGAAATTGACCAACCTAGTAATGGCAAAATGACTGCAGAGTCTGAGGCATCTCCATGATGGACGGTGCATCAATGTACTTGTTTGATATCTTATTCTTTTGGGGATTGTATTCTTCCTTTTTTTCTCTTTTTGGGTTTACAATTCAGATAGATATATTATTTCTTCTGTCATCTTCTGATTTATTCTTTCGGTTTGTTTTCCTGGAATTTTGAAATGGTAGAGCTTGAGAACAGATAAATTATAATTAGTTGCTTCATGTTTGTAATCAATTGGGTGATGCCAAAGTGATATCGTCTGTGTAATTGAGCTGAAATGTTACTTTGTTAAATCAAATAATTTTCATTAATACATAGTAGTAACACATGACCTGTCACAAATATATGTTAAAGTTTGGTGAGAGATTTAACCATATTCCTCTGTAATAAATACTCCTTGCGTCGTTTTTGTGATAATAAATGAACTATATTTTCCCTCAAAATCAGTTTGGCCCAGTGGCCAATACATTAGGGTATTGCTGTCTGAGGTTCCGTGTTCGAGTCCTCTGATCAGCGAGAGTGGAACTGTGTTCCCCCAAAAAAATCCCTCCATACGCGTAGGGCCAAGCGGTGTATACTAATCCGTAGGGCCAGGCCGGAGGTGGGGTTTTCTGGGGTATGGGGCCGTAATGCGGTGGGACCAGTCACTTTAAAAAGTTTACCCTACCTTAGTTTTGTCCTCCGGGGCATAGTCCGGTGGCAAAGCCTGGGCGCTATAAGGCGCTCTGGCATGGGACAGCGTGGGTTCGATTCCCATAAGACGAAGAAATTCTCGTGTTGGGGAATTTGACCTTGTTTCATTGATCGGTTATGCGCTCGAAAAAGCCACCGGAGCACATCCCGCGATTTACCTGGTAATAGTGTTGAAGGACGGTCTATTACCTTCGGGGCGTAGTCGCGTATGGCACTGAGACCAATTATCAAAAAAAAAAAAAAAGGGATATTAAACAATGTCGTTCGTCCTGTCACCATCATTTCTCTGCTTGTGTTTTCTATAATACTATCCGACTGAACTATGTAGATGCTTCATCATTTCCCTCGATATGACCAATGAAATACTATTAGACAGAAAATAGGAACAATAACAATACTAATGAACTTATTACTTTGTGCAATGTACTGCAGAACAGTTACACGTCATGTGAAGCTACTTAACTTCGTATTAAAAGCTCAGAGTCCCAGCAGAAGGAAGAGTACAAGCTAAAAGCAAAGTGGAAGTAGGAAAAATTCATGAGTGAGTCAAATATAGGTGTCTAGTGGACTATACATTTCTGTGGAACATTATTATTGCTGCTGGCATGAAATTCATAAAAAAAAAAGAGCATCATATCTTTGAGCGTGCAAAAGATGTGTTATGACTTTTTGGGAAATGACAATTTTTGTGTGTCTTTCACGCTACACATGAATGCAAGTGAAGTCATAGAATAATCAATCTTCTAGCGTGGTTATAGGCGCTAAAACCTGGTGTTAGTGTTGATCTTTTCTTAAAATATATAGTACTATCAGGAAATACTTATATGCATATTTTATAGGGCAAAATGTCAATTGGTCATATCATCTAGGAGTTTCCAAGCATACCAACTATTCGCCTCCCATGGTTTTCAATGTAGGTTAATGAGCAGGATTTAGATTACATACGTAGATATTGTATAAAATTTGATACTTGTGATTTTTTTTTATATTAAGCTAATTTCACAGACTGCAATTGTCTGTGGTCATTGGGGGTAACTCTTTCTGTATCTTCAAACTTGCATTGCAATCTCACCCTGTGTGTGGAGGGGGGTTGGCATTGACCCCTACCTTGTTAATTAATCATCCAAAATATACATGAGAGGACTACGCCAATGACTCTCTTTTACATTACAGAGATTAACTGTAGGAGCATCTATCCTAAGGGAGAACATTACTAATTAGAGAACAACTTCCAATAAGTTATGTTCTCTTTCAACACTATTGTAATTAAACTTGATGTAGTAATTAATAGGTTACTTATTTTGTTTTTTATGTTGCTAATCACATTTAGTTAAAGCGAACTGATAAGTCATAACTTGGTTACCCCCCAAAAGTGATGCATTGACCTTAAATAAGTCAACAAATTAGGTGAACTATATTTCTTAAGTTCGTTAGGGAAGGTTAGAGTTTGAAATTGCCACACAAAAAAGGGCCAAAAGGTTTCTTTGACTTGTGTTAATACTTAACAGCTAATTTCCGAGTGGGCACTAAAGTGATATTAATGTTTAGCTGAAAAGAAGACAATACCTCCCAGTAATTTTTCATGCCAAGGGATTTTATCACAAGGTCTCAAATCTTTCAAATTGTTCTTTATAATTTCTCAGAGGGTGGGGGGGGGGGTTGTATGGTTTTGAATTTTTGATCCTGGGGAGAGGTAGGGATAGAGCTACATGGTCGGAATGAGATTCAATTGAATTTTTTTATAGAAAAAGTATATTGTGTGTATACGTAAAAAAAAATAAAAATTATAATGTATTGAATCTTCTTTAACTTAAAACTTCTAACGTAATGCAGGTAAAAATGGCTCAAAATTTCTTCATTTGTATCTTATTTGTGGTACACTCCCATCTTTTGAATTTCTTTCTTAAAATCTTCGCCTTGTCGTCGAACAAAGATTGGACCATGAAGGGGCCAGAGACCAGTGACTAAGCTACGTACATTAAAGTGTGATCAGTCGAACACCTTTCATCAAAAAAAATTATGTTGTGTATATAAAAAGTTAAAACTGTATGAATCGATCTGCTTAGATGTCTATCTCTGTCTCTGCTTTTGGAAGTTTTGCAAGTGGGAAAAATAGAATGATTTAAGTGCGTGCAACTTTTGTAAAGGTTCCTTCTGTAATCTCAGAAAATGGGAGGGGGACCTGGCTTAGAACTAGAAGTATTAACTTGTACATGTATCCCTAGAATCTCAATTCAATCCCACCACCATAATTAAAATATATCTCATAAATTGTGTAAATATTTAGTGATTATAATTATGATCAGTAGATGATTCTCGTTGTACTAAGGTTCTACACATTGTACACTATATATATTTGTATTAATGAGAAAGCCTTCCCAAGGTGAGATTAATACAATCTTACACGGTATCAGAGCCAAACCCTAAAACTCTAATTCTTCTTCTCTTTTCCGCCTCCTACATCGGTCTTGCAACCACCGGCGGCTTTCACACTCTTTGGCCGAGAACCACCACCATTGTTCTTCATTGTCTTCTTTTCTCCTTTTTCAATAACTATAATTCACTATAATGACTCCTCCCACAACCCCCACATCAGCCTCATCCTCTTCCAACGTCACCCCTGCCATACAAAAATCACCTTTTGTTCATTCGGCACTCCCCGTCACCAACATCAAGAACTTCATCCCTATAATTCTTGATCAAGAGAACAATCAGTATTCTCCATAGGTTGAACTATTATGTATTCACGACTCATTCCCTCGCCCCATTGAGGTTGATGACTCAACATGGCGTCGCCTAGACGCCGTTGTCAAACAATGAATTTATGGCACTATCTCTCAGGACTTGCTCATCACTATTATGAAACCCGACGCCACAGCCCGTGAGTTATAGATTTGGTTAGAGGAAATTTTTCAATATAATAAGCACACTCATGCTGTGTATTTGGAAGAATAGATTAATAATACACGTCTTGAAAATTTCTCTAACATGTCCGATTATTGCAAGCAGTTGAAACTCGTAGCAGACCAATTGTCCAACGTCGGCGCACTTATTTCTGAAACAAAGATGGTCCTACAATTAATTGCAAGCCTACCAAAAGGTGAGCACGACACTCTAGCCACGATGATACAGTAGACTGATCCGTTACCCAGTTTTAACAAATCCCGTTCGCAATTATTATTGGAGGAAACCCGACATGCAAAACAGGACGAGCACAATCAAAAGGCGTTAGCAGTTAAAACGTCTCCTCAAAATAACATCACTGTCGGCCAGCCCCCACTGCCGGAAAATAATCATACGCGGAATAACCGCGGCGGCAGGGGTCACGGCGGTGGACGAGGTGGCAAAGGCCGTGGGAAAGGGGGCAGCAGCCATCAACAACATCAACAGCCACAACAACCCAATCCATATGCAGCATGGACCGACCCAGTTGGTCAGATGCAGAACGGGAACTGGGCCAGTTTCTCTAGACCAATCTCGGCCCACTTTTCTTTCTAGCAATAGGACGTTTTGGGCCCAGTTCCAGGGGCTCGGACAGCCTATTTTTAGCCGCACCAAGCCCACGTTATGTAGGCCCAACTCCCGCAGCATTCCTCCGGTCTAGCCTCAACTGAATTGGGCCAGGCTTTTATCAATTTGAACTTGCAGCAGCCCGATGAAAATTGGTACATGGACTCGGGCGCCACATCTCATCTCACCCGCTCTGCAGGTAATATTCCCAAACTGTTTCGTTTAAAGTATCATTAATACATTACTATTGGAAATGACCATCGCATTCCAATCCAGGGTTATGGTACCACCTACACACCACTGCCTCATCCACTGTTTCCCTTAATAATGTCATGTATGCCCAAACATCATTAAGAACTTAATTTATGTCTGCAAATTTACTCGTAATAATTTCATCTCTGTTGACTTTAACCCTTTTAGTTTTACTGTGAAGGATCTTCGTACAGGGACACCTCTTACGAGATACAATAGCATGGGGGATCTCTATCCATTCCCATCCACCTCCGCTGCCAGATCATGATCTCTCATATCTCTCGCTATGATCTCTCTGTCAACTTGGCATAATAGGCTTGGCCACCAAGGAGCCCCAATTTTAAATTTTCTTAGAGACAATAATTTTATTAAATGTAATAATGAAAACTTGCCCAACACTGTGTTTCTTGCTCGTTAGGCAAACATGTTCGTTTGCCTTTTAAATCATCTCAAAAGTGATACATTTTTCTCTTTTGATATTGTTCATGCTGATTTGTGGACATCTCCTATCTCTAGTTCACTCGGTCATAAATATTACCTTGTCTTATTAGATGATTTTTCTCATTATATTTGGGTCTACCCACTCAAATTTAAATCAAAGGTGTTTGCCAAAATTCTCGAGTTTCGAACTTTTATTAAAACACAGTTTGAGAAAGCCATAAAATCTTTTCCGTGTGATAATGGTCGTGAATTCAATAATTCGCAGTTTCACCACTTCTGTAGAAATAATGGCATGGTTTTCCGATTCTCCTGTCCCCACACCTCGCCTCAAAATGGCAAAACAGAACGCATCATCCGCACTATAAATAATATGGTTCGTACCCTCCTGTTTCATGCCTCCCTACCTCCCTTGTTCTGGGTCTATGCAGTCAAAATGGTAGAATACATCCTTAATATTTTACCTACTAGCACATGACCCCAACCAAAATATTATACCGATGGATCCCCTCGTATGATCATTTTTGGATTTTCGGTTGCCTATGCTATCACAATCTAGCCTCCACCGCTCTTCATAAATTGTTACCCTGAATCACTATGTGTATCTTCGTAGGGTTTCCGTTCAATCATAGGGGCTATCTGTGCTATGACTAGGGATGGCATGTGGGTATAATTTTGTGAATTTCGCACCGCACCCGTCCCAGTTAGGGCGGGTATGTGTATAACTTTGGAGGGTAGTAGGCGGGTATGGGTATAACTTTGGCGGGTATTAGGCGGGTATGGGTATTAGAAATGTACCCGTCACAGGTAGGCGGGTATGTGGTGGATTTGCAGTCATACCCGCCTACCCGCCCACCTTATACCCGCCCCAAGCCCAAAATATTAGCAGCCCATAAGTCACGACAAGTCTCTCATTCTCCAACAAAACTCAAAATCCTACGCCTCTTCAGTCCTTCACGCCTTCACGCCTCCCTCTCTCTCGTTCCCCTTCACCCCGTCTCTCCTCACTCTCTCATTCTCGACGTCTCTGCCTTTTTTCTTTAAAGGAAAAATCACAAACTTATTTCACGAACCACCTCGACGTCTTTGCCTTTTTCTTTAAAGGAGATGTTGATCGGGAAATATTAGAAAATATTGTTGTCTTTGCTTTGTGCTTTGGGGTTGTCTTGGTGAGGTCAATTTTTGTGCATTTGTTAAGTTTTACCTATTGGATTTGTGGAGTTCAATTGAAAAAGTTGAAAAACTTTAGCTTATATAGCTGAAATAATATTTGGGTTTTGCCTACATTTGTAATATATAGTTATTTGGGTGGATAAATTTTGGGTTTTCTTGAAAATTTTATTTTCTTGATTCTTTGTTGTGCAAGGGGGAAGAGGTAAAAAAATAGGGAATTCTGATAGTGAAAAAATCTGGAATTCTCCTCCCTCTCTCCCAAAGAAAATGAGATTGTGATAGTATTGATTCATGACTCAAATTTTTGGGATAATTTTTGGAATTTGAATTTTTTGGGATCATGTTGATCACTAATTGATAAAAATAAATTGATTACAAAATATGGCAGACGGGTACATGCAGGTGACGGATATCCACTTGGGTGGTGGAGCGGGTGTGGATTTAGGAATATACCCGCCACACGTGGCGGGTATAAAATTTTCTGGCGGATACGGGTGCAGGGGAGGGGGTACCCGCACCCGCCCGCCCAATTTCCATCCCTAGCTATGACTTGTCTACCCGTCGGATTCACGTCTCGCGTCATGTCACGTTTGACGAAATCACATTCCCTTTCTAGGACATTCAAAAATTCCAAAAAATGGACTATACTTTTCTTGACGAGTCCGACATCTCTCCCGTCATCCTCCACGAACTGTGTCAGTCCACCACTCAAAACCCACATCTGTCGCCCACTGCCGACACCGCTGACTGCCTCTCTACGATTTGCCACCTACAACCACCACCACCAACCCCATCTCTGTGTCTCTATCACCGCTATGTTCTCCATCACAAATGCCGATGATTGCCACCACCGGTAATAGGCCCACCGTCTCAGTTTCACCACCGGTCACCGTCTCTCTCACTGTGTCTCCAACACCATCCCAAAAGCAACCCCGCAACCCTTCAAGCCACTGGAAAACCACATTATACCACCATGATCGGAACACCGACCTCCGTCCCAACCCCCCACCGACATCATAACCCACTTCCTCCATCTCACCCCATCTCGATCTGCCCAGATCGGTGCCTTCACCCAACCCATCATCTACCACATAAACTACCCAACCCGTAGCCTTACCCAGTTGCCACAACGCCACACCAAACCCGTACCCAATCATACACCGTGACCCAGACCCCATAACCAGCACAAATACCCAACCTGCCCCTTCGCATCGTATGGAAATCCGTGCACAACACATAATTTTCAAACCTAAAGTGCAATTTAACCTATCCACACAAAGCATATTTCCAATTCCTAAAAACTCAAAATTAGCCAAACTAGACCCAAATTGGAATGCAGCCATGTGTGATGAGTTTAATGCTTTCAACACACTTGAGGTTTGGTTCCTCGACCGGAGGGAGTGAATGTGATCCGATGCATGTGGCTTTTTTTGTCACAAATACAAAGACAATGGTGACTTAGAAAGGTATAAGGCTAGACTTGTGGCTAATGGCACTAATCAGCAGGAGGGTATTGATTGTGGTGAGACGTTCAGTCCGGTTGTGAAACCGGCTACCATTCGCACAGTTCTGAATATTGCTATGGGTAAGCATTGGCCTATTCATCAGCTTGATGTGAAGAATGTGTTTCTACATGGTGATCTGAAAGAAACTGTTTATATGCACCAGCCACCTAGTTTTGTCCATCCAACAGCCCCTCAGTATGTATGCCGTCTTCGTAAGTCACTCTATGGTTTGAAACAAGCCACTCGAGCGTGATATGATCGCTTTACACAGTACATTATGCAAATTGGGTTCGTATGCAGCAAGTGTGATAATTCTCTCTTTACTTTTCATCGAGGTAGTAGCATTGCTTATTTATTATTATATGTGGATGGCATTGTGCTCATTGCCTCCTCTGATGTGTTGAAATGATATTATTGCACTACTTAAAATCGAATTTGCTATGACTGACTTGGGAAAGTTGAGCTATTTTTTGGGGATATTAGTGACTTGTTCTGCAGATACTATATTTTTATGTCAGCGTAAGTATGCAGAGGAGATAGTGTACATGACTAAAATGGCAAACTGTAAGATCATGTCCACACCGGTTGACTCTAAATCAAAGCTTAGGGCTATTGACGGTAACCCAGTGTCCGATCCTACTCTTTACAGAAGTCTTGCAGGTGCACTTCAGTATCTTACTTTCATTAGGCATGACATCGCTTATGTTGTTCAGCATGTATGCTTATTCATGCATGCCCCCAAAGAGCCTCATTTTACTGCCCTTAAACGTATCATTCGATATGTTAAGGGCACATTTGATTATGAATTACATTTATACCCATCAGCACCGACCAGATTGTTATCATATATAGATGTTGATTGGGCAGACTATCCGGACACGCGACGCTCCACCTCTAGCTAATGTGTGTTCTTAGGGGATAATCTCATTTCTTGGTATGCCAAGAGGCAGGCCACCCTATCCCGTTCGAGTGCAGAAGCAGAGTATATAGGCGTTTGCTAATGTTGTTGCTGAGATCTGTTGGCTACGAAATCTTCTTTTGGAGCTGCAATGTCCCTTGCGCAAGGTGTCTTTGGTTTACTGCGATAACATATCCGCCATATATTTATCTCATAACCGTGTTCAGCATCAGCGAACCAAGCACATTGAGATGGATATACACTTTGTTCGTGAGAATGTTGTCATTAGTCATGTCAAGGTGATGCACGTGTCTTCTTCATATCAGTATGCAAATATATTCACAAAAGACCTTCCTAGACAGCTCTTTATCGACTTCAGATTCAGTCTTAGCGTCCGGCCTCCTCCCGCTCCGACTGAGGGGGTGTATTAACGTGTACATGTATCCCTAGAATCTCAATTCAATTCTACCACTATAACTAGAATATATCCCATATATTATGTAAATATTTAGTGATGTATAATTATGGTAAGTAGATGATTCTCATTGTACTAGAATTTTATATATTATACATTATATATATTTATATTAATGAGAAAATCGATCAGGATGAGATTAATACAATAAGCTATAATGGGGTTCTTGTGAATGTGTGTGAAAAGTGAATTGACAAAGCATGATGCTTTTGGATACTTCATTATTATTATTATAAGGCCTCCTTTTTCTTGTGGAGGGCCAAAGACTATAGTCCTTTCAACCTAATACGTGCATAAAGAAAATGTTTAGAGTACTCTTCTATATTTGAGTTGAAGTATATGCACGCCATTATCCACTTTTATATTCATTGAACAAGATTCTAATCTTAGTGGACTACATCTCATTTTCCCATGTTTTTATCTAATGTTTATGGAACTGCAGAATTTTTGCTCTCATTTTTCAGTAATTTATCTAGGCATTTGTTGCTATTATTGGTAAACACCTGATAAAATATGAGGTTCCCTGGAAAAATTATTAGAATAATAAGAAAAATATCAGGTGACATAGAAGAAAAATATCTTAAGTATAAGTTATTGCAAGAAAAATATAATTCTGTCATGCTCCTAACTTGAAGATGAAGCTAAAAACAAAAAAAAGTTCCTCTGGAGACACCATAATTTTTGGTCATTTTTCACACATTTACTGAGACATGGAAAGTATTCTTGTAAAGCTACTTTCAAGAAAGAAACATGTCTTTCCTGTGTTTTAGCTACCTGCACAGAAAGGTGACCTAGTATCTTTGTACTCATTGTCTCGGGAACCAAAAACTTATACTACATCCGTTTTAGTTTATATGAACTTATTTAGTTGAATATGAAATTAAAAAAAATAAAATTTACAATCTTAAATATGTTATATAATATTTATTTAATTATAAACACTTCTTATTAAGAATAAAATGAGAAATTTAAATTAAATTATTTTTAAACTTAAAAAGAGATTTTTTTTTACACGGACTAAAAGGAAATTGAGACTACTTCCTTTCATTTTGAACCAATTTTTTTTAAAGGACTTTTATTATATAATCATAATAGTATGTCATTAATAGGGAAATAAGAAGTTCAAATTTTTTTAAAAAAAACAGAAAGGTCTCATTTTCATAGAATGGACAAAGAAAATGTCATGTAAAGTGAAAGGAGAGGGATTAAGTTGACAAGACTGTAAATTCTGAGAAGTAATTCAGAATTTTCAGTGAGCCCCATGTAAATTCAGAAGTAATTCAAGAAACCAATCCCTCCCTTGTCCCCGCCGTAGCGGGATGTCAGAGGACGGAAAGTTAAAATTCAGCTCTTCAGCAGCGCAGAGGTTTGAATTCTGATGTGAGTAATTTGATCTCTTTTGGATAAGATCTTGTAGTTGATATCAATTGTTTTGTTCTCAAACTCTGATCATTCAAATACATTCCGCAATTTAATGATAGTAGTACTGAGAAACCGTGATTACTATGTTCAAAAATAGTCTGACATAAAATGTAAAACTGGATATAAAAAAATAAAAACCAATCCCTCCTCTTTGCTGAGTGCTGACACAAGCCCCATGTAAGGCAAAGTGGGGACCATCAGCTAATTAAAAGAATTTCCACTGTTCATATTGGTCTCTAGTACGTCTGTCTCTCATCAATATATTTCCATGCCTACAGTACCTACAGACAAGACATGATAACAACTTTTATTATGATATTGATATGTTGGATTAAGCATGCTTTCTCTGCAATCCCCCCCTTACCAGTCCACGACTCTCTGTCCAATTGAATGGGTGATAGAATTTTAAAAATGTAATTTGATAAATTATTGGTAGAATACATTAAAGTTATTTAATTTTATCAATAAATTTTATTTAACTATTCAAACTACAACATGTTCTGATTAATCTCTGAACATATGATAAAATGTTTATATTAAATATTTAGGGATCAAATTTTGGAATTTTTTAAAATATATTCTCACGTAATGAATCTATGTATCCTTACTCTTTCCGGATCCTGCATGTGCAACCATACTAAATATGTTATTGTTGTTCTCACGTATTTACTACATAAATAAATTAATAATTTAAAATATATTATCTTCTATAGTTTCATGAAATAACCTCAATAAATCGTAAAATTTAAGCTTGCTCCAATTGAATGAATTTTTAAATATAAATTTATAGTTTGAGTTAAAATTATTAAGTCATGCTAAAAGTGAAGTTGCAGCTCTGCCTTGCCTACACTATATATAGCTTTTCTCTTTCAGTACCTTGAGTCCCAATCACTTCTTCTTTTTTTCTCCTTATGAATTTACACATTTCAAAACCAATGGCTGTTTTTCTCTCTCTTCTTTATGCTTGTGTAGGAATTGTGTCTGCATTGCCTCATCCAGACAAGATCATTAAATTGCCTGGACAACCTCAAGTGGGGTTTCAGCAATTTTCAGGATATGTTACTGTTGATGATAAGAAGCAAAGATCTCTCTTTTACTACTTTATTGAAGCTGAAACAGATCCAGCTTCAAAGCCTTTAGTCTTGTGGTTAAATGGAGGTATATATACAATTTGAAAAAAATATTCAAGGCATTCTTGATTCTGGGGTTTCTCATTTTGTTCCTTTTCTTGATAAAGTTTCAATCTTTTTTGAGTATTTGCATTTTTTTCTTGTAGGACCTGGATGTTCTTCACTTGGGGTTGGTGCATTTTCTGAAAATGGGCCATTTAGACCTAGAGGACAAGTTCTTGTTAAGAATGAACACAGCTGGAACAAAGGTACTGGATATATCATTTTATTCAAGAAAATTTTCCTATATTTTTCCTCTGGTAAATGATTGTTTTTTTCTTGAAATTATTTGCAGAGGCAAACATGTTGTATTTGGAGAGTCCAATTGGAGTTGGGTTCTCTTATTCTGCTAATACTTCTTCCTATGAGACAGTAAATGATGAAATAACAGGTGTTTTTGTTACTCCAAAGTATTAATTCAACATGCATTTCACGTTGATACTTTGTGATTCCAACTATTGGTTCATTTCCAAAAGCTTGTTCCTTTTTATGTTTTTTTTTTCTTTTATGATGAGCATGTGATTGCTGATCTTAAGTAATATGTAGGTATTACTTAATGGAAAAGAAAAAGTTTAACTTTTCCTTTAGCTTTAATTAGGATTCTTGAATCTTTCTGATTCTTTTATCCTTCTTTTTTTTGTCCTAGTTGAACTTTGCCTTTGTGAATTTTCTTGCTTTATTTGTCTTTGTTACATTCTAAAGCTGTTATCTTTTTTGTATTCTTAAGCCAGGGACAATGTTGTATTCTTGCTACGCTGGTTCCATAAATTCCCACAGTATAGAAAAAGCAATTTGTTTTTAACTGGTGAAAGTTATGCAGGTAAGATTTATTCCTTAAGCGACATAGTTGGAATATTATTTGTTATTTTTTGTTTGATAATTATGGAAATAATCACCTATTATTTCTGTTAAATATACATAAAATATACATGGTATACACGTGTATATCTCATGTATATTGTACCGACTTGTGGAAATATCAGCCCACGGCTTTGGGCATTTGTTTGTTGTAATAGTTTAGGGTAAATATTACATTAATTAATATTGTACACTTACCATAGTTGTAAGATTCTTGTACTACTAGAATAGGGTTTTGAAATTATAACAGGAATAGAATTTTCCTATTAAGGAAATTGTTTATTGTATATATTCTCTTTCATTAATGAAAATAATCAAGGGATTATTTCTTTCATGGTATCAGAAGTCTAGGATATTTTTCCTCTCCTCACTCTACTTTCTCATGGCACGGTTTCCGAGGACTTCCTCTCGGTTCCGGTCGGTTCTCCTCCTCTAAATTACCTAAATTTTCTCCCAAATACCTCCATCACGTCTTGCGTTGCTATTATGGCTAAGAACACGTTTCACCCTGCCCTTACTATTTCTAATATCAAGAATCACATCCCTATCATTCTTGAAATAGAAAACGTCTAATACGCGATGTGGGCCGAACTGTTCAAAGTTCACGCACGCTCGCATCAAGTACTCCACCACATTATCCCCGCGGCTCCTACAGATACGGAGGTGCCAAAACCCGAGGATGTTCCTAAATTATGGACGACACTTGATGCTATAGTCCTTTAGTGGATTTACTCCACTATATCTACCGACCTATTGCAAACGATTATTGAACCAGACGCTACGGCGATGGATACTTGGAATAGAGTGCGTGACATATTCCAAGATAATCAAGATTCTCGTGTTGTTACCCTTGAGCAGGAATTCTCCCACGTCAATATGGAAGATTTCCCCAACGTTTCAGCATACTGCAAAAGGTTGAAAGAATTGGCGGACCAACTCCGCAACGTTGGTGCACCCGTCACCAACGACCGTCTCGTACTTCAGATGGTTGCAAGCCTATCTGAGGCCTATAATGGCGTCGGTACGCTTCTTCGTCAGAGCAATCCTCTTCCGCCATTTTATCAAGCTCGTTCCATGCTCACGCTCGAAGAGGTCGGATTAGCAAAGAAAGCGGCCACTGGGGCCCGCCTGTCGTCATGATGACCGAGTCCAATTTTTCTCCATCCGGTTCCAGCAGTTCTGGCCAAAACCGCAACAACGGCAACGGCAAAAAGTGTCAGAATCGGAAAGATAATGGCAAAAATCGTGGCGGCAACAATGGTGGCAGCCGGAACAGTGGTGGTGGCGGTGGTGGCCCTCGAGGCAGTCACTAGCAACAACAAAATTAGGCCCAGCAGCGGCCCCTGTGCAGTGGGCCCATGTGTAGTGGAATTGGGCCAGTCAATATGGGCCAAACAATGGCTATTTTCCAGGTTATTACCCGGGAAACTGGGCCCAGTTTTCCCAACAGCCCATGCCCAGTTTCTCGGGTCCAATCTCGGCAAACAGGCCAGTTTATGGATCGAGGCAGCAAGCCAGTGTGCTTGGGCCTCGGCCTCCGCAAGCCCATCATATAGTGGGCCCCACACCTATCGACATTGAGGCCGCGTTGCACACTCTTGGATTAAATCCCCCGGACACAAATTGGTATATGGACACTAGAGCCACTACCCACATGACGTCTTACCAATGTACTCTCTCGTCTTATTCCAATTTGAGCGGTAATCGTGGTATAATTGTTGGTAATGGCAATTCAATTTCGATTCGTGGTTACGGTCATAAAATTGTATTCCCCCATCCGCCTCTTGTGTTGAAAAATACCCTTCATGCCCCTAAGTTAATTAAAAATTTAGTGTCTATCCGTAAATTCACCACCGATAATTCTGTTTCTGTTGAATTTGACCCCTTTGGGTTTTTTGTGAAGGATTTCAAGACGGGGAGTCCTCTCATGAGATGTGATAGTTGGGGAGATCTTTATCCTATCACGCCCACTTCCGATCTCTCAAGTCCAGCCTTGCCCTCGTCTTTTGCAGCCCTTGCTCCTTCCTTGTGGCATGCTCGTCTAGGTCATCCGGGGCCGTCTATTTTGTTTTCCTTAGATAAAAACAATTTTATTTCTTGTAAGGGTACGAGTAGTACTCCGATTTGTCAATCTTGTTCTTTAGGAAAAATTGTCAAGTTGCCATTTGTAGACTCTGATTCTCATACTTTAATGTCATTCGATATTATTTATAGCGATTTATGGACATCTCTTGTTCTCAGTTCTTTGGGTCATCGTTATTATGTTCTATTTGTGGATGATTATTCCAATTTTTATGGACTTCTTCGATAGCGAAAAAATCTCAAGTTGTTTTCACTTTCTTAAAATTTAGAGCATTAATTAGAACCCAATTCGAACGAGAAGTCAAAAATATTCAATGTGATAATGGCAAAGAATACGACAATGGGGTGTTCCAGGAGTTTTGTGCTAATAATGAGATCAATTTTCATTTTTTTTCTTGTCCTCGTGCGTCTTCACAAAATTGAAAAGCTGAACGCAAAATTCGTTCCATTTATAACATTGTCCGAACTTTATTGATTCATGCTTCCGTACCCCTTTCTTTTTGGCATCATGCTCTACAAATGACTACATATCTCCTTAACATTTTTCCTATTAAAGGCTTGACGTATTCCTCCCCTCTTCATATCTTATATAATAAGACTCCTCCGTATTTCCATCTTAGGGTCTTTGGGTGCTTGTGTTATCCACTCTTTCCGTCCACCATAATTAACAAACTTCTGGCTCGGTCTCCCCTTGTGTGTTTTTGGGTTATCCGTCTAATCATCGTGGTTATAAATGCTTTGATTTATCGTCAAATAAAATCATCATTAGTCGCCATGTTATTTTTGATGAGTTCCAATTTCCGTTTTCTAAAGTGAGTAGTCTCTTGCCTAGTTCGTATAATTTTTTGGACGACGGTGTCTCCCCATATATTATCCATCATTTATCGGATATGTCCCGGATCCAAAATCCACCAGCGGGCCCACTGCCCGCTTGTCCTCCCATAACGTCGTCATCTACAGTTCTGGGTCCTGCAACTGGGCCATCTATCCTGCCCAGTTCTGGCCCAGCCCCTCTTTCTGTTATCGGGTCCAGTGCTTGCCCAATTCATGTTTCCAGTTTCGGTCTAGTTACCGTGTTGGTCACTCGTAGTCAACAGGGTATTTTTAAACCAAAAAGACATTTTAATTTAAATTCTAATGTTCTTAAATCTCCTCTACCCTGTAACCCTGTGTCTGTTTTAAATAACCCGAATTGGAAAATTGCTATGACCGACGAATATAATGCTCTTATTGATAATAAGACGTGAGAGTTGGTGCCCCGTCCATCTAGTGTGAATATTATTCGGTCTATGTGAATTTTTGCTCATAAAGACAATTCTGATGGTTCTTTTGCGAGGCATAAGGCTCGTCTTGTAGATGATGGTAAGACTCAGCAGGTTGGTGTGGATTGTGGTGAGACGTTTAGTCTGGTGGTCAAGTCGGCTACCATTCACACTGTGCTTAGCTTGGCTCTTTTGAAAGCATGGCTCATTCATCAGTTAGATGTGAAGAATGTTTTCTTACATGATGATCTCAAGGAGACAGTCTATATGCATCAGCTCTTGGGGTTTAGGGATCCCAAATATCCTCATCATGTCTGTTTGTTGAAAAAGTCTTTGTATGGGCTTAAGCAGTCCCCACGGGCTTGGTATAAGCGGTTTGCAGACTATGCTTCGACTATTGGGTTCTCTCACACTTTGTTCGTGAAAAGGTAGCTCGTGGACAAGTACGCATCTGCCATGTCCCTTCCATGTATCAAATTGCAGACATTTTTACAAAGGATCTTCGCTCGGTCCTTTTTGAAGATTTTAGGGACAGTCTCAACGTACGAAGACCGCCTGCTATGACTGTGGGGTGTGTTAAATATACATAAGATATACACGGTATACACGTGTATATCTCATGTATATTGTACCGACTTGTGGAAATATATCAGCCCACGGCTTTAGGCATTATTTTGTTAATGTTTGTTGTAATAGTTTCGGGTACATTAATTAGTATTGTACACTTACCATAGTTGTAAGATTCTTGTACTACTAGAATAGGGTTTTGGGATTATAACAGGAATATGATTTTCCTATTAAGGAAATTGTATATTGTATATATTCTCTTTCATTAATGAAAATAATCAATGAATTATTTCTTTCAATTTCCATAATCCAATCAAATCAAATCAAATCATATACCATGTAATTAAGATGTAAATATAATTAGTATATTCTTAGGATAGTCTACCAAAATTGTAGCCTATAATTAGTCCTCTATTGATGTATATATTATTGTATTTGTGAATGTAAAAGGTACGGAAAATATTTCCTTCATGGTATCAAGAGCAAAAAATTAACCCTAGCCCAAACCATATTTTTTTTCTCCTCTCTTTCGGCGGCCACCATACTCGACGGAACCCTAGTTCCGCCGAGCCCCACCCCCCAATATGTTTTAGTTCTTTGTTGTCTCTTTTCTTCGTTTCTCTCAAAGACAATTGCCGACCAACACAAATTTCATCCCGCTCTTGCCGTAAATAACGTCAAGAATTTCATTCAAATAATACTTGAGATGGAAAAAGGGCAATATTCGTTTTGGGCAGAGTTATTCAAAATACATTGCCGAGCATACCAAGTCATCGACCATATTCTTCCTCTCAAGTCTCCCTCGGAGACCACCGACAAAACCCTATGGTCTTTCTTGGATGCTATAGTCCTTCAATGAATTTATGGCACTATCTCTAGTGACATTTTGCACACCATTTTGGAACCGGACTCTACGACTCAACAAGCTTGGGAGCGTTTGCGAAATATTTTTCAAAATAATAAGATTTCTCGGGCGGTATATCTTGAAAACCAATTCACCAATGTCAAATTGGATGACTTTGCAAACGTCTCCGCATATTATCAAGAATTAAAAATGCTTGCCGATCAACTATCCAACGTTGGTGCACCGGTGACGAATCAAAGGTTGGTTCTCAAATTAATTGCGAGTTTGAATGAACAATATGATGAGTTGCAACGTTCATTCAACAAAGTAACCCGTTACCACCTTTTTATGAGGCTCATTCGAGGTTGATTCTTGAAGAAACCCGGAAATTAAAACAGGCGGCGACGACGGCAAACAATGCTGGCACCGCCCTCCTTTCCACCAACGCGTCTAAGGATGATTTTGGCCCTCAAAATTCTGATTCGGGAGTGGCTCCAAATCGTAACAATAATGGACCAAAAAGAGGTCAAAATCACAACAACAAAGGAAAAAATAATGGTGGAAGGGGGCGGGGCCGCGGCGGCGGAAACAATTCTGGTGGAGGGGCTGGCTGCAGGCTGCAGGGGCAGAACCGTCCCCACTGGTGGCCAGTTCCCGCCCTAGGGCCGGGACCGTAGCCATGGGGCCATCATGCCTGTATTCGACGGCCTAATGGGCCAAGCCCAATACCCCTAACAGGCAACCCGGAGTCTTAGGCAATCGTCCGCAACAAGCGTTTTCAGCCCATGGACCATCGTCTTCGAGTTATGCCCCCACGGACATCGAGCAAGCCATGAACAACATGAATCTTAATGTTCCCGATGATTCATGGTACATGGACACGGGGGCAACTTCACACATGACGGCATCCCAAGGTACTCTCTCATCTTATTTTAATATGAGCACTAATAAAAATATTGTGGTTGACAGTGGGCAGGAAATTCCAAATTGTGGTATTGGTCAATTAAACCTCCTCCTCACCCACCTTTACATTTAAAAATTGTCCTTCATTTCCCCAGACATATTAAAAACTTAATATTTGTGCGTCGTTTCACCACTGACAACAATGTTTCTGTTAATTTTGATTTGTTTGGGTTTTCTGTGAAGGATTTTCAGACGGGATGCCACTAATGAGATGTAATAGCACTAGGGATTTGTATCTCATCACCGCCACCGCCAACAACCGAGTCACCACTCCATCAACCTTTGCTGCTCTTTCTCCTATCTTATGGCATAACCGGTTGGGACATCCGGGAGTACCGGTGTTTAATTCTCTTAGAAAAATAAGTTTATTGATTGTAACCAAGTTGTGGATTCCCATGTTTGTCAGTCTTGCGTTTTTGGGAAGCATGTTAAATTTCTGTTTTCTTTATCTACTTCAAAAACTATTATGCCATTTGATATCATGCATCGTGATTTGTTGACATCCCCGGTTTTAAGTTCGGCAGGTCATAAGTATTATATGCTTATTTTGGACGATTATTCTAATTTTCTATGGACATTTTCCGTTGGAAAAAAATTGCAAGTTCCCACTGTTTTTAAACAATTTAGTGTTTTCATCCAAACCCAATTTGAGAAATCCGTGAAATGCTTTCAATGTGACAATGGGAGGGAATTCATAAATGACCAATTTAAAGAATTTTGTCACCAAAATGGTATGTCATTGCGTCTCTCATGTCCCCATACTTCTCCTCAAAATGGGAAAGCCGAAAGGAAAATACGAACAATCAACAATTTAATTCGTACACTTCTTGTGAATTCGTCCATACCACCATCATTTTGGCATCGTGCTCTTCAAATGGCCACATATCTTTTAAACATTCTTCCTAGCAAGCTACTCTCAAACTTATTATCCACACAAATTTTGTACCATCGTATTCCTTCCTATATACATTTGAGGTTTTCGAGTGTTTGTGCTATCCATTGTTTCCCTCCACAATCATAAACAAACTTCAAACCCGTTCCACTCCGTGTCTTTTTGGGATACCCACAAAATCATAGGGGTTATAAGTGTTATGACATGGCTAATGGGAAAATTATCATCTCTCGTCACGTTTTCGATGAGACTGGACCAACCCAAGTTGGGCCCCAAAATGCAACGGTCCGGCCACAAAATGCTACTGGGCCAGCCCGATTACGCGAGCCCACTTCTCCCTCCTCTTCGGCCTCGCCCAACACTGTTCCCGAAACCCGTTGGCCCAAATGAGGGAGCCCACTCCTCCCTCCTCCTCTACTTCACCAACCCGAAAAATAGAACCAATACCACAAGCCCACCCAGTTAGTCACTCTCGGCCCAACACTGTTCCCGAGAGTCCACAGCCCCAGCCCCACATCTCGGCCCCTCCTCAATCCATTGAAACCCATGCCATGCAGGGGATTTTTCGGCCCAAGCGTCATTTTAATTTAACATCCTCGGTCCAACCATCACCAATCCCGAAAAATCCAAAAGCAACCCTATCAGATCCGAATTGGAAAGTTGCCATGTTAGAGGAAATTGATGCTCTTATTAAAAATAAGACGTGGGGTTGGTGCCCCGTCCATCTAATGTGAACATAATACGTTCTATGTGGGATTTCTGTCATAAAAAGAATTCTGATGGTTCCTTTATGAGACACAAAGCTCGTCTTGTTGGTGATGGCAGGTCTCAGCAGGTTGACGTGGATTGCAGTGAAACTTTCAGCCCAATAGTTAAACCAGTGACTATCAGGACAATTCTCAATCTGGCTCTGTCAAAATCATGGTTCATTCATTAGTTGAACGTAAAGAATGTGTTTCTACATGATCACCTACAGGAAATAGTTTACATGCACCAACCTTTGGGTTTTCAAGATCCTATTCATCCTAATTATGTCCGCTTGTTGAAAAAAATCATTATATAGTTTAAAATACGCCCCCAGGGCGTAGTATAACAGGTTTGCAGGGTTCGTCTCCACACTTGGGTTCTTACATAGAAAATCTGATCAGTCTTCTTTCATTTATAAGAAAGAGAATGGCATGGAATACATTCTTCTCTATGTGGATGACATCATCCTCACAACATCATCTGAGTCACTTCGCCAGTCTATTATGTCCCTCCTTGCTTCAGAAATTGTTATGAAGGATTTGGGCCCCTTAAACTATTTTTTTGGGTATTGTTGTAACTCAATATCCAGGTGGTTTGTTTCTTTGTCAAAGGAAATATGCCGAGGAGATAATTGACAAAGACGGTATGTCATCTTGCAAACCGTCACATACGCCGGTTGATATCAAGGCCAAATTGAGTAACTCTACAAGTTCTCCATACTGTGATCCTACACATTACCGCCCCTTAACAGGGGCATTGCAGTATCTCACCTGTATGAGACATGATATCTCCTATGCAGTCCACAAGTTTGTTTACATATGCATGACCCGAATGAAGAACATATGGGGGCTCTCAAACGAATTCTGCGGTATGTTAAGGGTACTCTTGATTTTGGATTGCATATGTACAAGTCAACCATTTCTGGTCTCGCATCTTATACAAATGCTGATTAGTGTGGTTGCCCTGACACAAGGCGTTCCACTTCTGGTTATTGTGTATTTGTAGGAGACAACTTAATTTCGTGGTCATCAAAACGTCAACCGACACTATCTCGGTCGAGTGCTGAAGCAGAATATCGATGAGTATCTAATGTGGTCTCTGAATCATGTTGGCTCCGTAATCTTCTTTTGGAACTTCATTGTCCGATCGAAAAAGCAATTGTGGATTGTGATAATGTGAGTGCGATATATTTGTCAAGTAACCTTGTACAACATCAACGCACAAAACACATAGAAATGGATATCTTGTTTGTCTGCGAAAAGGTTGCAGGTGGACAAATCTGTGTTCTTTATGTACCGTCCCGCTATCAGATTGCAGATATATTCACGAAAAGTCTTCTACGCATACTCTTTGATGATTTCAGTGACAATCTCAGCATATGAAAACCTCCCGCTAAGATTACGGGGGATTGTTAGATAATTATGGAGATAATCACCTATTATTTTCATAATCCAATCAAATCATATACCATGTAATTAGGATGTAAATATAATTAGTATATTCTTAGGATACCGATGGTCTACCAAAATTGTAGCCTATAAATAGTCCTCTATTGATGTATATATTATTGTATTCATGAATTAAAAAGGTACGGAAAATATTTCCTTCATTTTTGTTTCCTCTTTTCTTGCTTAATCACATTTTGGCTTGTTTTATTACAGGACATTATGTACCTCAACTAGCAAAGCTCGTGATGGCATATAACAAGAAGCAGAAGTTGTTCAATCTAAAAGGAGTTGCAGTAAGTTTTATCCAAAAGCTTTAAAATAAGATGCAGATCATAAGTATTTCTTTATTGCATACGATAAAGAAATTTTGTGTACGGATTTACTATGGTGATGGATCGGGGTTGGAACTAGTCTGAAGCTTGTCAAAAGGCTTTTGACGGTTTCTATTACCGGCGTTGGATCTATACACAGATAGGTCGTCCTATACCAGCATTCCGCTTCTTTAAAAAAAAATCTCCTCTTATCTTATAGAATTAATGGTCAATGTATATTCCCTTGTGGGAATAACATCCCTTTCACATCAATTAAAGTTTCTATTACGTAATAGGCTTCTCGCCAGAGATTTGTTTCGCTGAAGGCCATATTTTTTTTTCAATTTCCAATTGGAGCGCCGACAACTCTTCTTCTGGGAGGTCTGGAAAAAAGGGATTGTCCTTGGAGGCTAAAGGAGTACCAGTGGCGTACACTAGGGCGATTAAGGATATGTATGATGGAGCCAAGACCAAGGTACGGACAGTGGGAGGAGAATCAGAGCACTTTCCTGTGATGATGAGGCTACACCAGGGATCAACTCTTAGCCCATTTTTATTTGCCTTGGTGATGGATGGACTGACGCGACAAATCCAAGGGGAGGTGCCATGGTGTAAGTTATTTGCAGACGACATAGTCCTGATTGATGAGACTCGCAGTGGGGTGAATGCTAAGCTGGAGGTTTGGAGACAGACTCTGGAATCTAAGGGGTTCAGGCTAAGTAGGACCAAAACAGAATACTTGGAGTGCAAGTTCAGCAATGGGAGAGACCGTGAGACAGGCGTGGAGGTGAGACTTGAGACTCATGTCATTTCGAAGAAAGGAAGCTTCAAGTACCTCGGGTCTATCATCCAAGGGAATGGAGAGATGATGACGATGTCACACATCGTATTGGGGCAGGGTGGATGAAATGGAAGCTTGCATCTGGAGTCTTGTGCCACAAAAACTGAAAAATAAGTTTTATAGGGTGGTGGTTAGACCGACTTTGTTGTATGGGGCGGAGTGTTGGCCAGTCAAGACGTCGCACACCCAAATGATGAGAGTGGCGGAGATGAGGATGCTCTGATGGATGTGTGGGCAACGAGGAGGGACATGATTAGAAATGATGATATCCGGGGCAGAGTGAGAGTGACCTCGGTGGAAGACAAGATGCGGGAAGCAAGGTTGAGATGGTTTGGACATGTGCGGATGAGAGACACAAATGACCTGGTGCGGAGGTGTGAGAGGTAGGCCGAAGAAATATTGGGGAGAGGTGATTAGACGGAATATGGAGCAGGCGCAACTTACTGAGGACATGACCTTAGATAGGGGGTTGTGGAGGACACAGGTTATGGTAGAAGGGTAGTAGATAGTCGAGCGTAGTCCTACTTACACTTACAAACTAGTAGTTGTGGTGTTATTATTGTAGGCATGCTTAGCATATCATACGAATAGGCGTAGTATTGCTTTATAGTCTTCTCTAGTTTTATTTCCTCTGCTATGCGTTTTTTAATGTACTTGATTTATCTCATTTATCTGCGTTAGTTACTGCTTCTCTTTCAGGATGTGATATCATGGCGTATTCGCGTTTGCTATCAGCATTTTCTTACTGGTTATTGCTTTAATTTTTGACCGGGTCTGACTGTTTTTTTTTTTTGCTTTGCTTGTCCTGAGCCGAGGGTCTTTCGGAAACAGCCGCTCTACCTACCAAGGTAGAGGTAAGGTCTGCATACATTCTACCCTCCCCAGACCACACGTTGTGTAATTTCACTGGGTATGTTGTTGTTGTTGTTGTTGTTATACAGCCTTGTGTTTATTTTTTCCGTTTCATTGCAGCTAGGCAATCCGGTTCTGGAGTTCGCCACTGACTTTAATTCGAGGGCAGAATACCTCTGGTCTCATGGTCTAATATCAGATCCTACATACAGAATGTTTAGTTCTGCTTGTAATTATTCTCGATATGTTAGCGAGTACTACAGGGAATCTGTATCGCCAATTTGTTCTAGAGTCATGAGCTTAGTTAGCAGAGAAACCAGCAAGTTTGTGGACAAGTATGATGTTACCCTTGATGTTTGTATTTCCTCTGTGCTCTCCCAATCCAAGATTATAAGTCCGCAAGTAAGTCTACTTTCCCCGTTTATCTGTTAGGCTTCACTCGTGTTCTTATCAGATTAAATTGACTATCTAAAGTGATATACTAATTACCAGGAAAATGCCGAGAAATTAGATGTATGTGTGGAAGATGAAGTTGTCAATTACTTGAACCGAAAAGATGTGAGAAGGGCCCTTCATGCCGAGCTTGTCGGAGTACGCAGATGGGCTGTTTGCAGCAGGTAAACGTTCTTGCTTTGCTAAGACGGTCAATAGCTGAATAGCATAGTGATGAAGAAAAAATATTTACACAATCAGGTCATAAGTTAATCGGTAACCTGGAAAAATGGTAACTAAATTGTTACCATAGATTATAATTCACCACTATTAGTGTGTATAACTTAAATCCATAGCAGAATATGAAGTGTATCATTCCAATGGCTTTAGCTTATCAGGGATATTAATAATCAACATGTGCTAGTCTCAAGCTTTTTATTGACCATTGCCTCTTGAACAATAATATGCGAGTTTGCAACTCTCCCTAAATAACATATACTTCTTCTCATGCACCTTCAGATAACAGACAAATGACTATGTTTCTTTCTCAGCGCATGAATGCCAGAAAAATCAAGGGTTTTTAACAATGTATAGCCACCCACCAAAATAATAACTAAAAAGTGTATAATTATTGTAAATTAATGTGTACATAAATATAATATACAACTAAAAATGAGCCTGAGATGAGACACGGACATTCCCCATTCTGCGGTTCACTCCGATTTTGTACATAACTAGTGTATATTTTTTGTATTTGGCTAGCAGCTGTAATTATTTTTGGCGAGTGGCCAAATGTGTAACTTTCCCAAAAATCAATACATTTCATGTGGAAAATGTACTCTATTAGGAAGTTCATATCAATGCTTTAATCTCTGTATCTTCACGTAACTTCTTACTTTATGATTAATCAATAAACTCCCTCTCATTGCTTCCACAGCATTCTGGACTATCAACTGCTTGACATAGAGATACCAACCATCTCCATAATAGGAATGCTTGTCAAAGAAAGAATTCCAGTCTTAATATACAGGTACATATGCAGCCACATTTAATGTCCCTTCATGCACCTAATCCCTCGTGTGAGCTCGGCTATTCATTCGACATCTAACAATAATGCTCTTAAAAATCATTACAAATAGTGGGGATCAAGATTCTGTCGTTCCACTGATTGGAAGCCGTGAAACTGTTCATCAACTAGCAAGGCAGATGCGACTGAACACAACTGTCCCTTATAGAGTTTGGTTTGCAGGACAGCAGGTAACAATTTAACATGCATTAGAAGGTCACTCGTCTTACTTTTCAGGTTACTAATTCCACTTGTTACAGATACTCCCATGCAACTACAAAGAAAAAATTAAAAGTTGAACAATCTTTCCATGGGGTCCATATCACGGAAAAAGACATTATATTAAGACTACTTTTCAGGCAAAAGGTCATTTCCTTTTTTTTTTTTTGGTGTGTTAGGTTGGTGGATGGACACATGTTTATGATAATATGCTCTCCTTTGCCACCATTAGAGGTGCTTCTCATGAGGCTCCTTTCTCACAACCAGAGAGATCACTTGTGCTGTTCAAGTCATTTCTTCAAGGCAGGCCACTCCCTGAAGTTTTCTGATCTGATGCCAAATTGTAAATAGCTCTGTCACCTCTCACTACTAAATGTCAAAGGATTTTTTTTTTTTTTTTTTTGGCTTTTGCTCCAAAGATGAAAGAAAAAAGAAGATTAGAAGAATCAAGTGTTCATCCTCAGACGGTGAAAAAGAAGAATGAAAAATGTTTACTGGAGACTTGAAGAACACAAAATTTGTGAGTTTCAATGTGAGTTCATGCATGGATGATTTAGCCTTTAGGGACCTCCAAAAGAAAAAAAGATTTCTTTTTTTTATATTCTAGATAGCATTGCAAGTGTAGAGTGTTTGTATCTTTTATTGGACTATTGTGAAGTAGTTTATATTGATGTGTAAGGCCTAGGCATCAAACGAGTTGGTGTTTAGATTGCTGTTTTACTTGAACTTGATCAAGAAATTCAATAACTATTGGTTCTTTAGTTTACATTTGACAGATTTAGCAAGTGAAGTCTAAATGAGTTGAGATTTGAAAAGTCTTTGAATTAAAAGCTATATTCCAACTCCATTTTCCCTCCCATTATTCTAATTTTTATATCAGCTTAATACAATTAATCAGTATTAATGCGGTTTAAGAAGTCATTGTTGGAAAGAAGTGTCAATAGTTTGAATTAACTTTGAAACAATTAATGAATTTGTAATTCTTGAACTTTCTAATTTTGATCTTCATTATGTGAATAAATTTTGATTTTCTAAAATTCATGAATCTATTTAAGGGCTTAATATTATGACAATTTATGTTTGCAAGAAATACTCACCCATAAATATGAGTTGGTACTATACTTTGGGGAAAAGAGAAGCAATCAGAAGGCAATTTTGTTGAAAACAGCATATGAAACTTTGGTGGTGAAATCCTTTTTTTTAAGGAGCAACTTTCTTCTTATTTTTTGGTTCGATTTAATCATTCAGTATTCGATATCATTTAAGATGAAAAAGGCCGGTAACTTTGTCCTTTTTTTCAAAATCCATCAAACACTATTGTATTCCTTCTCCAAAATATTAGCATCAATTATTCTTCACTTTTTGCTCTCTTTATTTTTTTAAGAGGAAAAACTATTTTTGACTGTCTTTTCAGTACACGTCGTCACCAATTTTTCATGCTTTGGTTATTTTGCTTCAATTTCTTACAAATTCGATCACAAAATGGAAGAGAAACATATTTTTCAGTAGGACAACCCGGTGTACTAAGCTCCCGTTATGCGTGAGGAAGAAACGGACCCTAAGGGTCTGTTGTCCAGTCTTACCTTGCATACAAGATCAACCAGTGTTTCAGTAATTGATAATATCTTCCTTCTCCCCTATAGCTAGGAGGATTTCAACTCAAATGGAATAACATAGGAGTGCTTGCAAACAAACTAGGGAAAATGGTCAAATTTGCCCTCCAACTATGCTTTATGGAATAACTTTGCCCTCCGTCAAACTTTGAGATCATATATACCATTCCCGTTAGCAAACTTGTTAAATTTGCCCTCGAATGAATGGATTTGTGAGTTGGACGTCACGTCGGATCCACGTCGAGAGACCACCACCACAAACAACCCCCATTGCCATCTCCATTAATTGTCAGCTCGCTGCCGACAGAACTCCACCAGCCGTCAGATCCAAGTTGCTAAGTCGCACTATAAAAATTAGAGAGAGAGTGGTGGAGATGAGGGCGAGGAGAGGCGTGACTATTTCAGAGAACTGGTTTGTATTCATGTCGGGTGCTCAATAACATAAGTTATTCATCTTGTGAGGAGGCTAGTGGAGCAATACATGGAGAGGTAGGACCTTTACATGGTGTTCATCGACCTTGAAAAGGCTTATGACAAAGTTCCTAGAGAGGTTCTAGGGATGTACCTGTGACGTACATTAGGACTATCAAGGACATGTACGAAAGAGCCAAGACCCGAGTAAGGACAATGGAATGAGCTTCGGAGCACTTTCCAGTCGTGATGGGATTGCACCAAGGATCAACTCTTAGTCCGTTTTTATTTACCTTAGATGGATGTTTTGACGCGGCATATCCAGGGAGAGGTACCTTGGTGTATGCTACTTGCGGATGATGTTGATTGACGAGACCAGAGAGGAGTTAATGCTAAGCTGGAGGTTTGGAGACAGACTCTGAGGTGTTCAGGTTGAGCAGGACCAACACACATGTCATCCAAAAGAAATGAAGTTTCAAGTATCTTGGATCTATTATCCAAGGTAATGGAGAGATTGACGACGATGTCACATATCGTATTGGAGCGGGTTGGATGAAATGGAGGCTCGCTTCCGGCGTCTTGTGTGATAAGAAGGTGCCACCAAAACTCAAAGGCAAATTTTACAGAGTAGTGGTTAGACCAACTATGTTGTACAAGAACTCTCACGTTCAGAAGACGAAAGTTGCAGAAATGAGGATGCTGCGGTGGATGTGTGGGCATACTAGGAGAGAAAGGATTAGAAATGAATATATTCGAAGACAAGGTGGGAGTGGCCTCGATGGAGGACTAGATGCGGGAAGCGAGACTGCGATTGTTCGGGCATGTGAAGAGGAGATGCGCGGATGCCCCGGTGCGGAGGTGTGAGAGACTGGCTATGGATGGATTCATGAGTAGAGGTAGGCCAAAGAAGTATTGGGGAGATGTGATTAGACAGGACATGACGCAGTTGTATCTTACAGAGGATAGACCGTAGATAGAAAGTTGTGGAGGACAAAGATTAGGGTAGAAGGTTAGTAGGTAGTAGAGTGGTGTCTCGCTTATCCTTCTTTACTAATAGTCATAGTATTTCTCCTGTAGTTTCTTATTCTTCAATTTTTGTTATTATTTACTGTCTCTTGTTCTTCACTCCTTTTTCCTATTGGCTTTGTTATTGCTTTATTTTTAGCCGAGGGTCTATCGGAAACCACCTCTGCTTTCCAAGGTAGGGTAAGGTCTGCGTACACTTTACCCTCTCTAGACCCCACTTGTGGGATTCACTGGGTAGTGGTTTTTCATCGTGTGGCTACTGAGATGAACCTGTTTCTCTTACATACTAGTATAAAATTATTATTATCCCAAAACTTTTGAATTTTGACGCAGGAGGAAGTAATTTTTTTAAAACATGTTGACTGTACAAGCTACAAATCGAAAGAAGTTCCTTCCTGATGTTTTTGTATTAGCAACTGAAGTAATCGGTTGTTTGTGGCATATAATTTATTTTTGTCAGAAATTCTTAACCGTCCTTGGATGCTCTCCGACTTATATTTGTTATATAGTAACAGAGGGTTGCATGTCTGTTGATACTTTTCTTGTATGAGCAGATGTGTGAAGATGAAGATTCTAACATCAGTGCTCTCTTTGAAGAAGCACATGATTTTACTGACCATGTTGAAGAAAATGGTGGGAAGGTTCTGGTTCATTGCTTTGAAGGGAGAAGCAGGAATGCTACAGTAGTTCTTGCTTATTTAATTCTCAGGAAGTAAGTTCAGAATGATATCATGAATGGCTTATGAATTAACTTACATAATGTGAAGCTGAATTTCAAACAAATTGAAATTAGCTGACTTGCATATTATTTAAGAAGACAGGCCATGACGGTCGACGGATATGTAAAGAACAAAAATGTAGGCCATGACGGATATGTAAAGAACAAAAATGTTTCTGTGTGATCCAGGTCAAAACTTAGTAGTATTCTGCATAGTAAGTTCTCTAGTAGACTTGTTATCATTTTTAGAAGCAACTAGACACATTGCCTATTAGAACCGGGCGAGTACATTAGTGATGCAATTTGTTTTCCGGGAATCATGCAAGAAATTTCATAATGGAGAAATTATATGGTGCAGGAAATTTACTTTGTTGAAGGCATGGAATACACTGAGACGAGTTCATTGCTGAGCCCAACCTAATGATGGCTTTGCGAAGATTCTTTTGGACTTAGATCGCAAGTTGCACGGTAAGGTTTCTATGGAATGGCAACAGCGGAAACCAAGCATCAAGGTTTGCCCCATATGTGGAAAGAACGCTGGCCTGAGCAGCAGTTCGCTGAAGCTTCATTTGCAGAAAGCACACAAGAAACTATCATCTGGTAGTGTGAACAGTGCTATGAACATGGAAATACAGAAGACGTTGGATGCACTCAAAATTAGTCGAGGTGGAAGTGTCAGCCCTACACAAAGGCAATCTTCCATGATCGAAGAATTAGAATCCTGAGTTTAATAGTGTGCTGCTGGCCTGATCAACCTCACATGGGGATTGGTCTTTGTACACATGGAGCATGAAGCTCAAAGTCTTCCCCGTGATTATTTAGTTCCAATATCACAGTCAAACAAAGGTAAAACATGTAAGTTTTGCATGCTAGCTTAATCTGTAACTTGCATAAGTGGAGGCATATAAGAGCTTTAAGGAGTTATGCTCTGTAGTGTATTCAGCTTAATCTGTAAACATGCACAAATGGAGGCGTAAGAGTTTTAAGGATCGATGTTCTGTAATGTATTCTCGCAATAAGTTTAGGAAATCAGAGATCTTTGTTTCCAGCCATAAGTGTAAAAGAAAGTTTAGTAACCTGCTCAAGTATACTGGTGGAAGATAGTAGGCAGTGGTGGAATAGTCGAGGTGCGTGTTAGTTGGTCCCTACGTCACCATATGGAAAGATGTTTATTTGCCATGCCACATTATTATGGGTGTCATATTGTGTTTTATCTTGAAGTTGATTCCTATGTTTGACACATTTGTTGTACTAGTTTTGGTCTTCTATAATGTAGAAGCATGGATTGGTTTTTAGCATTTTTAGTGTTGGCTGTTACGTAAAGCAAATGAAGATCTTGTACTTTTCTTTTTTACTTTTCCCATGTTTCCATTTGTAATTTCTAACTTGTACGCGACTACTTTATTTGTGTCTGAGCATTAAAATGCAAAATCATTTAATCCATGTGTTTACTATATTTGTTTTTATTCTTCTCTTCTAGACAAAAGAAAGGAGGAAAGCGTGGGTGACGTGAACAACAAGGGCTTGAATCATAAACTAAAAAACAAATAAGGGTTAACGTCAGTCCAAATATAAGCACCATTTATTTTGCTTAAAATGAGAGGACCTACTTGTTCCAAGTTTCCCAATCTAAAGCCTTTTCCAATTAATCAGTAGATTGTCCAAAATAAGGAAGAAAAAAAAATATTCCAAGAGTCTTGAAAGATCCATCACAGTGGTGGGGATTGGGGAATAGGATTTTTCGTATCATTAATTCGAGTTATTTTTTTGAGTTGAAGGTCTTTGGGAAATAGTCTTTCTATCCTTATAAAGATAAAGGTAAGTTGTGTGTACAACCTATCCTCTCAGATCTCTATGTGCGTAGGATTATACTGAATGTTGCTATTGTTATTGTATTAATAGAAATTATGAATTTAAGCTCCGTAAATTAAAAAAACTCTTAATAAAGAGTTCATTAATTAAATGAGCTTTACCCATCGATCTCGGGTACCAGATGATTAAACAAAATAATATTTCAAATTATCATTTGTGTGCATTAGCTTGACCGATAAAGTTTAAGAAAGTTAATAAAAATTTTAAATCTTATAGTTTTAAATTAAGTAACTTTAAACATATCACGTGAAATGTTAAAAATTACTAAAAGAGATATTGTATTATATCCTAGAGTTTTAGTTTATATATTCTGATTGGAACCAAGTTAACATATAGGATAGGAACAAAAATCTACATTCAATATACAGCTTTTTATGTTCCGCGATTTTGCTAGTTTAGAAACTATGGTCCTTGCAGTTTGGATGCTTAATCCTGGATAAAACAGTTACCACTCAGTTACTGCATAATTTCCACGTCTTGAGGCTTATTCTTTATTTACTTATGGAGTAATTTATGATGACATTTGAATTTAATTTTAAGCTCGTACACCAGTTGTATGTTGCTCGAGTATTTTGTGAAAATAGGCAGCATACATTTGTAGAATTCTTGAAGTTTGGCATTCCTATAATGTTCCTATTTCTCTACATTATGTCGCCTGATAAAAGTAACTTCCAATGGTTATTGGTTGGTGATGGTTTTCTTGATGTCTGCTAATTATGAATTCCTTTTTATTGTATCCTTATTCTGCTGTATAATATGAACATTGGTATTTTTCCAAATGCCACTAGTATTTTTTTCTGATATGCTAGCATGTCATGTTGCAGGTCCATCATGGCTAGAGCTTTAGTTCAGTCAACAAACATCCCATCTTCAGTTGCCGGAGAAAGGACTGGACAATTCAATGGATCTGGGAATAAACAAAGAACTGTTAGAATGCTATGTAATGTAAAATGTCATTCCTCAAGACTGAACAGTTTTTCAGGACTGCGAGGGTGCAATGCAATAGATACAATACTTGTAAAATCTGGACAAACTCTCCATTCAAAAGTGGCAGCTGCAACTTTTGTCAGGCGGCCACGAGGGTGCTGATTTGTCCCAAAAGCAATGTTTGAGCGCTTCACTGAGAAAGCAATAAAAGTCATTATGCTTGCGCAAGAAGAGGCCAGACGACTAGGTCACAACTTTGTTGGCACAGAGCAGATTTTGTTGGGTCTTATTGGTGAGGGAACTGGTATTGCTGCTAAGGTTCTTAAATCCATGGGAATTAATTTAAAAGATGCTCGTGTGGAGGTAGAGAAGATAATTGGAAGGGTAGTGGGTTTGTTGCTGTTGAGATTCCTTTTACTCCTCATGCAAAGCGTGTTCTAGAACTCTCTCTGGAGGAAGCCCGCCAACTAGGTACCCCTATCTAATTATTTTAGTCTTTTGACCGAGTCTACTAACGCTTACAAACTGGTAGGTGTAGTGTTATGACTGTAGTCATGCTTAGCATATCATACGAATAGGCGTAGTATCGCTCTATAGTCTTCTGTAGTTTTATTTCTTCTGCTATGCGTTCTTTAATGTACTTGATTTATCTCAGTTATCTGCGTAGACTTTTTTTTCTGCTTTGCTTGTCCTGAGCCGAGGGTCTCTCGGAAACATCCGCTCTACCTACCAAGTAGAGGTAAGGTCTGTGTACACTCTACCCTCCCAGACCCCACGTTGTGGGACTTCACTGGGTATGTTGTTATTGTTGTTGTTGTTTGATTGTCTTACCGTCATGCAAAGAAAAAAATATTCTCTTTTTAGGGTTATTTTAATGTAGTTGTTATAGGCATGATTTTCTACAGTTACTTTTTTCCTGTTTTTCCTATCTAGTCCCCTCCGTGCACAAGCTTCATTGGATCCTGAAAATCATTTGGTTATTCTCTGTGTTGATTGGTTTTTGATTCACTCGGAACACTTGCTGCGCGAAGGTGAAGGTGTGGCTGCCCGTGTTTTTGAAAACTTGGGTGCTGACCCCAGTAACATTCGCGCACAGGCAAGTAATTTGTACTTCCTTTGGGTACCTTCGCTTTTATTTGGTACTTCTGATGAGGAGTGTATTTAAATTGCTTGACTTCATTGTAATCAGTTTCTCTCTTTTTAAAAAACAATAAATAAATAGGTCATACGGATGGTTGGCGAGAGTAATGAGGCTGTTGGTGCTAGTGTTGGAGGTGGAAATTCTGGCCAAAGATGCCTACATTGGAGGAGTATGGCACCAATTTGACAAAGTTAGCTGAAGAGGTACTTAGAAAGATATTTGGCATAATGTGGTAATTGATTGGGTCTCTTCTTTTGTCTGATCTGATCATATTGTTTTTTTCTGGGGAAATTAGATCCTGTAGTTGGAAGACAGGCACAAATCGAGCGTGTCACTCAAATCTTGGGTCGGCGTACAAAAAAGAACCCTTGTCTTATTGGAGAACCAGGTGTTGGAAAAACTGCTATTGCTGAAGGTCTAGCTCAAAGAATTGCTAATGGTGATGTACCTGAAACAATAGAGGGAAAGAAGGTAACGAGGTGTATAATAAATTTGCAGAGCATGACGTATTCTTGTGCTTTATTTTCTCTTTTTCTTTTTCAATTTTATCTCAACTGTATGGCACATCCAGAAACTGCGCTACATTCTTAGATAGAAAGACTTCAAAAATCATTTGTATAGTGTCTTAGAATTTGTTTTTATAGAGTGGGTAATTTATTAAATTGTAAGTAAAAATCCCGAAGACAAAGATATATACTCAAGAAGTACGTAAAGTAGAAAATGCCATATTGTTATCTGATTCCCCATTTTTAACACAGGCCAAAAATTTCATGATTCCAAAGTAACCAATAATCTATGCTAATCAATATTTTTGGTAGGTGTACCAAAAATTTACAGAATCACATCAATGTCCCGCTAACTTGTGCTAACATGTTTTCAAATTTCAACCGCCTTGAGTGCACTTTACATATTTCCTTCACTAACTGGTTTATGGACCCAGCTATAAAGCACTGAAGAAAAACAGGTTTTAGTTACCCTCTTACTTTTTTTTCCCGGTATCAAGCAAGTTACCCTCTTTAATTCTGGATCTAACTGAAGTCATGGGGTATATAGCCGTTATTTTTTGAATTTTTTAATCTGTATCTATTTTGATATGGTATTCCCTTCTTTTGAAATAAATTATAATTCCTTGTCATTATGTGAGTCTGTAACTTGCTGTGGGTGATGATCAGGTCATAACACTTGATATGGGGTTGCTTGTTGCTGGGACAAAATACCGTGGAGAATTTTGAGGAAAGACTGAAGAAACTAATGGAGGAAATTAAACAAAGTAATGAAATAATACTGTTTATTGATGAAGTGCACACATTGATTGGAGCTGGAGCTGCAGAGGGAGCAATTGATGCTGCAAACATCTTGAAACCTGCCCTGGCTAGAGGCGAGGTACATGTTAGTTATCCTCCTTGACCTGTAGTATATCCTTCCTTGGAAATTTCAATGAGAACTATGAATTCTACTTTTAAATGTGGTGTTCTATATTGTCTTGATCTGAGTTCATCCTAGTAAAACTACAAAAGAATTTCAAAGGTAAATCTGTTGACATAACAAAATACTAACTGCTGGCTTAACTAGAAGTATTTTGCTTGGTTTCACTTGTCAGTGTATTGGAGCCACAACCCTGGATGAGTACAGAAAGCACATTGAGAAAGACCCTGCACTGGAGAGGAGGTTCCAGCCAGTCAAAGTTCCTGAACCTTCTGTGGACGAAACCATACAGATCTTGAAAGGGCTCCGGGAGAGGTATGAGATTCATCACAAACTCCGTTACACTGATGAGGCAGTAGTTGCTGCTGCCCAGCTTTCTCACCAGTATATCAGGTATTAATCATGTTCTCATTTTCCAAATTCTCTTCCTGCCTTGATTTGTTGGTACATTTTGACTTTGGGATTTCACAACCAACTAAATTTTATCTCCTGAAAATTTGCACATTTATCTCCACTCCAAAAGAATTTCTCTGAGTTCCACGATTTATCTCAATTGGAGCATGAATATGTTTTGAGTTGAACCTTTGTGTGCCAGTGACCGTTTTCTGCCTGATAAAGCAATTGACTTGATTGATGAAGCTGGTTCCCGTGTTCGACTTCGCCATGCACAGGTATAGAGTACTCTCTTTGTCTTACCCTGTCCTACCCTTTTTTTACTAATGGTGTCATGACCAGTTTTCTTGATACCATCTAGCTCCCTGAGGAAGCAAGAGAGCTGGAGAAAGAGCTTCGTCAGATTACAAAGGAGAAAAATGAAGCTGTCCGCGGTCAAGATTTTGAAAAGGTGCCTGGTTTCCTCTTGATCCTGTGCATAAAATTCCACTGAACTGGTTAATTTCTTATTGAAAGCATTGAGATGTTCAAGATGATCCTCCTATATGGTTTTGAATTGTAATTTGTTAGCCAATTCAACAGAACGAGGTAAGTAATTCCTTACCTCTCTATGCATTGGACAGGCTGGGGAGTTGCGTGATAGAGAAATGGATCTTAATGCACAGATCTCTGCGTTGGTAGACAAAAACAAAGAGATGAGCAAGGCTGAAGCTGAGGCAGGAGATGCAGGTCCCGTAGTGACAGAGGCAGATATTCAGCACATTGTCTCTACCTGGACTGGCATCCCTGTAGAGAAGGTTTCAACTGATGAATCTGATCGCCTCCTAAAAATGGAAGAAACTCTTCATAACCGAGTCATTGGCCAGGATGAAGCTGTAAAATCCATTAGTCGTGCTATCAGACGTGCTCGTGTTGGACTCTAGAATCCCAACCGACCTATTGCCAGTTTCATCTTTTCTGGTCCAACTGGTGTTGGGAAGTCAGAACTGGCCAAGACTTTAGCAGCATACTACTTTGGTTCTGAAGAAGCAATGATTCGGCTTGATATGAGTGAGTTTATGGAGAGACACACCGTCTCTAAACTCATTGGTTCACCCCCCGGGTATGCCGGTTACACTGAAGGCGGTCAATTAACTGAAGCTGTGAGGCATCGACCTTACACTGTTGTGCTCTTTGATGAAATTGAGAAGGCTCATCCTGATGTCTTTAACATGATGCTTCAAATTCTTGAAGATGGAAGATTGACAGACAGCAAGGGCAGAACTGTCGACTTCAAGAATACACTCCTCATCATGACATCAAATGTTGGAAGTAGTGTGATAGAGAAAGGAGGCCGTCGCATAGGTTTTGACCTAGATTATGATGAGAAGGATAGTAGTTACAACCGTATCAAGAGCTTGGTGACTGAAGAGTTGAAACAGTACTTCAGGCCAGAGTTCTTGAACAGATTGGATGAGATGATTGTATTCCGTCAGCTCACTAAGTTAGAGGTGAAGGAAAAAGCTGATATCATGCTTAAGGAGGTCTTTGAGAGGTTGAAAAATAAGGAGATAGAACTTCAAGTGACAGAGAGGTTTAGAGACAGGGTGGTTGAGGAAGGATACAACCCAAGCTATGGAGCAAGGCCGTTGAGGAGAGCTATTATGAGACTGCTGGAGGACAGCATGGCCGAGAAGATGCTTGCAGGTGAGATCAAAGAAGGTGAATCAGTAATCGTGGACGTGGATTCAGATGGCAATGTGACCGTCCTCAATGGCAGTAGCGGCGCTCCCTCAGATCCAGCTCCTGGGCCTATCCCTGTGTAGATCAATGCTTCATTTAGCTCTTCTGCATATTTGTTGTTTGTGTAATGTTGCTTTCATTTGTCTTGGCCACTAAGCTCTCCTGCGCTCATGAAGCAACTTGTGAGTAATTTTTGGGGTGACAGGGATGCTGATATTCTGCCAAGTTGAGAAGGCAGCATCCTTTCTGTGCAGAGCATCCAGGATTACACACTATATACTTACTGGATTCATTGAAATTGTAGTGACAGAGACTATGCAGAAGCATTTCTTCTAATTTATGGTAGGTGATAGTCGACTTTGTCATCATTTCCAGCACTTTTTCCTGCTGTCTTGTTACACTGTTTGGCTCAAATCACAGCTAAGGATCTAGGTTATGAACATATATTTGTTTACTGGTTTTAGCTAATGCCCACAACAAACACTGGACAAATTTAACTTCAAATTTATAATACTGGGATAACCCCCTAATCATTGTAGCCAGAAGTAACAGGTCGGATAATTATTAAGAGAAGAAAACACATAACTAACATATTTACACAAGCCACTAGTCACCCAACAACAACAACAATGTACCCAGTGAAATTCCACAACGTGAGGTGAGGTTTGGGGAGGTTAGAATGTAAACAGACCTTACCTCTAACTTGATAGGTAGAGCGGCTGTTTCCGAGAGACTCTCGGCCCACTAGTCACCCACTGTACAAATTTAATGGCATTTTTGTTAGTCTTTCATTCTCTCCAGCGAATTCACAAGTCAGCTTTTGTTCTATTGTTTTATTTCCACATGTTGTAGACCAACTGGTTTAGTAAAGCCACCTCATTGATTTTAGCATGAGTTATTACGATTTTGTTGAACTTGAATGAACTAATACACTATTTTTATCTTTTTGAATTGAAAGTGAAGATCGTGACTACATAACAGAAAATTTCCTGTTCTTAGCTTGTCTATGATATGATAACAGTTTGAAATATATTTTGGCTGTCAATCAATTCATAATTGCAGTAATCTGTTTTATTCTGCAGAGACTTTGACCAATATCATTTGTTTCCTCCAAATTGTTCCTTTCGTTTCTCCATGATTAAGTAGACCAATGAATTTATAACGGACCTCGTTGATTACAGATACCTTGCTGCAATTAGGAATAAATTGGAAAACTTAGAAGAAAACTTGAAATAATTAATATAAAATATAAAAATGGGATAGAGGAAACACTTGTACAGTTTTGTTTGTCTATCTATCTCAAGTGGAGAACACGTTATATAAAAATAGGTGGCTATAATATAAAGTAGTATTAAAGATCTGCATAATCATGCTGCTTCAGGGAATAATAACTCCTTCAATATGCTAATGTGGACTGTAATATCCAAAGTGAAAAACATGGCGTTGGGCCTCTATTAATGTCGTTACGTTTGGGTGAATGGACCAAACATAGTAGTACTTGGATAACTTGGGCTGAAGCCCAAATAAAACGCTTTTGCAACCCGAATTTGATACCATTCAGACAGAAATGGTTGGACTTCAGATTTTTGCCCGAATGATGTCATTTTTTATTCACTTCTGCCATTTTTACTAGAATTTCAGTTATATGTGTATGAACGTCACATAAATAACTCAAGTAAGGCAAAAATAATTGAATTTCAACAACATATGGCTTAACTTCGAGCAAAAAAGGTTGAAGTCAAGCAAAAATGATTGAACGCGACTAAAGTTCAGGCAAAAAATGACTAAATTTCAGATATTCTACCCAGGGTCGTCTCAAACATTTTGGAGGCCTTGTTCTAATTCGTAAAAGTGGGCGCTTAATATAAGTAAATATACGATTTCAATAATTAGATTGGGCTAAGACCTGCGAATTATGAACCTTTACAGTAAATTCTGGCCAATACTACTTAATGAAAAATGAAAAAAAGAGGCCTCTAAATTTTTTCATTTTTCGGGGGCCCTGCGCTGTAGCACAGCTCGCACGATCCCAAAGGCGCCCCTGATTCTGCCTGGACTACAATGAAATTAATGAATTTCAGTCATGTATGAGTAGGGGTGAGCACGGGTACAAGGTACCCAGATACCCGATCGGAACCGACACTAACGGGTAGGTTCCGGGTAGATATATTATAATAACGGGTAGGGTCCGGGTAGTAAAATTAGGAACCGATCAATGTCGGGTCCGGTTCTCCAAATAGAGACAGTACCGGACCCTAACCGATACTCCTAACCTATAAAATATTAAATATTTTTACTTTTTTTAGAAACATTTGGACCACTTTTAACTTTCTCCAAATTTGTTTGTTGCACGCCTACACATTGATTTTCCCCACCCCAAGACGTAAATATTTTAGTTTTTTCACCCCTTTATTCTAGAATGCTCTTTGTGCCCTAAGAGAAAACACTCAAAACTCTCTCAATAACAATGACAGTTTAGCTACACCACTGAGCTTCATCGTCGTCGTTGTTGAAGCTTTCTCTCAGGTACTTTCATCGTTGTCGTCATTGAAGCTTCACCTTTGCCTCTTTCTCTCCCTCGGTTGTGTTCACGTCATTCCTAAAATGCATATGGGTTCATATCTAACTCTTCAATTTCTTTTTAATATCGTATGCTTCGTTTCTATTTCAAAGTATACTCATCTTCAATTTGTATTACTTTTTTATTTGAAATGTAAATCTATTTTTAAAATTTGTGTATATTTTTGTAGTTGTGAAGATGAAATTTAGGGATTTACTAGTATAATAAAGCTTTTCTTTTGTATCGAAGATCTTATGAACACGAAAATAAGTTTAATTCAGATATTTTCAAATTTATTTTGAAATCAACACGTTCAATTAATTGAGTGTCAAATTTGGCTTGCAATTTTAGGTTTTGGTTACAAAATTAGCTTTTCTAAAATGAATAAGTTTTCTAAAACTTCTTATAAGGGTACTAAAAACTCCGATTGCAGGCTAAAAAACTACTTGATGAAATTATTTTAGAACTCTTTTTTATTCTCATAGGCTTAAAAATTGTTGCTTAATTTGTGTTTTTTATTTACAGGGTACCCGGGAACCTACCCGGACCCTGCGGGTCCGGGTAGGTTTCGGGTAATGATTGCTACGGGTAGGTTCCGGGTAGTAAATTTAGGAACCGATCTTTTACCGGGTAGGGTCCGGGTAGTTAAAAAATGTTAGGGTACCCGGACCCGCTCACCCCTATGTATGAGAAGTTCAAGCAAAAATTATTGAAGTGGGGTAAAAAAGTTTAAAATATTTGTCAAAATTTTAGCCATATAAAACTTCTGGCATTGTGTCTGAAGGTAAAATTTGTCAAGACTAACTTCAGATATCGTATCTGAAGTTGTCCAAAGTAGGTACACGTGCAAAAAAAAAAGGTCACAACAGGGACGGAGCTAGCATGCCAATTACGGGTGCGACAGAACTCTTTAGCTTTACCACAATCCATGTGTTATGTATACATAATTTATTAAGAACTCAATATTTCTTTTTTATACTTTAAAACTCATACTGGATCACAATGAGTTGAGGCGGCTCAAGAAAAAGGCTAGTAAATCCTTTGCTTTAGGTCCCAAAAAATATTTCATAGGGAATTTTATGATTCCACTTGTGAAATTGCAAAGAGTATGTTATTGCAAATTGTGTTTTATAATTTTATATTTGCTTAGAAATTATTGAGGTTTATTGAATAAATAACAAAAAGATTCATAAAAAGAAAGAAAGATTGTCTACTTCTTAACCATAGGAATATTTTAACTCTATATTAAACTACTCAAATTTTCATATTAGAAAATAATATTTTCTACAATAAGATCTAATATAATACATTATAAATACATGACAAACATCTTATCACTTGAATTAAATCTTACTTTAAATAATAGTATTACTATCATATGCTTGTTATGAACTTAAAGGGTTGGATTATGACCAATTACTTAACTTATTTTAGTCCAAATAATTTTTAGGTGGTTCATTAATATGCACATTTATTAACTAAGCACGATCCTTTCAATTTCAGCTCAACCTGCTTGTTTAACACAATTAGTTAAAACGTGGTCAAGTGATATTAACACATATACTGGTTAAATACTATCTATGTGATTAAGAAACAAACTTCAAAATTAATATATACGGGTCTTGTTACTTAGCAAATTTTCATATTTGATTGCATAACTTTAATGGTTTAAAAAACTAAATTGATTTTTAGAAAATTTTACATAGTAAATGTAAAAAAGGAAATGAAATTTTAAGATAAGATTTCATTTCCATAGTAAATGAAACTTTAAGATTAGATTTTTACAAAAATGGAAATAGATTTTTCGATAGTAAATGAACCAAAAGAAAAAAAAGAAAAAAAATGAGAGGAGCTATATATACCTTATCAACCCAACTTTCAATCCCCTTATCCCATTTTCCTTTCACTCGTTCTCCTCTCATCCTCTTCAATTCTCTGCTAACTATGTCTTCCTCATTATCCACTATTACTCTTCGTTCTCGGTCTCACATCTCTCACACAACTGTTATTTTCGCCTCAATTACTTTTCCCGCGAAAGTGGTAGAACTCCATCTCTGCACTCCCAAATCCCACCACCGCCGAGCAACTTTCCTCCGCCCCCTCGCCGCCGTCGAAGCACCGGAGAAGGTAGTCCAGCTCGGAGATGAAATTTCCACCCTAACCCTCGCAGACGCCCAGAAACTGGTTGAGTATCTTCAGGATAAGCTTGGTGTCTCCGCCGCATCCTTGGCTCCCGCCGCCGTCATTGCCGCCCCTGGTGGCGCAGCCGCCGATGCTCCAGCTGTGGTGGAGGAGAAGACGGAATTTGATGTAGTCATTGATGAGGTGCCAAGTAATGCGAGAATTGCGACGATTAAGGCAGTTAGGGCTTTAACAAGTTTGGCTTTGAAAGAAGCTAAGGAATTAATTGAGGGATTGCCTAAGAAATTTAAGGAAGGTGTTTCCAAGGAAGAGGCTGATGAAGCGAAGAAACAACTTGAAGAAGCTGGTGCCAAAGTCTCTATTGCTTAATTGAATTTGTGTTGATTAATGTTTATTTTTATTTGGTTTTGATTATCTGGGGAAATTACTGTAAGTTTTTGTTGTGTTTTTGCAAGAGAATTACTTGTACCCAATTTTCTAAAATCAAGTTTATTCACCCTTTTTGCTTAGGGTTCTGCATCCTATGTGATTGTTATTGTTGTGTTTCAATTTCTTTTGATGAAGAAGCTCCACAAATACATGTTTCTTCTGCAACTTATGGGTAATGTTAATCAATCAGTATTGTAACCAATTAGGCTCATCTATGCTTGAAATGCATCAATGATTTTATCCATGTTACTTCTGAAACCTATGGGAGCTCCCTCAAGGTAGCATTTAGCAATGATTTAGCATAATGACTCTTAAATCTCTGACTGTAGAGGTATTATGAATGTGATTGAAGTGTGATATTGGTTAAATGAGGAGTAGGAGGCAAAAAATGCGCTAGTTGATTTTTTTCATCTGTGTAAACCATGGTGCAGAGTTACTTGTGCTGGTAGGAGTAGGAGGTAAATGATAATTGGTGGAATGGTTAATGTGCGCGTAAATTAGCTCTCACACTCCGTAAAAAATAGAGTGTGACGAGATGCTTTGGAGTTGGAATCTGTTTTCACGAAACATGTGATTTACCAGTAATATCATGTTCTTGCTGTTCATGGATCTGATTACAAACGCATAGTGCAACAACATAGCCATTGAAATCCCACAACGTGGGGTCTAGGGAGGGTAGAGTGTACGCAAATTTTACTTTTACCTTGGTAGGTAGAGCAGCTGTTTCCGAAAGACCTTCGACTCAAGACAAAGCATAAGCACAAGCAAAGCAAGAGAACGGTCAGATCCGGACAAAAAATTTAAAGCAGTGACAAAAGCGGATAAGTCATGATAGCGTATTCTGAATAAAGAAGTAGTAACTAACGTATGTAAATAAGATAACAAAATACACTAAAGAACGCATAGCAGCAGAAATCAGACAACAGGGGCCTATAAAACAATAATGCGTCTATTAGTATGATAGGCTAAGTAGACCTACAATAATAACACTACAACTATCAGTTTGTTGTGCTTTATTTTCTCTTTTTCTTTTTCAATTTTATCTCAACTGTATGGCACATCCAGAAACTGCGCTACATTCTTAGATAGAAAGACTTCAAAAATCATTTGTATAGTGTCTTAGAATTTGTTTTTATAGAGTGGGTAATTTATTAAATTGTAAGTAAAAAATCCCGAAGACAAAGATATATACTCAAGAAGTACGTAAAGTAGAAAATGCCATATTGTTATCTGATTCCCCATTTTTAACACAGGCCAAAAATTTCATGATTCCAAAGTAACCAATAATCTATGCTAATCAATATTTTTGGTAGGTGTACCAAAAATTTACAGAATCACATCAATGTCCCGCTAACTTGTGCTAACATGTTTTCAAATTTCAACCGCCTTGAGTGCACTTTACATATTTCCTTCACTAACTGGTTTATGGACCCAGCTATAAAGCACTGAAGAAAAACAGGTTTTAGTTACCCTCTTACTTTTTTTTCCCGGTATCAAGCAAGTTACCCTCTTTAATTCTGGGTCTAACTGAAGTCATGGGGATGGGGTATATAGCCGTTATTTTTTGAATTTTTTAATCTGTATCTATTTTGATATGGTATTCCCTTCTTTTGAAATAAATTATAAATCCTTGTCATTATGTGAGTCTGTAACTTGCTGTGGGTGATGATCAGGTCATAACACTTGATATGGGGTTGCTTGTTGCTGGGACAAAATACCGTGGAGAATTTTGAGGAAAGACTGAAGAAACTAATGGAGGAAATTAAACAAAGTAATGAAATAATACTGTTTATTGATGAAGTGCACACATTGATTGGAGCTGGAGCTGCAGAGGGAGCAATTGATGCTGCAAACATCTTGAAACCTGCCCTGGCTAGAGGCGAGGTACATGTTAGTTATCCTCCTTGACCTGTAGTATATCCTTCCTTGGAAATTTCAGTGAGAACTATGAATTCTACTTTTAAATGTGGTGTTCTATATTGTCTTGATCTGAGTTCATCCTAGTAAAACTACAAAAGAATTTCAAAGGTAAATCTGTTGACATAACAAAATACTAACTGCTGGCTTAACTAGAAGTATTTTGCTTGGTTTCACTTGTCAGTGTATTGGAGCCACAACCCTGGATGAGTACAGAAAGCACATTGAGAAAGACCCTGCACTGGAGAGGAGGTTCCAGCCAGTCAAAGTTCCTGAACCTTCTGTGGACGAAACCATACAGATCTTGAAAGGGCTCCGGGAGAGGTATGAGATTCATCACAAACTCCGTTACACTGATGAGGCAGTAGTTGCTGCTGCCCAGCTTTCTCACCAGTATATCAGGTATTAATCATGTTCTCATTTTCCAAATTCTCTTCCTGCCTTGATTTGTTGGTACATTTTGACTTTGGGATTTCACAACCAACTAAATTTTATCTCCTGAAAATTTGCACATTTATCTCCACTCCAAAAGAATTTCTCTGAGTTCCACGATTTATCTCAATTGGAGCATGAATATGTTTTGAGTTGAACCTTTGTGTGCCAGTGACCGTTTTCTGCCTGATAAAGCAATTGACTTGATTGATGAAGCTGGTTCCCGTGTTCGACTTCGCCATGTACAGGTATAGAGTACTCTCTGTCTTACCCTGTCCTACCCTTTTTTTCCTAATGGTGTCATGACCCGTTTTCTTGATACCATCTAGCTCCCTGAGGAAGCAAGAGAGCTGGAGAAAGAGCTTCGTTAGATTACAAAGGAGAAAAATGAAGCTGTCCGTGGTCAAGATTTTGAAAAGGTGCCTGGTTTCCTCTTGATCCTGTGAAATTCCACTGAACTGGTTAATTTCTTATTGAAAGCATTGAGATGTTCAAGATGATCCTCCTATATGGTTTTGAATTGTAATTTGTTAGCCAATTCAACAGAACGAGGTAAGTAATTCCTTACCTCTCTATGCATTGGACAGGCTGGGGAGTTGCGTGATAGAGAAATGGATCTTAATGCACAGATCTCTGCGTTGGTAGACAAAAACAAAGAGATGAGCAAGGCTGAAGCTGAGGCAGGAGATGCAGGTCCCGTAGTGACAGAGGCAGATATTCAGCACATTGTCTCTACCTGGACTGGCATCCCTGTAGAGAAGGTTTCAACTGATGAATCTGATCGCCTCCTAAAAATGGAAGAAACTCTTCATAACCGAGTCATTGGCCAGGATGAAGCTGTAAAATCCATTAGTCGTGCTATCAGACGTGCTCGTGTTGGACTCTAGAATCCCAACCGACCTATTGCCAGTTTCATCTTTTCTGGTCCAACTGGTGTTGGGAAGTCAGAACTGGCCAAGACTTTAGCAGCATACTACTTTGGTTCTGAAGAAGCAATGATTCGGCTTGATATGAGTGAGTTTATGGAGAGACACACCGTCTCTAAACTCATTGGTTCACCCCCTGGGTATGCCGGTTACACTGAAGGCGGTCAATTAACTGAAGCTGTGAGGCATCGACCTTACACTGTTGTGCTCTTTGATGAAATTGAGAAGGCTCATCCTGATGTCTTTAACATGATGCTTCAAATTCTTGAAGATGGAAGATTGACAGACAGCAAGGGCAGAACTGTCGACTTCAAGAATACACTCCTCATCATGACATCAAATGTTGGAAGTAGTGTGATAGAGAAAGGAGGCCGCCGCATAGGTTTTGATCTAGATTATGACGAGAAGGATAGTAGTTACAACCGTATCAAGAGCTTGGTGACTGAAGAGTTGAAACAGTACTTCAGGCCAGAGTTCTTGAACAGATTGGATGAGATGATTGTATTCCGTCAGCTCACTAAGTTAGAGGTGAAGGAAAAAGCTGATATCATGCTTAAGGAGGTCTTTGAGAGGTTGAAAAATAAGGAGATAGAACTTCAAGTGACAGAGAGGTTTAGAGACAGGGTGGTTGAGGAAGGATACAACCCAAGCTATGGAGCAAGGCCGTTGAGGAGAGCTATTATGAGACTGCTGGAGGACAGCATGGCCGAGAAGATGCTTGCAGGTGAGATCAAAGAAGGTGAATCAGTAATCGTGGACGTGGATTCAGATGGCAATGTGACCGTCCTCAATGGCAGTAGCGGCGCTCCCTCAGATCCAGCTCCTGAGCCTATCCCTGTGTAGATCAATGCTTCATTTAGCTCTTCTGCATATTTGTTGTTTGTGTAATGTTGCTTTCATTTGTCTTGGCCACTAAGCTCTCCTGCGCTCATGAAGCAACTTGTGAGTAATTTTTGGGGTGACAGGGATGCTGATATTCTGCCAAGTTGAGAAGGCAGCATCCTTTCTGTGCAGAGCATCCAGGATTACACACTATATACTTACTGGATTCATTGAAATTGTAGTGACAGAGACTATGCAGAAGCATTTCTTCTAATTTATGGTAGGTGATAGTCGACTTTGTCATCATTTCCAGCACTTTTTCCTGCTGTCTTGTTACACTGTTTGGCTCAAATCACAGCTAAGGATCTAGGTTATGAACATATATTTGTTTACTGGTTTTAGCTAATGCCCACAACAAACACTGGACAAATTTAACTTCAAATTTATAATACTGGGATAACCCCCTAATCATTGTAGCCAGAAGTAACAGGTCGGATAATTATTAAGAGAAGAAAACACAAAACTAACATATTTACACAAGCCACTAGACACCCAACAACAACAACAACAACAATGTAACCAGTGAAATCCCACAACGTGATGTTTGGGGAGGTTAGAATGTAAACAGACCTTACCTCTAACTTGATAGGTAGAGCGGTTGTTTCCGAGAGACTCTCGGCCCACTAGTCACCCACTGTACAAATTTAATGGCATTTTTGTTAGTCTTTTATTCTCTCCAGCGAATTCACAAGTCAGCTTTTGTTCTATTGTTTTATTTTCACATGTTGTAGACCAACTGGTTTAGTAAAGCCACCTCATTGATTTTAGCATGAGTTATTACGATTTTGTTGAACTTGAATGAACTAATACACTATTTTTATCTTTTTGAATTGAAAGTGAAGATCGTGACTACATAACAGAAAATTTCCTGTTCTTAGCCTGTCTATGATATGATAACAGTTTAAAATATATTTTGGCTGTCAATCAATTCATAATTGCAGTAATCTGTTTTATTCTGCAGAGACTTTGACCAATATCATTTGTTTCCTCCGAATTGTTCCTTTCGTTTCTCCATGATTAAGTAGACCAATGAATTTATAACGGACCTCGTTGATTACAGATACCTTGCTGCAATTAGGAATAAATTGGAAAACTTAGAAGAAAACTTGAAATAATTAATATAAAATATAAAAAAGGGATAGAGGAAACACTTGTACAGTTTTGTTTGTCAATCTATCTCAAGTGGAGAACACGTAATATAAAAATAGGTGGCTATAATATAAAGTAGTATTAAAGATCTGCATAATCATGCTGCTTCAGGGAATTATAACTCCTTCAATATGCTAATGTGGACTGTAATATCCAAAGTGAAAAACATGGCGTTGGGCCTCTATTAATGTCGTTACGTTTGGGTGAATGGACCAAACATAGTAGTACTTGGATAACTTGGGCTGAAGCCCAAATAAAACGCTTTTGCAACCCGAATTTGATACAATTCAGACAGAAATGGTTGGACTTCAGATTTTTGCCCGAATGATGTCATTTTTTATTCACTTCTGCCACTTTTACTAGAATTTCAGTTATATGTGTATGAACGTCACATAAATAACTCAAGTAAGGCAAAAATAATTGAATTTCAACAACATATGACTTAACTTCGAGCAAAAAAGGTTGAAGTCAAGCAAAAATGATTGAACGCGACTAAAGTTCAGACAAAAAATGACTAAATTTCATATATTTTGTCTGAAGTATAGTGAAATTAATGAATTTCAGTCATGTATGAGAAGTTCAAACAAGAATGATTGAAGTGGGGTAAAAAAATTTAAAATATGTGTCAGAATTTTAGCCATATAAAACTTCTGCCATTGTGTCCGAAGTTAAAATTTGTCAAGACTAACTTCAGATATCGTATCTGAAGTTGTCCAAAGTAGGTACACATGCAAAAAAAAAAAAAGTCACAATAGGGACGGAGCTAGCATGCCAATTAAGGCTGCGACAGAACTCATTAGCTTTACCACAACCCCTGTATTAACTTAAGCTAAAATCTTAACGAATCATTGTGACAAAAATATTGTGGTATTTCTCAAAATTAATAACTTTCATCCTTCTATTAAGTCAAAACTAAAAAACTAAATGAAGTTTCACGTAATGTCCTAAATAGGGGGCGGAACCACCTTATGTTAAGGGATGTCGAATGACACCTACTCCTCGATAAATTTTATTAAGTGTATATATATACACACAATGGAAAAGTATATATCGGTTAAATAAAGAAAAATGGCACCACTTGACATTGGACGCTCCTTGGATCATTGGTGAAACACGTCATTTCTTTCTGAGTGGTAGCGGGTTTGAATATAAGATGATGAAAATATTATGTTATTAGTCTACTTTTTTATACTATACCTCCTGATCTTAAAAAGAATAAGTAATCTATAAATTTGACATATAATGATAATGATAATTAAGTCGATTTCGTTATTAAATGAGGTTATAGACAAACTTATGCCCTATGGACAATAAAAAGTTTTGCCTAGCTAATTTTCTGAAGTTATTTTCTAAAATTTTGTTAAGCGGACCAAAAAATCAAGACCACTCCTTATGAATGTTATTTGTGGACTTGACCCTCATTTGACGTTGTTATTTAAAGGAATTTGTCCGGACTTTTGCCTCATTAGTAGATTTGCACAAATAATATTATTTTGACGTTTAAATTTTATCCTCGTTTAAGATTTTTTTTCTTCAAAATTAGCATCAGTGCTACACCATCATTAGAATGGGAAATTACGTTTTCACAACTCATGTAGGAGGAGCTACAATTTTAGTACATTCTTTGTTCTCCTTATTTATTTAAATTATTCATATATTTTATCGGATTGACAGATATTATCTTGTTTATAAGTTATATTGAGTGAGTCATAACTCATAACTCTGTTACGATATTCATTTTGTCTATCTTGTTAAATTGTTCAAAAATCATATCGGGCGGATACAAGCTTTTACATATTGGTAAAATATATTTGTGCTAATTGTTCACAAGTTTTATTGAATTGACAAATTTTAGTACAATCTTTATTTTACTTATCTTATTACAAATCTTACTGAATATTTTTTGAACTTTTCCTCTTTGATTATAGTATCCTCCATTTGTTTCGGAAATTGGACAAATTGAAGACAATAGAAAGAAAAAAAAAAAAGACAGAGGCAATAGCAGCAGTAATATAATGTCCCAATTCACGAGGAAAAGGAAGAAACTATAAAAGCTGCTGTTGCAGCAGCTCTTTCATCAAACATGACAAACATAGCATCTGAATTGTAGCTCTTATTAATTGTTCCTCAATTGTCACTCTCACCCAACCCACAACTGACAACCCCACTCCGTTGTAGTGTCTTAAACTTGTTACTATCACTATTTATTGTGTCGTTGATATTCAAAAAAATGTTTCTACCATCTTTAAAATATGTATGTGTATTGACTATGATTATGCATAGTAATATATATAACGATATATATTCCATGCCCTCCACGAACACAATATTCAATATGAAAAGGAGCTAGCCCTCTTTGTTTTTGTGGATAGACTCTCTCTGATCGGGAACGGATGCATAATTTATTATACGGGTCGAGCAAAATTCAATAATTAACATAAGATTCTGTTAATATTGGATTTGATGTTGTGACATTTGACCCAACGTATCTCCTGAAGTATTGATTTGAATGTGTAAGAATGTTGGGACAAATGTTGCACAACATTCGGACCAATATTTTCAGAACTAATTTTGCATTACTTCACGTAATGATTACTATGTAGTAAATATGACTTGGCAAGGTAAAAAGGAGTTGGTAAACACGTGTGAAGAACGAGTCAAGACTGTTGCTTTTCGTGGGGAACAAGTCAAAGTTGGTAGAGGTTTTTGCTCCTTGATCGTCTCCAGCCAATCCTACCAACTGCCCATCTTTCCCTCAACCTCCACAACCGATCGATGAGCTTTTTAAGGAAGACTTTCTACTATAAATAGAAATGTTATTACAGTGAATCGTTATCCAGAAATAGTTTGGAAAAATATCAAGAGAGCTCTCGGGATTTCATCTCAGAAATCTGGATCACCAGTGTTGCCTGAGTGTGTCGACAACATTATGTCCAACATTGCAATTGTTGTTTAGATTCTAGATTAGTTTTGTATGGAACGATTGTAATGAGAGGTTGTTTATGTCTACGTAGTTAGATTTTTCAGGCAGAAGTTATCTGCGACTTCAACTTTTAATTCCTTTCCGTTTTATATTGTAAATATGTAAAGAAATGAATTTGTACTTTTGTATGTAGTAAATATACAATACATTTGGTCATTGGCCATCATAAGTTATATATATTATATAACTTATGAAAATTTAAACATTTGTGTTCTTCAAATTCCGCTGCATTTACTCTTTAAAGTTTCTGTTTTGCTAAGTGTTGTTACTGGTGTCGGACGACATAATTGCCGACATTCAGAAACAGAATTGATATTCGATTTATTTCATCTCTTATTTTTATTTTCCATAACATTTTACAACCATCAAGTGGTATCAGAACCGACACTTAACACAATAAGTGTTTGGTCCTGTTGTCTTAAGCTATGGATCCGGCAAATCCAACTATTGGTAGGCTTCATATTTTAGATGGATCAAATTATGCCTATTGCAATATTCGTCTACGTTCTCATATCAAATCAATTGAGGTAAAATTTAATAAGAATGCATGTAAAGTTACGAATGAAGTAAATATATGTGTCATGACATGTACAAGAACATGTGACAATTGCTATCTTTTTATAAGACAAGAGACATGCAATAATGCTAAGGTCGATGACACAACACTATGGCATCAAAAGTTGAGACATGTCAACCATCGCAATTTAGAAAAATTGGTCTCATATGAAGCAGTGAGAAGCATACCCAAACTTAGCCATAAATGTAAAATTGTCTGTGAAGATTGTTTGAAAGGTAAGCAAACTCGTGTCTCACATAATATTATCTTGTACGTCTCATTGTTTTCAATTGCTACATATGGATTCAATGGGTCCAATTGAAGTAGACAGTCTAGGAGGCATGAGGTATTCCTTTGTGATAGTTGATAATTTTTCTAGATATTCTTGGATATATTTTTTGAAAGAAAAATCACAAATGTTTGACATGTTTAAAATCATGCACTCTGAAATTAGAAATTTATTATATTCTCCTATTTATCGGATTAGATCCGACAATGGAAAAGAATTTGAAAATAGTTCATTCACAAATTTTTGTGAGAAAAAAAAGATTTTTTCATGAATTTTCTGCCCCCAAAACTCCTCAATAGAATGGGATTGCAGAACGGAATAATAGGACATTGCAAGAAATGGCTAGAGTGATGCTTAGTTCTTAACATTTGTCAAAACGTTTATGGGCGAAAGCCTTGAATACTGGATTGCATAGCTAATAGAGTCTATCTAAGCCCAGAAACAAAGATGACACCCTATGAGATTATAAAAGAAAAGAAACCGAACTTGCGTTACTTTCATATTTTTGGGTGTATTTGTTATATTTTAAATAACATGGATCATTTGGCAAAATTTGACTCTAAGAGTGATAAATGAATTTTTGTTGGCTATTCAGAAAATAGTCATGTTTATCGAGTATACAATCTGAGATCCAGAACTGTACAAGAGTCTGTAAACGTTATCTTTGATGATCTTTCTAATGTTTCAGAAAAAAACTATTGAAAATAACATTATAGATACAATGGAAAGTCGACATATTGTAGAAGAATCGGATGTTGCCACAAATGTTGCCACACTTGAATCAACATTTGAAACAGCAATAGAGTGCTGAATTGTTAAACCATGTTCATAGGGACCCCTCGTCAAGGATTAGGAAGAATCATCCAACGGGCCAAGTGATAGGGGAGTTTTTGAAGGAATTAGAACAAGAGGTAAAGAACCACTCAACTATAGAGAAATGACGAGGTATGTGTGTATGTCAACCATAAACCAAGAGGTTAGTCTTTCTTGTTTATATCTACATTAGAACCAAAGAATGTTGTAGAATCACTTAAAGATAATTTCTGGATACAAGCAATGCAAGAAGAGCTTGAATAATTTTCTCAAAATGAAGTCTGGGACTTGTTCCACGTTCAAATAATACAAATATAATTGGAACTAAGTGAATTTTTAAAAATAAATCAGACAAATCAGGAACAATTATTAGAAACAGAGCACGTTTAATTGCATAAGGTTATACTTAGGTTGAAGGAATTGATTTTGATGAAACATTCGCACTTGTAGCTAGAATCGAGTCGATTAGACTTTTACTTGCTATTGCTTGTTGTTTGAAAATTACTTTACACCAAATGGATGTAAAAGGTGCCTTCTTAAATGGTTATCTAGAAAATGAGATATATGTTGAACAACCAAAAGAATTTGAAGATCCTTACCATCCACACTATGTGTACAAACTTAAAAAGGCTTTATATGGGTTGAAACAAGCCTCTCGTGCATGGTATGGTCGTTTAACTAACTTTCTTCTTGAGTTTGGTTTTAACCGTGACGAAGCTGATCGTACCTTGTTTATTAAATGACATGGTATAGATATTGTTATTGCTCAAATCTACGTGGATGACATAGTCTTTGGATCGACTTCACAGTCGTACCTAAATTCATTTGTTGAAGTTATGTCATTGACATTTGAAATGAGCATGATTGGGGAATTGACTTTTTTCTTAGGCTTGCAGATAAAGCAAAGTGAAGATGGAATTTTCATTTCACATAGTAAATATGCCAAGAATCTTGTTAAAAGATTTGGTTTGGAGAACGCTAAACAAATGAAGACGTCAATGAATTCATCGCAGAAGGTATGTAAGGATAATGTTGGTGAAAATGTCGACCCAACATTATATCAATCTATGATAGGTAGTCTTCTTTATCTTACTGCTAGTCGTCTAGATATTATGTTTAGTATTTGTGTTTGTGCACGTTTTCAAGCCTGTCCCAAAATGTCCCACTTAAATGTCGTGAAACGTATTATTCGATATGTTGCTGGCACATGTGAGTTGAGAATCTGGTATTCCAAAGACACTAATCCTAACTTAATATGATTTAGTGACTCGGATTGGGCTGGAGATGTGGATGATAGAAAAAGTACAAGTGGATGATGTTTTTATCTTGGCAATAACCTTGTTTCATGGTATAGTCGTAAACAAAAATGTGTCTCACTTTCAACTGCTGAATCTGAATATGTAGCAGCTGGAAGTTGTTGCTCTCAATTAATATGGCTACGACACATGTTAGATGACTACGGACTTACTAGCAACATTTTAACTTTGTACTGTGATAATTTAAGTGCTATAAATATTTCCAAAAATACAGTTCAACACTCACGTACAAAATATATTGATATTAGACATCACTTTTTAAGAGATTTAGTTGAAAAACAGCTAGTTCAAATTGAACATGTTGACACTCTTCATCAACTAGTTGATATATTTACAAAAGCTTTGGACCATGAGAGATTTTCTAGTTTAAATAAATCTCTTGGTCTTTCTAATCTCTAAAAAGACATTTTTGGTGAATGTCAGCTAAAATGTTGTCTAACATTTCGGGTAACATTTACATATGTTAAATCACTAACTGATTATTATTGTTGTATGGTGCATAACATTTGGTCACACAAGCATGATCCTTCAATAAGAATATATTTTCAAAATGATACCATTCTTTGCGATGATATATATATCATAAAAATGGAGTATCAAAATAAGGCAAAACCTTTATAAATTTTTGGCAACTGTAAAAAATGGGCAAAGCCCTTGAAAAGATACTGTTCCTATTCTATAGGAGTATCGAGTGCTTCAAAAGAATTTTGAGAATACTAAATAAGTATTTTTATTTTTGACACGATTTTTTTTGTATGTGTTATATGATTAGATCAAGGACACGATGAAAAAATATTCATTTGGTCCATTGGTCAAACTCATAAAATACGTATAAAACGTGTCTTGATTTGTTGCCAAAACGAAAAGTTCTTATGGGATCAAAATACTTGTGTCGTCCAAAATGTTATCAACATTGTTGTTGACATTTTCAAAATGTGGTATGTGTTGGGATGTTGTTCTTATCTGATTTTTGAAATATCAGATTTTACTCTTTATTATATGTCTTGTTTACAGGAATTTCAAAACTTAAAATGATAAGATTAAATTTTATTCCTAGCGTGATGTTTAATTTTCTTTATCCAATATTTTAGGTGTAAGTTATTGTGTAAAATTGAAACACCTAAAACTAAGGGACTTTTTGTTGCTAAGAAAAGGTTTGCCATGTATATAAATATTCCTCTCATTTGTTTTTTTTTTATTTCTGTTAAAAATAACAACAAAAAAAAAATCCCAACGGGTGCATATCTTCCTACCTACCAGATGGAAACACCAAATCAAACTTCAATCACCTTTACAAATCCTAATTCCTCAAAACCAACTCCTCAATTTTCACCAATGGAAACTTCTCCAATGTCAGAACAAATGTCAACCAACATTCCATCCAACACTCCAATGAGCATTAGCCGTCCGCCAAATACACCTCAGCAACCGGGACAGTCTTCTTCCTCAGATCTCCCTGAAGATCTTTCTAAAGCAATAGTGTTTAAAGGTTTTGATGAATCTTTAGATATCAGCTATCCTAGAGATAATAATAACATTATAGATGTCGATCAAACTTTTGATTTCTCATCTTCAGATAAAAGGCCAAGGTCATCTACCTTTTCTACTCGCCGATCGAGTAGAGTGTTTGAGAAAACAGTCCAAGAAGGTTCGAGTAGCAAAAGAACTAAATGTGAAACATATAAACCCTCTTACTCGAGCAGTTATAGTGAAAATATGGATTATGTTTTCTCAACTGAGGAAGAACCATCTGCTTCTGAACAACCCAGTGTGCCTCAAGAAAGGAAAATCCCAGATGAAACCCATTTGAAATATTTTTTTCCAACGGGAGTTCCTAAGGCTACAAAGACAAGTGTTGCTACAAATGTTGCCACATATGCCACAACATCTCAGCCAACATCTGAAGAGACTCACGCCACAACATCCTCAAACAGTACCAAATCCACCAGTTCAGACATTGAGGTATATGTTTTCTCAGATAAATTCTACTCTAAAGCTAACCATGATATGAGGGATTTTTACAAGAATAGAGTAATTAGGCTTGAGAGTGTGTTAGATATTGCTTTTTGTACTGAATATGGTTTGGTAGAATTCTTAAAGGACATACAGCTTCTTGGTTCTCTCACTGAAAAAGGAATCATATGTTTATGAGATAGTAAGGCTATTTTATGCTAATTTAAGCTCTGTTGTAGAGGATACCTCCTCAAAGAAATTTGGAAAGGTATATATCAATAACAAGGTATATCTTTTTATGCATGCTATCATAAATCAATGTATTAGCCAAAATACTGGAGATATTGTTAGAGAAGCTAAACATGTGATAGACAATATGGATGAAGTAATTGAATACCTCACTGGAGGTATAATGAACAAGTGGATTCCTAGAAGTTCAGCCTCCAAACTAACAGCCCTGTTTTTCACCCTCCACAAAATTGCTATTCCCAACTGTTTTCCTTTCGTGAATGAGTCAATTATGACATCTGAACAAGACACCCTGTTGTATAAAATTGGGAAAGGTTTAAAAGTTGATTTGGAAAAAATGATATTTCATCAAATCGCCAACTTGGCTGAAAAAGAATCAACTTCAATCTTTCATTTTTCATCTCTGATCTACAAAATATTAACCACCCAAGACTTTGAGCCTAATAGAGAAGCCAGTTTAGAGAAGGCTCCTGAGCTTTACACTGTAACAAAGCAATTTTGAAGAGGAAGGACAGAGTCATCGACTTGCCCTGGAAGAAGGAAGCTAAAAGTGAAAATGTTGCCAAAAATGTCACCAACATTCTGGGCAACACTGGTCCACGACAGTCTACAATGTCTACAGAATGGCTTGTGGATCAATTTGAAAAAATCAACCAACAGATTTTTTTGAGGTTGATGCTGCAAGAAATGCACTGATACAAGCTAGAGACCATTTCATGATGCTACTTTCTTCACAAAAATGGGGAGATAATACTGATTCAAGGGGAGGGGGAGGAAGAAGCTAAAGGCTGGAGGAAGCTAAAGGTTGTTGTGCAAAGGAAGTTGAAGTTGTTACTGTTATGCAGGAGTAGAAAGCTGCTAGAAGCTGCTGATGTTGTATGATGAGCAAGGAGGAAACTAAATGATGTTGTTGAACCTAAGTTGTAAATGTTTGTTAAATGGTTTGATGGATTGATGTGGATATTTGTTGACAATGGTTTATTTCTATTCGTGTTTTGTATATATTGGATGATATGTGTGCTCATATTTTTTTGTCTAATCCTATAAATTGGTATACACATGTTTGCTTGTATGCCATCACAGGTTAAGGGGGAGCATGACCTTGAAAGTGTTGATCACAGATGTCGGACAACATTTGTGACAACACCATAAGTCAACTTTACAGTTTAACGAGTTTTGTGAAGAAAGGAAAAAATGGGGAGATTGTTAATATTGGATTTGATGTTGTGACATTTGACCCAACATATCTCCTGACGTATTGATTTGAATGTATAAGAATATTGGGACAAATGTTGCACAACATTCGGACCAATATTTTCATAACTGATTTTGTCTTACTTCACGTAATGATTACTATGTAGTAAATATAACTTGGCAAGGTAAAAGGGAGTTGGTAAACACGTGTGAAGAACGAGTCAAGGCTGATGCTTTTCGTGAGGAACAAGTCAAAGTTGTTAGAGGTTTTTGCTCCTTGATCGTCTCCAACCAATCCTACCAACTGCCCACCTTTCCCTCAACCTCCACAACTGATCGATGAGTTTTTCAAGGAAGACTTTCTACTATAAATAGAGAAGCTACTACAGTAAATCGATATCCAGAAACAGTTTGCAAAATACCAAGAGAGCTCTCGGAATTTCATCTCAGTAAGCTGGATCACCAGTGTTGCATGAGTGTGTCGATAACATTCTGTCCAACATTACAATTGATGTTTAGATTCTAGATTAATTTTGTATGGAGCGATTGTAATGAGAGGTTGTCTATGTCTACGTAGTTAGATTTTTCAGGCAGAAGTCATCTGCGACTTCAATTTTTAATTCATTTCCGTTTTATATTGTAAATCTGTAAAGAAAGGAATTTGTACTTTTGTATATAATATATATACAATACATTTGGTCATTGACCATCATAAGTTATATAATATATGTAACTTATGAAAATTTAAACCTTTGGGTTCTTTAAATTCCGCTGCATTTACTCTTTAAAGTTTCTGTTTTGCTAAGTGTTGTTACTGATGTCGGACGACATAATTATCGACATTCAGAAACAGAATTAATATTCGATTTATTTCATCTCTTATTTTTATTTCTCATAGCATTTGACACCCATCAGATTCGATATGAAAAGGAGCCCTCTTTGTCTTTGGCAATAGACTCTCTAAACAGGGCAAATGCACAATTTTATTGTACGGGTTCCATAAAATTCAGCAATTTTACTATAAACCCTTGTATGTGTATTGATAAATCCATTAAATATGTACGCATAACAAATTACAAACCAAATAGCATAAATAAGTTAGGAGTTCAGTGACAAGAATTGAATTTGACCGTGTGACTCTAATATTATATGTTATTGCTCTTTAGATAGGGTCCATGGGAACGTCATGAGCATACCATCGAAAGAAAATTACAATAGTCATTAGATTTACGAATTAAGAAGAAAATTGCCCTTTTATGTAGTAAAAATCTCCAAAAATGTAACTTAAGTATCGTTATCTAATTGACTTGTTGTATCAAAGCATGTTTGATGTATTCCCCTCCATATATATATATATATATATATATATATATATATATATATATATCATATGTCCATCGTCTCAAAATTAAACAGCTTCATTAAAGAACACTTAACGCTTATTATACCCTTAGGGGTCGTTTGGTTGGTGTTATTGGAAATGTAATTTCCACGCAGTTGTCACTTTATTTTCTCATAAATAATATATTCATAGTTTATACGAAAATGTGTACTATGTTATTTTACATGGAAAAGGAATATGGGTATTAATAATATATGAATTAAAAGTATTAAAAAAAAACTAACCTCATAATAGTAAGCAAATTTTTATTTTATTTTACAAGTAAACACATATTTTAAGTGGTGCAAGAGATTTTCACTATGCGGTCATACTACACTCTAACGCGTCGTTTGTTCGGATATATTAACAGTCAAATCGAAGATCCAATAAGAAACAAATCTTGCATTATATAACCAATTTTTTCTATAGCACGTCGTTTGTCCCGATACTTTTTTGTTATAAAGAACATATAATATACATAAGATTAAAAATCGATTTCAAAGAGCTTGACCATTATAGTAAAATATTATTACATAGAATAACTGTTATAAAGAGGTCCGATTGTATTGTATACTCCCTTTGTCTCAAAATATTTGTCATATTTTTCTTTTTAAAAGTCAATTTAACCAAATTTTAAAGCTAAATTAGATTAGATTAATTTGATATTTTAAAATTAAAATTTAGATATTCAAAATTTATACGAAAAGTACTATAAGTTGCAATTCTTCTCATATTAATATAATGAAAAATATAATTTAAAATATTGATCAGAGTTCATATAGTTTGACTCTTGAAAAATGTTATGTGTGACAAGTATTTTAAAACGGAAAAAGTATAATTGTTACAATACTAATATCTGCATTACTATATGGCTCAAAGCAAATAACAATAATAGCAACAACGTAGAAATCAAATGTGCAAAAAGGAAACAATGAAAGGAAGGGTGTGGAGGTGAAACTGGACAAGTGGACAATGGGGTTGAGCAACCAAATCCTAACAATGAAAAAGATGAGATATAAATGGACTCTTTTATTGAGGGCCCATCAGAATTTAAAGTCTATAATTGGGAATTGGGTGCGGTAAAATTTAAGGCCTCACGGGTTTCTTGGCTCTGCCCCCCTTAATTATTTTTTCCAACGCCGCCTTTGACTAATAATTTGTTATTTTTCTTTCCCCTCTTTCTAAGAAAAAAAAATCATGTTAAAAAATACTTATATAAGATTAAGTGTATTAAATTTAATATTTAAGAATTAATAAAAAATACATATAACCCAACCATGATTAAGTAGTGAATATATATATATATATATATGAAAATCACATCTCTTGTATTTATTGATCTGATGTAAATACTTGATACGTATTAGTTTTTACCATAAGACTAATGTGTATAATATGTTTGATAATAGGAAGAAAAGTGAATATTTAAATTAATTTTTGAAATAAGCAAGACGTAACATATTAGTTTAAATGCGATATACTCAAACGTTTATAAGAAGCCGTGGAAAAGAAAAGAAAAAAACTATGTAAGAACCTAATAACAATAGGAATGACGATAATAATTAGTTTATTGTAATTGTTGTTGTTTTTTGTTATTTCTAGAAGTGCATTTCTTGATAATAATCGCAAGATATTTTCACTATATGGTACAAAGTTTTTATTTCTGGAGAAATTAAGAGGTTCGATCGATGCTTAGCGAGTCTATCACAAAATCAAACAGAAAAGCTTGAAGTGTGATGTAATAACAATTCAAACTATTTAAATTGATGCAAATATTTTAGTACATTATTAAATAAAAGAAATAAAAGCTAACTTGTTCAAAATTACCTCGAAATCATTTACTTCAAGGAGATATAGCTTCCATTCTTGAAAAAAAAAAGGCGGGGGGGGGGGGGGATACCACTTGCTCCCTGCTATTTTATATCCAATGTTTATTTACTTTTTTTCAATTTCGCAAAAAGAAAACAGAGCATGGAGAAATTTATTAAAGTTACTTTTTGAATTTGAGAAAATGCGATGATGATAAATTTTAGTGGTTTAGTTAATTGCTTACATGTACCTTCACGTTATTGGTGAGTCTAATTAAGGAGGGGCCCACGTAGTAATTCGTGGATACTTGAACACTCATTATTAACTTTAATTAAGTAGATCAGAATAAAGAACATTAATTTGATGTAAAATATTGAGTGCGGATAATTTTTGTTATAGTGCCTTTACATTTAATTAAGTAGTGGTAGAGCACCAATAATCTTAAATTTTTAGATCCGCCACTAGATTTGAACCTCACATTATTCCCTCATTCTTTTCTCATCTCTTCTCCGACGTATAATAATAAAAAGTTTAAAAGAAATTGGGAAAATAGGATGAGGAGGAAATCTAACTTCTCTTTCCTTATTATATTATTCCCCCTTTTCTGGAAAATAAATAAGCGGTGAAATAAAAAGAACAAAATGAGAACATGATAACTCCTAGCTAGTAGGCTTTAGGAAATTCAAAGAGAAATGAAACAAGTAATAAGGTGTGCTTGCATGGATAAGAGGCAATTATATAGTCAAAAAAGGCATCTATTGCGATTGCGAAACGTGAGTTCAAAAGTGATGGGTATGGAAAATAAAAATAAGAGATGAAATAAATTGAATATTAATTTTGTTTTCGAATGTTGATAATTATGTCGTCTGACACCAGTAACAACACTTAGCAAAATAGAAACTTTAAAGAGTAAATGCAGCGTAATTTAAAGAACACAAAGGTTTAAATTTCATATTATATAACTTATGATGGTCAATGATCAAATGTATTGTATATATACTATATACAAAAGTACAAATTCCCTTCTTTACGTATTTACAATATAAAACGAAAATGAATTAAAAGTTGAAGTCGCAGATGACTTCTGCCTGAAAAATCTAACTACGTAGACATATACAACCTCTCATTACAATAGCTCCATACAAAATTAATCTAGAATCTAAACATCAATTGTAATATTGAACAGAATGTTGTCGACACACTCATGCAGCACTGGTGATCCAGATTACTGAGATGAAATCCCGAGAGCTCTCTTGATATTTTTGCAAACTGTTTCTGGATATCGATTCACTGTAGTAGCCTCTCTATTTATAGTAGAAAGTCTTCCTTGAAAAGCTCATCGATCGGTTGTGGAGGTTGTGGAAAAGGTGGGCAGTTGGTAGGATTGGTTGGAGACGATCAAGGAGCAAAAACCTCTAACAACTTTGACTTGTTCCTCACGAAAAGCAGCAGCCTTGACTCGTTCTTCACACGTGTTTACCAACTCCTTTTTACCTTGGTAAGTCATATTTACTACATAGTAATCATTACGTGAAGTAAGACAAAATCAGTTCTGAAAATATTGGTCCGAATGTTGTGCAACATTTGTCCCAACATTCTTATACATTCAAATCAATACTTCAGGAGATATGTTGGATCAAATGCTACAACATCAAATCTAACATTAACAATCTCCCCATTTTTTCATTTCTTCACAAAACTCGTTAAACTATAAAGTTGACTTATGGTGTTGTCACAAATGTTGTCCGACATCTGTGATCAACACTTTCAAGGTCACGCTCCCCCTTAACCTGTGATGACATACAAGCAAATATGTGTATACCAATTTATAGGATTAGACAAAAAAATATGAGCACACATATCATCCAATAAATACAAAACACGAATAGAAATAAACCATTGTCAACAAATATCCACATCAATCCATCAAACCATTTAACAAACATTTATAGCTTAGGTTCAACAACATCATTCAGTTTCCTCATTGCTCATCATACAGCAGCAGCTTCCAGCAGCTTTCTACTCATGCATAACAGTAACAACTTCAACTTTTTTTGCACATCAGCCTTTAGCTTCCTTCAGCCTTTAGCTTCTTCCTCCCTCTCCTCCTGAATGAGCATCATCTCCCCATTTTTGTGAAGAAAGTAGCATCATGAAATGATCTCTAGTTTGTATCAGTGCATTTCTTGCAGCATCAACCTCAAAAATCTGTTGGTTGATTTTTTCAATTTGATCCACAAGTCATTCTGTAGACAGTGTAGACTGTCCTAGATCAGTGTTGCCCAGAATGTTGGTGACATTTTTGGCAACATTTTCAGGGCAAGTCGATGACTATGTCCTTGCTCTTCAAAATTACTTTGTTTACAGTGTAAAGCTCATGAGTCCTCCCTAAAGTGGCTTCTCTACTAGGCTCAAAGACTTGGGTGGTTAATATTTTGTAGAGCAGAAAGGGAAAATGAAGGATTGAAGTTGATTCTTTCTCATCCAAGTTGGCGATTTGATGAAATATCATTTTTCCCAAATCAACTTTCCAACATTTCCCAATTTTATACAACATGGTGGGTTGTCAAATGTCACAATTGACTCATTCATGGAAGGAAGACAATTGTGAATAGCAATTTTATGGAGGGTGGAAAACATGGTTGTTAGTTTGGAGGCTGGACATCTAGGGATTCACTTCTTCATTATACCTCCAGTGAGGTTTTCAATTACTGCATCCCTATTGTCTATCACATGTTCAACTTCTCTAACATTATCTCTAGCATTTTGGCTAATACATTAATTTATGATAGCAGGCGTAAAAAGATATACCTTCTTGGATTGTTTTCTTAAACACTACTTGATCGGCGCGTAGGAAAGGTAGATGACCTTGGCCTTTATCCAGAGATGAGAAATCAGAAGTTTGATTGACATCTATAGGGTTATTATTATCTCTAGGATAACTGCTATCTAAAGGTTCATCAAAACCTATAAACATTATTGCTTTAGAAATATCCTCATAGAGATTTGAAGAAGAAGACTGTCACGGTTGCTGAGGTGTATTTGACGGAAGGGTTAATATTCATTGGAGTGTTGGATGGAATGTTGGTTGATATTTGTTATGACATTGGAGAAGTTTCCATCGGTGAAAATTGAGGAGAGGATTTTGAAGAATTAGGGTTTGTGAAGGTGATTGGAGTTTGATTTAGTGTTTCCATCGGGTAGTTAGGAAGATATGCACCCAATGAGATTTTTGTTGTTGTTATTTTTAACAGAAATAAAAATAAATTAGAGGAATATTTATATACATGGCAAACCTTTTCTTAGCAACAAAAATCTCTTAGTTTTAGCCAGACCTGTTCATCGGGTCGGGGACCCGCCCGACCCGAAAAAATAGGGTCAGGGTTATCTTATATCTGACCCGTGAGCCACTTAACCCGAAAAAGCGGGGACCTGATCAGGGTCAGGGTTGGGCCAGGGTGAGAACTTTTACCCGTCTGACTCGGCCCGGCCCGACCAAATCAACTACCTGACCCCGACCCGCGTGACTTAACCCTTCGTAATACTCAATTATCCCAACCTTTTTAAAATCAACGTTTGGGCTCCTTTTCCTTTAAATAGGTTGAGCCCGGTTTCTTTCATTCAACAAACAGAAGCAAAGCCTTTTCACTTCGTCCATAACCAGTTTGGGGCATCCAAACCCTAGCCGCCACCAGCTCCTTACGCTCTCATCAACAAAAATAGCAAAGAGCCAGAGCTCCTTCTAAGGTTTTTATTTTATTGTGTGGTTTGAATTTGTGGGATTTAGAGAAGGTTTTCCACTCCGGAATCTCGACAAGGCTACACATCAAAGAGGTAATTACGAAACCCTCTTAGTTTAAATTTCGCATTCTTTAGTCGCTCTTTGTTAATTATGTGTTAGTTACTCTTTATTAATTATGAGCTTATTTAAATTGCTCTTTGTTAAATTATGTGTTTAGCTTAGCTATTTCATATTTGATTAGTCTGTTTGTTTGATTTAAATACTTTAGATTAGGTAATTATTTTGTAGAACGGGTCAGGGCAGACTCCGTGACACGTAGGGTCCTCGAAGGGTCAGGGCCAGGGTCTGAAAATTATAAAATAAAACAGGGTCAGAGTTGGGTAAGCAGAAAAAAAAGCCACCTGACCCGAGTCATGGACAGGTCTAGTTTTAGGTGTTTCAATTTTACACAATAACTTACACCTAAATTATTGGAATAAAGAAAAATAAATATCACGATAGGAATAAAATTTAATCTTAGCATTTTAAGTTTTGAAATTCTTGTAAACAAGACATATAATAGGGAGTAAAATCTGATATTTCAAAAACCAGATAAGAACAACATTCCAACACATATCACATTTCGAAAATGTCAACAACAATGTTGGAAACATTTTGGACGACACAAGTATTTTGATCCCACAAGAACTTTTCATTTTGACAACAAATCAAAACACGTTTTATACGTATTTTATGAGTTTGACCACTGGACCAATGAACGTTTTTCCATCGTGTCCTTGATCTAATCATATAACACATAAAAAAATTCGTGTAAAAATAAGAATACTTATTTAGTATTCTCAAAAAAAAATTGAAGCACTTGATACTCCTGTAGAATAGGAACGTTATCTTTTCAAGGGCTTTGCCCATTTTACACAGTTGCCAAAAATTTGTAAGACAATATTTTAGCTGGCATTCACCAAAAATATCTTTTTAGAGATTAGAAAGACCAAGAGATTTCTTTAAAGTAGAAAATTTCTCATGGTCCAAAGTTTTTGTAAAGATATCAGCTAGTTGATGAAGAGTGTCAACATGTTCAATTTGAACTATCTGTTTTTCAACTAAATCTCTTAAAAAGTGATGTCTAATATCCATATGTTTTGTACGTGAGTGTTGAACTGGATTTTTGGAAATATTTATAGCACTTAAATTATCACAGTACAAAATTAAAATATTGTTAGTAAGTCCATAGTCATCTAACATGTGTCGTAGTCATATTAATTGAGAGCAACAACTTTCAACTGCTACAATATTCAGATTCAGCAGTTGAAAGTGAAACACATTTTTGTTTACGACTATACCATGAAATAAGGTTATTGCCAAGATAAAAATATCCTCCATTTGTACTTTTTCTATCACCCACATCTCCAGTCCAATCCGAGTCACTAAATCCTATTAAGTTAGGATTAGTGACTTTGGAATACCATATTCCCAACTCACATGTGCAAGAACATATCGAATAATACGTTCCACGACATTTAAGTTGGCCATTTTGGGATAGGCTTGAAAACGTGCACAAACATAAACACTAAACATAATATATGGGCGACTAGCAGTAAGATTAAGAAGGCTACATATCATAGATCGATATAATATTGGGTCGACATTTTCACCAACACTATCCTTACATACCTTCTGTGATGAACTCATTGGCCTCTTCATTTATTTAGCGTTCTCCAAACCAAATCTTTTAACTAGATTCTTGGCATATTTACTATGTGAAATGAAAATTTCATCTCCACTTTGCTTTATCTGCAAGCCTAAGAAAAAAATTAATTCCCCAATCATGTTCATTTCAAATGTCGATGACATAACTTCAACAAATGAATTTAGGTACGGCTGTGAAGTCGATCCAAAGACTATGTCATCCACGTAGATTTGAGCAATAACAATATCTATACCGTGTCGTTTAATAAACAAGGTACGATCAGCTTCGCCACGGTTAAAACCAAACACACACAAAAAGTTAGTTAAACGATCATACCATGCACGAGGGTCTTGTTTCAACCCATACAAAGTCTTTTTAAGTTTGTACACATAGTGTAGATGGTAAGGAACTTCAAATCCTTTTGGTTGTTCAACATATACCTCCTTGTCTAGATACCCATTTAAGAAGGCACATTTTACATCTATTTGGTGTAAAGTAATTTTTAAACAACAAGCAATAGCAAGTAAAAGTCTAATCGGCTCGATTCTAGCTACTAGTGGGAAGGTTTCATCAAAATCAATTCATTCAACCTGAGTATAACCTTGTGCAACTAAATGTGCTTTGTTTCTAACAATTGTTCCCGATTTGTCTGATTTATTTTTAAAGTTTACTTAGTTCCAATTATTATTTGGACGTGGAACTATGGCCCAGACTTCATTTTGAAAAAATTGTTCAAGCTCTTCTTGCATTGCTTGTATCCAAAAATTATATTTAAGTGCTTCTACAATATTATTTGGTTCTAATGTAGATATAAAACAAGAAAGACTAACATCTTGGTATATGGTTGACATATACACATACCTCACCATTTCTCTATAGTTGAGTGGTTCTTTGCCTCTTGTTCTAATTCCTTCAAAAGCTCCCCCTAACACTTGGCATGTTGGATGATTCTTCCTAATCCTTGATGAGGGGTGCCTACGAACTTGATCTAACAATTCAGCACTTGACTCCTCATCTGTGGCCTCTGTGGTCTCTATTGTTGTTTCAGATGTTGCTTCAGGTGTGGCAATATCCGATTTTTCTACAATCTGTTGACTTTTCACTGTATCTATAATGTTATTTTCAATAGTTTTTCCTGAAACATCAGAAAGACCATCAAAGATAACGTTTACAGACTCTTGTATAGTTATGGATCTCAGATTGTATACTCGATAAGCATGACTATTTTGTGAATAGCCAACAAAAAATTCATTATCACTCTTAGAGTCAAATTTTGCTAAATGATCTATGTTATTTAAAATATAACAAATACACCAAAAAACATGAAAGTAACGCAAGTTCTATTTCTTTCCTTTTATAATCTCATAGGGTGTTAGCTTTGTTCCTGACCTTAGATAGACTCTATTAGCTATGTGATTAGCAGTATTCAAGGCTTCTGCCCATAAACGTTTTGACAAATGTTAAGAACTAAGCATCACTCTAGCCATTTCTTGCAATGTCATATTCTTCTGTTCTGTAATCCCATTTTGTTGAGAAGTTTTGGGGCAGAAAACTAATGAAAATTTCCCTTTTTCTCACAAAAAATTGTGAATGAACTGTTTTCAAATTCTTTTCCATGGTCGGATCTAGAAAAATTAACTATCACAAAATAATACCTCATGCCTTTTAGATTGTCTATTTCAACTGGACCCATAAAATTCATATGTAGCAATTGAAAACAGTGAGACGTACCTAAATGTTGTCTGTCGTGTTAGACAACATTATGTGAGACACATGTTTGTTTACTTTTCAAACAATCTTCACAGACAATTGTACATTTATGGCTAAGTTTGGGTATGCCTCTCACCACTTCATATGAGACCAATTTTTCTAAATTGCGATAATTGACATGTCCCAACTTTTGATGTCATAATGTTGTGTCATCGACTTAGCATTATTGCATGTCTCTTGTCTTATAACAAGATAACAATTGTCACATGTTCTTGTACATGTCATGACACATATATTTGCTTCATTCGTAACTTTACAGACATTCTTATTAAATTTATGTCAAAATCGTCATCACACAGTCGACTAATACTAATCAAATTAGTCATTAAGCCCTCAACGTGTAAGACATTTCTTAAAGCTGAAAATCCAGGAACATCCAAGATCACTTTTCCAATTATTTTGCTTTTACTGCCACCTCCATAAATCCAATTTTACACGGATCTTACCAAATTCAATATCATTTTTGGTAAGTGCAACTTCAAGTCGGTTTGTCGTGCCTTTTAATACTAAATTCTCATGAGCGAAAATTTTTATCTTTTTGTCAAGTAACTTGAATTCTATGATTAAGGCTTTACAAATACTTTGTAATTCATTAATCATATCATCTTTGCATTCAACTTGGTCCATATAATCCGCTTTACTAACATAAATAGAACCACTAAAGCAATTAACATCAGAATAATTAAAGAATTCATACCTTTCAGATATTGATGAAGATGTTGATGTCGTTGCTGATGTTGGAGCAAATGTCGTAGCATCTGAGACAATATTGCATACGACGTCTTCATTATCCGATAGAGACAATTCGAAAACAGTGGCGATCATTGCTTGTGTTTCAATTTCACAATCTTCTTACTCTTCTCCTTCATCATATCTAAGAGAAACCCATAGGTTCTTACCAAATTTTTTAAGAGTGTTTGCACATTCGTTAGCATAGTGACCCCAACTTGAGCATGCATGACACTGCATGGACTCAAGTTGTTTGGGATCAAATTTGGTACGATATGAGTTGGTTCTTCTTAGTTGATTTCCTTTTTGTACATTTGGAAGGAATCTTGTGGGCTTTTTATTGAAGACTTGGTTTTGGTTCTCTTTAGATTTAGATTGATTTCTTTCATTGTTGAACTTCCTCACCATCGAATTGTATTTATGAGTGAGCAAGGCATCATTTGCACCATTACTAATTTCTTCAAGATTCTCATCCTCTTTTTCGACTTGTCTCTCCGAGGATTGAACTTGAAGTGTCACATTCTTGCTTTTATACAATTCCTTTTTATTCTCAATGTTCATCTCATAAGTTTTGAGAATGTTCATCAAGGTATGAATGTCCATTGTGGCAAGATTGTGAGCTTCTTCAATAGCACAAATCTTTAAATTGAACTTTTCAGGAAGAGAATGTGAGAGCCTTTTCAACAAGTTGAGTGTTGGTTAATGGTTCACCAAGCACTTGACATTCATTTGAGATGTCAATCAATTTTTCAAAATAAGATTTAATATCGTCCGCTTCTTCCATCCTTAAACGTTCATATTTGCTCATGAGCATGCGTAGCTTTGTTCGACGAACATTAGAGCTACATTCACACTGAATTTGTAAAGTATCACATGCATCCTTAGCCGTGTGGCAGTTTTAAATGAGTTTGAACATATACATATCAACCCATTCAAAATTGCATTTAAGACTTTTTCGTTAAAGCTAGCATTATTGGTTTCTTCTGTGGTCCATTCGGATTCAGGTTTAACAAGAATGTCATCTTCCTCATCCGGTGGTAACATTGGAACAACATACCCATTGGTTATAGATCTACATGCCCTAACATCAATTGATTTGATATGAGAACGTATGTGAATATTTCAATAGGCATAATTTGATCCATCAAAAATATGAAGCCTATCAATAGTTGGATTTGCCGGATCCATAGCTTAAGACACCACGACGAAGCACTTATTGTGTTAAATGTCGGCTCTGATACCACTTGATGATTGTCAAATGCTATGGGAAATAAAAACAAGAGATAAAATAAATCGAATGCCAATTATGTTTACGAATGTCGGCAATTATGTCGTCCGACAAAAGTAACAACACTTAGCAAAACATAAATTTTAAATAGTAAATGCAACGAAATTTAAAGAACACAAATGTTTAAATTTTCATAAGTTATATATATTATATATAACTTATGATGGTCAATGACCAAATGTATTGTATATTTACTACATACAAAAGTACAAATTCCTTTCTTTACATATTTACAATATAAAACAGAAAGAAATTAAAAGTTGAAGTCGCAGATGACTTCTGCCTGAAAAATCTAACTACGTATACATAGACAACCTCTCATTACAATCACTCCATACAAAACTAATCTAGAATCTAAACAACAATTGTAATGTTGGACAAAATGTTGTCGACACACTCAGGAAACACTAGTGATCCAGATTTCTGAGATGAAATCCCGAAAGTTCTCTTGATATTTTTGCAAATTGTTTCTGGATATCGATTCACTGTAGTAGTCTCTCTATTTATAGTAGAAAGTCTTCCTTGAAAAACTCATCGATCGGTTGTGGATGTTGATGGAAAGGTGAGCAACTGATAGGATTGGTTGGAGACGATGAAGGAGCAAAAACCTCTAACAACTTTGACTTGTTCCTCAATCCTCACGAAAAGCAGCAACATTGACTCGTTCTTCATACGTGTTTACCAACTCCTTTTTACGTTGTCAAGTCATATTATTACATAGTAATCATTACGTGAAGTAAGACAAAATAAGTTTTGAAAATATTGATCCGAATGTTGTGCAACATTTATCCCAATATTCTTATACATTTAAATCAATATTTCAGAAGATACGTTGAGTCAAATGTTACAATATCAAATCTAACATTAACAGAATCTTATGTTAATTATTGAATTTTGCTGAACCGTATAATAAATATGCATCCGTTCCCGATCAGAGGGAGTCTATCCACAAAAACAAAGAGGGCTAGCTCCTTTTCATATTGAATATTGTGTTCGTGGAGGGCATGGAATATATATCGTTATATATATTACTATGCATAATCATAGTCAATACACATACATATTTTAAAGATGGTAGAAACATTTTTTTGAATATCAGTGACACACAATAAATAGTGATAGTAACAAGTTTAGGACATACTACAACGGAGTGGGGGTTATGGGTTGGGTGAGAGTGACAATTGAGGAACTCATCTGAAACCACCATTGTTGTTCAAACCACACCATTGTTGCTACAACCACACCTCCCCATTCATGGCCATTTCCTTCTCCTCCATCCCCGTTACTTTCCTTTCTACCACTTGATATAAGATTGTAATTATTTTCTGTATTAATCTTTCATCTTTCTGAAGTCAGTCAAAATGATAAATAATAAAAAATTAATGATCTGAAAAGACCATAAAAATACACAATAGAACGAATCGGCCAGCTAGAAACTCCGGTCAAAACACCTGAACATAAAAATAAAATACAACATTATTAACAATCTCATCGCTAGAGGGGGGAAGAGGAGAGAGCAACGGCGGCGTGCTAGTGTTAATGGCGTGTTTCGACATCGAAACGCCAGAGGATACCAACCCCGGCCAGATCTGAACATTTCAAAATTTTCTGGTAAAGTCGAGTCCGCAACATTCATTGGAGAGAAACTGATATAATTTGGGTCTTAATTTTGAATCCTTCTATTGCGGAAAGAAAATTGGAAAATATTAACTGAATTTTCCGATGAAACCGAGGAAGAAGAAGAAGAATAGTATTTTGATAAAAAATAAAATATTGAGAAAAACACGTGTAAAAACGATAATAAACACGTGTTCACGTGTATAACATCATTCCACATAAAATTTGAAATTACGAATAAATAAATTCACTTTTTAAATATATAAGAATATAAATTAATCGATTAGTTTAAATGTGAACTCGACATTTCAGTTATAGTTCAATGTCAATCTATTTATTTTGCCTAATAAATAGCTCTTTATATCAAACTTAACATAATACTTGATATAACTAGTTAAATTGTATCAATAATATAAAAAATCTTTACTTTATATATAATTTAAATCATATAATTAACATATACAGACACACACACACATATAATTTATATAATCTACAGTATCAATGATTCACAAGATATGCACTACAATAGTCAGAGTCAAGGTGCTAAACTTTTGAATTTAAATGTAAAGAAATGAAAACATGATATCCAGGACAAGCTACACTATGATGATATTGCTATAATAGCGCAGACACATAATAAATGCTCTAAGAAAAAGTACTACTTAGGAAACTACTATGTTTATATTTGGTGCTGAATTGATAGACTATAGTCCCATCTTGACTTAACTATAATGAAATAAGAATAAAATATATTACCTTATAGACTAATATCCATAACTTCTCATTAGTGCTACTCCCTCCCCGTCTCATACTTATCATTTTTTTTAAAAGTCAATTTAATTAAATTTTAAAATTATATTATATTATATTTTAAAATTTAGATATTCATAAACTATACAAAAATTACTATAAGTTGTAATTTTTCTCATATTAATATGATACAAAAAATATAACTTAAATTATTGATCAAAATTTATATAATTTAACTTTTGAAAAACGAAATTCAGAAAAATGAAGTATTTGCTGAAGAGAAGTTCAATGATTTGAGTTTTTATTATTAAAAAAAGTCAAGATTAAGAAATGACTTCATTAACGGGTATATAAGCACATCCCCATTTACAGGTTTACTATGATTAAATGATTTACAATAAATAATGTGTTAAAGATAGAGGATCATAGCCCTTTATAAGTTGAATAAAAATAAAAATTTGTAAAAACTTTTATATATTATTATCAAATATCTTTTAAAAATTAGGATCTCTTGTAGAAAAGATATAAAATAAAAAATAAATTTGTAAAGATCACAACTATCTGGCCATTAAATCCTACATGTTAGTTTGAGATTAATGAATTTCACGTGATTCTTCCTTATTTGTCAAAGTTTGTTAGGTGGACTTATTCGATATCTATATTGATAAGAGTTCACACTTATTTGATAGAGCATTTTAGGTGTGTCTAAACTGTATCAATTACTAAAATTACAAAAAAAATATTTTTACAAGAAATAATATTTTCTTCAAAAATTGAAACAAAGAAAGAAGTTTTTTTAAAAAAAGAAAAAGAGAAAAAGGGCATTCAAAATGGAAGAGGTTTTGAGGGGTCAAAAGAAAGTATTAGAAGTATACTTCTGTGATGGAATAGTAAGTGTATCTTCATTTTTAATTAAAAACTTTAAATTTGAACTTAAATATGAAATTGTATTTTATTAAAGAACATTTTACCATTAATATGGGGCTTCTCAACTATAGACATAGTTAGGATAACACCATAGACTCGTCGAAATTACTATATATATACAAGGTTAGAATTATTTTTTATTTATATATAAATATATATAAGTTGCAAATATAAATTTTAAATGTAATTTAGGCACGAATTTAGCACGAGCCAAATGCCACTAGTATTACCTTATAAAGTAGTATCCATAACTTCGCATTAGAGTAGGGGTGGCCAATGGGGCGGGGCGGGGCGGGTCCCGGAGGGACGGGACCAGACGGGATTGGGGGAGTGGCCGGACCAGGCCTCCGGCAGGATCCGCAGATATCTTGTCCCGATCACGGTCCCGTCGGAAAAGGGGACCGGTCTTATCGGGGCGGGGCGGGGCGAGGCGGGATCGGGATCGGGTTTTCCGACTTTTTTGCACTTAATTTAAAAAAATAACATATATAAGCACCTCAATAATTGAACAAGATAGTGTAATAAAAAAATCACAAAACTGTATAGAAATATGATTTTTTTGTAATACAATTTCAAATTTGCAACTTTGTGGTGTTGAAAGTTGCAAATAACATAGTAAAATTGCAATTAAAAAAATGACATATTTATAAACACATTTTCTAGTTTCTTCACAATGTCTTGTGGTTCTTCGGTTGGAATTGGAATTTGTTGGTCAAATTGCTCGATGTCGCCTCCACCTTCGTCGGATAAAATTTCGTTGTAGTTTTCGTCGTCTTCTTCATTGATCTCCGATTGACCGCACCTTCTACACTCCGTCCGTATCCAATCTCTGAATAAAACTGCAATCTCCAAGTTGTCACCCGCTAATGAGTGTATGTGATCTCCTATTTGAAATCTTCCGGCAGAAAAAGTGTTTTTAGACGCTGTTGATGACGCTTGAATGTTCAACACATCGCGGGTCATATTTTATAGTGTCGGAAATGTCTTTTCATTCTCCCTCCAGTATTTCAGCAAGTCTTCACACCCTTCTTCATTGAGAACTGTTTGGTACGGTACAACACCCTACAAAAACAAACATCAAACTCGCTAACTTGATTAGTAGTGGTACCACTATACATTCCATTTCTAAGACTTTCAATACTAGCCGCAGAAACAACATGTCTTTTTTGAGGTTGTATTGAAGAAGAAGAAAAGGATGATGGTATGGAAGCCGGTTGGTTGCTAGCACTTTCTTGTTGGTAATATCTATATACTTTTTTACATTCATTGTGTATGCTAGATAAAACTTCTTCTTTAGTTGGTTCATTAGGTGGTTGGTCATTTGAATTTTTTAGAGTTTGGAGGTGGAAGTACAACTATGCAATCATAAATAGTTTCAATAAATGCTTTACAACCATCTATTTTAATAGTCGGATTTAATACAACACCAATAATATAAATAGTGGGAATAGGAAAAAAATATTTTTAAAATTTGATAAACATTTTTTAATAGGTGCCTTATAAGATGATTTTTCCATATATTCACTAAGTAATAAAAAAGTTAGAGCTATATAAAATAACATAGTTGAAATAGTAGGATAATAAATACCGGAAAATTCTTTAGTAGCTTGAAAAAATTTCTCTAAAAATACAATGAGTTCTAAAATATTTTCTCAATCGTTATCTACAACCATATCAGTTGGATTTCGATTATGGGTGTTAAAAAATAGAGTTATAGGTCTTCTATAATCATAAGCAACAAATAGTTGTTCATATAAAGAATTTCACTTAGTCGCTACTTCTTCGAAATTTTTTCTATAAGGTAGTCCACAATCGTAACAAGTTTTTTTATATTCTTTTTTTCTTTGTATTCTATTACTTCTAAAAATAAAGTTTATAGCAAATTGTACTTTATTAAGAATTTCTTCAAAAATTGATAGACAATCCTTTACAACTAAGTTATAAATATGGCACACACATTTTATATGAAAATGACTAGGAATAGATGAAGTTAAAAGATCTTTTAAAAGTCTAATAACATAATTATTAGAAGAAACATTATATAACGTAATTGTCATTATTTTATCAGTTATACCATAATACTCGCAAATTTGATGAATATTTTCTGCAATAAAACTTCTAATGTGCCTATCATCAATATATCTATATGTTAAAATACGTTTTTGCATAGACCATTTATAATCTATCCAATGACATGTTACAGTTAAATAATCATGGCCGTTAGTACTACGGCCTATATCAGACGTGATAGATACTTTGCCAGAAAAATGATATAATGAAAACCGTAAATATTGTTGATATTCATGTGCAAATTTAAAAACATCTCTCCTAAGTCCTAACAGTTGATCTAGGAAAATTGTTAAAAGCGGGATTATACATATCTCAAATGTAATGAATAAAATCGGGAGATGAAGGAAATGAAAAAGGCAAACCATCCACCGCAACCAATTTTGATATTGCTTCCCTATCTCTATGTTTATCGTATTTAGGACCTACAATTCCCTCTGTCGTCAGGTTAATTTGACCCTGTACTTGGTCCGGGACTGGAACACTATGTGAACCTTGTCCCGACTGAGAGCGCATTGACGCACCTGACTTTGTAGCCTCGTATTCATCCTACCTAGCTTTGTGAAAACTTTGTACATGTCTCAATAAACCTCATGTCCCACCATGATCTTTTCCCATTTTAAATTTATAAACATTTTTACAAATTTGGCATCTAACTACTTGATTCTCTTGGTCCCTATCAAAAAAATTTCATGCAGCAGATTTTATTTTTTGTTGTGTGGGGCCTCGTCTCATACTAGGGGGAATAAGAGGCATTCCAGTTTTAGTTTAAGGAGGTGCATTAGTGGGTGTGTCATCTAGATTATCTTCTAAATTAAAGTATGGTTGAGTTGCAGAATATATATCATCGTCTAATGATATATCATTAAAAAATTCAATTTCATCTATATGAGTGTAGGCTATCAAATTATCATGTCTACGAATAGAATGACTAGAAGAAGTACCCATGCCCTTGTTACCCCTACTAGAAGAAGCACCCTTACTCTTACCTTTAAATATATCTCTCAATCCTTCCATTTTAATTATGCAAATAAATAGTTAAAGATAATGAAATTAAGTGCGATAATTAAGATAAAGTAACAATAATAATTTAAATAAGGAACGAAGGTACCAAACGCCGACTTGTAATCGAGGTTGAAAATTGAAACTTTGCTCGATGGATGATCCTCAAGCTAGTTGCCAACTTCACTCCCAATTTTTTAACTTTGATATAAATGAGCAAAAAAATATAATATTTAGTAGGCAATGTACAATTGTTGAGATATTAGAGAGATTGTTGGAAGATAGTGAGAAAGATGAAGAGAAAATGAGGTATTTATAGTTGAAAAATTAGATTAAAGTGTAAATATATTAACTTAGGGGTTAAAAATAAATATTAAGGGGGTAGAGGGTTTGGGGGTGGAGAGGTTAAAATGGCCGTTGCACAACGGCCAAAATATAAAATGGTCGTTGTGCAACGGACATTTTTTTCAAAGGGGAGGGGGATGGGCGGGATCGGGTCTGGGGCGGGACGAGCCCAGGTCCTGTCCCCCTTTTTTTCAGGTGGGATCGGGGGCGAGACCGGGGCGGGGTCGGAGAAGGACCGGGCCGACCCGGCCCACTGGCCAGCCCTAGTTAGAGTAGTTAATGCATGCTTTTTGCCAACGAGAAGTTTAATGATTTGATTTTTTAAACACTAACCGAAAATTCATCATCAAGATTAAGAAATTATTCCATTAACAGTACAGAAGCCCATCCCCATTTACTATGAAATGATCTACGAGAAAGGATGGGTTAAAGATCGAGGAAATAGGTGAGCATAATCCTTTATAAGTTGAGTAAAAGAATAATTTGTAAAAACAAAAATGTTTTGTTATCGGATCTTCTTTACGTAAAAATAAATACCTCTTATAAAAAATATAAAATTTAAAATAAATTTATAAAGATTATAAAATTATATGACTATTAAATCGTGCATGTTAGTCTGAGGTTAATGAATATCGCGTGATTCTTTTTTATCTGTCAAAGTTTGGTAGGTAGAATTATTCGATATCTGTATTGATGAGATTTCACACCTATTTGATAGATCATTTTAGACGCGTGTAAATTGAATAAACACTAAAATTACAACAAAAAACAAATTACAAGAAATAAACATTTTCTTCAAAAATAGAAATAAAGAAAGAAGAGAAAAACCAGAAAGAGGGCATTCAGAATGGAAGAGGTGTTGAGGGGCCAAAAGCAAGTATTAGAATTATATTTATTAGGATTGTGGTGGAGTCGTACGGATTTCTCAATTTTTATTTAGAAATTTTAAATTCAAACTTTAAATATGAAATTGTCTTTATTAAAGAAACTTATCCTTAATATGGAGCTTCTCAACAATGGACAGAGCTAGAATAAATTTAAAATGTAATTTTGGCACGTATTTAGCACGGGCCAAATGCCACTAATATTACCTTATAAAGTAGTATCCCTAACTTCTCATTAGAGTAGTTAATGCATGTTTTTCGCCAAAAAGAAGTTCAATGATTTGATTTTCTAACATTAACCCGAAAATTCATATGTTAAATCTCACTTGTTAGTCTGAGGGTAATGAATATCACTTGATTCTTCATTATTTGTCTAAGTTTCGTAGATAAAATTATTTGATATATGTATTAAGGAGAGTTTACATCTATTTGATAGATCATTTTAGGTGTGTGTAAACTAAATCAAGCACTAAAATTACAAAAAAAAGAAAAGATTTTTATAAGAAATAAACATATTCTTCAACAATAGAAATAAAGAAAGAAGAAGAAAAAAACAGAAAAGACATTCAAAGTGGAAAAAGGATTCGCTTCAAAGTGGAAAAAGGATTCGAGGGGTAAGCAAGTAACACAATTGGACTAAATGATAAGGGTTGTGGTAGAATTATAATTACTTATTAATTTTCAATTAAAGATATGAAAAACTCAATTTGGATTATTGGACTTTAATCTTTAAAAATCCAGTAAAATAGAAATTAGAAGAGCTTTTATTTGTTTGATTTTTAACAAAATCTAATATAAACTAAGTAAAATGTTTTGCTTTAACTTTCTAATACCTTTTTGTATTGTAATATTTTAAATGTCTTTCAAAAGTGTCAAATTGATGTTACAAAAACAAAGAAGCAAGAGCAGATTTCCTTTTAAAAAAATATCTACAAATTTAATTTTAACATTGGTTTGAGCCCGGCGTTACCACGGGCCTAATGACACTAGTAAGTTGAATAAGAAAATAATGTTGTAATTTTTTTTGTGTGTGTTGTTTTTAGATCTCCTTACGTAAAAATAAAGATCTTTTATAAAAAAGATATAAAATCAAAAATAAATTTATCTATCTGACCATTAAATTCTACTAGAATGAGATTAATGAATTTCACAAAATTCTTCCTTATCTGTCTAAGTTTGGTAGGTAAAATTATTCAATATCTGTATTGATGTGAATTCACACATATTTGATAGAGCATTTTAGGTAGGTGTAAATTGAATCAATTACTAAAATTACAAAAAACAATCTAGAAGAAATAAATATTTTCTTAAAAATAGAATAAAGAAAGACAAAAAAAATAGAAAAGGGCATTCAAAATTGAAGAGTTTTTGAGGTGGGTAAAGCAAGTATTAGAACTTACTAGGATTGTGGTGGAGTCGTAAGTATTCTTTCATTTTTAATTAGAAATTTTAAATTCAAATTTTAAATATGAATTTGTCTTTATTAAAGAACTTTTTACCTTTAATATGGGCTTATCAACAATGGGCAGAGTTAAGATAACACTAGGGACTCGTGGAAAATTACTACGTATATACAAAGTTAAAGTTATTTATATATATATATATATATATATATATATATATATATATATATATATATACGAGTTGTAAATATAAATTTTAGATGTAATTTTGACACAGATTTAGCACATGCCAAATGTTACTACTTACTTGTATTACCATATATAAAATAGTATCCATAACTTCTCATTAGAGTAGTTAATGCATGCTTTTGCCGAAGAGAAGTTCAATGATTTGATTTTTTTTTTAACATTAATCGAAAATTCATCATCAAGATTAAAAAATAACTCTATTAACCGTACATAAGCCCATCCCATTTACTATGAAATGATGTGTTAAAAGATCGAGGAAATAGGAGAGCATAGTCCTTTATAAGTTAGAATAAAAGAATAATTTATAAAAAAATAATTGTATTTTGTTATCGGATCTCCTTTACGTAAAAATAAAGACCTTTTCTAAAAAATATAAAATTAAAAATAAATTTATAAAGATCATAAAATTATATGACCATTAAATCATACATGTTAATATGATGTTAATGAATATCACGTGATTCTTCATGTTGACAGGTAAAATTATTCGATATATGTATTGATGAAAGTTCACATCTATTTGATAGATCATTTTAGATGCATGTAAACTGAATCAAACACTAAACTTACAAAAAAATATAAGAAATAAACATTTTCTTCAAAAATAAAAATAAAGAAAGAAGAAGAAAACAGAAAAGACATTCAAAGTTGAAAAGGTTTTGAGGGGGTAAGCAAGTATCACAAGTGGACTAAACCACATGAATTTTGGTAGAGTGATAATTACGTATTTATTTTTAATTAAAGATATAAAAAATTCAATTTGAATCGTTGGAAACTTTAATCTTAAAAAATCAGTAAAATAGAAATTAGAAGAGCTTTCATTTGTTTGATTTTTTTAACAAAGTCTAATATAAACGAAATAAAATATTTTGCTTAACTTTCAAGTACCTTTTTGTACTGTAATATTTTAAAAGTCTTTCAAAGGTGTAAAATTGATGTTACAAAAACAAAGAAGCAAGAGCAGAAAAAAATTGAAAAAATATTTATAAATTTAATTTTAACATTGGTTTGGGCCCGAGGTTACCACGGGCCAAATGATACTAGTAAGTTGAATAAAATAATAATTTTATAAAAGAAATTTTGTATGTTTTTATCAGATCTCTTTAAGTAAAAATAAAGATCTATTATAAAAAAATTATAACCAAAAATAAATTTGTAAAAATCTTGAAACTATATGATCGTTAAATCCTACTAGGAATGAGATTAATAAATTTCACAGAATTCTTCTTTATCTAAGTTTGATAGGTAGAATTATTCGATATCTGTATTGACGAGAGTTCACACTTATTTGATAGAACATTTTAGGTGCTTATTCAAATACTAAAATTACAAAAAAAAATGTTTTTTACAAGAAATAAATATTTCTTCAAAAATAGAATTAAAAAGAACAAAAAAATAGAAAAAGGGCATTCAAAATGGAAGATGTTTTCAGGAGTAAGCAAGTATAAGAAGTGAATTAAACCTCAAACCTTGTGGCAGAGTGATTAGTATTCATTTCTTTTGAAATATTTTTTTTTAGTTATAGTCCAATTACTTGCATGAAGGAGCATTTTACTCCCCAACACAAATTACTATGTATATATATATATAATTAATTTATAATAATTGTTGACTTCTTTTTATATTTACTCTAATATATTCTGAATCCTCTTAATAAACATTTTAACTTCAACATATTTATTTATTTATTTTTATATATTTAAATTTAATTTAGCTTCAATACACATGTGAAACCAAAATAAAAGTAGTAGAGTGGAAGAGGACAAATTGGTGTCAACTTTATTGAAGATTTGGCAGTTTGTTCATGATTAGTTTGTTGTGCTAATTACATAATAAAGCCTAGATTTCCATCTGTAGTAATCTTCAAAGATCATCATACATCCAGCCAAAATAACCAATAATTCCAAACTCAAAACAGTTGGCAAAATTTTCATGATAAAACTAGCTTAATATGAACAGTATTAATATTGTGGATTTGCATAATGATAGCATAACAGACTCTCTCTCTATTAAGTGTCACAGTATAAACTATAAAGCCATTTGCCTTTCTTCTCTGCAGCTATTTGCTTCTCTTTAACTCCCCTTTTAGCATATCTTTACTTGTTTTACCTAAGATCCTTTTGATTATTCTTTCTGTTTGCTGAAAAGAAAAATGTTATCTGGAGTGAATGGTATGGCTTGGATGGACGGTGGCAAAGAAGACGAAGAACCCGGTTCATGGGTTCATCACAACAACAACGAAAATCATAACAAAGATGAACTAGAAATGGGTGGAATTTCAGCTTTCAAATCCATGCTTGATGCTGAAGATGTTGACTGGTACATAGCCAGTAACAACAATAACAATAACAATAACAACATGCAAACCCACATTTCATTTCCTTCAAATTTCACTGAAACAAACAATTTACTTCTTCAACCAGTTGATTCCTCATCTTCTTGTTCCCCATCAAATTTCAACAACCATTTCTTTTTGCCCCAAAAATCCACTTTACTTGGCCCACCAGATAACAGTTTCGATTTGGGTGGTGGGTTTTTAACTGGTGTTGGGTTTCATGATAACCAAATGGGTGGTCCAAACAATTTAACTTCATTTCCTCCATTCCATTGTTCTTCAAATCTACTCCAAATACCTCAAACAACTACTACTACTGGATTAGGTTTAAACCCAACATTCGGAGCCGATAACTCTATCTTTCTTAATAGGTCTAAGTTACTTAAACCCCTTGATAATTTCACTTCAATTGGAGCACAACCAACTTTATTCCAAAAAAGGGCTGCACTTAGAAAGAACATAGCTAATAATGGTGGGGGCAATTTGGGTAATGAAATTGGTCAATCTTCAACCAGTAAAGAAGTCAATGAAATAAAGAGGAAATATTGTAATGGGGATGAGTTTGATGATGTGAGTATTGATGGGTCAACTTTGAATTATGATTCTGATGATTTTGTTGACAACACTAATAATAAGGTGGAGGATTGTGTTAGTAATAAAAATGGTGGAAATAGTTCAAATGCAACTAGTACTGTTACTGGTGTTGATCAGAAAGGCAAGAAAAAAGGACTTCCGGCTAAGAATCTGATGGCTGAACGACGTCGTAGAAAGAAACTCAATGATAGGCTTTACATGCTGAGATCTGTTGTTCCAAAGATTAGTAAGGTATGAAAATTCTCGTGAATTTTTATTATCAATTTAACATGTTTTTAGTCATTTTTACAATCATCAGCATTTAGCTTCCACTCCAAAAAAATTGTTTATTTATTACTCCATTCGCCTCAAATTATTTATCTTTTTTTTTGTTTACACATCCTTTAAGAAATATTAATTAGAAGGATTATTTGACCTAATTTATCCTTATTTATATCTAAGTTATAAGTTTTCCTTATTAAATATTTATTTTATTTATGTTTCATCTTTATCAATGACAAATGACAAAATAGAGAAAAATAATTAATTATACATTAAACTTTTAAAACGATAAACAAATTGAGACAACTATTTTTATTAAACACGATAAATAATTTGAGACATAGGGATTATGTATTTATTTATTTGTTGTTTACTTAGCTTTTATTAAGGTTAGCTTGTGTGTTTTTGGTTTGTAATGTTTTGAGTTTTGCATAGTTCAAAAGGTTTGTGAAATTAAGTATAACTGGTATAGTAGCATTTAATTCACTCACATGGACTCTATGAGTTGATTTTTAAAAGCATCTTGATTTTGGACCACATAGGGAATAGAACTATTCTTGAAAGGTACCTCCCCTACAGTAATTCATTAAGAGTGTTATCTAGTAGTTCACTGGCTTGTTGTACCATGGATTTTATCTTTAATTTTTGTTTGCATTTTTGGTTTAATTGTTTGAGCTCCTAGAATTCAACTTTTAATAAGTGATTATTTGGACAAGAAATCACTGTCCCCCCCCCCCCCTCTGGCGAGGGAATGGAGACCGCCCTCGTCCAACTAAGATAATATTGATTGCTCGCCCAACATCAACCTCTTCACCCACTAGGGTGGAATGACTCTTAACGAGGTTGATGGTCTTGACTTTTTATTTAGCCTCTCAGCTTCTCGAAGTTGTGGGCCATGTAGTGCTTTCTTAAAGCCTGAAACATGACCCACGTAAGAACCGATCTCAAGCTGGATGAGACGGGAAACAAAGACTAGTGAGAATAGCCGTAATTCAACTAGGCCTTAAATCAGTGATTTTCTGAGACAATTAGTTTCTTTGGCAGCCCCCTCACTGCCTTATCCACCTGGAGAGGGGCTGGGATCTGTTCTGAGTTTCTACCATTCGTTCCAGTACTCAATTATCCTTAATAGTCATATAGTTTGATCAGCTATTTGTTGATGCCAGAATTTGTAGCTGATTTACCAGTAATGACAAAATAGTTGTAGAGCTCCTAAAATCAGCCTATATATAGTACTAACTTGTTAAAATACCTCGAAGGTTCATGCAAATCTACCGAGGAAAATTTGTTCAGGACAAACTTGTAGTGATCAAAATCAAATAGTTGACTCCTGCTGGTTAGTCCTTATTTTATGCAACATCTTTTGCAACTTGAATCTGATATTATTATACAGAATCTATGCACTTGTTTTTAAGCTTGTTGAACGAGACGAGATATTTTGTATTCTTGACTGCTTGATAATGGAAGCTTCATCTTGGGTACAATTGGAAATGGTGGAGAAACTTAAGCAAATTCTGTGCCAGGTGAATTACTTTAAATCAGATTGTGATTTTGTTTGCATATTGGCAGATGGACAGGGCTTCAATCTTAGGAGATGCGATTGAGTACTTGAAGGAGCTTCTACAGAAGATCAATGACCTGCATAATGAGCTGGAGTCCACTCCACCAAACTCTTCATTGACTCCGACAACAAGCTTCTATCCTTTAACGCCAACTGCACCAGCTCTACCTGGTCGTATCAAGGAAGAACTTTGTCCGAGTTCATTTGCAAGCCCCCTGTCTAGCCCTACTGGACAACCTGCAAGGGTAAAATGTTCTTCCTTGTACCCTGAATAAACTTAATATTGGCTTCTCATTAGATGTGCATAAATGTTGATGATGTTGATACTGGGAACTTTTTGCTCATTTTTTTCTTTTCCGTTTGAACATCGAAATAGGTTAGTATTTTTTTTAACAGTCGCATATACTGTCTAACTTAATCATAGCATTGGAATTCATTACGTTAGAGGTTTGAGATGATGCATGCAGATCTTTTTGTACTTGTAGGTTGAAGTAAGGGCAAGAGAAGGAAGAGCAGTGAATATCCATATGGTTTGCAGCCGCAGACCAGGCCTTTTACTCTCAACAATGAGGGCTCTGGACACTCTTGGACTGGACATTCAACAGGCTGTTATCAGCTGCTTCAATGGGTTTGTGTTGGATATCTTCCGAGCCGAGGTACCTTCTTTCTGTGAACTTCCATCTTGGACTTTAGGATTAAAAATATGCTTCATGTAAGCAAAAAGGTTTGTTCGCGGTGAATTGAAGTCCCATCAGCTCCGCACATCCTTCTGGAATGACCAACCTATTACTATAACAAGCCTTCAAAACCTCTTAAAATGTCAAATAAAGCAATCAACTTCACCCCAATTCTTGGTGTTGCATACTATGTAATAGAAGTCACGTCAATGAGTCTGCCATGAGTTGTGCGTTCTCTTTTTTTTTTCTTGTTGATTACTTCCCCTCTCTGGAAAGCAAGGAAAAGATGACCCTTTCATCTTCAATTGAGAGGATATATATCCTTTGTTATTGCTTCATCCACTGCTTACATTTTGCTACAAAAGGAAACTTGTCGGTTTCTGATCCTTAACCAAAATATTGAGTAATTTTTTATTGTATTTAAACGCAGCAATCCAAAGAAGGTCAAGACGTCCATCCAGAACAAATCAAAGCAGTGTTGCTGGACTCTGCTGGCCTGGCTTCCATGGGATGAAATAAGCTGCTGTCGTTTCCGAAGAGGGGTTCTATCCAAGATTTCGGACCTCAGGCTCTACCTTTTAAACCTCAGACCTCCTATGCTCCTTTTGTAGTTTACTGATATTTTCATCTATTAGCCAAATTATATTTGTGTGTTTCTTTAGGAGAAACGTTGAACTATGCTTAGAGAAAAGCTCCAAAACTGAATGCTATGATTTTCCATTCGTAAGTTCCTTGTATGATCCTTTTTATCCAGACATTCAGGCAATTGATTGATCCCTTAGCAACTCGGGCTAGAATTCCAAGGAAATATTTTTATTCATAATCTCTATGGATCTTTCAGTATGCTTTACACTTCTTTCAACATTGAAAATAATTAGCAGCATCCCTTTTTATATTAGTATGAAATCTATTTTAACTCAAAACAGGAAAATCTATTACTATATAAATTTGACTATAATCATAACTAGACATAAATTAAAAATACCAAATTCTAATCAATTTTGATTTCCAATAATTATGATGTAGATTTGCAGCTGCTTTTCACTTCAGCTGAGGAAGTGAGAATTCACCGATATGAATGTATGACCACTCCATTGAATTCAACTTTGCTTAATCAAAACCCGATTAATGGAATAAAATTTGCAACGATGATCGTCAGACAAATAATAGGATCTGTATTTAAGTGATCATGAGAGAAAGCAATTGTAGTTGAGCACCTTTTAAGTTCCTGCCATGAAAATTCGCTGAATGATATACTTTTTCCACAATGGTTTAATAATGCTCTTAAGCCACGCTACTCATAAGGTTATAAAGTTGAATTTTCGTGTTCTTTCACGTAGTATACAACTGAGTCTTGGTAAGCTTGTCATTTCCATCTTCTAACAAAAATATATCATCTAAAAGGAAAAAGAAGCAGGACATGTATCTTCAGTCCATGTCTAAACCCTTAAATCGTACAATACAGAAAAAGAAAAAAAAAATCAATAAATGGGTTTAGAAATGCCAAACAAGCAACAAGCCAAAGTGAAACGATTCACATTTTACCCATTGTAAACGATCTGGTTAACCTGGCTTACATAAAGTATGCGTACAGAAAAACCCATTGGCAGAGGGAACTGAATCAATAGGTTACAATGTTCTGCTCTATCAAATCTTGATTAATCCCAATATCCTAGGAGACAAATATCAGTGTTTTGAAACATTAATAACTACTTGAGTTGCCCCACTTTCCAAAAGGAGACGGCAATATGGTTGTGTCTACATTGGGCAAAGAACGAATAGATAGGTCAATGACCAAAACTTATGTCCTGTAGTCTATTCTTATGACCAAAATTGCAGAACAAACAGATGTTCACCCAGAAAAAACTTCTTTTCTAACGCATTACCATAATTGCTGATACAAAATATGTTGTCTGCCTGAAGCAGTTGGATACCACTTCCACATAAAAATCAACAGCAAGGCAAGTACCTAGTGAATCAATACCTTACTTACATCTAGAGCTAGAGAAATTGGCAAATGGGGTATGTACAGAGTGGGGGATTGGCAAAAGCAAGGTTAATGACCACGCTAATAATTTACATATACTATGTATAGATAGATAAGGGGCCAGATATTGGCTCCAAAAAGGGTCCAAAACTGCAAATACTGAAGCTGCATCTATATGGAGAGACCATCATCCCATCCAGAAGTCAAAGGGAGTTGATATTGTAGAGGTTATATTCAAAAATCCCCCAAAAAGCAACACCTAGGTGGATACGAGCCATCTCCTCGGCTATCTTATAAACCTGACAAATACAAAGCAACAGTAGTTAAGCAACTAGAAAAAGCAGCTGGGGTAATCTCCCAGCCTAATTTTCAGGGAAAATGTTTTCGAAAAACTGAAGCAGAAAGGAATCACTTGCTCTTCTAGGAGATTTCTTTTGAGTACCTCGATTTCCAAGGAAAACCTAAGATTCTTCCTGACCAGATTCAGAAGGAAGTTGCAGATTCTTCACTTCTTTAACTTCTGAGCCCTCTGGGACGGAAGAAGTGTCTTCACCTTTTGAATTAAGGGTCCCCGGATTCATACGCTGCACCTCCTCTTTTGTATAGATAAAAATCTTGCGAACCATACCACAAAATTCCCTGTTTCAAACCAGTGTTAAGCCGATAAAAAAATGTAACAAACACCGAAAACACAGAGCACTGATCTAGAAAGACTACACAAGGAAGCAGCACAAAAGGAAGAGATATAATCATCACTTTGATGTATAAAAGCAATGAGGGTAAGTACTCACTGCCATGGATCATCTCCAACAAGCATCATGTCACCCTCATCATCAGTGTATACAACCAGCCAACTCTTACTCCCAGCCTTGAGTTCACCATTAAAATCAAAAAGCTGATCCAGTTCAGCAATCAATTCGTCATAATTGTTGAACTTTGCAAGATCCACTGACCTTCCGAGTGCTGTACCCTGTTTATGAACCTGTAGGCAAAAATAAATCATTAGAAATTTCATTAAAGCCAACAGCCGAAGTTATGATGAAAAACCAGACTTAAACCTTTGTGCAGCTCCTCGTTGAACTATTATGACCTTTGCCATCCCTATCTCTAGCAGCAAGATGAAAGGTCTGAAATTGTTTGTAATGATCATTAGCTGCAATTCCATCATCCACCTTTGATCCCTTTGATTGCTCAGACCTTTGATCAGAATCAGTGGCATGGGATTGATGGGGGTGTATACCAATATTCATGTCACTTGCTGAATCGATCAATGAACCTTTCCGCATCATAACAGGATCTGTGCAAACGTTACTTGTGAGGGCAATGCCAAATAGTTTGCAGTTCCCCTCCTTGGGTTTCACAGCCTCAGGCTGCTTTACTACAGTGGGTTTATGCATCATTTCCCTTGAATGAGAGGAGAGCTGAATGTAAGGCGACACTGGTTGAGGTATAATCCAGCTTCCCTGCAGATTCTCAACTCTATGACCAGGAAGGACTGAAAACTCGCCAAAACCACTGTACCTAGCATCTCCCCGCATTTGATAGGGAGTATCACCCCCTTGGCCAGGAGCTTTTGAGCCTGAATCCATCAGATTAAGAGAGAGACTGGAAGACAATAGAGACCATGGCATTCCCCGAAAGCTAAAATCTTTTTCCTGGTCTTGTGCTGCTGCTTGGTCCGCAGAGGGTAAACAGAACCCATGGGAGGAGTTATTTTGCACTCCAAAACCTGATAATAGATCTGTGAGAGATGACTCAGGCCTCCCCATAGGTAACCATTTATCTGAAAGATATCTTTTTGATGCGGAATGAATATCATTTTTTTCATCATCCACTGATGGTTGACATATCATCGGTTTCTCAGACAAGTCTGACTCATTACTTTCTGCAAAACTGCCTCTAAAGGTCGATAACTCTTGACCTTGCAAGACCCTCGTAAACCCACTGGCTTGGGAATGCTCTGCAGTTACTCTGGATGAACCTTTAACAAAAATCAGAAAGTACACGACAATTACTTAGCTCGAACACAAGACTTAAAAGCAGTGCAACATACTGAACAGAAAGATCAGGATGAGATATCCACCTTCCCTACTAAGGACAGATGAATCAGGAGATGCGGGCAAAATACTGGATCTAGGCCTTTTTGGCCTTGCAACTGGAGGTGCATTAAGTGCAGGAAGGTTAAGAGCTGGTTCTATTTTCCAGGGTGAAACTCGGTCTGGCCTTGGAATGGTAGAATTTTCATCCCATCGAACCTTTATAAATCATCAATGAATGATATTTCAATGTGATATGAGGTAAAAGAAACAGCCAAACCAGGAAAATAAAGTACAAACTACCTTCAGGCATCTCCACTTAGATTCAAGCCACCTTTTGGGATCAGCATCTTCAATGCCAACTATAGTTCCAGTAAACCTATAACAATGTAAGTTAATTAAATCAGAGAATTGAATAGAAAATACACTGTTACAGAAAATTAAATCAAACAATCTACAAGATTGACAGCCAGTCACCAAATGGCTGTCATTTTTCCCTGACAATTTAAATGTCCACAACACAGGTCAAGATTACAACCAGCAACTCACATATTTAAATAGTAAAAAGAAGATTTTTATATACTAAACTGAAGCATACCTCTGCTCTGGAGCTTCTTCACCTTCAAACCGCATCTTAAACCTCATTCCAATAGAGTAATTGTTTTTCACGGATTCCATATAGCGGTCATATGGAACTATAAACTCAGCAGGGCTTGTCCTGTAACATAAACAGTAAGTTGGTAAGGAAGGATAATCCTTTTGTTTGTGTTAAACTAACAATAACTCATAAACCTACTTCTCACCCTGGACATAAAAGATAGCAATCAAAAAATAAATGTGACTTATACATACTACAAGTTACTGATATTAGGAGCCATCAAACATATGAAGCAGCTAGATATTCTAGCGGGCAACTGATTTTAATAAAATGTTTCCCAAATGCATAGAGGACAACCAATGAAACAACATGAACTATTAATTCCAACCTCTGGAGAAAGACTATACAATGTTTCCCAAATGCATAGAGGACAAGAAATTGATTCCAACCTATGGAGAAAGACTAAATGTACCATTTAAATCTTTAACTTATAATAAAAAATATCTAGTTACACCCTTTAAGTCTGTGCTTTACTCAGTTATTTCAGACCAGGTACCTTGGTTTGTAATACACAGTGAACATCGATTTTGTCTGAATGGCATGCCAAGCTGTCGCAAGTACACCGAGATGCATGCTATGACTGGATATCACCGATGATGGAGCATTCCCCTGCTGTCTCATGGCACGTCTAACTCCAACACGAAGCTCCCCATTCTCACCTCTAAAGTAGCACAACGCTACAGGTCAGACTCTAATTATGAAACAAATAATTCAGAAAGGGTTTCATGAATCAAACCTAAGAAATATGAATGCATCCCCAGCAACAAGCCTCTTCGAACTAACGAAGACACTCCAACCACTCTGAAGAAGATGCCTCCTTGGTTGGCCTGGAGTTCAAATGCTTGGGTGAGAAACAAAGCAGACGTTACATTGCAGGAAAAACAAACCCATCCCTCCAACTCTAATAATGGCATATGCAGTGCATCACAAATAAAGAAGCATGCTACCAGACTTCCAAAGACAATTCCTAATACGAAGAAAAGGAGAAGAGAAAATCTACACACTCGGTGTTTACAGAAGCAAAATTGAGTTAACTGACTTCTCCCCTCCCCTCCCCTCCCCCCCATAGCACCGTCCGGAAGAAAAAAGAGAAATAAATGTCTGTTCCAAACATTATTATTATTTGAGTTGTGACACTATGTTATCATATTTTTTTGTTGATTTAATTATATAGGTAACAAACATGATACGAAACCAAAGACAGTGGACTATCTTAAACAGCTAAAGTATTGTTCAGATGAAGTTTCCGTTACATCCCTCTTCTTTCTTCAGATTTCCCTTTTGCAAAATCCCAAATAATCATCTGCTTAATATTTTTACAAGTGTCACATCAGGTTTATAGCAATTTTCATTTGGTCGCGTGATTACAAGAATGCAACTGGTATGTTACACCAACAATAGCACTTAATAGGCCAGAATGTGATGTGTGATGGTGTAACTTATGTCATCCCCCCCCCCCCCTTACAGACATTAGGTGATTAAGATTATGCTATGCATCATACCCCGGAATATATGCCTGAAGCGCCACTCATTCCCATGTAAATCTTTGGCCACCAACTCCTGCATTGGAGGCTGCCGAGACATGTCCTGTTAAAGATGCAAATTAAAAACCATTAGCCACTCCATTTCCCCAATACGAGACCATGAACACATTAAAAATATTCTTCTAACCAGTGGGGGGAGGCATTCATCAGCATGCCGTCTCAAGACTGAAAACCCACCATGAGTGCTTGTATCAGAGGCTGTTAGTGTCTTGCAAAAAGAGTGTACATGAAATCGTGGTGGAGGAGGGCACATAGGTTCCTTATTCGCTGTATTCTCATCTTGCTACAACAGTCAATTTAGAATATTAGGTGAGATTTTCAACTAGATTCAAGATTCGAATAGCTGGACATACTTTATTCAACATGACATCATCAAACTGAAAATTGAAACCTACAATACAAAAGTTAAAAATAAACATAATGGTAAACCTACATTTGGCTTCGGCATCAAAGTCACTTGTGCATACACTTCATCAGTATCTGGTTCAGCCTGAAAACGCACTCAAAAGTCAATACACAAACACCAACTTAGTACAAACTGCATAGATAAGAATGTTCATAAAAGGAAAAATGAATGTAAACTAAAGAACCCTTTGGAACACAATCACACATTAACACAACAAAATCATTACCTTCAACAGGACATTAACCACATGGCATAGGATCTTAGAAGGAAGATTATACAAAGGTATCTGCTGATCAGCCACTTGATTGGTTGATGCTTCAACCTATCATACAAACACATTCAATTACAGTAAGCTCTGTGCACATTACTTACAGCAATACTTAAATTCCCTCAACCACTCCTTCCAGAGAAAAAGGGAAAGGATCATGATTGCATTTAAGCTGTCAAGCTACACATATAATATTCCCTTTGTCCCAATTTATGTGACATCGGAGAGTGAAACTTTGTTATTTTTTACCGTGAATTTCGACATTACGTTTTTCGAAAAATAATTTTCATATTTAGAAACTACATAAAGTAGTATAAATAACAATTTAACTATTTAAAGGACATATGAATAAATCGCGGTCAAAGATTTTCATATTTAACTTGTATCGCATAAATTGGGACAGAGGAGTGCGAGAAAACAGAGTATCCCGATAATGCATGTTCGATAGTGTATTTGAAAGTGAACTTAAAGAGTTTTTAGAAACAAACCTGCTCGATATGACCTTGAGGGAAATAATACACAAGCTCATTCTCACGAGGAACCGTCACTAGTGGACCCGCACATGAGCGCCATAACTCCGTGTACAACGCCGTCTCAGCATCAACTATCAAAACAAAAATTTTAAAAACAAATAAGAAAAATCGCTAGAAAACTCCGAGTTATCACAAAAAAACCGGTCTAATTACCTTTTCCGACACCGGAATTACTCTTAACAGTCTCTAAAACCGGCCTTGAGCCATCACTTGACTCGTTGTAACCTTTAATCGATACCTCCGAAGTAGCCATTAAAGTAGAGTAATTCTCAACACAGATCTCTCATCTCCAATTACCTAATAGCAATCAACACTGTAATTCAACTTTATCTCTCTCTATATATAAGTGAAATTTTGTATATGCGTGTGTGTATCTATCTTCTATCTTCAATCTTCAATCTTCAATCTTCAATCTTCAAAGAGGATAGAGGGAGGAGCTTCTTCATGTAGTGATGAGAGAGAGAAAAGCATTGAGCTGAGAGCCTTTCGATAACCAAAGGGGTCAAAACGGTTGCAGCAATCATTTCAACTGCGGTTAAATTCTAACCCGAGTTCGGGAATTTGCTAGTGCCTATTGGTTTCTGTCTTTTCAACCGGGTATAGCCGGTGGTGGTCAAGACACTGTCTGGGGGGACAATTCATAAAGGGGATATTAACGGCGTTTAGTATGTCATATTCTCATTGGCTTTGCGACTGCCGACGTCAGGTTTTCCGTTAGTTAGAATACTTGCTACTTCCTCGGTTCTTATTTATGTTTTTTTCTGGTACACTACCTTTCAATTTTCGTGAACGTGTATAATACTATAATAAGTACTCCTCGCTCCCAAAATAATTGTTACATTCCGTTTTTTTAAAGTTAAATTATATGAACTTTAATCATTATTTTAAATTATATTTTTCATCATATTAATATGAGAATAATTATAACTTATAATACTTTTTATATAGTTTCTAAATATCTAAATTTTAATTTATAATATTAATTTAATATAATCTAATTTAGCTTTGAAATTTAGTCAATTTGACTTTTAAAAAGAAAAACATGATAAATATTTTGGGACGGAGGAAGTATCTGTGTGGCTAAATTATTTCATTATAGGTAAAAAAATTAAATTAACTTATTACTCTCTCTGGATCAAAAAGACTGTTTATTTAACTTTTATTTTTTAAATAAAAAAGAGGGTTCACTTATCGAATCAAGAAAGAATTAACATTAATCTTTCAGATTTTTTTTTATTAAATGTTAGGTGATCAAATTCTAATACCTATTTAATTATGAATATTTTAGTCATATTACGTATTTTTGTCAAGAAATTAATATTTTTTAAGGAGTATGCAAATGACTAAATAAACACTCTTTTTTATTCGGATGGAGTATTAAATATAAAAAAACTAAAAAATATACTATAAATTGAGTGTATATATTCTTTTCATGGGGAAGCGGCCTTGTCGTGCTATTAACGGGCAATGTGGGATGGGGGGTTAAGTACGCACCATACATTTGTTTGTAAAGGAGGGCGAACGTTAACTGTGGTTACTTTCCAATTAAATGAAATGTACTCCTGTCTTCACTATTTATCGCGCGGATGATATGATTACAAGACGTCTCGGCATATTATACTCGTGCCTCCAAGATACCTGCAAAACACCATGCCAGCAAGGAAAGCATGGCTTTAACCTCTTACCAAATGAATAGTACTATTAAAAACTGTGTAACTAAAAGATTAATTATTACTGTAATAATTTATACAAGAAGTGAGAGATGTTTTAACATTAACAAATTTTGTTTTATGGATCGAGATGAATTCAGAACTTTGAATTATATTTTTATATATTAAGTAATTTTTTTAATATAAATATAATTTTTTAATAAAGTTATTGAATTATGTCAAATTCGTAGTTATAACTCTAGCTTTACTCTTATTTAGTGGTACTCTTTTTATCCATTATTTAGAGAGGTTATTTGGTTGCGACTAGTTAGAAGAATAAGTCCAACAAAAATTTGATAATCATGTTTGATTTCACTTTTCTATTCGCATAACTAATAATATATGTACAATGAATATGAATAAATATACCCTTCAATTTTATATTATAGAACAGATATACCCTTTTTAAAAAGTGAAGTATCATCGCCGTTATACAAATGGTACATATATACTCTTTTGTTAACATCCCTATATTTATTAAATTAAAAATATTCTAAAACTGATTTTTTAATTCCAAAAAATGTCACGTGCATTAAAATATTACATCACCTATTTTTTTTTTACCTCTCCAGACCCGACCCAACTAAAATAAAAGCTAATAGTAGTACCTCTTTCATCACCGGTAAGGTGTGGATTTTTTATAATGCATAAAGATAAGGTGTGGATTCGTAATTCATGAAGCAAAACCACTGAATAACAAAAAAATCTGTCATTATAGTATCAGTAACCAATTCTTTATTTTGTGAAGAATAAGAATATATTTTGAAATATATTTTGTATGATAAAACTTATTAAAACAAATCAACATTTGGTTATAAATAATCTACGAGTACATAATTATAATTTTATATTACTAATTTTTGCATTAGAATCCTACATTGTTAATTAATCATTGCGTTACAATCCCTCCTAACTTGCTTCTAAACCATCTTAGGCAATTCACGGGAAACAAATTACGGAAGAAATATAAGTATTTTTGTTTTTAAAAAATTGCTTGTCCAATCTCTTTAAGCCATCTATTAATCACTGTGTTGAGTGTAAGATTGTATTAATCTCCCTTGGGAGCTTTTTTCATTTATACAAAATATATATATATATAAGTGTACAATGTGGAATCTTTATACAACAAGGAATCCTAATTCCACCATAATTACATAACACTAAATATGGTAAATATAAACATGATACACTTGCTAATACATCCCCTCAGTCGGAGCGGGAGGATCTGACATTGGATTACCATCCAAAGCACTGAACTTTGATTCAGAGTCAACTGGAGTAGACATGATCTTGCAATTTGCTATTTTAACCCTGTACACAATCACATCTGCATACTTACACTAACAAAGAAACATAGTATTTGCAGATCTAGTCACTGAAATCCCCAAAGAATAGCTCAACTTCCCAAGTCAATCATAGCAAATTCGATTTTGAGCAGTGCAATTATCTCATTTTTCAACACATCGAAAGAAGCAGTAAGAATAATATCATCCACATATAACAATAAATAAGCAGTGTTACTGCCTCTATGGAAATTAAACAGAGAATTATCACACTTGTTGCATGTAAACTCAATTTGCATAATTTACTGTGCAAAGTGATCATACCACGCTCGAGGAGCCTGTTTCAGACCATAAAGTGACTTACGGAGTCGACATACATATTGAGGGGCGGCTGGATGGACAAAATCGGGTGGCTAGTGCATGTAGACAGATTCTTTTAAATCCTCATGTAGAAAGACATTTTTTACATCAAGCTGATGAATCGGCCAATGCTTAGTCATAGCGATGCTCAGGACTGTACGAATAGTGACCGATTTAATAACCGGACTGAATGTCTCACCACAATCAGTGCCCGACTGCTGATTAGTATCATTTGCCACAAACCTTGCCTTATATCTTTCTAGGTCACCATTGTCTCTGTACTTGTGACGAAAAAGCCACATGCAGCGAATCACATTCACCCCCTCCGGTTGAGGAACCAAATCCCAAGTATGTTATTTCGTTAACGCATTAAACTCCTCACACATGGCCGCATTCCAATTCAGGTCTAATTTAGCTAATTTTGGGTTTTTGAGAATTGAGGAAATGATTTGGGTAGTCAGGTTAAATTGGACTTTGGGTTTGAAAATCCCATGTTATGCACGGATTTCCATATGGTGTGGGGGTGATGTCTGGGTATGGTTTAGGGTTGTAGGGTCGGGTGAACTGTTCTGGTTTATAGACTGGCTTGGTACAGTGACGGTGTGCGGAATAGGAATTTGGGGTAGGGTGGTTGATTGGTGATTGGTATATGTGGTTGGGGGTGGTGGCGGCGGCTCGGGTGGGTCGATGGAAGGTGTAATGGTTGTGAGGGGTTCTGTTGTCGGTGTCGGTGAATCGAGGTCGGCTGAGGATGGGAGTGTGGAGTATTTTGTCTGAGGTGGGAAGGGATCGGATTTCGGGTTGGTCGGTGATAAGTTGGGGCTGCGAGGTAGGTTATCGGTGGTTGGAGTGGATGCGGCATGAGGGTGATGATGTGGAGACGCTAAAGCGATCGGGGGATGGGGGTATTAGTGAAGGTACATAGATGGGGAGTCGATTTCCAATGGTGGTGGCAATCGGCGGTGACGAAGACATAGACCGGAAAGATGGCAGAGATGTCGGAGGTGACCCTGTGGCGGTGGAAGTAGGTGAAGGTAGAGATAGGGTCCGATTGCCGGCGGTGGTGGTAATCAGCGGTGATGTGGCAGTGGGTGACAAATTGAATTTGGTGGTGTCTGATTGGCACAGTTCCCTGAGGATGACGGGGGAGATGTCGAATTCGTCAAGGAAGGTATAGTCCGATTTTCAGAATTTTTGGATGTTCGAAAACGGGAATGTTGTCTCGTCAAACGTGATGTGGCGAGAGATGTGAATTTTATGAGTGGACAAGTCATAACACATATAGCCCCTATGATTAGAAGGAATGCCTACGAAGACATACGGGGGTGGTACGAGGTGCTAATTTATGAGGGACAGTGGAGGCAAGGTTCGGGTAGCATAGACAACCGAAAATTTTAAGGTGGTCATATGAGGGAATCCGATGGTAAAGAATTTCGGTGGGGTTTGTGTTGTGAAGAGTACTGGTAGGTAAAATATTAAGGATATATTCTACCATTTTGACTGCATAGACCCTAAACGATTGGGGAAGAGAGGCATGGAAAAGAAAGGTACGAACCATGTTGTTGATAGTACGAATGATTCATTCGGCTTTTTCATTTTGGGGTGAGGTGTGGGGACAGGAGAAACGAAAGACCATGCCATTATTGGTGCAAAAATTATGAAACGCGGAATTATTAAATTCATGACTGTTATCACATTGAAATGATTTTATGAATTTTTCAAATTGTGTTTTGATAAAGTTATGAAACTCAAGAAACTTGGTATAGACTTCGGACTTCAACTTTAGAGGGTAAATCCATATAAAGTGCGAAAAGTCATCTAACAACACAAGATAAAATTTATGATCCAGTGAACTAATAACATGAGATGTCCATAAATCTGCATGAACAATATCAAACGAAGAAAACGTAACACTTAAAGAAGACTGAAAAGGAATACGAACATGCTTGCCTAGAGGGCAAGACAAACATTGTTGGGCAGGTTTCCCACTAGAACGACGAATTAAATTATTGTTCCGAAGAAAATTAAAAGTAGGGGGCACCGGGATGTCCAAGTCTATTATGTCAAGTAGACGGAGAGATTGTTGCTAAGGCTGTGGGAAGAGTGACTTGGGCAGTTAGAGATGTGGGAGGGGTGACACTGGCAGAGGACGTGGATAGGAAAGGATAGAGGCCCCCTTACTGCTGCATCATGTAAGGAGTTTCCCGGTACGTAGGTTCATTACAGAAACCCAAATGGGTCAAAGTTAATTGAGACGGAACTATCTATAGCAAATTTTCTAACAAAAATTAGGTTCTTGATAATGTGTTGGGCATAGAGAACGTTATTTAGGGAGAAATGGGGATGCGATGGTGGGGTGAGAGTGTGGCCAAAACCTTGAATTGGAATGCGGTGATCGTTTCCAATCAGAATGGATTGTGGAGTATTTAAAGTACGCAGTTGAGGAAGGTTACCAGAATTGTTGGTGAGGTGAGATGTGACGTCCATATCCATATACCACGCATTATCGGGCACCAAGGAGTCAACGTGCCGAAAGCCTGGCCCAAACTGGATTGGGAAAGGCCTGGAGCGGACTGCTGGACTCCATGATAGTGGTCCAGAAGGCTGTGGCATGTTGTTGGTGCACCCATATTGTTAGGCCACTGATGGGCTATGGGCATTAGGGCATGATGGCTGAGGCCCAGCGGTGTTGAGCCCAGGCTGTTGGGCGGATGAAGCAGCCAATTGGACATGCAGACTGCAGGCTCTGAGGAGCTGCTGGAGGCCCATGCTCGATGTGTGTGCCCACTACTGCCTGAAAATCTACCAACGGTGGTATCCGCCATAGGTTCTGCCGGAAAAAAAACTTATGAGGGGGGAGGGGGAGGCAGAATTGGTCGTATACTAGGTGTATATCGGCTTTAGAGAGGCTGTATACGGGCAATTTCAGCAGTATATAAAGTGTATATCGGCTTCGAGAAGTTGTATACCAATAGTATACGGCATGTTGGAGATTTATTAGAGGGAAGAGGACCGTATATTGGTGATATATCAAAGGTATACTAAGCCATGGAGGTCTAGTTTGTTGTATACGAGGTATATATCGGTGTATATCGATGGTTATCACATTTAAGATAATACATTGTACTTGTACATCTGATAACGAATTGTTGTTCATTTAATTTGGCTTGATTGTGCGTGAGAAGAAAAATGGAGAAACGCATACGCAGTGGTGGAGAAATTTAAGGCGAATAATTTCCCTATAACAATATTCTTATATATTAACACATCATTATTAACAATTGAATTTTGTTCGGAATTAATTTTTTAAGCTAAATTTTACCTCTTTATAACCATTTTTAACAATAATCATCCTTATAATATTACGCTCTTATACATAATAATATATATTTTATGAATATATATTTTCATCATTAAAAAAAATTTGTTCTTTATACAAAACGTGATTAAGTTTAGGATTTGACGTTAAACCTCTCTATAATAGCTAACTATTATTTAAATGTCAAATGCTTATAGGTGTATAACAGTCAGTCGCTATCAGCGGCGGAGTTAAAATTTTCACCAAGGGGTGTCAAAATATAAAGAAGTAAATCCACATGAAGTCAGGGGGAGTCAATATATAGTATACATACATAAAAAATATTTTTTTACCTAGCTACACAATATAATTTTTCGGCGAAGGGTGGTTGATCGACACCCCTTGGATGCATGTGGCTTCGCCATTGGCCGCGATATCAGTCAAAAAAATTTCGAAATCAACGATGTTATTATAGAGAGGTTTAACTGTATTATATTTTTCTATTTTAATTTATGACATGCTTCTTTTTTAATTTATCCAAAAAAATTATTTGACTTATTTTAAATTTAATTTTTACGTCTTATACTTTAATTTTAATTAAATAATATCATATCAATTGAGACGATTTTTTTACATTGTAAATATCACGCAAAACTGCAATAGGGGAGTGTCAATCACGTGCGTAAAAGAGAAATAATAAGGTGAAGAAGAGCATACACTAAGAACAAAGCCATTTAATGGGACCCAGCTGATTTTGTCTACTAGTAAAAGTGTGTGGTCTAAAAGCTACAAATGGTGGAATCTTTGTCCAGAAAATAGCTTATTTTGGGTGATTTTAACAAAGCGTCTCTAAAAAAAATCCTAGTTAGTGTTAGCAATTAAAGTCGATATGTATTTTTACACACATATTTTAATTTAATTATACTTATATAATATATTTACTAACATTATTTTAAGAAAATGTAAATTACTTAATTTAATATACATATTAAGTGTGAATAATTATTCTTTGTTTACTTGACCCGAACCCAAACACCAAGATGTCTCTGTCATCTTTTGTGGTACTGTAGTTTCCGCTCGTTCACAAGCAATGTACAAAATAAAGCACAATTTTGGTGGAAATTTTTCCGTTCAGCCTTGAGCCCTTTACCTCACTTTTCAATGGAAATTTCTTTTTTAGTTTTTAAAATCTTTAGTCCTTTTAACTTTGCCACATAAAAAAGTGCTACCCCTAGTATTCTCAGAACCTTTAACTTTCCATAATGATAGTAGATGTTATAGGGTGCCAAATTGTCCCAAACAATGCATGGGACTTTGGTATTTGGTAGAAGGGCTTACCCCAATTAGGAAATAAATCAAGCAAATAGCCTTGCCACACTCCACACTAGCTGGTGAATACGTGCTTGTAGGTAAATAATACATCTCACTTGGTTAATTTTTTTCTTTTATAATTATAGTGTTACCAACCTGCTAACTTTCTTCTCTTATAATATTTCAAATAGGGAAAAAGTAAAATAATAGAGAATAAAATGGAGTGGACTAATACTCTATTCTACTAGCGGTTTTCATTTCTTATTCTAATGAAGCAGAAAAGAAAAGGAATGTAGAAAAGAATATCCTTATGATAAAGCTTTCACAACCGGCGAACGATCATTCCCGTGTGTTGATCTTGGATAGTGTGTGGAAAAAATAGGGTACTGTGGGGGGTTCATCTGAATTTTTTTTGTCAAAAAATTATAATGTACTTGAGCGTAATTGAACGTAGTCCTACTTACTCTTACATACTGGTAGACCTGTCCAAAGGTCGGGTCGGGCCAGGTTAGGTGGCTTTTTTTTCCTCCTTACCAATTTGAGTAAGGATGAAGTTTTGTCTTATGTGGAGCATATTGGCTCTTTGCTAAGTAATGATGATGTCCTTGTTGGAAGTGTCCACACACTAGTTGATCCTTTTGATGACCGAATTGATTCTTCTTGCAAGATCGATTTGTGTTCACCTAGTGTGCACACTTGTGATTCTACACTAGATGACTTTACTTGTGGTAATCATGTGAGTAAATCTTGTGACCTTTACATGCTGCAATCTAGTGTTAATATTTGTGTTGATCGACTTGATTGTAATGTTAATCCACTATTCGAGGAACCTTGTGATGTTCTTAATGAACCTCTGATTAGTGATGATGTTGATAAAGTTGATCCTTTGAATGAGTATGACACACCGCCCATATTTGACAGATATAAAGATGGGTCCTTTGATCTTACCTTGTTGACTTTTGATGAGACTCAAGGTTATGATAGTGTTGTGTGCCATGTAGAGAGTCATGACGTTGATCCTTTTTGGAGTGACATTACACGCCTTCACTCACCAACTTTAGATGATTACTCTTTTCTTAAGAATAATGTCTTAATTGATGATGACATGATTGTTGATGGCGATGTGCATGCTCACTTATTTTGTGGTGTCGTAGGTGTCACCACATTTGGGGGTTACAAAGTCTATAGGAATCCAATGTGGAATGATGACGCTCTTCCCTGTGATGAAGATCTTCCTTTAGGAAATGATAATACACTTGTGGGGAAGGAGTGTTTGAAAAGGATTTGTGAAACTTATTTACAAATTGCTAATTCTTCTTTATGTGACCAAAATTGTAGTAGCATGCTGATCTTGTTCTTGAACCTAATAGTGAAGCTACATTTGAGGACACTATAGATGAAGAAGTTTTGAGTGACACATTTCTTTACTATCTATTTGCATATAATGACGCTCATGTTTGTATTTTGGGTGCATCTTATGTTGAAGGGGATTCTTATGGGGTAAATAGTTGTGATCTTGACCAAGATGTGTGAATATCTCTTCTTTTTGACCCCGGGGAGGCTTTATGTGACTTGGTCATTATACTACCTTGGGAATGTTTTTGTTTGAGAGATGAGGATCAAATGTGTTTCATGTCGTCTAGAACCAATGTAGCATTGCATGCTTTGTATTTTGAATCCATTGGTTTCCTTGATTTATCCTCATTTCATGATTGGAGGAATCAACTTCTTGAAACCTCATATGTGCGGAGTTTGTTTATGATGACCATTGATGTGTGGTTGTACCACAAGTTCATCTGTACTTGGAGTGAACGTATGATTATTTCCTTTTGTGCTAACCCTCAGATTTGAGGACCATATTTTCGTATATCTTTCCTTGGTTTTTGCAACCTTCGGAATCGAGGACAAATCCTTTTCAAGAATGGGAGGATGATACGATACGGGATGGCACAAGGGTGATTATGAGAGCTAGGTTTCGTGGTGGAACTCGGCTTCAAACCAATGATGATCCATAAAGCATATTCACCACATTTGAGGAGCTTCAAAGGGTCTCAAACGGGCATCTTCACACCTCACACTCCTTGATGATGAAAGATAAGCCTTTGAAGGCCATTGAAGACCTATGTGTGAAGATGATCAAGCTATGAGAAATAGCATGGAAGGAACAAGACACAACTCACTCAAGTTCCTTCACCCGAGACTATGCCGAGGAGCTCCAAGCCATATGAGTCATGTTCATGCAAGGAGCGGCCTTGGAGATCCTTGAGGGACTCAACTTGGTTGAAGAAGAGAAGCATGAGATTGGATGAAGATGTAAATACCGGGAGGTGGTTATTTATGCAAAGAGGCCAATCTTTAAAGACAAAGACATCATTCCTTGAAAAAAACCACCAAACAAGGCCCTTACTTCATTAAGGGCATAATTATAATAGTTTAGTAGTCTTCTTAGCCTAAGTAGTATAAATACTACATTTGTTATTTCATTACTTAGTTTTTGGATGAATATTGATTGAGAGTGATTCTCTAGTATCTAGGTTCTAGAATGTAGTGTAGTGTAGTGTAGTGCTCCTAGCGAGTGTATGGTTAGTCTTAATCTCTTCAATTGAACCTCTCTTTGAATGTATCCAAGTTGGTAATTCAAGCTTGAGTTCAAGTCTCTTCTTCCTTGGTTTGTGATCAATTACTTGATTTCAATCCATTCTTTCTTCTATTCTCACCTATATTTCTTCTATCAAACCTATCTTACTTTGTGTTGTTTAATTCCATATATTTGATTGTTATTTTCATATGTTCCCAAGTTGGATCGTATAAGAATTAGATTGTTGATTGTTCGGATTTTTCTTTCGGTTTTTCCACTTTGAGAAGAAGTATGTGGACATGAAAGACGCAAGGACATTCTATTTTGGTGACAAAATTCCTTAAATTGGTCATTTATGAATTCCCTCCCATTATCACATTGAAAACATTTAATGGATTTCTCAAATTGGATTTTGATAAAAACACTAAATTATTTTAAAATGGTGAAGACCTGCGATTTCTGTCCTATGGGAAATGTCCACAGAAAATTCGAATAATCATCCAAAATAAGCATATAGTACTTATGACATGCCGAACTTAAAACCGGGGATGTCCACAAATCACTATGCATTAGATCAAATGACATAAAACTATTAGAAGCAGATAATGATAAAAGAAGTTTAACATGCTTTCCAAAAACATAATCTTGGCAAACATGAGAGTCCATAAATTTATTACAATCAATAAATTTATTATTTCTAAGAAAATTGAACACTGGTGATTCCGGGTGTCCCAACCGATTATGCCATAAAATAGGAGAAATAGTTGCAAAGGTTGATGGATTGGTGACTTGGTTGTTGGGAGTGGCGGTGATGGGAAACAAATCCCCAGTGCTATTACATCTCATTAGTGGCATCCCCGTATGAAAATCATTCACAGAAAACCCAAACGGATCAAAATTAATAGAAACATTGTTGTCAGTAGGATGTTTTACTGGGTACATGTAGGACATTTTTCAAATGTAAATGTTGGGGGGGGGGAGTTTTACTTGACCAATACCACGAATTGGAATTTTCTGCCTACTGCCAATAATAATATTTTTATTACTGCTCATATTAAAATAAGACGAGAGATTTCCTTGAGATGTCGTCATGTGTGACGTTGCCCCCGTGTCCATGTAACACGAATCATCGGAAAACTTAGATTCATGTTATTCATGACCTGTTCAATATCCGTAGGAGCATAACTTACAGAAGATGGTACATTACTTCAAATGCTTGCTGCGGACGAGAACTGAGAACCCCATGCTGTCGGTTTGAAGGAGGTGGCCTGGCCCACGATGATGTGGGGTATGGGAAAGGACATGCAACCCAATGTGGTGCCCAAGCCACGGTGGAGTCTGCCCCAGACCCTTCTTTGTACTAGGCTTCTGCGGGTGCCCATTTGGTGAGCGCGGCCCTGCTTCTTCTTTGGTAGGCTTTCTTTGCCGGTGGTTGACCACCACCCTTGCCATGTCCCTTTTTGCCATTATTTCTCCCTTTGTTATTGTTGCGATTTGACTCCCATTTTTTCCATTGTTGTTGCGATTCACTGCCCCTTCCGAAATAAAATTTTATGGCCCAAAATCAGCGAAATAAGAGTTCGTGGAAATGAAGGTTGTTCCGACAATGGCTGTCGCCGGGGTTGTTTGCTTCGCCTTGCGGTTTCTTCGAGAATCAATTTCGAACGAGCCTCATAAAATAGTGACAACGGATTACTTTGTTGAATTAACGTAGCAACCCCGTCATAATAGTCATTCAATCCCGCAATCAATTAGAGAACTAGCCTTTGATTTATCATTGGCGCACCAACATTGGATAGTTGGTCGGCAAGCATTTTCAATTCTTGACGATAGGTAGAGACGTTTAAAAAATCATCCAAATTGACATTGGTGAATTGGTTTTCAAGATATACCGCCCGAGAGATTTTATTATCTTGAAACATATTTTGCAAACGCTCCCAAGCTTGTTGAGCCGTAGAGTCCAGTTCCAAAATGGTGTGCAAAAGGTCATTTGAAATGGTGTTGTAAATCCATTGAAGGACTATAGCATCTAAGCGAGACCATAATTTTTTGTCAACAACAGTGGTTTCCGATGAATACTTGGGAGGAATAATATGGTCTATTACTTCATATGCTCGGCAGTGGATTTTGAATAACTCCGCCCAAGAAAAGTATTGCCATTTTTCCATTTCAAGAGTAATTGAAATAAAGTTCTTGATGTTGTTTACGACAAGAGAGGGATGACATTTTTGTTTTTCGGTCATTGTCACTCAAGATTCAAGAAAATGGAAAGAGAATTGATATTTTAATGTTTAGAGTGAGAGAAATGATGAACCCTAATTAAGGTTTGTGGGAAAGAAACCGAGAAGGGTTGAGGAGGGTGGTTTCTTTTTCGGCTAGGGTAGTGTTTAGGTAAACCCTAGTTAGGGTTAGGGTTAGGGAGGCCGAAACCTAGGTGGTTTTTGCCTAGGGTTTAGGTGGGTTGGAGCAAAAAATAATTGGGGGGAGGGGGGTTATTTTGCGGCTCTTGATACCATGAAGATAGTTAATTCCATGAGCAATTTCATTCCAAGATTACAATATATATACAAGATCAATCAAGGCTAATAATGTGCTAATCATCCTAATTATATAAATCAATCTAGGCTAAGACAATGCTAATCATAATATTTGATTTGATTACAAATTATGATGAAGATAATTTGGATGTGATGAGAATAATTAAGGATTATATCCATAATTATCTTAATAATATCCTTAATGAACCCCTCATATATTTATCTATCTTTCCTACACTTCTTGTTCTTCATTCTTGCATTCACCGTTAAAGAATCTTGATCAAATAAGAATCAATCCCAAAAACTTCAAATTTAATGCTCTCAGTGCAATAATAGAAACCCCAACAAAATTCACTCAATTTCTTATTCTGATTTTCAAATTTGAATATATCCCAATAGCTCCGACTACAACAATGAAGGTTTCAACTATTACCCATCGAAATCTCTCCTCAATCCAACAACTCTTCTTCGTTCTTAGCTCAAAATAATTCTAAAACACTTTTGAAATTAATAGTAATCCCCTAAAATATTTTGAAAATTGCAAGACCCAAATCAGTTGAGAATGTGATTTTCATTGTGTGGACTATTTCAGATTGAATCTGATTGAATTTGTTGTTCGAATCTGAATTAGAGCTTGAATATATCTGATAGAGAATATGTATATATTTTATAATTATTAATTTGATATAATTATGTAAAGTAAATATTCACGCCCTCCCTACCCTAAATCAAATTCGGACCCCCCTCTCTCCTTGCTTCCGGCGGCACCCCCTAACCCTAAAGAAATTCCGCCGCCCCTCCCTTTCCTTGCTTCCGGTGGCCATATGGCTTCTCCCGATTCCTCATCCTCAACACAAGACGTCACACATCCTCCTCCTTCCTCATCCTCTCCCAACACCTTTCATCCGACGTTTACCTTGACAAACATAAAAAACTTTATCACTTTAGTTCTTGATCAGGAGGATGGACATTACTCATCGTGGGTTGAATTATTTCAAATACATGCTTGTTCCTAGAACATTCTTGATCACATTGACGCCGCCACACCTCGTCCGCCCGACATTGACAACACAACGTGGAAGAGGCTTGATGCTATCGTCAAACAATGAATATATGGCACCATATCCAAGGATTTACTTCGTATTATTATGAAGACATGTGCTTCGGCTCACGAATTATGGACAAGACTAGAGGAAATCTTTCAATACAATAAACATACACGTGCCGTGTATCTGGAGGAACAATTCAATAACATCCATCTTGAGAACTTTGCGAATATGTCCGACTATTGTAAATAATTGAAATTAGTTGCAGATTAATTATCTAATGTGGGCACACCAATTTTAGAAACGAAGATGGTTTTGCAACTAATTAATGGTTTGTCAAATGGTGATTCCGATACACTTATGGCAATGATTCAACAAGTCGATCCCCTCCCAGTTTCAACTAGACCCGATCACAATTGCTCTTGAAGTAGACTAGGCATGCCAAACAGGACGAACATAATCAAAAGGCATTGGTGGTTGATGCATCAGTGACTAACACCACACCTGTCGGCCAACCGCATCACATGGACAACCAACAGCCGCGGGGTGGCGAAAGGGCAGAGGCTGCGGCAACATACGTTGCGGCAGAGAAAAAGGACAAGGGGGACGGTCTAATTTCGGCGGCCAAACACAGCAGACCCAATACCTATCTCAATAGGTCGGCCCACTTTCTTGGTATATTTCTGGAAATTTGGCCTAGCCCCACGCCCCTACCCGACAGTTTTGGCCCAAAACACGGGCCAGTGGTAGCAGCTCAGCATTTTGGGCCCCCTACATGCCCACGTCCGACGACCCAACCACAACAGGCCCACATCCGACGACCCAACCACAACAGGCCCACTTCTCAGCGGCCCAACAACAACAACAACCATACAACCTCCTTATCCCTACCGAACTAGGCCAGGCCTAAAACATCATGAATTTATAATAGCTCGATGATGCCTGGTATATGGATACGGGTGCCACATCCCACCTCACTCATAACTCCGGTAATCTTCCTCAACTTTTTAATTTGAATAATTCTCAATTTATTTTGGTCAAAAATGACAATCGCATTCCAATTCAAGGCTATGGCACCACTCAAACTCCACCACTTCACCCTCTTTTTTCCCTAAAAAACATCATATATGCTCCTAACATTATTAAAAACTTAATCTTTGTTAGAAAATTTGCTAGTGACAATTCCATATCTATTGAGTTTGACCCTTTTGGTTTTTCTGTGAAGGACATATGTACAGGGACAACTCTTACGATATGCAATAGTGCGGGGGACCTATATCCTTTCTCATCCAATTCTGCTTCAAGTGTCAATCCACATACCTCTCTAGCTGCAATCTCTCCTTCAACCTGACATAGTCGACTTGGGCACCCGGGAGCACCAATTTTAACCTTTCTTAGAAGTCAAAATTTGATTCAATGTAATAAAGATAAATTTACCCACAACTGCTATTCATGTCCATTAGGAAAGCATGTTAGACTTCCTTTTAAGTCGTCTTTGAGTGTTACTTTCTCTTTATTTGACTCCTCCCACTGCTTGGGAGCTTACAGTTTCATGTTCTATTTCACTCCCCAATGGGTTTTTTTTCACCCTTCCCTCACGGTACTACTTCACTATCGGTCACCCAGGAGGGTGATATCATACATGCAGATTTATAGACATCTCCCATTACTAGCAAACCGGGTCACAAATACTATTTGGTGTTATTAGATGATTTCTCTCATTTTTTTGGGTTTATCCCTTCAAATATAAGTCTCAAGTTTACTCCGCTTTTCTTGAATTTCGATTCTCTTGCCCTCATACCTCACCTCAAAATGGTAAAGCCGAAAGAATCATTCGCACCCTTAACAATATGATCTATACCATGCTCTTTCATGCTTCTATCCCCATCCCTTTTGAGTCTACGCATTACACATGGTAGCATACCTCCTTAATATATTACCTATACGTACCTTTCAAATAAAACTTCTACCAAAGTTCTATTCTGTTGGATCCCTTCCTATGGTCACCTTCAAATTTTTGGTTGTCTATGCTACCATAATCTCGCCTCCACGGCCCCTCACAAATTAGCACCTAGGACCACTCATTGCATTTTCTTGGGTTTCCCGTAAAACCACAGAGGGTACCTATCTTGTGACTTGTCCACAAATAAATTCTTAGTTTCTCGCCATGTCACATTTGAGGAGAATATTTTCCCTTTTGCAAACGTCCAAAAATTTCAAGTCACTGACTATGACTTTCTTGACGATTCAGACATTCCCCTCTCATAAGAAACGTACTATATGGAACTCGTGGTCCGTCCCAATCCCCACTGCCTCACCCCTCACTTTCTAATTTTCCTGTCGTCAATCTCGTTGACCACACCCCGCCCAATGTTCCCGACACAACCTCATTCACTCACTGTCTGAATCCACCGTCTCCAACCCCATTGCCCACAATTACCGTCAACTATCCCCCATCCCCCGAGCCCACCTCCTACACTGCACAGGCCCACTGCCCATAATTACCGTCGATTATCCCCCATCCCCCGAGCCCACCTTTTACACTGCACAGGCCCACTGCCCAATCAGTCTCTATTCTTACGCACCGAATAGAAACCCATGCCCAACATGGGATTTTAAAACCGAAAGTCCAATTTAACCTATCCACTCAAGCTATCTCACATATACCCAAGGATCCAAAATTAGCCAAGCTTGAGGCCATGCATGAGGAATTTGATGCACTCACTATACAACACACGTGGGATCTTATCCCAAAACCAGAGGGGGTCAATGTGATTCATTGTATGTGGATATATCGTCACAAATTCAGGGATAGTGGAGAGCTTGAACGCCATAAGGCGATACTTGTGGAAAATGGCATGGGGCAACAAAAGGGAATTGATTATGGTGAGACCTTCAGTCCAGTGGTTAAACCTGCCACCATTCGTACGGGTTTGAGCATTGTTATGAGAAAGAACTGGTCGATTCGTCAACTTGATGTGAAAAATGTGTTCTTACATGAGGATTTAAAAGAAACTGTCTATATGCATCAACCACCTGGCTTTGTGCATCCATCAGCTCCTCAATATGTCTGTCATCTTCGAAAGTCACTCTATGGCTTGAAATAAGCCCCCTGGGCTTGGTATGAGCGATTTGCCACTTACATCATACATATCAATTTCGTATGCAGCAAAAGTGATAATTCATTTTTCATTTTTATCGAGGTAATGACATTGCATACCTTTTGCTATATGTGGATGACATTGTCCTGACTACCTCCTCTGATGTGCTGAAAAATGAGATCAATGCCTTACTCAAATCCGAATTTGTCATGACAGACTTGGGTAAGTTGAGCTATTTCTTGGAGATTTTCGTGACCAGATTAGAGAATGCAATATTTTTGTGTCAACGTAAGTATGCCGAAGAGATTGTTTATATGGCTAAAATGGTAAACTGAAAGATCACGCCTACTGCCTACTCGAAGTCGAAACTTAGCGTCAACAATGGAAATTCAGTGCTTGATCCCTCTGTTTATAGGAGTCTTGCTGGTGCACTTCAGTATCTTACCTTCACTAGGCCCAATATTGGCTATGTCATTCAACATGTATGCTTGTTCATGCATGCTTCCATGGAGCCTCACTTTACCGCTCTTAAACATATCATTCGATACGTTAATGGTACTCTTGACTATGGATTACATCTTTATCCATCTGCATCAACCAGATTGATATCCTACACGGGCGCCGATTGGGGCGGCTGTCTCGATACACATCGATCTAGTTCCGGCTATTGTGTATTCTTGGGTGATAATACCATCTCATGGTCTGCAAAACGGTAAGCCACGCTTTCCCGTTTGAGTGTAGAAGCAGAATATAGAGGCGTTGCGAACGTTGTTGTCGAAACTTGTTGGCTCAGTAACCTACTTCTAGAGCTTCATTGTTCCTTACGTAAGGCATCTATGGTATAATGTGATAATGTATCTGCTGTCTACTTGTCTCATAACCCGATTCAACATCAGCTTACCAAACATATTAAAATGGATATTCATTTTGTTAGTGAGAAGATTGTCATGGGTCACGTTTGAGTGTTATATGTTCCTTCTTCCTATCAGTACGCATATATATTTACTAAGGGACTTCCCCGACAGATGTTCCTTGACTTCAGATCCAGTCTGAGCGTTCGACCTAATCCTGCTCCGACTGAGAGGGTGTGATAGAGAATACATATATATTCTCCATATATTTTGTAATTATTAATTTGATGTAATTATGTAAAGTAGATATTCTTATACAATTATATTTGTAATTGTACACACACACACACACATATATATATATATATATTGCATTAATGAGAAGCCTCCAACCAAAAAGAATTTCATAATTCTACAATATCGATTTTGGGAACTTACAGGTGATGGAGCTTTTAACTAAAGGTTTATATATTTGATTTTCACCCTTCAGTTTTACCTTAGTTTGTTTTTTTTAATCTCAATTTGAATATTAATACACGTGTAAAATAGTTGGCAGCCTATGAATGGGTCACAATCCACGTAGGAGCAAGTGCAATTCAAGCATGTGGCGTGTCAGAAATTTGTGTCTACGGGCTTAACTTTATCCAACCTGAGATCTACTCGTGCACACGCAAAGTTAGAAGACATTTTTCAGTAGACCAAGGCCAAGTTTGATAACCTATTTATGTATTATGCCAAAGTTTATATGAGACTTTGTATGCATTTCAATTTTCTTGTTTGGCATATTTCAAAATCGAAATTGATGGGACCATCAATTCCATAACATTACACAACGATTTGAGGAAGAAACATTACAAAAGCCAAATTAAAACGACATGCAAAACAATTGAGAATACAACGGTGGTACCAGATAAAATGAATCTCACAACAAAATCCTGATTGATTCGAATTCCATACACGATCTGCAGACTCAACTTTGAATCTTTATCTTCAGTTGTAAGTTGTAACCCTAAGAACGGCAACACTTTGATTCTTGTCGGCATGAAGATTTACCTCCAATTTTGGATTCATAGCTCACTTTCCCTTTCTAGGTTAGGTTTTCGTTTTTATCGCTTTCTTTCTCTTTCTAGAAGTAGGCTTGCCTTTTTTCTTTTATTTATCTTGATACTCTTTTTTTTATTATTTATTAATAAAATAACCCTAGGCCGGATTTAAAAATAAAATAAAATTGATGGTACTAATCGATTGAAAGAATAAACAAATATATGCAGCTTTCCCTTTTTTTTTTAATTCTTATTGTGATATTTACTTGGTTTTACGCAATTGTACTTGAGTAACATCATTGACTAATTAAATATCGCATTGCAATTGTGCTTTAAGTTTGTTAAAAAGAAAATACGGGTTTTTAAAGACAATTGTATGACATTTATTTCTCTCTTTGAAATGATTAAAAAGGGAAGTATTTAAACGTTTTTTTTTTTTTGCCTTTTTCCAATCAGTTTTTTTAGTAAGTGAGTAAGTGACAAGATCATTATATTAGACCTTGTTTTCTTCTTCTTCTTTTGGAGCAGGCCTATAATTACGTAAAAAATGAATTGGTTAAATACGTACAAAAAGTGTCTTTAGTGAAAATAAAGAGTTTGTTTGAATTAACTAATTGAAAGTAGCTAATAAGCATCAAGGAAATAAAGTAAAACCGTAAGTTGAATACCATTGAGAGAGTCATTTGATTCAAAGACAAACCAATTACACTAAAATTGGAAGAAAATGTTAAATATACACATAATATACACGAGACACACATGTATATTATATGTATATTTATGAATATTGATTCTCGGTTTTGTATAGAAAGCCCACGGTAATTGGACAGATTTTGTACATGGATTGTTGTAATATTTTAGTGTAAGTATTACATTACTTAGTTTTGTACACTTACCATAGTTATATGAGTCTTGTACTACTAGAATAAGGTTTTGGGTTTAGAATAAGAATAGGTTTTCTATTATGGTAATTGTAACTTGTATATATACTATTTTCATTAATGAGAATAATCAAGGGATTATTTCTTTCATGGTATCAGAAGTCTAGGACTCAAATACTTCCGCTCCTCTCCCAAAGCAAATTCCCTCTCGGTTTCTTCCTCAAACCTGAGGCCTCCCTTCAAAATTTTCTTGTCCAAATTTCTTGTGCTATTCACTATGACTGATAAGAACATGTTTCATCCTGCCCTAACATTTTCTAACATCAAGAGCGTTCTTCCTATTGTTCTTGACATAGAAAACATCCAATATGGGAAGTGGACAGAGTTGTTCAAAATTCATGCACTTGCACATCAAGTCCTCCACCACATAATTCCTCCGGCACCTGGCACGCAGGATGTACCCATCAAGGAGGAAAATCCTAAATTATGGATTACTCTTGATGCTACGGTTCTCCAGTTGATTTATGTCACTATCTCTGTTGACCTCTTACAAACGATAATTAAACCCAACTCTACGGCTATGGCTGCTTGAAATAGATTGCGTGATATATTCCAAGATAGCAGGCATTCCCGTATTGTCACCATTGAACATGAATTTTCTCAAGTCACTATGGAGGATTTTCTGAACGTTTCCTCCTATTGCAAATGACTCAAGGAATTGGCGGACCAACTTCGCAACGTTGGTGCTCCTATTAGCAATGATCGTCTTGTACTATAGATGGTTGCAGGCCTTTCTGAGGCCTATGACGGCGTTGCTTCGATACTTCATCAAACTAACCCTCTACCACAATTTTATCAAGTCAGGTCTATGCTTACACTAGAGAAGGTTAGTTTGGCTAAAAAGGCGGCTACTGGCGCTAACTCCGTCTTGATGGACACGTCCAATGGTTCTCTGACATTTTATGACAATTCAGGCCAAAATCGAAACAACGGTGGCAGCAAGAAAGGTCAGAATCGCAAGAATAAAAATAAAGGTGGTGGTCGTAGTGGTAATGGCGGCAGAGGCGGAGGACGAGCCACTGGTGGGTCCCGGCCAGCTGGACCACCAGCAAAATGGCCATGGGCCAGCGCGATGGCCTTGTCCCCTATTCACTGTCAGTCTTGATATCGGGGTGGGCCACTGCCAATCCAGGCCCAATTTCGGCCGGCGATCACCTTGATCCGGCCCGGCCCAGCAGCAACAATCTCGCCCTAGTTGGGCCTTGGCCAGCCCTAGGCCTGCTTGGGCCTCGGCCACAACAGGCCTTTGTGGCTGAGGGGCCTACCTTCATCTCTTCTCCGATAGATATTGAAGCCGCAATGCACACGCTGAGATTAACTCATCCGGACCCAAATTGGTACATGGACACAGGCGCCATAACCCACATGACATCCAATTCAGGTACTCTCTCATCTTATTTCAATTTGAGAAACCCTCGTGGCATAATCGTTAGTGGTAATACTATTCTGATTCGTGGTTATCGTCATAAAACTGTCTCCCCCCCCATCCACCCCCTGTCTTGAAAAATACCTTTCATGCCCCTAAATTAATTAAAAATTTTGTGTATGTTCATAAATTCACCATTAATAATTATGTTTCAATTGAATTTGATCCGTTTGGTTTTTCTGTGAAAGATTTCAAGACGGGGAGTCCTCTCATGAGGTGTGATAGTAGGGGAGATCTTTATCCTATCACGCCAAGTTCCAGTTTCTCACGTGAAGCCTTGCCATCAACCTTTGCAGCTCTTGCTCCTTCCATGTGGCATGCTCGTCTAGGTCATCCGGGGTCGTCTATTTTGTCTTCCTTAGATAAAAATAAATTTATTTCATGTAAGGGTACGCGTAGTACTCCAAATTGTCAATCTTGTTCTATAGGGAAAATTGTTAGGTTGTCATTTGTAGACTCTAATTCCTATACTTCAATGACATTTGATATTATTCATAACGATTTATGGACATCTCATGTTCTCAGTTCTTTGGGTCATCGGTACTATGTTCTATTTTTTGTTGATTATTCTAAGTTTTTATGGACTTTTTCGATAGCGAAAAAATCTCAAGTTTTTTCTACCTTCTTAAAATTTAGAGCATTCATTAGAACCCAATTCGAACGGAAAATAAAAAATATTCAATGTGATAATTGAAAAGAATATGATAATGAGGTGTTCAGGGAGTTTTGTGCTAATAATGTGATCAATTTTCATTTTTCTTACCCTCATACGTCGTCACAAAATGGGAAAGTCGAACGCAAAGTTCGTACTATTAATAACATTGTCCAAACTTTATTGATTCATACTTCCGTACCCCCTTTATTTTGGCCTCATGCTCTACAACTGACTACAAATCTTCTTAAAGTTCTCCCTTCCAAAGATTTGACATATTCGTCCCCTCTTCAAATTTTATATAATAAGACTCCTTCGTATTCACATCTTAGGGTCTTTGGGTGCCTGTGTTATCCACTCTTTCTGTCCACCACAATTAATAAACTTCAAGTCCGGTCTACCCCTTATGTATTTTTGGGGTATTCGTCAAATCATCGTGGTTACAAATGTTTTGATTTATCGTCTAATAAAATCATCATTAGTCGTCATGTTATTTTTGATGAGTCCCAATTCCCGTTTGCAAAATTGAGTAGTCTTGTGCCTAGTTCGTATAATTTTTTGGATGACGGTATATCCCCGTATATTATTCACCATTTTTCAGACGTGTTCGCACCCCAAATCCACCAGCGGGCCCACTGCCGCTGGCCCCACAGTTCCCATAACTGGACCAGTGACTGAAATTGGGCCAACTTCACAGCCTAGTAACGCCACTGTTCCAGTGACGGTATCCAGTCCAGTTCAGGCACCGAATTCCAGTGTTGGACCAGAGGGCCCACTGCTCGCTGGCCGGTCCATCACGTGTCCCGCTACTTCCCAAAATCCATCAAATTCTCCCCCGAGTCATAGACCGGTCACTCGTAGTCAACAAGGTATTTTTAAACTAAAAAGATATTTCAATTTAAATTCTAATGTTCTTAAATCACCCCTACCCTGTAACCACGTCTCTGCGTTAAATGACGCTAATTGGAAAATTGCTATGACCGACGAATATAATGCTCTTATTGATAATAAGACATGGGAGTTGGTGCCCCGTCCATCTGGTGTTAATATAATTCGGTCTATGTGGATTTTTGCTCATAAGGACAATTATGACGGTTCTTTTGCGAGGCATAAGGCTCGTCTTGTAGGTGATGGTAAGACTCAGCATATTGGTGTGGAGTGTGGTGAGACGTTTAGTCTAGTGGTCAAGCCGTCTACCATTCGCACTGTGCTCAACTTGGCTTTTTCGAAAGCATGACCCATCCATCAGTTAGATGTGAAGAATGTTTTCTTACATGATGATCTCAAGGAGACAGTCTATATGCATCAACCCTTGGGTTTAGGGACCCCAAATATCCTCATCACTTCTGTTTGTTGAAGAAGTCCTTGTATGGGCTTAAGTAGTCCCCACGGGCATGGTATAAAAGGTTTGCAGACTATGTTTTGACTATTGGGTTCGATCACAGCAGGTCTGATAATTCATTGTTCATATATCGTCGTGGTTCTTCTTTGGCTTATACACTGTTATATGTGGATGATATTATCTTGACTGCCTTTTCTAATGCGTTACGCCGGTCTATCATCACAATGCTCAGTTCTGAGTTTGCTATGAAAGACTTAGGACCTTTGAGTTATTTTTTGGGGATTATTGTTACTCGTCACGCATGTGGGTTGTTCTTGTCCAAGAGGAAGTATGCATCTGAGATCATTGAGAGGGTTGGGATGTCATCTTGTAAGTCCACTTCCACTTTGGTTGATACTAAACCCAAGTTAGGTGTTGCGGCTGGCTCACCTTATGAGGATCCGACCCGCTATCGCAGTCTTGTAGGGGCCCTTCAGTATATTACGTTCACGAGACTTGATATTACGTATGCCGTACAACATGTGTATTTGTTTATGCATGACCCCGGGATTGAGAACATGAATGCGCTCAAACGCATTATTCGGTACATCCAGGGGACACTTGATTATGGCTTGCATTTGTATCCTTCATCGACGTCTACACTTGTCTCGTATACAGATGCTGATTAGGGTGGCTGTCCAGACATCAGACGGTCTACGTCTGGCTATTGTATGTTTCTTGGTAATAACTTGGTCTCATGGTCTTCTAAGCATCAGTCGACATTATCACGTTCTAGTGCAAATGCCGAGTATCGAGGGGTAGCCAATGTGGTCTCTGAGTCATGTTGGTTACATAATCTGCTTTTAGAGCTTCATTGTCCTATTCTTGATTACTTGGTTCCCCTTTATCTACCTGTTTTTCTTTGCCTTTTCCTTGGGCTACTATTGTATTTAGTTGTTCTAATATTAGTTTTAATGTTGGTACTTCGAGAAAAGGTAGCTCGTGGACAAGTACGCGTCTGCCATGTCCCTTCCAGGTATCAAATTACAGACATCTTCACAAAGGGTCTTCCCTCGGTTCTTTTTGAAGATTTTAGGGACAGTCTCAGCGTACGAAGACAGTCCGCTATAACTGTGGGGGTGTGTTAAATATACACATAATATACACGAGATACATATGTATATTATGTGTATATTTATGAATATTGATTCTCGATTTTGTAAAGAAAGCCCACGGTAATTGGGCAGATTTTGTACATAGATTGTTGTAGTAATTTAGTGTAAGTATTACCTTACTTAGTCTTGTACACTTACCATAGTTAGAATAAGGTTTTGGGTTTATAATAGGAATATATTTTCTATTATGATAAATTGTAACTTGTTTATATACTCTTTTCATTAATGAGAATAATCAAGAGATTATTTTTTTTAAAAAAATGGACGCATGCAGCTTATGTATTAATCAATTCTATAACCACCAAAAGTTTCAATAGTAAATGTTTCTTCATCCTTAAATAAGATTTCAATCGCTTTTGATATAGAGAGAGAGTGTGTGTGTTACCCATATGACATGTTTTGCCGTAAATTCAAATTAGTCGAGTTCCAAAATGATTTCCGAACACCGGATTAGAAATAAAAAAAGGTTGATTCTATGATTATTGGCGAGTTTCAATCAATTTATATTGGTTAAAGATCCACTTAAGAAATAGTGTTGAAGATCCACATAACTTGGCATTTGGCAACAATGTGCACTCGTCGATCAGCAAAATATTTGGGACCATTAGTCTGATTGTCATTGTCAAATTAATGAAACCGGTAAGGAACGACACATAAGTGTTACGAATATTTGTTGAGTATTGTAACAATACATAAAACTTAAAGGAAACAGAAAATATGAAATAAAGTAAGATGCATAAAAAAAATCAATGTACAAATAATTTACTATCTAGACATACTAACGCTTATAAAAAGTAAATATAGGCATTTTAACCCATGTGTATAATAATATTACAAGTGACTTCATTCTTAAGCATAGAACAACAAAACTTTATACAAATTGTTAACAAATACCCTAAATAAAGTTTTAAAAGAAGGTTAGTAGGACTTAGAAAATAAAAAAACCGAGGCATAAAACGCACATGAAACACACTGCAATATTTATGAAAGCGTTAGTTCCATGAGACTTTAGCTCTCATGTTTTCTCAAGACATTTAGTACTTGTCTTGCTTGGAAGATTGATCATAACTACATTAATTTTAAAGCATCGGTCAAGATATAGAGTTAATTAGTCAAAAAACAAAACATAATTATTAAACTGATACTCCCATATGACATCTTAATAATTCGAAAAGAAAGATATTACTACAACTAAGCTGTAATTAATGCTAGAAAAGCACACGAGGTAATGTAGGGTTAATGGGAGAACTAGTGAGAGAGAGTTTTCTAGACATAATCGCTGAATTATTGTACTCCAAGTGTGAACCCTGCATCATCCAATGTCAATTATAGTAGCTTAATCTAGTTGAGAGCTTATAACAGAAATGGACTAAATAAGAATTTATGCATACCTAATCACAAGATATATTATAGGATGTTGTTTGAAAAATCAATGAATAATACGTTCATACCTTAGATAGTTGAATTGTGAAACATCAATACAGCAAAACTTAATAGGCGTTTAGATAACAATTGATTGAAGTAGAAATATCAAACGAAAGAATATAAATGTATCTACCCATAACAAAAGACTCACAAATTTATCAGAGGGAGAGAGATATGTTTGAAATGTTTACACTACAGTGACAAATAAAGTTAAATTCTTAATAATTATCGCGAGTTATAAAAATCTCTCAATTACTTCACTTTTGTTTATTCTATACAAATAAAACCACTCATGTTTTCTCCGTTAAATCACAAAATAACTCCTACATAAAAAAAAAATAGAAATCGACATGAATACACCCTTAAGCTTTAGAGTAGGTTTCAAGTTGTTGAATAATATATTTTTGTACATAATAAGTTCTTTAAAAATTAGGAGAACTAACTATCTTTGACCTCCTATTAACACCATATTTAAAACTAATAGACTATTATATATATACTTAAGAAAAATGTTATGCAAATCAAATATTGAAGAATACTTTTCTCAGACATAATTTATAGAAGTTAAATTCGAAAAAAGATAACTTGCTATTGCGGCGGAGGTAGGGGCGGAGCTAGGTAAGGTTGAGTGATCCGAACTCTTTTCGGACGGAAAATTATATTATATATACTAAATTAAAACTAATTATTATGTATATATATAGTAAATGTTGAACTCCTTTGATTTCTTCATATTTTAAATCCCTTAATGAAAATTTTATCTCCGTCACTGGACGGAGGTGGCAAGAAGGTGTCGGTGGAGGAAAATTGACGATGGAAAAAGAATTACTACATTGTTGAATGACTGGGAAAATACGCCGGCGGGAAAAAGAAAGAGAGGAGTGGGCCTGTGGAGCCAACAATAATCGAAGTTAAGCGGGGTCCACTAATAAACCCTTGTGCCCGCTGTGCTAAGTATTTGGGAACAAATGCACAATTCCATAATCTTCCCTGGTTTTGGCCCCTAACCTGCAGACCACTTTCATGTTTCTTTATTCCAATATCCCCCTCACTTCTCTTAGATTTCAAATATGCTTTCATGTTTCTTTTTATTTTTTTTTAATTTATGAAAAATGTTTTGGTACAACTACGTAGCAAGAGAGACTACAAAAAGAATTTCTCAAAATGAACAAATTGGTGAAGTTTTTTAAGCCGAGGGTCTAGCGAAAACAATATTTCTATTCCATAAAGATAGAAATAAAATTTATGTATACCCATCTTTTTCACACTGCACTTATGAAATTATATTGAGCATGTTGTTGAACTAATTGGTGAAGCTAAGTACCAACCAGAAGAAGAACAGAAAACAGCTTACTTAATTACCAAAGACACATAATTAGGCGTTTATTATTGGAAGATTTAGCTTTGTAATTTGTGAATTGAGCTGTGATTCAGCTCAATATTGAATTAAGTTCATCATGGATCAAGTTTGAAGAGAAGAGAGAATTGTATTTGCATTGATCGAATTAAGCAAAATGGATACAGTGATGGTCTATATAACAAACTAACTGCCAAGTTAGTTTCTAAGCTCTTAAAACATCAATTAGACCCCTCTAGTTTATTTAAACTACAAAATAACATATAAATATTCCCCCTCAAATTGGAGTGTGAAAGACATTGTACACTCCTAGCTTGCTAACTAAATGCTTGTGCTGGAAAACACTTAGTCCTTTGGTGAAGACATTTGCCAGTTGATTTGCAGTGGAAATGAACTCATGTAGTATGAAACCAAGCTTGAGTTTGTCTCTAATAAAATGACAATCTATCTCAATACGCTTGGTCCTTTCATGAAAGATAGGATTATAAGTAATTTGTATAGCAGCCTTATTGTCACAGTATAGAGGAATATGCTTTGCCACTGAAAAAATTCAACGCATCCAACAGTCCACTAGCCATGTTGTCTCTGCTACAGATGCGGCATGCTTCTGTATTCAGATTTTGCAGAGCTTCTGCTTACAGTGTGTTGCTTCCTTAATTTCGAAGATATCAAACCACCTCCTAACTTCACAGCATATCCAGTTATAAATCTTCTTGTATCGGGGCAAGCAACCCAGTCTAAGTCACAGAAAATAGTCAATTATGACTTAAAATGTGCAGGATATAACAGACCTAGGCTTTGTGTGCCCTTAATATATTTCAAAATCCTCATTGTTACTTCTTGGTGTGACTGCTTTGGTCTTTGCATGAACTGGCTTAGTGGTTGCATTGCAAAGCAAATATATGGCCTTGTGATTGTCAAATAGATCAGTTTACCAATAAGTTTTTGATAATCTGAGACATCTGTCAACTCTTTGTCTTCCAGTCCTTTGTTACTTGATTCTTTCACATGAGCATCATACTCAACTGTGATCAATTTCTTATTGAATTCCATTTGTGTTGTAGCGGGTTTTGCACCAATCAATCTTGCTTCTGAAATCAATTCAAGTGCATACTTAAACATACTTCCTTTGATTAAGAATAATTCCCTTAGCTGATCTCATTACCTCTATGCCAAGAAAGTATTTTAGATCACCTAAGTTCTTGACTTTGAAGTTGTTCTGCAGAGTGTCCTTAGCCTCATCAATCAGTTGTTTTTCATTACGTGTGATAAGTAAATCATCAACATACACAAGTATGATCACAATTTCTATACCTCTCTTCTTTGTGAATAGAGAGTGGTCATAGGAACTCTGTGCATAGCCAGAATTGGTCAAGGCATCTGTCAACTTTATATTCCACTTCCTTGATGTATGTTTAATGTCATATAAGGACTTGAGCAATTTACAAACTTTTCTTTGTTCTCCCCTTTTCTGAAATCCCTAAGGCAATGCTATGTATATCTCTTCTATCAAGTCACCATGCAGAAAAGTTTTGTTAACATCTATCTGCAGTAAAGGTCAAGCTTTTGATGTTGCTATACTAATCACAATTCCCACAGTAACCATCTTGGCTACTGGTGAGAAGGTGTCATGGTAGTCTATCCATTCTTTCTGTGTATAGCCCTTTGCCACAAGCCTTGTTTTATACATTTCTTTGTCACCTTTTGCTTTATATTTTATTCTGTACATCTATTTAGAATCTATAGACTTCTTTCCATCAGGTAAATCCATTATCTCCCATATATTATTCTCCTCCAAAGCTGTCATTTCATCTTGCATTGTTTGTACCCACTGCTTATCTTGTGAGGCTTCATAAAAGTTATTAGGCTCAGTGATTTCTGAAAGAGCTAACAAATAAAATACATATATGAGTGAAAGCTTAGTGTAAGATAGGTAGTTTGTGAGTGAATATGAAGTGTTGTCAAAAACTGTTTTGTTGGTTACATAATCATGCATCCATGCAAGATATTTTGGTATTCTACTATTTTTTTCTAATAGCTACTATGGGTACAACATTGTGTACTGGAGGAATGGAATTTGTGATTCATCAAGAAAAGGTGCAGGTGAAATTTCTTGTTCAATTGGTTCAATATTTGGTGGAGGTGAAAGTTCTACAGGTGAAAATTCTGTGAGAGTAACCTCATCAGTAGTGATAGGATGATTTCATGAGGTATAGTCAACGAGGGAGTGAAACATCAGTATTCACGAAAGCCTCATTTGGCTCATTTTTTGGCAGACCATTGTCTACCCCAGCTGAAAGCTCTGAAGCATATTGACCACCTTTAAAAGAAAATATGGCTTCATGAAATACCACATCTTTGCTTACTAAGAATGAACCTAAGTCCAAATAATATAATTTGTAGCCTTTTGAGTGTCAGAGTAATCCAAGAAGACTGTTTTCCTTGCTCTAGGATCAAACTTGCTTCCTCTAGACAGCACACTAGCAAAACAAAGATATCCAAACACTCTAAGGTGTTCTAGTAACAACTCATAAGGAGATCTTCATGCAAGACTTTAGAAGGCGACTTATTTATCAAGTAAACAATAATTAAGATGCAATCTCCCCAAAACCTATATGGAATCTCACTTTGAAACATGAGTGCTGGAATCTCACTTTGAAACATGAGTGCTCTAGCCACATTAAATATATGTCTATGTTTTCTCTACACAACTCTATTTTGTTGTGGAATGTAAGAACAACTGCTTTGATGTATTATTCCTAAAGAAGAAAAACGTTTTATGTATTGAGAGTTAAAAAATTCTTTTTTATTGTCAGTTCGAAGAATTTTGATATAAACACCAAATTAATTTGTTTTATTCTACACAATAATTGTTTCAGCACAACAATGACTTCACTCTTAGCTTGCATCAAACATGTCCATGTGTATCTACTAAAGTCATCAACTATAGTGACAAAATAGAGCTTTCTTTCATAGGTTGGCACCTTGAAAGCCCCCAAACATTTATGTGTACTAATTAAAAAATGATACTAGTCTTACTTGAGCTGTGAGAAAACTGTAATCTACTTTGTTTGGCTAATGGATAAATAGGACAACATTCTTGTGCATCATTGTGCTTGTACTGGGACAATGTAGGAATGTGTTGCATAACAATGAATGAGGGGTGTCCCAATCTCAAATGCCACAAGGTGAAACTATCTTATTCTTTTATTGTTGCTGCTATTGTAACCTCATCACTCTCTTGCAACCAGTAAAGACCATCAAACTCCTTATCAATCCCCAACACCTTGCCATTATAAAGTCATTGAAATAGACAAAATTCTGGATAGAAATTCACTGAACAACAAAGCTCATTTGTTATTTTTGAGTCTGACATCAGACTAAACTTAAATTCTGGCACAAATAGCACATTCTTAAGTGTATGATTTTAAGCACATTTACATTTCCTGCATGAGTTATTAGACACTTATTCCCAGTAGGTACTTGTACTCCATCATGCTGCTAAGAATCAAACTCCCTAAGTTTATTCAGTACTTCTCTAAGAGGAGTAATGTGATGAGATGCTCATGAGTCAATTATCCGACTACATGACTTAAAATTGGATAGTAATGTAGTCATACCCGCAATGTTGGAATGAAACTCACTTGTGTTTGCACTTGCCTCTCCTTGTCCTGCCTTCTCTAACAAGTTCATAGCCTTTTCATATTAATCATCTGGTATGAATCTTTCTCTTAGCTGATGAGAACCTGCACTTGTTTCATCCAGCATAGTATTATTAGCAAATTTGTTGTTAAACTATTTGGTGTTATGTCTTTGCACTTCAGGTTTCTTCTTGCTTTTGATATCTGATGGATATCCTATAATTCTGTAGCAATCATCCATCACATGACCCTTACAACCACACAACTCACACACTGATTCAAGTTGTGCAAGCTTGAAGTGACGTGTAGATTGTTTAGGTTTAAAATTTTGTCATCTTCCAACCAGTAAACTTAAGGACTCCCTTTAAGATTCAATCACTCCTAGAATTCTTTGACTTTCCTCTTGGACTAACATTGCATACACCCGATTAACTGCCAACACATGTGTTCTAAGGAGTATATCACTCCTAACATGGCTAAAACTCGCATTCAATCCAGTCAAAAATTGCAACAATCGTTGATTACACATGACCCTTACAACCACACAACTCACACACAGATTCAAGTTGTGCAAGCTTGAAGTGACGTGTAGATTGTTTAGGTTTAAAATTTTGTCATTTTCCAACCAGTAAACTTATGGACTCCCTTTAAGATTCAATCACTCCTAGAATTCTTTGACTTTCCTCTTGGACTAACATTGCATACACCCGATTAACTGCCAACACATGTGTTCTAAGGAGTATATCACTCCTAACATGGCTAAAACTCGCATTCAATCCAGTCAAAAATTGCAACAATCGTTGATTACACATATGTTCAACATAATTCTTTGATTCATCACAATTTCACTTAGATTTTAGAGAAATCAAGTCTAATTCATTCCACATATCCTTCATTTTAGAATAGTAAACAGTTACGATTCTGGTGAGATTCGATTTGTGAAATATCTCCCCAGACTTAGATGGTAAATTCAAGTGACATTCGATTTGTGAAATCTCTCCCTAAACTCATCCCATAGACTCTGTGCACTCGAGGATAAGATGATACTAGAAATGAGCTTCGGTGCGACTGATCTACAAAAGGATTATAACGTTATAATGATCCCACTGCTTCACAAGATCATCTTTGTACAAACTTCTCTGGCATGATCCATCTATAAACCCTAATTTGTTCCTTCCAAGCAATGCGAGATTCATAGACCGACTCCAGAGTGTATAGTTCTCTGGACCTATCAATTTCAGTACAATTAGCATGGTTCCTGATACATCTGATGATTGTAGGTGTAGCGGATGCGTGTAATCGATCTGAGTTGTATTTGTTTGTGAATTTGCTTCTTCCATGACGAATCACAGCTTTGAAAGCTTCTCAGCAATGGCGGATTGCGTTTTCTTTTCTCAAATCGATTCTATCGAATTGTTGCTATGATACCATGTGAATTGAGTTGTGATTCAGCCCAATATTGAACTAAGTTCATCATGGATCAAGTTAGAAGAGAAGAGAGAATTGTATTTGCATTGATCAAATTAAACAAAATGGATACAGTGATGGTCTATATAACAAACTGCCAAGTTAGTTTCTAAGTTCTTAAAACATCAATTAGACCCCTCTAGTTTATTTAAACTACAAAATAGCATACTAATATAATTCTTCTTTGTTTATTATAAATATTAGTACTTTAGTTATATTACTCTATATTTTTCACATAGTATGAATAAAAATTAACACAGATAAATTTGCCTGCATGATTATTTTATTCTACTCAAATTGTAAGTGAACATAGGAGGTTTTTTTTTTCCCTGCCTGTTTTAGTGTTTGGTTCATCTTTTTAATTATTTAATTTCTTCACTATTTGAGAAATTTTCTCATTCCTCAAAGTATGCTACTATGTCATTTTCTGTTACCATTTGCATTTTTTAGCGGCTTTGTTTGAACTATAATTTTCAAGGAATTATACTTTCCAAATACAACAACAAAAACAACATACCATCAAATTATACATTTCCCAAAATAAACTAAAAACAATTCATTCGCTTCCTCCCTTTAACCAATTTATAAGTTTCGTGGACCGTCACGGTACTCATATATAACGGCCCATGTCAAGAATTCGTTTCGTTCTTTTTTGTGAAGTAGTAACGGTTACAGACTTGAAACGGGATTGTGTTACAGCTTATTTAGGAAAAAAGACAATCTAGAGGGGTCAGCTTGCTGGCAGGGAGTCAACTTTGCGGCCTTAGGATCGCAAGTTAGATTCTCCCCTCCGGATATCGTCCTCCGGTGCACATACTGTTGGAAATTTGCCTTTGGCGGGAGTTGCGACCGACCAACTTTAACGGCTTAAACACTAGTGTTACGTATGTTGGAGAATCCGGTTCTTCACACATGCATGATCTACTAAGTACGTAGATAACCGTAGGGCCAAGAATCGTCAAATTTCATTGAGAAATGAAAGAGATATTGGTCCACGAAGTAAGGTGTTTGAAGCATGGAAAGTGTGGTATTGTGTTCAATTCCTCCCTCTATATACCTGCAGGCGGTACAGGAAGAATTGTGTATATAAGACTCGAAGAGAAATTGGTTTTGGGGTTTGGGACCCCAAGGGGTATCCTATGTGTTTAAAGCCGAGGGAGGACCTAGATGTGCTTCGTTCAGGGCGAAAGACCACACGCCGTAGCCGTCCGGCCCTGGTTTCGGGTTCTCGTCCATCGTCGGTTGGCGTCGGGCGGGTCAGGCCGTGGGCCTTCGATATTATCTTTTGGGCCGTAAAACTTTGTCGAAAGTGCGGCGCTTTGATCCCGGAAGTTTCAGATGTACACTTTGGACCAGACTTTTTCTTTTCAGATGCTGCGCTTTGATCCTCGCTTTCAAGACGTATACGCCTGTCCCCGACGCTTTTGAAATTCGCGTATCGGAAAACCGCGACGTAAACGTTTCAAGACTCAATTCAGTGGGCCATTTATTTTGGCCGAATTACACCTATCCAATAATGGCCAATCCGCTCCGGTTGGCAATCTTTCACCATTTATGTTGGTAGCATTACCTCCATAACGGCCATTATTTGGCTATTATGGAGGCGCTTTTCAGCAGCAAAATAGTCCATCCCTCACCTATTTAAACACCCCCTTACACCATTGTTGAGCACACCAAGAATGACCAAGAGTTAGCAGCTTACGCAAAGAAACAAAGGTAGAAACAAGAAAATGAAAATACACAACCAAAATAGCTTTCTTCCCTACACCTTCCAAGGCATCATTGCTCGTTTCTCAATATTCTTCACGGTAGCTCTTGAGTTTCCTTTGCTCAAGTGTTCCATTCACATTGCTTTTATCTTGGGAGACAAATTGTCCGTGATTTATAAATGATACATATATATACGGCAATATTGTCTTGCGGCGAGTGCCACACTCGACTCAAATAGAAAAAACAATTTCAATTTTTCCATCTTCTACAAAACCTGGAATTTCCGCTGCAATCTGGTTCAACTATTGTAATTTCAGTATTCCATATTGAATTATTAAATCACATCCTTTCGAATACTTGTAATAGTTATATACTTCCCGTGATTACTTTATAAAGTACCATAGAGCAAAAATACCCAACACATACACGCATGTGGTAAGAAGCCTCTTTGGCGCCAAAAGCCGCGCATGTTGCGTTAATGGGGTTCGGCCCGCCAAGCCTTGTGGATGGGGCTTGTGCAGGGGGTCAACTCAGAAGATTGGATCCGCCGGACGCAGCGCACCACGACCATGTGTGCACATTCCGCTATTTACCTGGCGCGCCAATAGGTCACGACCGTCATCATCTTCGCGACGCTCCTGGTAATATCGAAGAAGCCGCCAAGTTCTGGGAAACCCTGACACAAAAAAAAAAAAAAAAAAGACAGAAAAGGAAATGTAGAGATAAGCTAGTGCAGCTGCTAAAGAAACGAACCCTGCTTTATCTACGTGTCTTGATGTCGTCTTGTGCACACGTGTACGAATCGTATGGCGCCAAACAGTTGAAGATGCTCCTTTGGACTAAAATTTTGTTACGTTGTGTCACGGAGCTTGCGTGACCACTGTCCACTTAGGTAAAAAGATCGTAACAGGCCTTTCTTTTATAAGGTATGCACGGCTTAGGACGGTCGATAATCATATTGAAGTTTGATTAAATTAGAATATCGTGTTGAGAAATTTTATATTTCTTCTATCCTAATTTATATTATTTAGTTTAATTGAGTATGAAATTTAAAAAATAAAAAAAAAATTAAAATTTTTATGGTTAAAATAATTTAAAATATTTGTGTGATTATAGATAATTTCGTTAAGTATAAAAGATAAAATTTAAAATTAAATTATTATCAAATAAAAAAATATATCATTCTTTTTTTAGACTCACTAAAAAAATATATGTCATATAAATTGAGATAGAGAGAATAATAGAGTAAAATGTCTTTTACAAAAGATAATTTTTTTATTAAAAGAGCTTGACTCTAAAACAACAACTATTCAATGTAGTTTCATGTGAAGTTTGAGAAAATAAAATGTATACATATCTACTCCTACCTTCTTCTTTTTTTTGTTGACGAAGGAACCCGCAATCGCTACTCTCTCGAATGCGCACAGGGTAAACCCCGGACTGACGCAATAGCCTGCAAACCACGTCAGACGATTAACCACACGTGGCAAGCCATGTGTGACATGCTCAACCAAGAAGGTTTATGTAGGGGATCGAACTTGTGACATTGCGGTCCCGCGCTCTACTGCTACACCAACTTGGCTACCCTTGTAGGTATATCTACTCCTACCTTGTAAGGTGGAGATAGTGTTTCCGTATTAAAAGTAAAAAAACACGTACTAGTGATCACGTTATTGGCGCTCTGACTAGGATGTTGTCAAGCCCTAACGTAACCATCGTTTTACTTTTCAAACATAAGAATGATCTAGGAGAATAACTAACTTTGCATTTCATTGGTTTCATTTTATGTCTTAAATTGATTAGAAGTGGATGTTAAAATTGTAAGAAATCTTTTAAATTTTGTAATTTTAACTTGTAGTCTTAAAAATATTACATGTGGTTACCCGTCATCAATAACTATATGGAGAAGGAGAAAGGCTTGATGTTCCGGCTTTGGATGGGCACCTATCCACCAATTACTTAGTTTCGAAATAAAAAAAAAATGAAAGAGTGATCGTAGATCACTGATGTCGAATTTACTAAAAGAATCATAAATGAGATATTAAAATTAAAGAGTTATTTTTTATTTAAAAAAACAAGTTACTAATTAATGTAGAAAGACTAAAAATGAGTTCGATTCTAACACTTTCTATTCTCCTTCCTTTTTTTTTTTTGGTTGAAATGAAAGAAAGGTGGAGATGCGGGTATCTCTCCTTCCCCTTTTGTACTCCACATGTTTTACTTTTATAACACTACTTTTATTACGTTGGAAAAAAATGATGCTATTTCACATTCTTATTTTAATAATTTAACTGTTTTATTATATTTTTAATAACATGTTCTCATAATCATAATAATGTCATAACATGCTTAAAATTATAGTATTATGATTATGAGAAAAAGTGTTCTCATAATCATAATATTCCTCAAATCAGTTTTCTACTTCAAATTATCTATTTTAAGTTAAAGTTAAATTTATTAAACATCAGTAAATTGCAAAAAGAAAAAGAAAAACAAGCTAAAGTTAAAATAATGAAATATTTTTTATGGCAAAACATATAAGATGAAATGGATTAACTAATAATAATTTAAAAATAATAAAGGAAGAGAAGGAAAGTTTAGAGAACTAATAAAAACAAGAGAGGAATTTAGATTTTATGTGAACACCAATTATCAATAGGTTATTAGTATTTGATTAATTCCTGATATTTCGAAATCAGAATAATTATTCACCTAAGACAACCCGTAGCTTTCTCGTTGATTAATTTAGCACCATTTAATTAATATTTTAATTGGTGGTTTAAGTGATGTAAATTGGTTTCAATTAAGATAACGCTAGCAGAATAAGTGCAACAGCTAGCATGCTTAATTAATTTAATAAGTTAGGTTTTAGGTTCAAGCTAGCGATTAGGCTTGATGGGGATTGGGGCACACAAAGAATGATGTATTATGTGTACAAAACAAAATTGAGATTTCCCTATCATTCCCAAGCTTCAACTGTAACAAGAAATTTAAAATCAATAATCATGGTTTATACTTTATACCAACTTTTTAAGATTAATTATCATCGCCACCTCTAATGCTAGTCATGGTATTAATGATGATTATAACCATGGTTTAAAATTGTGTTAGAGAATGTACCTTTGCACCAATTTGTGCTATAAAAGTAGATTGCATTTATTTTTATATACATTGGAATTCAATATCCCTGCTGCATACTTGATTTGTTGAAAGTCTCTATGTTGCATTCATTATTTAAATGATATTAGCGTATTGGTTAAGATTGATATCGTGTAATCAATAATATTTCGATTTAAATCTTGAAACCTATTAAACACTTAATTATCTAAAATCTTTAAGTTGCACTTATCATATGAAAATTTTATTAATCTTAACGTGTTGGTGGCGTTTAAGTATGCGCAATCAATTAAATTTTAAATACTATCATAGTATACATTTGTGTGACCATTAATATTATTATCTTGCTATTTTTTTATTATTTTTTTTACTTATCCATATTCTCCTTGTGTATATGTTACAAGCTAAGGTATCCATTGTTCTTTTGTAAAAAAATATAACTTTTCTATATTTTATGATTTTCTCGAATTGAACTCTTGTAACTAAACCGTTCTATACTCAATTAAGGAATAGAGTTAAAAAAAATTGTTTTCATTATTTAATCAGCTATTTCCTATTTATTTTATTTCAGAAATCTAAAAGATTTGAATTTTGAAGATAAAAAAAAACCTATTTTACATCACTCAAAATTGACAATTAGTCATACGAGAAATATTTGTGACACCTTTGACCTTCTATCGTATTAAGGAGACATAGAATATAATTCAAATAGTCATAAAAACCAAAATTCCCTCCGACTAGAAGGCTAGAAGTGACGTTATAAATGAGTAACTTCCGCATGCAAGAAAAGCCAATCATATTTTAAAAAAATATTAACGGTGGGCTCTTGATACTATATCAATTAAAGTCACAGTCTTTGACCTTCTCCCATTGGTCAAGTTTGTCCAACAAAATGGAAATCCATTTGATTAATTAAATATAAAATAAAAAAACAGCAAGTTCGAAGTTCTTCCTGGGTTATGTTGTCGACAAATACATAACTTTGTGTTCTTTTATTAATTTCCTTTCAAGCTACTTCCACAACTAGTAGTATGATATCATTGGTACACTCTTTATGTTGGAAATTTGTCTTTGGCGGGGAGGTGCGTCCACCCATATTTAATGAATTAAATACTAGTATTTCGCATGTTGGAGGCTTTGTCTCTTCTCACATGCATAATCTACTAAGTGAGTAGATGACCGTAGGGCCAAGAATCGTCAAATTTTGTTGAGAAATGAAAGAGATATTGGTCCACGAAGTAAGGTGTTTGAGGCATGGAAATATGGTGTGGGACAAATCTACCAAATCGGTGGAAAAGTGAAGAATTGCTCTCTTTATAAGTCTCTAATGTGGTTAAGGGTTTGGGACCCCAAGGGGTATCCCATGTGTTTAAAAGAGGGAGAACCTAGATGTGCTTGTGTTCAAGGCTAAGCCCATACGCGCGCCGCCGCCCGTCCGGTCACGGGTTGTGGGTTGTGGGTTGTGGGGACTTTCTGATATCTGCCTACCGTTTGGGCTATTTTTTGGAGCATTAACCAACCATTACTTGGTTGTTAACGCCTTCATAAACAACCCTCCTTCATGACCATAAATCAGCCTCTCTAAATGGTCATTAACAGCCATCTCTAATGCCATTAACAGCCTTCACTAATGCCATTAACATCCTTGTTTGTCGTAGTTGAGGAGTCCCTCCTCCATGCTATATATTGAGGCTTTTTGGCTCAATTGTGTTGCACACACAGACAGAGAAAAATAGCACAAAACAGTAAGCAAACACACACATATACACAACATAGACACGCTATATACACAGAGACAAAACAGAAGAGAAAGTCAGTCCAAAACGTTGGACGAAAACAGAAATTTTTCCTTCCTTTTCCATTTCTTCAGCAAGTCGATTCATATTTATTTTCTTCGTCAGACTCAACCTATTTGCTTTGTAGTATTGAGATTAAAGTGTTGTTTTATCTTGGGAGACTATTGCCCGCTAACATAAAAGCATATATACGGGGTAATCTTGTCTTAAGGACAGAGTGCAATTACTCGACTCAGCACACAGTTGTAACCATCCAGATTTAGTATTTCTTGATTTCAGGTTATCAAGATTCAAGACACAACAAGCTTGTGGCATTTTTGAAGATTGGCTATTTGTTTATCCTTTTGAACACTTGCAATAGTTATTTACTTCCCGTACTGCTTTATAATAGAAAGCCAACACTTTATTTAGACAAGACAGTCCACCAGCAAATGCCATATTTAATTTAAAATGTTGTCCCTAAATGCTCAATAAACAACTAAAATAAGATATGGATTCAATACTAACTAAAGAAAACACATATGAACATTAACACGTGTGCTTAGTCAATTTGAAGACCCACTTATTCTTTTTTTGATTGAAGCAATTTTTCTTAATTTTCCTCTGACTTAATATTAGCACGGGTACATAAGGCATATATTTATCATATTTTGTGTTATATAATTATGATAGAATTGAAATCCTTATTAGAGAAGGATTTAACATTGTACACATATATATATTTGTATTAATGAGAAATGCCCCTCAAAGAAGATTAATACAATTCTGCATGGTATCAAAAGTCAAAACCTAAACCCTAATTCCTTTCTTTCCCCTCGGTTTCTGAGGCCTACCTCGATTTCCCCAACCGACGGCTGAAATGTGTCAGAATTTCTTTCTTTGATTTCTGTTCATTACCTAAGAAGGAGCACAGTCCCTTGTCTTTTCTTTTTTTTCCTTTACTCGAACAACAATCAAAGTGCTTGTTCAAACTGCTCCTATTTCCTGTCTCTTTACCCGAGAAACAATAAGTTGCTTACTTTTCTGATTTCTGCCTCCAAGTATTAATTGGAAAGAGGGGTGCACCCTTGCCAAAACTTGTAGGCCTTAGTTTTGACTTTTGATTGCTTCTTCCCTGCTTTTACTCTTTTTTTTTCGAGAAACAAAAGCCACATAACTTTTCTGCTTTTTACTATCTTTTTTTCTTTTACCCGAAAATAATTAAAATTTTATCCTTTACCCGAAAACAAATAAATGGCTTCCTTGACCCGTCAACAACCCGATAATGCATAGTATATGGATACGGGCGCCACGTCTCATCTCACCTATAATTCAGGTAATCTTCCTCAACTGCGTCAGTTACTAACTCCACAATCTATTATGGTCGGTAGTGGTCATCGAATTCCAATTCAAGGGTTTGTCTATACCCTTATCCCACCACCGCATCCCCACTTCTCTTTTAAAAAGGTCATTTATGCCCTAAACATCATCAAAAATCTAATTTCTGTTAGAAAATTTGCCACTGATAACTCTGTCTCAATTAATTTTTACCCGTTTGGATTTTTTGTAACGGACCTCTGTACCGGACAACTCCTTACGAGATGCAATAGTGAGGGGGGCCTATATCCGTTCCTACCCACATCCGCTGCTAGTGTCACTCCTCACACCGTTCTAACAATCATATTTCCTTCTACGTGGCATAGTAGACTTGGTCATCCGGGCTCTCACGTTTTTTATTCTCTTAGAAATCGAAATTTAATCCAATGTAACAAAGAGAACCTTTCTCATAGTTGCTCCTCCTGTCAGTTAGATAAACACATTAGACTACCATTTACGACTTCTATGAGTATCACTTTCTCTCCCTTTGATATTATTCACGTTGATTTATGGACCTCTCCATTACTAGCAACCTAGGCCAAAAATATTATTTAGTATTTTTGGATGATTTCTCCTACTTTCTTTGGGTCTATCCACTAAAACACAAATCTCAAGTGTTCTCCAAATTTGTAGAGTTTCATACATTGATCAAAACGCAATTTGAAAAAGACATAAATTGTTTCAATGTGATAATGGTCGTGAGTGTAATAATTCCTTATTTCATAAATTATGTGCGGCTAACGGCATGGTTTTTCATTTCTCGTGCCTATATACCTCCCCTCAAAATGGTAAAGCCGAAAGAATTCTCCGAACCATTAATAATATGATTTGTACCCTCATTTTTCATGCGTCTCTCCCTCATACTTTTTGGATATATGCACTAAAAATGGTAGAACACATTCTCAACATTTTACCTACCCGTGCGATTTAAAATAGGACACCCACCGAAATTATCTATCGTCGAATCCCTACCTATGACCATCTTAGAATTTTTGGTTGTCTGTGTTACCCTAATTTGACATCCACGGACCCACAAATTGGTACCCAGATCTACTCCGTGCGCCTTCCTCGATTTTTCGTCAAACCATAGGGGATACCTGTGCTATGAGCTCTCCACCGATAAAATTATAATTTCTCGCCACATCACTTTTGTTGAGTATGTTTTACCGTTTGACAACATTAAAAAAATTTGAGTCACTGATTACCAATTCCTCGACGATTCGAACCCATCACCGCTTATCCAACAAGCATTCCGCGAGACTGTCACTGTTTCGGCTGCGACAGGCGCACAATATGTCACCGCCATCAGTCGGATCGTCAGCTCCCCATCCCTTCCAGTCTGATCTGCCACCACCACTTCTCAGTTAAACCCCGATCGAGGTACATCCACCTCCAACATCTCCTCGTCGTCCCCAGCCAACTGCGTCAGTTCACTACCGTAACCCCGTCACTGTCACCTGCCGCCGTCACCACCGACATCATCTCTACGCCCCTGTCACCGCCTCTATCTTCGTCACACTTGTCGCCGATTGTTACCACCTCCGGCAATCGAAAAAATATCTCTGAATCACCACCGGTAATAATCCATACCACCAACTGGAACCAATCACCACCACCTACTGTGTCGCAGCCTCCAGAAGCAACCGTAGCCGCTAACCCAGTCAACCACCCCTCCACCGGAACCCTACCGATCATCGGAACCACGACCACACCTAGTCCCAGTACCCGCAACACCAACACCACACCAACATACCGCCGGTACAGTCCAAGCCCACTACCGTCACCATACCCAACATCAACCGACCCATCGTATCCACCTCCCTACCCGAGGACATCCCATGACACAACTCACCCAATGTCGTGTCTCATCGACAATACATGTCCCCGTTCCGCCACCCACCACCAAACCAGTAATCCGACACCACAAACCCAATCAAATACCCATCCACCCACGGTACCCATTCACCCAATAGAAACCTGTGCCCAACACGGGATTTTCAGGCCTAAAGTCCAGTTTAGCTTACCAACACAAACAATTTCCCCATTCCCAAAAACCCAAAACTAGCCAAACTTAACCCTAATTGGAATGCGGCCATGTGTAAGGAATTTAATGCTTTAACGAAACATCACACTTGTAATTTGGTTCCTAGACCGGAGGGGGTGAATGTGATCCGATGCATGTGGCTTTTTCGTCACAAATACAAAGACGGTGGTTCTCTAGAGAGGTACAAGGCACGACTTGTGGCTAATGACACTAATTAGCATGAGGATATCGATTGTGGTGAGACATTCAGTCCAGTTGTTAAACCGGCCACCATTCGCACAGTTCTGAGTATTGTTATGGGTAAGCACTGACCTATTCATCAATTTGATGTGAAAAATGTGTTTTACATGGGAATTTGAAAGAAACGGTTTATATGCATCAACTGCATGGTTTTGTCCATCCACCCGTCCCTCAGTATATAAGTCATCTCCGTAAGTCATTTTATGGCTTGAAACAGGTCCCTCGGGCGTGGTATGATCGCTTTGCACAATATATTTTGCAGATTGAGTTTGTATACAGCAAGTGTGATAATTCTCTATTTATTTTTCATAGAGGTAGTAGCATTGTATATTTGTTATTGTATGTGGATGATATTGTGCTCACTGCCTCATCTGAATTGTTGAAAAATGAGATCATTGCATTGCTCAAAACAGAATTTGCTATGACTGATTTGGGGAAATTGAGCTATTTTTTTGGGATTTCAGTGACTAGATCTGTAGACACTATGTTTCTTTGTCAACGTAAGTATGCAGATGAGATTGTGTACATGGCTAAAATGGCAAATTACAAGATCATGTCTACTCCAATTGACTCTAAATCAAAGCTCAGTATTTTGGATGGTGATCCAGTGTCAGATTCCACTCTCTACCGGAGTCTTGCAGGTGCCCTACAGTACATGACTTTCACTAGACCTGATATTGCTTATGTTGTTCAGCAGGTATGCTTATTCATGCATGCCCCTAGGGAGCCTCATTTTACTGTCATTAAACGTATCATTCGATACGTTAAGGGCACACTTGATTATGGATTACATCTCTACCCCTCAGCACCGACCAGATTGTTGTCATATATGGATGCTGATTGGGCAGGCTGTCCGGACACGTGACGATCCACCTCATGATATTGTGTGTTCTTAGGGTATAATCTCATATCTTGGTCTGCCAAGAGACAAGCCATATTATACTGTTCGATTGTAGAAGTAGAGTACAGAGGTGTTGCAAATATTGTTGTTGAGATATGTTGGCTCCGAAACCTTCTTTTGGAGCTTCAGTGTCCGTTGCGTAAGGCAACTTTGGTTTATCGTGATAACATATCCGCCATCTATCTATCTCATAATCCGGTTCAGCATCATCGAACTAAGCATATTGAGATAGACATCCACTTTGTTCGTGAGAAGGTTGCTCTCTGTCATGTCAGAGTATTACATGTGCCTTCCTCTTATCAGTATGCAGATATATTCACAAAAGGTCTTCCTAGACAGCTCTTGACTTCAGATCCAGTCTTAGCGTCCGGCCTCCTCTCGCTCGGATTGAGGGGGTGTAGCATATTTTGTGTTGTATAATTATGGTAGAATTGTGATCCTTATTAGAGAAGGATTCAATATTGTACACCTATATATATTTGTATTAATGAGAAAGGCTCTTCAAGAGAGATCAATATAATTCTACACTTAATTCCTTGTTATTATATTATATATCTATGGTGGTTGAATTTTTCACCAAATGTTTAAAATTCTTTGGTCATCTAAAAAATGGTAATTAGTGGCATTTCAACGCGTAGAATTCCCTGTAACACAAATCTCATGATTGGTTATAATACAAAATTTTGTAAGGTGAATATTTTTCTTAATCTATATATTCCGGAGTTATCTTTTGTAATCCTTATCCTCGAGACCAAGGGCGGAGTTAAAGGTGCTTCAAGGGGTTCATCTAAATTTTTTCGCTGAAAAATTATGTTGTATATATATGGGGTCAAAATTTTATTCTATTTTTTATTGTTGAATCTCTTTAATTTCTTTACGCGTTTACAATTTTTTATATTTTGAATTCCTCACTGAGAATTCTAGCTTCGTCATTGTTCGAGATGCGCTTCACTTTTTTTAAAAATGTTTAATTATCAGATAGTTTCATTATAAGGTAAATGAATTCGTTCATACTTGTACTACATAGAGCATCCAGTGGAAAATGTATTGGCTATATATCACTTTAATTTGACGATTTTTTAAATATGGGAGCAAATTCAAAATGAGAAAGTGGAAGTTCAATTCAAACGTATATAAAATTGATAGATGTAATTGATATTTCGATTAGTCCTAATCTGAATGACTTTTAGATACCAATACCGCTTGACAGATTATTCATTTCAATTAGTTGGACGACGATGATAATGAGACCCTTTGACCAATGGAACCTCTTAACATTTTTAATCGCCTCTCCTTCGTCAAAAAATGATATTGTATAAATTGGTCAATCTTTTTTATATGTATATATTAATTTGTTGAATATTCTAAATTTTTGTATATTTTAAATTCTCTTACAAAAATTTTGTATTCGCTACGGTATATAAGCAGTCATATGATAACGCATAATCACTATTGATCTCCTTAATTTCTTCGTGTATTTAAGAAATACAATTACAAAAAATAAGGCCGTCTCCTTTTTGCTTTTGCAATTAGATTTTTTTTTTATTTCAATTTTATTTCATTCATACTCTCCTTTCAAAGAAAAGGGAACTTTAACCAAAGTAAAAAGTTACTACTTTATACTAGATAGTTATTTACTTATCGCAATTGAGTGAAATAAATAATCCTAGACTTATACGAGGACATACCAGCCCGCTCAATTATCTCAGCGACATACTTCCTTTGTGATAAGAATAACCCACCTGTATGACGAGTCACAACAATTTCCAAGAAATAACTCAAGGACCTCAAGTCTTTCATAGCAAATTCAGAACTGAGTAGTGTCATGATAGACTTGCGTAAATCATTAGATGAAACAGTCAAGATAATATCATCCACATATAAGAGAATATAAGCCGGAAAGTACCACGACGATAGATGAACAGAAAATTATCAGACCTGCTGTGAGAAAACTCAATAGTAGATACGTAGTTTACAAATCGCTTATACCAAGCCCGTGGGTCCTGCTTGAGCCCATACAAGGACTTCTTCAATAAACAGACATGGTGATGATATTTGGGGTCTCGAAACCCCAAGGGCTGATGCATGTAGACCGTCTCCTTAAGATCCCCATATAAGAAAGCATTCTTCACATCTAGCTGATGAATGAGTCATGCCTTTGAAAGAGCCAGACTGAGAACAATGTGAATGGTAGCCGGTTTGACCTCCGGGCTAAATATCTCACCACAATCCACGCCAACCTATTGAGTTTTACCATCACCTACAAGACGAGCCTTATGTCGCGCAAAAGAACCATCAGAAATATCTTTATGAATAAAAATCCACATAGACCGAATAATATTAACACCAGAATGACGAGGTATTAACTCCCACGTCTTATTTTCAATAAGAGCATCATATTCGTCGTTCATAGCCGATTTTCAATTCGGGTCATTTAATGCAGACATTGAGTTATGGGATAGTGGGGATTTAAGAACATTAGAATTAAGATTAAAATGTCTTTTTGGTTTAAAAATACCTCGTTGACTACGAGTAACAGATCTGTGTGTCGGGGGAGAATTGGTTGGATTTTGCAGAAAAATCAAATGCGTGACGGACTGTCCAGCAGGCTATGGGGGCTGGAAACCGAAGGCTGGACTGTAGCAGAAATTGGGGAAGAAGCAGGCTTGGCAGTAGGCTGGCTGATCGGCCCAACAACATAAATTGGGGCAGAAGCAGTAGGTTGTGGCAGGCCAGCAGACAGTGGGCTTGCTGGCGTTTTGTGGTCACTGGATCGACCCATTAATTGGTGCATAATGTACGGTGAGACTTTGTTATTTAAAAAATTATACGAACGAGGCCCGAGACTACTCACTGTAGCAAACAGAAATTGGGTTTCATAAAAAATAACATGACGACTAAGTATGATTTTATTAGACGATAAATTAAAATATTTGTAACCACGATGATTGGATGGATAACCCAAAAACACACAAGCGGTAGAACGGGCTTGAAGTTTGTTAATTGTAGTGGACGAAAATAATGGATAGCATAAACACCCAAAGGCCCTAAGATGTGAATATGAAAGATTCTTATTATAGAGGACTTTAAGAGGAGATGCATATACCAACCCTTTGGTAAGAAGTATGTTAAGGAGATAAGTAGTCATTCGTAGAGCATGATGCCAAAAGGAAGGGGGTACGGATGCATGGATCAATAACGTTCGGACAATATTATTAATGGTACAGATTTTTGGTTCGGCTTTCCCATTTTGTGAGGACGTATGAGGATAAGAAAAATCAAAAACTATGCCATTAACATCACAAAATTTTCGAAATAACCCATTATCATATTCTTTGTCATTATCACATTGAATATTTTTGATGTCCCGTTCGAATTGGGTACGGATGAATGCTCTAAAGTTTAAGAATGTGGAAAAAAACATGAGATTTCTTCGCTAACGGAAAGGTCTATAAAAATTAGAATAATCATCCAAAAATAGAACATAATAACGATGTCCCACATAACTTAGAACCGGAGAAGTCCATAAATCGCTATGAATAATGTCAAAAGACATCAAAGCACGAGAAGTAGATGCTACAAATGGTAATCTAACATGTTTTCCTAACGGACATGAATGACAAATTGGAGTACTACGTGTACCCTTACAAGAAATAAAATTATTTTTATGCAAGGAAGAAACAATAGACGGCCCAGGGTGACCCAAATGTGCATGTCATAAGGAAGGAGTTAGAGCTGCAATTGTCAATGACATGACTTGACCCGAGAAACTGGAGGCGGATGTGATTGGATAAAGATCTCCCCTGCTATTGCATCTCATGATAGGTATCCCCGTTTTGAAATCCTTCACAGAAAACCCAAAAGGATCAAAATTAACAAAAATCCAATTATCAGTGGTGAATTTTCGGACATACACCAAGTTTTTAATTAAGTTAGAGGCATGGAGGGTATTTTCCAAGACAAGAGGTGGATGTGGGGGAGACAAAGTTGTATTACCGAAACCACGAATTGGAATTGTATTGTCATTACCAACAATAATGTCACGATTTTTGCTCAAATTAGAATAAGACGAGAGAGTACCTTGGTCGGACGTCATGTGAGAAGTGGTGCCGATGTCCATGTACTAATTCGCATCTGGAGGATTTAATCCAAGTGTATGCATGGCGGCCTCAATATCGGTGGGTGTCAGGATCGGAGTTGGGCCCGCAACAATGAAGGCCTGCGGGGGCCGAGGCCCAAGCAGACCGCCCTGCTGACCCTATCCATATCGCAGCTGGGTACTGCTTGACAGACAAGAAAAATTAGGCATGTGACTAGGCTGGACCGGGGACCAACTGCTTGGGAAATAACTGGGCGGGCAGTAGGCTGGACTGGGCCACTGGCCGCTGGTCCAGGCCCACTGCCAAGGAGCCCAGGCGGTCTTGGGCCCAGTACCCTAAGGCTCACTGCCGTTGTTGCTACTGTTTCGTCCGCCGCCGTTGTTGTCGCCGCGATTTTTGCCATTATTTCTTACGGTTTTGACCCTTCTTGTCGCCACCGTTATTGCAGTTTTGACATGAATTGTCAACAAACCCGTGTGAGTTATCGAATAAAGTCATCATCGCCATATAACTTGCGCCGGTAACCACTTTTTTTGCCAAGCCGACTTCTTCTAACGTGTGCATCGAACGACCTTGATAAAAAGGAGGAAGTGAATTACTTTGTCGGAGTAGAGTCCCAACGCCATTATAGACCTCAGATAGACCTGCAGCCATTTGGAGAACAAGACGGTTATCGATAACAGGCGCGCCAACGCTACGGAGTTGGTCCTCCAATTCCTTGAGTCATTTACAATAAGCCAAAACATTTGAGAAATCTTCCATGCTGACTTATGAAAATTATTGCTCAAGGGTAACAACTCGGAAATGTTGGTTATCCTGTAATATATCACACAATATATTCTAGGTAGCCATAACCGTAGTATCCGGTTCAATGATCGTCTGTAAAAGGTCGGTAGAAATAGTGGAGTAAATTCACTGAAGGACGGTAGTATCAAGAGTGATCCATAATTGAGGATCCTGCGCGGGTGTAGGGACAATGGAGGAATTATGTGATGGAGGACTTGATGTGAGATTGCGTGAATTTTGAACAATTATGCCCACATCGCATATTAGGACGTTCTCCATCTCAAGAATAATAGGGATGTGGTTCTTGATGTTGAAAACAGTAAGGACAGGATGAAACATGTTCTTTGACGTAGACATAATGAAAGAACAATGGGTGAATTAGGGATTTGGAATAAAATTTGGGAAGAGAGAGCACGATTTCCGTAGTGGAAGAGAGGAAAAAAATCAGTTGAAGCACCTAGACTTTTGATACCATGAAAGAAATAATTCATTGATTATTTTCATTAATGATTGAGTATATATACAATTTACAATTTCCATAATATGGAAAATCCTATTCCTATTCTACTCCCAAACCCCTATTCTAATTGTACAAGAATTCTACAAATATGATAAGTGTACAATGCTAATTATATACAAAAACATCTCCTAACAATCTGTGATATACACGGTCTCTTTGTGGCTTGTGTTTCCATGATATATACGGTATACACAGGGCAGTGTATATACCGGGGTATATTTATCATTGAGAAATCAAATTTATAAATTGCATTTGAGAAGTGTGATTTAAAAATCACAGTAGAACGACGATTTATAAATCATATTGCAAACCGCATATCAGAATCACGATTTACATATTTCATTCTTTATAACTTGTAATTCAGAACATGCAAATTGTATTTGACAAGCGTGACTACAACTCGTATTTTACTCGTGAATATAGAAACGATATCTATTAATATCAAAATATTTATCAGTATTAGTTAAGACTTGTAATCTAAAATGACGACCAAAACACCAAGCCATTCAGCAAACATGGGCCAAACTCCACCATCATTTGGGGAAGATAAGTTTTTTAATACAAATAAAATCTAAAATATTCCAATTGCACAGACTATTTGAAATGATTTTTATACTAGGGGACCATGTTTATGTGTCCAATTTTTAGTGATTAATCGGCTTCTTATGGCCAACCATGACTTCTTCATATGCTCATGTTTCACCCACTATTACCAAATATTTATTACTACTTGATTTCGTGGTTAAACAAGGTTTACTAGTATTAATAATCGTAAATTAAGATTAATTCTTAAAATATACTTTTCTTTTCCATTTAGAATAAGGTCTTTTGACCATGTAAACAATAATTCGGCGTCCGGATATGAATTTGATAATTTGAAGAACAAAAAATTAAAAGGCGCGTTAAAAATATACTATTTAAAATTGAAATTGTGTTTGAACATAAAAGTACAGTTGAATCACCATTGAAAACTACTAGAACCTATTTTTTAAACCTCGAATTTTATATTAAAAGTTGAAGTTAAAATAATGTGTCAGTTTGATAAACAAACACTGATTAAAATAATCTCCAACTATTATTTCAAATTTTAGAATCAAAATCTATGGACAAATTATTTGAAGGGACAAATAAGACACTATATGTGTTTCCTTTTTCTCTGTTAAAATTTTAACTGCCGAGTTATTCTAAACATGTGAATGTAGAAGGTAGAGGTAAAGGTACGGAATGAATCAATTGAGAAATGTATACATTGACATAAACACCATCTTTATTTAAAAAAAGCACAATAAGTACTCCCTATTTTATTAGAAAAATCATTTAATAGCATTAATTTAGTGGGTTATTTTCCTAAAATATCCTTTATCTCTCCTCAAAATCTTTTGAAACATTTTTTAGAAATTTATTCTATCATTTATTAGATAAGGTTAGATGTCTTGTTAGAAAATCACTTAAAAGAAACTGGAGGGAGTATTATACTTGAGCAATGGGTAAAAAAATACTTCGATTAGCTACGTTGTTGTGTCAACGAGGACATGTTATGAACATTGAAACATGGAGGCCTTTTGTTTGAATAAAAGATATTTATTTGAATAGAAAAATATTAGCCCCACCTACCTTTATATCGTACATAGACCTGTCCAACTGGTCAGGACCCGCCCGACCCGATCCAAAAAAATCAGGGCCAGGGTCGGCTTATAGCTGACCCGCTGCCACCCGACCCGAAAAAGCGGGGACCCGATCTTATGTAGGGTCGGGCCAGGGTCAAAATATTTTACCCGTCTGACCCGACCCGACCACCGACCCGCGTATTTTTAAATATAATTTATATTATTTTTCCTTCATTAATATTTATTTTGTACTTATATATATTTTTGTCATTAATATTTATGTGATATAATGCATGTTTTTATAATATATGTATTGCTCTAATCTATTGAGCTCGACATAAAATAAGATAAAAATGGTAGCTGATTATTAATTATATATTTATATTATTAGTCATTTTGTTAATATCACGGAAGCATAATGTAGAGAGAGAAAATAGTTGTAAATTGGTGAAACTTTAAATGATCATAACTTTGCGCTCGAATGTCCGTTTTACCCGATGTTTTTTTGATTTTGCGTATTTTTTCGAGATGGGGCCGGCCAAACTGCCTCAGTTTGGCGCAGTTTGGCACAACCAATTTTTACGAAAAAATCCGTTTTCCCCATCAATTTGTGTTTTTCCCCAAATTGATTTTTAATTTTCCTTTTTCTTTAGTAAACATCTCACGATACACAATAGATTTCAACGTCGAATTTCATGGTAGTGTTGGTGTGAATGTCAATTTCAGTTTTGAAAATTCAATTTTATAAATAAAAAAAATTCTCGACCCGGCCCGGCCCGCCAAATCTCGTCCCCCTTACGACGGGTCAAGGCCGGGGTCGATTTTTTTTTTAAAAAAATAGGGTCAGGGTCGGGCAAAAAAAAAAAACCACCGACCAGCCCGACCCGAACTTTGGACAGGTCAATCGTACATAATGATTATGAAGGTTTTAGTAGGTATCTATGCCAACGTCTAATCCTCTTAATTGATCATAATTAGCAACCTAAGTTCTGTCCTTTAAATATGAACACTTTAAAAATCAATTAGATGTATCCTAGTCAATCCTTAAATTCTCATCAAAGTTAAAGATTGTCTAAAAGCAGGGTGTTGCAATTACTGAACTGAAAAATTGCAACGAGAAAGACAAAACGGAAAGGAGATATGTAGAAACAGATTATTTTTATGAAATAGAAGTCAATAGGTTTCTTCATATCCACAAAAACTAAAATACTAAAGTAGTAAAAGGCCACAATGGTTTTATCCAAGAAAAAAAAAAGGTTCCCAAAATTGAAAAGAATAAGCAGAGGAAACATCTTCCATATATAACAGGATGTTTTTTTATAACATTTGGACCACAATTTCCCAGGACATCATCAATGACAATCCCATGCCAACTTGTGAGTGCTGGGCCAAGTTAGACGGGAGGAAGGGTTCATCTGAAATTCATTCGTCGGAAAATTATACTACTATATAGTATATGAGATTAAGTTTTTTTTTTCAATAAAAGAGATAAATCTTATATTTTAAAGCATGTGACGTTACCATCAACTGATGAATAAAAATACCACAAAAAAACATTAGTTGCACTATTAACACACATTGACGTATTTTCCCACCTTATTAATTCCAAAGCCAATATATTAAATAGTGATAAGAGTTTCTCTGACCTAACAAATAACATTGTTAAAGAGGATAAATTTTATAAATAACTACTTTTCAACCTCTCTAATTTAAAAGTAGTCACTATCATAGAGTTTAAAATTTCACAAATAAAATTCTGGAGTGTTAAAAATGGTAAATTCACAGAGAATTATTTTTCAACTCCTCTAATTGAAAAATAATCATTATCATTGAATTTCAAATTCAAAAGGTGAGATTCCAAAAAATTATCATAGAGTTTCATATGTGAAATTTGAAACTCGTAATTATAATTGAAAAATAATCATTATCATTTGCATTTCCCCCTATTTTGTGTTGTTCTTTAATTTTTTTTCCCTTCAAAATTGAACTTATACCTATATGGGCATAATTTACGCATTATAATATCCACAAATTATGTAAAGAACTTATGCGTATATCAAGGACAAAAATTAAAGAACATGCTATTTGAAGGGTAAAAGTTAAAGATCAGTCGATTTGAAGGAACACCGTGCAATTACTCCGAGAAATGGTCAGTATTTCATCCGTTTATAAAGTATTGGGTAAATGGGGACCCAATATGGTGAGTAGGCCTCAGTACTATTGGGTCATTGTCCCTAACATTTTTGATCTTATAAAAAACGTTTTCCTATATTCACATAATGGTTAGTTACATGGTGAGTATGTGTAGTCAAGGTTTGGCCTAAAATGAGCTAAAGAACAGTTGTAGAATCTTTCATAAGCTCCAACCAAAAATTATTTGCTCTTCCTTCATATCATAAAAGTTTTTCCCAATTTTAGAAATCACAACATGGCTTGTCTATGAGCCAAAAATATCATCTAAAAAAAAAAGAACATTGGGCTGAATTTAAGAAAATGCAGAATGTAGAGAGGCAATAATGACATAATGCATCAGGTTTCAGGAGCATCCAGCCCAATTATTTCAGTCTTGAAAACTTATAGTACTAAGGTGGATTCATGACTCATTATTTTTTATCTCCTGAGGTTGATCCAACATTTAAATTTGACACCTTTAGTTTTTTAAAATGACGAGTTCATAATTTAATATTTACTGAAGGTTACGTAATTTTTTTGTATACATATTCATGATTCGTGTCGAAAATATTGGTATCAGTTGATCCCTGTGATTATATGCTACATACACCTCTAACATTTTTTTTTAGTTAACAGGAGAATACGAGCTTTAACTCGTGACACTATGACTCAAATTTAGGATATCTTGATCACTGAATTGTCCATTTTGGACTCAAACCAATTTCACACTTAAAACATAAAGTTACTCAATCTAATAATTAAGAAAGTATGTTCTAGTATTTTTCTTATGCTTGTTCTTTTAATAAATTACATCCCTATTATGTTTTTTTCCAGAAATGTGAAAACAGACTCTTACATAAATGTGATGTAAGACTCTGTATAATAGACTCTTGTGGTCCAACCCTTCCCCGGATTCCGCGCATAACGGGAGCTTAGTGTACCGGGCTGCCTTTTTTTTTTCATGAGGTTCCACAACTGGAAATTGGTGATTTCTTTTATTTCCAAAAAGGATGAATTTTGTGTATGGACTATATGTTTTAACATCATGGAAGTGAAAAGGACTCATAAATAATGATGATCAAGACCATAACATGGGCAGTTTGCTTCGTACTGCAATTCACCATATCCATTGAACTTTCCCCCCACAACGCTCTGTTCGCTGCTTCTCAAAGTATACATATACTTACAAAATAGTCCTTTAATTTGACCCACACCCCCATACAGTTTCGGAAATAAAATGGCCTCACATTTGACACGTTTTGTAAAAGACAAAGTTCATGATTTATTGATCCACAAGCATGCAAATTCAAGATTTTAAAAAGAGTTTTACCTTGTGGACTTACCGGCACGAATTGAAATTTAATCAAATTCCAATTCAAATGGTGAATACCGATAAGGAAACCAAAAAAATCAAGATTTTAATGTGGATATAGAGATTATTGTACTCCGTAGTTGTTATAATTTGTGACAACAAATGCGAACTTAGTATAAATATATAGTTGTAAAAAAAATGTCAACTATAAATAAATAGTTCAAGAATGTGCATTCACTATAAAGGATGGAAAAATTAGCCATAAAAATATGACTCGCTCAATCCGCTCAGATTTGGACGGATAAGTGATTCATCCATTTATTAAATAAACTCATGTTGACAGCCAAATTGTTCATATAAAAGTCTGGTTAATATGTAGCCTAAATTGTTCAATGAGAAATTTATCAATTTTTTTTTGTTTGATCCATAATAAAGGCAAAAAAAATTTAACTAGGCATTAAATAAATTATAAGAAAAAAAATAAAACAATTTAAACGTAGTACGAATTGGATAAATTGAATTATGATCTATTATTTAACCCATTTTAGTCCAATCAATTTCATCACAAGTAACTTTGACCTGTCCGTTTATTGATTCAGCGTATCTTAACCTTCTGTCCCTCTTAAATATAGCTCAATCCGCCCATTTAACAAACCCCAGTTATAGTATCTACCGTGATTGGATTAGCTGCCCAGCCAATGATTTCAGGAGAAAATGCCTATGAACTGCTTGAAGTTCTTGTAGCCCATTTTATTTTATAGGCTTTTTACTTTAAGAGCCCATATTCATAATTACAAATCCAGTTATGCCGTTTTGGGGAAAATTGAAGCCTATTCCGGCTTCAAGCAGTCCTGTTGGCCCAATGTGTCCTGAGTTCTAGGCCTCTTATGGAAAGGATAGCTTACACAAATGTTCCTTTTTAAAATTATCATTTAGAGTTTTCTTCATATTTTCAAAATTGTGTAAATATTGCCTAGAGGACTGAAAAAACATTAGATTGTCATTTAACGTTCACAAAATTTACACCTTACTTTAAGGTTTTCTCTATGATTAGGTCAAAATGTATCTTTAGACCATGATCTAAAATCTTTATATGTTACAAGAGCCCTATTTTGGGGTGATCTTTATTCCCCCCCCCCCCTCAAATTGCAGATCTTTAAGTTTTGCCCTTCAACACTTTAAGTAACAAAAAAGTGTCAAAAATTCCCTTTACATTGAAAAAATAAAAAAGAAATGTAGATCTATGACCTAATTTTACAATACAAAGTTTTGATAGAAATTATGCCTATTCACGAAAAGGTATATAAAAATTATGCCTTGTGCAGCATAGTTTTTACAAAAACTTGTCTTGCGAATTAGTACTACATAACTATGTTGAACAAGGCATAATTTTTATGTACCTTTCCGAGAATAGATATAGTTTCTATCAAAATTGTCTTGCAAATTTTTTTTTGCTCTGTCGGGGGATTGAATCAGTATCGCTGTTTTGTAGACCAGCGAAAAATGATATATTGGCCCAAAAATTTTCATAAAATAAAATAAGAAGTAGAGATAAAAATTAAATACCAACAATTTGAAGGGAAAAAATTATAAACCAGCCCTTTTGAAGGGAAAAAATTATAAACCAGCCCTTTTGAAGGGAAAACCGTGCAATATTTTGAAAAATTGTAACCTGCGGAAATTTCTATTATGAAAATGCTTTTGGGTTCTGCCTGTAGGAACCAAAAACACTGACCTACGAAGTACGAACTAATAAACCAAAGTATATTTCAAAACGTTGACATGCAATTCACTAAAAAATCATGATGACTTTATGTTATACTTGTACGCGCCCATTTTCGACCTCGCTCGGGTCAAAGCGGAGCTCGGACGTATGGGGTGATTCCTGGATAAAGGATTGAGGAGTCGCCACCTAATTATTTTTACGGTGAATTAGGACACCTAAATATTTAAACTAAGTCTTTGCAGTTGTAAACTCCAATTTTAAGGTCTGAAACTAATGAGATTCTAGGTAAGGGTTCTTTATTATCCTAAAGGGAAGGGGTTAGGCATCCTTTAAGATCCGCTAACTTGCGGTTATCCAAGAAACTCAGGTTAATTATTGCTAGAAAAATACATGTTTTACAAATATAATAGATAAAAGATGTTTGCAAATATGATGCATTTTATACAAGTAAATATGATGCATTTTATACAAATACGTATTCGGATGACATAAAAGAAAGATACATGTAAAGTTTTTAGAAAACATGCATTTGTGACAATAAATTCTTTATAATGCCAAAGAAGCAAAATTTTGGGAATCATGAAATTGTAAATTGACAAAAGATAAACTTATTCAAGATGATTAATAAAGTAAAATAAAAGATGACAAAAGTTATTTTGAAAGACTTGAATTCGAGTGACGAGCCTCACGTAAATAAAGTAGCGAAGGATTTTCTAAGTTTGCGAGCCTACAAATAAGCTAGCGACGGGTTTCAAATCTTAAACTAACCTATGAATAAATCCTAAGTTTGCCTATTCTAAGCATTTCAATAATTACATAAGTGCGATAAATAATATTACAATGCAAAGCGGGATAAAAGCGGAATTAAAGAAAGAAATAAAATAAATAAACTCCGAGGAATAATCACGTTATTTACTTTAATCCCCGCAAGTCGTCAAGAACAAACAGTTAGAAACATTTAAATACAAATAACTTCATATCCGTATTCAAAGCAGTTGAATGTTTTGATCATGAGGCTCAGACTTAAATTTTGAAAAGAACATTCCAATCACGTCGTCGCAAACATATGACTAATGTAGTTTATTTTTGATTGCCTCGCCTACTAAACGTGTTGGTCTCTCGGGTGAAATAGAAAGATCACTATAATCACGTCGTGGCTGCGAATATATAATTCACCTCGCCTACTAAACATGTTGATCTCGGATGAAATAAAGGTTTAAGCCTCATCATTGCCCAAGTTATATTTCCGTCTTTGCATTGTGTAGGCCTCAAAATCGGCGGATATTTTCATCGGCGATGTAGTATCGTGTTCAAATCGGTAAAATAAAATTGGAAACGATGGCGGCGGATAGTAGCGACGAAGCGATGCTTGATGCGCGATGGCGGTAGCGATAGCGATGTGATAGCGATGCTTGATGGCGATAGCGATGGCGGTAGCGATAGCGATAGCGTGATGGCGATAGCGATAGCGATGGCGATGGCGATGGCGATGGCGATGGCGATGGCGATGCGATATGATGCGATGCGATGGCGATGGCGATGCGATGGCGATAACGATGGCGATAAGTAGCGATGGCGGTAACGATGGCGATAAGTAGCGATAGCGATGGCGATGGCGAGCGGTTCCAAAATGACGCGGTGTCTGGTTTTAAAGCGATGCGCGATGAAACGGTAATTTGAATCTTGAAACGATGGCGAAATAAGCAATGTTGGAAAAATCACGGTGTTTAGTTTAAAACAAGAAATGATAAGCAGTAATATCCGCTGCACGGATGCTCAAAACAAGAACTGAAAAACAGAGAAACAAAGCGCGACCTCGAATTTAATTTCATCGGCCCGGTGTGCGATGTTTAATTAAAAGGCGACGGTAAAGCAGTAAGTATCCGAGGCATGGATGTTTAAATCAATAAACTAAAAAAAGCAGTGAAACAAAACGCGGCCTCGAATTCAATTTCATCGGCCTAATTATTCTAAATATCCTAACAATCACACAAGCATTAGATAATTATTACAGACTCCAAATAAAAATAACGAAAATAAAGAATAACAAATGAAAGGGAACTAAAGCGGATGACGATGTCATCTCGTCCTATTTGTTTGGAAATCCCGAGCCCGAAGAATGGAAAGAATGTGGATGCGGGGCTTCATTTGACGATGGACACAATGATGAGTCTCATAACTTGAGACTCTTCTGCTGTTCTAATGTATTTCATATATATAAAAATGGATTAGTAGACCTTACATGAGAATATATATATATATATATATATATATATATATATATATATATATATATATATATATATATATATATATATATAAGAAGAATATAAATAAATGATTCATGAAAAGTGATATGTCGTTACGAAGGCATTATACACTTAGGCAAGTAAAGACAAATATATAGTCAATTCAAGAAGAGTATGGAAGCCTAGAAATGCACATATGATCATTTTTTATACAATTCCTTAAATGTGGAGTCAATCAAGTCAAAAATATGCAACAACATTCATTCTACACAACCAGGTATAATGACACTTTAAATTTAGGCATGGCATGATTAACATGATTTAGGCAATCAAATCTCATATCTTGCCTACATTAATCAAAACAAAGAATAGTCTAGAATGGTTTTACATCACACTTGCACAAAGACATCATCGCCAGAATTAAAGCTATCCCTAACACATACTCATTCCATATGTTTACAAGTAGACATGATTCACGTAGGCCAATTTACGAACCAAAGAAAACTACATATACTTTTAATAGGCAGCTTACACATGTCTAGGTGCATCTTATTCAAGAACATGGGCATTTTTTATCTATATCAAGAACCTAGTCGGAAATATTTCTATTCTTTTTTTCTGTCCCTAGGCGGTTTCTATACCTAATCTCATCTTATACATGCTCACATGAAACAGATTGTAAACTAAAGTAGTAAATACAAATATAGCTTCAAAGACATGTGTTTGATCAGATTTTGGCACGTTAAAGTAGCCGAAGAAAGAATATATGCTAACACAACCTGGTTCTAAATTTAAACAAGAATAAAAGAGGCAAGAAAGACTAATGTATAAATTATGTATACATACATAATAAATTACGTTGGACTAATCTTAATCTTAAAGGAACATGACATTCATAAACTTAAACCAAACGCACATACTATTATATTAGACATGGATAATATACTCCTTTTAAAATTGCACATATTAATCTAGAATATAACATGTAAATATCGTCATTTGAATCAATTAAAGTATGCTCATTTGTTTGATTTAAAGGCAGCGACCAAACTACAACATACAATAATTTTGAATATCAACAAATCGTTAAGTGTCCTAAGAATATTTAATCACGTCAGTAGCTCTTTCAAACACGTATTAATCTTACATTATCCGTATTGCACTTAATAATGAACCCAAGATGCCTTACTAAAGCTAATGACAATAATTAGTTAACCAAAAATCGAGGCAATATCATCTATCACGTATCATAACCCAAATCGTAAATGTCCCAACAACATAAATACAATTATATAAGCAAAATCGTCTCATTATCATATTAATTAATCAAGACTACATTACTTAGCAAAAAATCATACTAAAACAAGCATAAACAAAACAATCAAAAAAACCTTAAGAAAAATAGAAGAATTGGAACGAGTCTAACCTTTCCTGTAGCGAACCGAGGCGTGTTTTGAATCGTCGAATCCGCTCGAAATGTTAGAATTCTGATTTTGTTGTAGATTTTTATGAATTCTGATTTTCTGGGAATAGGACTCTGTTTTCTGATTTTCGGATGTTTGATCCGACCGAATGACCCGACCGACCGGCAAAGGACCCGGGCAGAAAAACAGTGAAAATAGCTAAAAATTCAGATTCTTCAACACCAAAAACCAATAATTTTCGACCTATATTTTGAATCTTTAAGTTGAAGAACACATGCAAGAACAAAGAGGTGTTCTTAAGAAGATTTCGGATTTTTAGTGAAGAACAATACAAACAAATACAATACAACCAAAACTTAAACCTAAATTTCAAATTAAAATTGACCTTAAGCAAGAAAACAAAACCTTTTTCAATCCGAAAAATCCTCCTCAAACAAAGGCAAAAGGGGGGTTTTATAGGTCTCAAACTCGACCTCCACCCCCTCATACCCCCCTAAAATGAATTTGAATTTCAAAATAAAGGGACAAAATCGATTTTTGGGGCATGTGTTGAGGATTTTGGGGGTGTGTTGGTGAGGGGATGGTTTGGCGGTGTCGAGTAGGACCGGTGGTGTCAGTAGTGAGGGGTAGGAGTGCGGCGGCGTGGGGTAGGGGTGTAGGGTGCGCGCCTTGGGGGTAGGGTTTTAGGTTTTTTTTGATTTTTGTTTGGGGAACGATTTGGGGAATTAAAAGGGAAGGAAATGGGTCGGGTAGGTTGGGTCGGGTGATGGCAGCGGGAGTTGGGTCGCGATGAAATGGGGGGATTTAATTGGGGAGTTTTGGGCTTGTGGTGTTGGGTAATTGTTTTGGGTTTGGGTATAAGGGAATTTAATTGGGGTTGGGCTGAAAAAAATGGGTTTTAATTTAGGTTGGGTAGAAATTTTATTGGGTTAGGAAATAAAAATGTTATGGATTTAGAATATAAAAGAGGGGTGTAATATTAAAACCTAGTTATATATATATTATTTTTTGTGAAAGATGTGAAGTGGTTAAAATAAGATAACGACGTGATAATAATAAAATATAATATTTGGGAAATGCTTAATGCTTAATAAAGGGAAAATGCGATGCAATTTTATGAGAATAAAATAATCTAGAATTTTTGGATAAAACTTATGATTATGATAAAAATGCAAATGATCGTAAAAAATGCGAATAGTAATAATAATAAGAGAATAATAATATATATGTACGCATGTATGTATATAGATTAAAATTGTTTTTCAAAGTGTCAAAAATGTTAAAAATTACGAATAAAATCATAAAAGATGGGACAAAATTGGGTGTGAACAGATGCCCCTCTTGGCGAGACGATGAAAGAGTTTTTCGGCCAAAGAAGTTGACTGAGTAGCCAATTTTGTCCTCGACCATCGGAATATAGTAAGAAATAGAATCCCAGGGAAGAGAAGTTGCCAAATGATGGTGCACATTCAAGAAACAATGCCCCGGTCGACTTAGGATGACACCGGTCGCAGATATCTGAGAAATTAATGGGAAAGAGCGGATCGACGTTCAAGTAGGTCGTTTGACCAAATTGCCTTGGTTCGGCCGTGAGATATAGTTCCACGTTATCGAAAGCTTCCGCCGATTCAATTCCCGTGGACCAGAGCTAAGACAAAAGTTAGTGTATAACATGCATAAGATATGTATGTGAGAATATGACTTTGTAAGTTGAAATGATGTCGTTGCTTAATGTTGTGCAGATGATGGCGTTGGCGGGCGCTGTTTACACTTTAAAATAAATACCGCATTAGAAGGTGGCGCTGATTTAAACATACCGCGTTAGAAGGTGGGCGCCTGGTTTAAAACATACCGCGTTAGAAGGTGGGCGCTGATTTAAAATATACCCGCGTTAGAAGGTGGGCGCTGATTTAAAACATACCCGCGTTAGAAGGTGGGCGCTGATTTAAAACATACCCGCGCGTTAGAAGGTGGGCGCCTGATTTAAAACATACCGCGTTAGAAGGTGGGTGCCTGGTTTAAAACATACGCGTTAGAAGGTGGGCGCTGATTTAAAACATACCCGCATTAGAAGGTGGGTGCTGATTTAAAACATACCGCGTTAGAAGGTGGGCGCTGATTTAAAACATACCCGCGTTAGAAGGTGGGCGCTGATTTAAAATATACCGCGTTAGAAGGTGGGCGCTGATTTAAAACATACCCGCGTTAGAAGGTGGGCGCTGACTGAAATTTAAATACCGCATTAGAAGGTGGGCGCTGATTTAAAACATACCCGCGTTAGAAGGTGGGCGCCTGGTTTAAAACATACCGCGTTAGAAGGTGGGCGCACGATTTAAAACATACCGCGTTAGAAGGTGGGCGCGATTTAAAACATACCGCGTTAGAAGGTGGCGCTGATTTAAAACATACCCGCGTTAGAAGGTGGGCGCTGATTTAAAATATACCGCGTTAGAAGGTGGGCGCTGATTTAAAACATACCCGCGTTAGAAGGTGGGCGCCGTTGAAATTTAAATACCCGCGTTAGAAGGTGGGCGCGATTTAAAACATACCCGCGTTAGAAGGTGGGCGCCTGGTTTAAAACATACCGCGTTAGAAGGTGGGCGCTGATTTAAAACATACCCAGCGTTAGAAGGTGGCGCTGATTTAAAACATACCGCGTTAGAAGGTGGGCGCGATTTAAAACATACCCGCGTTAGAAGGTGGGCGCTGATTTAAAACATACCGCGTTAGAAGGTGGGCGCTGATTTAAAGCATACCCGCGTTAGAAGGTGGGCGCGATTTAAAATATACCGCGTTAGAAGGTGGGCGCTGATGAAATTTAAATACCGCATTAGAAGGTGGGCGCTGACTAAATTTAAATACCGCGTTAGAAGGTGGGCGCTGATTTAAAACATACCCGCGTTAGAAGGTGGGCGCTGGTTTAAAACATGCCAGATTAGAAGGTGGCGCTGATTTAAAACATACCGCGTTAGAAGGTGGGCGCTGATTTAAAACATACCGCGTTAGAAGGTGGGCGCGATTTAAAACATACCCGCATTAGAAGGTGGGCGCTGATTTAAAACATACCCGCGTTAGAAGGTGGGCGCTGATTTAAAAGTAGTGTAAAGTGGGGCCTTATTGCCATGCCATGATAGTTAATGTGTGGACATAAGCGATGCAAAAGTTGAGTAGATGAGAATGCGACCAAGTCGAAATACCGTTCTTTCCGTGGACACAACACGGTTGGGAACATGTAGTTTAGCATGACGTCTTTGTACAATCTCCAAACAGAAAGTGATTCTTGTAGTGAGTTGCGATCACGGAGGCCCTTGCGAATCTGCTCATAAATGTTGCGACTTCCCTGCTGTTTTCGACTGAAGAACACGTACTCAAATAAATTTATGAGTTTTGGGAGGGGAGTTGATTAGCGTTGACTTTGTAGCTTCGGTCTTGGTATTTGCATGTCCTGCTAACTCGGACCCGTAGCCCTCTCTCGCTTCAGTCTTGGCCCACCGTTAATGAAAACCTTCGAAAATAATTTGTAGAAATGCATCTTAAAAATAGAAACATAAAAATTATATCGAATTTTGATGAAAATGTTTGTTGAAAATAATTTGCTTATAAAAATTACTGCACATATATATATATCCGTCGAGCAAAGGACATGCGGTGAAACAAAGCAAACGCCTTATCCAAAATTCTTCCGTCAAGGCTTAGTTTGCCGACGGTTTTCCATGTTTATCGGCGCCCTGGCAAGGATCCCTTAAAAATGCCCCTTGTCCGATATATGAGAATGACGATCTTTTGAAACGGACAACCGAAGTCTTGTGTAGATTGCCCCCTCTATCGCAGTGATCGGGATGGGTGCATTTTGTCTTTGTGAGATAAAGGAGAAAATATTTCCTAATGGTGGGACCGGCCGATTTAGGCCGCCACGTATCTCATGAGGGAATCAGGTCGTGACGTAGTTCATTACAAGCAAAAGTGGATTGTAAGGATTTTCTAAAATGGGACCGAAGCCGATGTGGCCGCCTACGTATCCCGCCGAGGGAATCAGGTCATAACGTAGTTCATGTTACAAGTAAAAGGGAACTGTAAGGGTTTTTCTAAAGATGGGACCGAAGCCGATGTGGCCGCCTACGTATCCCGCCGAGGGAATCAGGTCATAACGTAGTTCGGGTAAGCAAAAGATATAGCATTGCCCCAGTAGAAATCCTGATCGTAATGTGGTAGCCCAAGAGTACCAATGGCAAACGTCCGTGCCAATGCTTGTGACTATCAACCATCTTGATGTTTCATCCAAATCTGGCTTCGACTTATTCCAAAAATGCCTCAATTCTTCCGCTTGTGAGTCTTCCTTATATTCTTCGAAGCCTTGCTTGTTTGCTTGTTTCATTATATGTCACGATCACGACAAATTAGTTTGCATGATGAAAAAGAAAAGAGAATTATTGAACAAAACATATTTTATAATAGCAAAAGCAATGCAGTTTGTCATTTTAAGCTTTCAAAAGGTAGAGGCAAAATACATTAGAATGCATAAATGCGATTTAGGCCTCAATTTAAATAGCGTTTTTTCTTCTTCATTAAGTACTAATACAATTTGGCGGAGACATGATTGGGAAATAACAGATGGGGTGCTCTGCCGCTTTAGTCAACACGAATCAACTTTTGGGGAAATAAATAAGGCAAAATGAATCTCTGAAAAATGAAGAAAACCAAATTAGTATAAGGTGAGTAATTATTGATTTAAATAATATACACAGAGTGGAAAGCGAGAAAATAGCAAGCAAATTGTATATGCGCGTCCTAATATACAAGGGGCTCTCTTATGCCGAGGTGGGCCTAAACGCCGGATATGCGGGATTACTGACAGATTTGATCCAAGTCGCTAAACCGCAATGCTTTGTCGGAAATGAGACAAAATGAATGTACATTTTCCAATTTCAAAGATGTCATGATTAGTCTTGAATTAGTCTATCCTTATCACGCTACACATAATATGATGATTGGTCGTTGGGTTGTGAGACCCGTAGACATCTTTGGCGGATTTCTTAATTGTGGAGTCGATCCTCAGATCGACCCACCCAAGGTGTATGCATGCATGACTTATAATAAAGGGTGGTATAGCTCTATCTTAATTTTTCTAAGATTTGGTGACTAGACACAAGGTTAGCGGACTACTCGAGTGAGAAGGCTACGCCGCCACCAGATGGTCCTGGTCACTCCGCCATACGCCAACTCTCCTAAAATTTGGTAGATTGAAAGAAATTTGCGGTCATAAAACACACCTCGCGTGAAATGTGTGATAGTGTCAATTTTCCAGAGTGGAAGAAATATGAGCGAAATGCCAATTTAAGGAAAGCAGTAAGAGAATATAGTAATTAAAGCAGTTTATGCATACAAAATTTCAACAGAAAATAATTAAAAATAATAGATCAAATAAGGAGCAATATAAAGCACAATAATGATTAACCTGAACTAGTTATGGTTAAGAACCTGAATATCCCCAGCGGAGTCGCCATGCTGTACGCGCCCATTTTCGACCTCGCTCGGGTCAAAGCGGAGCTCGGACGTATGGGGTGATTCCTGGATAAAGGATTGAGGAGTCGCCACCTAATTATTTTTACGGTGAATTAGGACACCTAAATATTTAAACTAAGTGCTGCAGTGTAAACTCCAATTTTAAGGTCTGCGAAACTAGTGAGATTCTAGGTAAGGGTTCTTTATTATCCTAAAGGGAAGGGGTTAGGCATCCTTTAAGATCCGCTAACTTATGTTATCCAAAGAAACTCAGGTTAATTATTGCTAGAAAAATACATGTTTTACAAATATAATAGATAAAAGATGTTTGCAAATATGATGCATTTTATACAAGTAAATATGATGCATTTTATACAAATACGTATTCGGATGACATAAAAGAAAGATACATGTAAAGTTTTTAGGAAACATGCATTTGTGAGAATAAATTCTTTATAATGCCAAAGAGGCAAGATTTTGGGAATCATGAAATTGTAAATTGACAAAAGATAAACTTATTCAAGATGATTAATAAAGTAAAATAAAAGATGACAAAAGTTATTTTGAAAATCTTGAATTGTGAAGCCTAAAATAAATAACCTACAGAAGGATTTTCTAAGCTTGCGAGCCTACAAATAAGCTAGCGCCGGGTTTCAAATCTTAAACTAACCTATGAATAAATCCTAAGTTTGCCTATTCTAAGCATTTCAATAATTACATAAGTGCGATAAATAATATTACAATGCAAAGCGGGATAAAAGCGGAATTAAAGAAAGAAATAAAATAAATAAACTCCGAGGAATAATCATCGTTATTTACTTTAATCCCTCGCAAGTCAAGAACAAACAGTTAGAAACATTTAAATACAAATAACTTCATATCCGTATTCAAAACAGTTGAATGTTTTGATCGCGGAGGGCCTCGACTTAAATTTTGAAAAGAACATTCCAATCACGTCGTGGCTGCAAACATATGACTAATGTAGTTTATTTTTGATTGCCTCGCCTACTAAACGTGTTGGTCTCTCGGGTGAAATAGAAAAGATCACTATAATCACGTCGTGGCTGCGAATATATAATTCACCTCGCCTACTAAACATGTTGATCTCGGATGAAATAAAGGTTTAAGCCTCATCATTGCCCAGAAGTTATATTTCCGTCTTTGCAACTGTGTAGGCCTCAAAATCGACGGATATTTTTCATCGGCCAGTGTAGTATCGTGTTCAAATCAGTAAAATAAAATTGGAAACAGTAAGCAGCAGTAGTAAGCAGAAAACAGAGAGGCAGTAGCAGTAGCAGTAGCGGTAGCGGTAGCAGTAGCAGTAAGCAGTAAGCAGTAGCAGTAGCAGTAGCGGTAGCGGTAGCGGTAGCGGTAGCGGTAGCAGTAGCGGTAGCAGTAAGCAGTAGCAGTAAGCAGTAGCAGTAAGCAGTAGCGGTAACAGTAACAGTAGCAGTAAGCAGTAGCAGTAAGCAGTAGCGGTAACAGTAAGCAGTAAGTAAGCAGTAGCGGTAACAGTAAGCAGTAAGTAAGCAGTAGCAGTAGCAGTAGCAGAAAAACAGTTTCCGAAAATGACGCGGTGTCTAGTTTTAAAACAGTAAAGCAGTAGAACGGTAATTTGAATGCTGAAACAGTGAACTGAAATAGAAAGCAATGTTGGAAAAATGCGGTGTTTAGTTTAAAACAGTAAAAATGATAAAGCAGTAATATCCGTTGCACGAATGCTCAAAACAGTAAACTGAAAAACAGAGAAACAAAGCGCGGCCTCGAATTTAATTTCATCGGCCAGTGTGCGATGTTTAATTAAAAGGCAGACGGTAAAACAGTAAGTATCCGAGGCATGGATGTTTAAATCAATAAACTAAAAAAAACAGCGAAACAAAACCGCGGCCTCGAATTCAATTTCATCGGCCTAATTATTCTAAATATCCTAACAATCACACAAGCATTAGATAATTATTACAGACCCAAATAAAAATAACGAAAATAAAGAATAACAAATGAAAGGGAACTAAAGCGGATGACGATGTCATCTCGTCCTATTTGTTTGGAAATCCCGAGGCCGAAGAATGGAAGGAATGTGAATGCGGGTCTTCATTTGACGATGATCACAATGATGAGTCTCATAACGAGACTCTTCGTTGCTCCCAATGTATTTCATATATATAAAAATGGATTAGTAGACCTTACATGAGAATATATATATATATATATATATATATATATATATATATATATATATATATATATATATATATAAGAAGAATATAAATAAATGATTCATGAAAAGTGATATGTCGTTACGAAGGCATTATACACTTAGGCAAGTAAAGACAAATATATAGTCAATTCAAGAAGAGTATGGAAGCCTAGAAATGCACATATGATCATTTTTTATACAATTCCTTAAATGTGGAGTCAATCAAGTCAAAAATATGCAACAACATTCATTCTACACAACCAGGTATAATGACACTTTAAATTTAGGCATGGCATGATTAACATGATTTAGGCAATCAAATCTCATATCTTGCCTACAGCTAATCAAAACAAAGAATAGTCTAGAATGGTTTTACATCACACTTGCACAAAGGCATCATGCCCGTAATTAAAGCTATCCCTAACACATACTCATTCCATATGTTTACAAGTAGACATGATTCACGTAGGCCAATTCTGAACCAAAGAAAACTACATATACTTTTAATAGGCAGCTTACACATGTCTAGGTGCATCTTATTCAAGAACATGGGCATTTTTATCTATATCAAGAACCTAGTCGGAAATATTTCTATTCTTTTTCTGTCCCTAGGCGGTTTCTATACCTAATCTCATCTTATACATGCTCACATGAAACAGGATTGTAAACTAAAGTAGTAAATACAAATATAGCTTCAAAGACATGTGTTTGATCAGATTTTGCACGTTAAAGTAGCCAAGAAAGAATATATGCTAACACAACCGGTTCTAAATTTAAACAAGAATAAAAGAGGCAAGAAAGACTAATGTATAAATTATGTATACATACATAATAAATTACGTTGGACTAATCTTAATCTTAAAGGAACATGACATTCATAAACTTAAACCAAACGCACATACTATTATATTAGACATGGATAATATACTCCTTTTAAAATTGCACATATTAATCTAGAATATAACATGTAAATATCGTCATTTGAATCAATTAAAGTATGCTCATTTGTTTGATTTAAAGGCAGCGACCAAACTACAACATACAATAATTTTGAATATCAACAAATCGTTAAGTGTCCTAAGAATATTTAATCACGTCGTAGCTCTTTCAAACACGTATTAATCTTACATTATCCGTGATTGCACTTAATAATGAACCCAAGATGCCTTACTAAAGCTAATGACAATAATTAGTTAACCAAAAATCGAGGCAATATCATCTATCACGATATCATAACCCAAATCAGAAATGTCCCAACAACATAAATACAATTATATAAGCAAAATCGTCTCATTATCATATTAATTAATCAAGACTACATTACTTAGCAAAATATCATACTAAATCAAGCATAAACAACACAATCAAATAAGCTTTAAGAAATATAGAAGAATTGGAACGAGTCTAACCTTTTCCGGATAGCGAACCGAGGCGTGTTTTGAATCGTCGAATCCGCTCGGAAATGTTAGAATTCTGATTTTGTTGTAGATTTTTTATGAATTCTGATTTTCTGGGAATAGGACTCTGTTTTCTGATTTTCGGATGTTTGATCCGACCCGGAATGACCCGACCCGACCCGGCAGTGACCCGACCCGGAACCGAAAAACAGTGAAAATAGCTAAAAATTCAGATTCTTCAACACCAAAACCAATAATTTTCGACCTATATTTTCGGAATCTTTAAGTTGAAGAACACATGCAAGAACAAAGAGGTGTTCTTAAGAAGATTTCGGATTTTTTTTTAGTGAAGAACAATACAAACAAATACAATACAACCAAAACTTAAACCTAAATTTCAAATTAAAATTGACCTTAAGCAAGAAAACAAAACCTTTTTCAATCCGAAAAATCCTCCTCGAAACAGTGCAAAAGGGGGGGTTTTATAGGTCTCAAACTCGACCTCCACCCCCCTCATACCCCCCCCTTAAAACGAATTTGAATTTCAAAATAAAGGGGACAAAATCTGATTTTTTGGGGCATGTGTTGAGGATTTTGGGGGGTGTGTTGGTGAGGGGATGGTTTCGGCGGTGTCAGGGTAGGTTGGTGGTGTTGGCGAAGTGACGGGGTAGGGGTGCGGCGACGTGGGGTAGGGGTGCGTAGGGTGCGGCGATTGGGGGGGTAGGGTTTTTAGGTTTTTTTTCTGATTTTTTGTTTGGGGGGGAACGATTTGGGGAATTAAAAGGGGAAGGGAAATGGGTCGGGTAGGTTGGGTCGGGTCGGGTGGTGGGCCGACGGGAGTTGGGCTGGGGCGATGAGATGGGGGGATGTACTTGGGGAGTTTTGGGCTTGTGGTGTTGGCTAATTGTTTTGGGTTTGGGTATAAGGGAATTTAATTGGGGTTGGGCTTGGACGAAAAAAAATGGGTTTTAATTTAGGTTGGGTAGAAATTGTATTGGGTTAGGAAATAAAAATGTTATGGATTTAAAATATAAAAGAGGGGTTTAATATTAAAACCTATTTATATATATATTATTTTTGTGAAAGATGTGAATTATTTAAAATAACATAACGACGTGATAATAATAAAATATAATATTTATGAAATGCTTAATGCTTAATAAAAGGGAAATGCGATGCAATTTTATGAGAATAAAATAATCTAGAATTTTTGGATAAAACTTATGATTATGATAAAAATGCAAATGATAGTAAAAAATGCGAATAGTAATAATAATAAGAGAATAATAATATATATGTACGCATGTATGTATATAGATTAAAATTGTTTTTCAAAGTGTCAAAAATGTTAAAAATTACGAATAAAATCATAAAAGATGGGACAAAATTGGGTGTCAACAATACTCAATGTATATATTTTGTTGGGTACTCATAAACCATACTGGATATCATAATTTCTTTGATAACTCGGATTGTAGCTTGTTCAGAAGTCGGTAATATATTAGCTTTTATTATAAGAGCACATATGTGATCTTATTTTCACAACCTACATAAAAGTGGAGACAAAAAAAATATCTACCTCGTAAGGACATCTGATTAATTTTTTCAAAAGGACAAGTTAGGTTGAATTTGAATGAACTAAAATAATTAAGTTATAATCCATTCAAAAATTACTTGAGCTAAAATGCGTTGGGCTAAAAAGTGAATCATAACACCCATCCAATTCTTATCAATTTTTTGTTAACTTTATAAGTATCTAAATATTTTTTTTATTATGGCCATATATAACATATCAAATAAAGAATGTATTTTTTAAAATATTTTGATAAAATTTATAATGGGTCAATAGACTATACATCAATTTGATTTTTAAATAGGTTAAATTAGACGGATCAAAATGAACTCAGCCAACAAGGTCAATAACCTCCCAAACTTGAGCAAAATGGACTTATCATGTTTTTATGGGTAATTTTACTACCCTTAATTTGTCCAAATTACAAAGTTAGGGGGGTAAACATTCATCTTTTCCACTTTTGCCAGTCCAAGGATAGAATTAGAGCATCCATGCTCTGAAAACATCCTATAACCCTTCTTCCTAGACCTTTTCGAAACATTAGATCAGGGCTTTATTCAGATCTTGTAGCATTTTAATTTCTTATAAGTTAACTATGAATCTAGTTATTTCAAAGAAAGTGTTGGTTATCTACAATTGTCAAAGACATATAATCAAGAAATCAAAGCACCTCTCTTTTTCTAGTATTGAATCAAGGCGCTATGCCCACAACATTCCAGGAGCAAATAAATCCACAGATGAAGAAATCTCAACGATTCTCAAACATAAGAACTGGAAATTACTATTGGAATCATCAACAATCCCTCAAAAACTCAACCCAGATGTTGTCCACTCTGTTCTTGATCGAAACAAATTGCTCGTCAACCCGAAACGCTTGCTTGACTTCTTTCATTGGTCGAATCAGAAAGATGGTGTCACTCAATATATTGATTCTTTCTCTATTCTTGCTTTGGCTTTGTGTAATTCAAACAATTTTGCACTTGCCAACCAGGTGTTTGATGAAATGATTCAGAGAAGAAGATTTCCAGTAATGGATATTCTGAGCTCGTTGGTTAAGTGTGCTAAGGAATGTGATAAGTTTAGCTCGAAGGTTGTTGTGTTTGAGTTGCCAATTGATGCTTATAGGAAAAAGGGTATGCTAATTGAGGCTGTGTCTGTGTTTTTGGGTGTTAAAAATGAAGGCTTTTCCCCCAGTTTGTTGTGTTGTAATACATTGTTGAATGAATTATTAAATGGTAATAAAATGGAACTGTTTTGGAAGGTTTACGAGGGAATGGTGGAGAGCAAGATGAGTCTTGACGTTTACACGTATACCAATGTGATCAATGCTTATTGCAAGGTTGGCAATGTTAAGGACGCGAAAAGACTTCTTCATGTTATGGGAGAGAAAGGGTGCAGTCCAAATTTGGTGACATACAATGTGGTTATCAGAGGATTGTGTGGGACGGGTGGAGTTGATGAAGCATTGGAGCTAAAGAAGTCAATGGAAGGAAAGGTATTGGTTCCGGATATGTATACCTATAGCACACTCATTGATGGCTTCTGTAAGAAAAAGAGGTCTAGGGAGGCAAAACGGATTTTTGATGAAATGTGTGAAGTAGGTCTGATTCCGGAGCATATTGCATATACTGCGTTAATTGATGGATTCATGAAGGAGGGCGAGGTGGAAGAGGCATTTAGAATAAAGGATGAAATGGTTGCACGTGGAAAGAGTTTGAATATAGTGACCTACAATTCTATCATAAACGGGCTCTGCAAAGTCGGCCAGATGGATAAAGCAGTAACTATCAAGGCTGACATGATTAAAATGGGCATATTGCCAGATGTGCAAACATACAATTATTTAATTGAGGGCTATGGTCGGAAGAATAACACGAATAAGGTTTCTGAACTTTTGGTTGAGATGACTGACAGAAACTTGGTACCTTCCGCCTATACTTGTGGTGTGCTGATTAATGCTTTCTGCAGCTCTGCAGATCTCTGTCAAGCGATTCTTGTTTTGGAGAAGATGATTGCAGCTGGTGTGAGACCAAATGCTGTCATCTATACCCCAATCATAAAAGGCTATGTAGAGGATGGTAAATTTGAAGAAGCAAAACATATTGTGCAGGATATGTGGCAGAAAGGTATATTACCTGATATCTTCTGTTATAATTCAATTATTAGTGGGCTCTGCAAGGTGGGAAGGATAGAGGAAGCAAAAATGTGTCTCGTTGAAATGGAGAAGAGAAGATTGAAACCGAATTCATATACTTTTGGGCCTTTTATATCTTGGTATAGAGAGGCAGGGGATATGCAAGTTGCAGAACAGTATTTCTGGGAGATGCTAGATCACGGTGTAGCCCCTAATTATGCCACTTTTACGCCTATCATTGACGGGTACTGCAAACATGGGAATATATCACAAGCATTTTCAGTACTGAATCACATGCTTAAAATAGGACGACTGCCAAATGTTCAGCTTTATGGTATTCTTATAAATGCCCTCTCAAAGAATGGGAAATTGGCAGATGCCATGGATGTTTTATCTGAACTTTATAATAAGGGTCTCGTTCCTGATGTGTTCACTTATACCTCACTAATTTCTGGTTTCTGCAAGCAGAGCAAGTTGGAAAAGGCTTTTCTACTTCTTGATGAAATGAGTCAGAAGGGCGTTAGACCAAACATCGTCACTTATAATAGCTTAATAGGTGGTCTTTGCAAGTCAGGTGACCTATCGAGAGCTAGGGAAGTCTTTGATGGTATCTCTGGAAAGGGTTTGACACCAAATGGTGTGACTTATTCCACAATCATTGATGGTTACTGCAAAGCCGGTGATCTAAATGAGGCATTTCGCCTATCAGATGAAATGCCTTTACGGGGCGTTCAACCGGATGCCTTCGTATACAATGCTCTTCTTCACGGATGCTGCAAGGCAGGAGAGGTAGAGAAGGCATTGCCATTATTCCATGAAATGGTAGAGAAGGGAATTGCATCTACTCTTACTTTCAACACATTGATTGATGGGTTTTGCAAGTTAGGAAGATTGAGTGAAGCAATGGAGTTGGTGAAGGGTATGGCTGATATGAACATCCCACCTGATCATGTAACTTACACCATTTTAATTGACTACTGTTGCAAGAACGGAATGATGAAAGAAGCAAAAGAGCTTTTCCAAAAGATGCAAGGGAGGAAACTGAAACCAACCATTGTGACTTACACTTCACTCATACAAGGTTATCACAGAATTGGAGAAAAATTGCAGGTGTTTTCACTATTTGAGGAGATGGTGGCAGGGGGAATTCAGCCTGATGAAGTAGTCTCTAGCTCGATGGTTGATGCACTTTACAGAGAAGGGAATCTACAAAAAGCTTTCAGTCTTTGGAATGAACTTTTGGATAAAGGTCTTTTGAAAGGACAAGCAAGTGAAACATTAGTGGGGTCTTGGTGTGAGAAGGGAAAAATTTCTGCATTATTGGCATCACTTAATGAAATAGGAGAACAAGGTTTTGTACCTAGTCTTGCTATGTGCAGTACTTTAGCCCATGGATTAAATAAAGCAGGATATTCTGAAATATTACCTATTGCTCTGGAGACCATGGTAAAGTTTTCCTGGATCTCCAAATCCATGACTTCAAATGACTTAATCACGCATTGTCAGATGGATGGACATACTGAAAGTTTAAGCAACACTCCAATGCAATCAGCCTTATAAGTCGCTTGTCAGATTCAAGCCTCTCAACAAGAATACTGTATGCTGGATTGTTCTGTTGTTTCTGCGGTTTCTGACTATGGATGCTTGATGGCAAACCACCCACATCAAGCTGAAAGCATCCTGATCACAGTAGAGGTAACCTGACTTTGATTAACTAAATGAATCTCCTTTCAGGAAAAGATGGAACAAAAGAAAACTTAATTCCTGTATATCCTGGCATCCTGTTCGGTCTCGTTGTACTTATTGTTTTCCTGGAGAATGCATCAAATCGTAAATTGGATGTGCTACAGAAATCATGCATGAAGTTGAAATTGGATGTGTGAAATCAGGCCTTTGCTATCTTTCTTTTGTAATGCAGTTTAGTGCTTTCTCTTTGGTCAGACCACACCTTGGATGCTATTTTGGCCCTTATATTAATGCAGAGACTTAGCTTTTCTATTTTTTTTCCTTTGTCATTTTTATGAAATTTACTTTTTCTATGTTATATGGTCTTAAAAGTGAAACATAGTAAGTTGAGAATGTCATGTACTTGTTGATTGAGCAATTTATTGGATAGTTTGTTTGGACAGTATTTGGGCTTTGAGAAACCTGGTTTGACTATAATAAGCCCTGAGACTACGAGGATTGAGATAGTTTTCCCAAGGGTATTATAAAGAACTAAGGAGAAACAAGTTATGCAAGGATGACATTTGCTTTAGCTGAAGTATTCTTCCTCGTACGAGCTTAAAATTATGTTTTATTAGTAGATGTCAAATACTAAAACTATGCTTATTTGTGGTATAGTCTATTGTTAGATGCTAGATGTAGCACCAACTCCTTCAAGATGAAAGATTTTATAGATCTGTTTGATAATGCCATGCCAACAGTTAACTGACATATAATCTAGGGCTACTATCTCTTATTAGATCCTACACCTCTTCAAAGTACGTGTGCACATACACAACTAGGTCAAGTTGGTATTATATGTGATATTTACGATGTGAATGGTATTCATGCAACATTAGATGTGCACATGCTCAGTAAAATTTGTTTATCTTTTGGTGATGTTCTTTTTCCATGAGTTGTGGTCCTTAAATTTGTGTTCGTGGTGAAACAGATCCAATCATTGGAGGAGTTGAGACTTTGAGGGACAAATGTCTAAAGTTTTATAAAAGGATGTTGAAAGTACACGTAAGTTCCTTCATCCTGCTCTATCAACTTATTGTCACATGTAATATTGCACAGTGCAGTTCGTTAGAAAGTATTATGATGTAAAATTGGAGGTGAGAAGTGTGTACAGCTGTCCACTGCTACACTTCTAGTGGAGCTTAAGCAGTTACAGAGAGCACACTTTTATTTACTTAATTATATTCTCAACACGCTCCTTACGTGGAGGCTTGATTCTTTCTTATGAGCCTAGCATGGTACACACAGTGGTAGATTTTTTTGACAAGTACAAACTGCTAGATTTTCTAAATTTACTACTGAAATAGTGCAGTGATTTATCTATAATTACAAAATCTCTATATGTATGTAATCCAGTAGTATTTGTAATGCGGGTTTTGAATTTGGCTCATCTGCTTTGACATGCACTGTGCCTTTGATGTGTCAGCATTTTCTCATCTGACACTGCTTGGCAAGTACACGAATTATGAGAACATTGACATTCAAAGACGTTGAGGATTGTTTTAGGATGATACTAGCTCGATGAATAATTGCTCTTTGAAGTTTTATTGGCCATATTCATGACATCTTTTTCTTTTCTTTTCTTTCTATTACCTTTTTTGTTGGCAGAATTTGGTGGGTTCACATTGTTCATACCATGCAACCAGATTTGCATGGTTAGAGTGGTGAGACTATTGTTTCTCTTGAGGTGTCTAAAATCAGGTGAACTAACAAATGATTAAGTTTCAGCATAACTTATTTGCCTGATTGGAAAAGAATGTCTGCAACCCGTGGAATTCCAAGAAGGTTCATTCATTTGTTTGGTTTGATTTATTCTCGTGTTATCCGATATAAGCTGTTTCCATTTAAAGGAGCAAATGTTTGTACCACTGCAGCTTACAGTGAAGTTCTTTCCTTGGAACTTGCTATATTACAAGAAAGCAAAGGAATTTGCTACATTATTCTTCAGTTCTATATTCACTCTAGTTCTATGGTCACTCTGCTTATGTCGTCCCCTCTCTCGGCTTTCTCCTCCGACTATTGAGGGAAAGCAAAGCAAGGAAACCTTGATATGCACATTGGAGTAAGTGTACGTAATATACATTCTGAATACCGATGTCAAAGCTTTTATATCAGAAACAATACTTGGTTGCTCAGTTTACTTTATGACTTATGTAGGTTATTGGAGAAGGATGTTGAGGAGTGTTAAGTTTTCGTGTATTTTTCAACCCCTCTGATGCACTTCTGAAGTTACATTCCAGTGTTGAACCTAGGATGGATGTCTCTTGTCAGCTGTAGATCCTTGACTCAATATCTGATGATTATACGTTTGCAAGGCTCTAACACTTTTATGTATAGACTTCACACTTCGTCACTGGAAAAAAAGAACAAAAATATTTGAAGAACATTTGCCCAAGTTTGAGTCTTTGCCTAAGTTGCGCGGACTCTCCGTTTTGGGTGCCGTCCCCGTATTGAGTACCGGGATACACGTGTGGGATACATCCCGGATACGGTCAAGCAACTTTGGATACTTTAACCGGAGTACATCAAAAATTTGGGGGAGGGGGGGGGGGGGGAATTGAGATTTGATTTCTCAAAATCAAAGTAAAACAGATTTAAGATAAGGAAAATGACATATCTTCAATATTATAGTATTTTTGTCTCATTTTTGTTGCTTCGTGTTTCAAAAAAATCAAGAATTTAAGGTCGTGTTCTGAGTTTGGATGGTAGACAGTAGCAGCGATATATCTTTATAGCTCTATTGTTTATAATTTTGAATTTTCTTAGTCGAATCCCCGCACCCGTATCCATACATGGATACGCATCCCCGAATATTAAAATGTAGATTTTTCCGAATCTGACACTCGGATACGTACCCGTATCGGATACCCGCACCCGAGTTTGAGCAACGTAGGTCTTTACGAATCGCTGATGATTCATAATTAACAAGGTAAGAGGTCGTTTGGTAGTGTATAAGAATAATGCTGAATATGGTGTATTAGTAATGCTGACACATTATTTCTTATCAACCGTTTGGTTTGGTGTATTAGAAATAACATACATTGCATAAACTGTGTGAGAGACTTCATAGGCAAATGTGTCTTTAACCATGCTAATGCATGTATTAAAACTCATTGCATTGTTAATACCATGATTTGTTAGGTATTTCTTATGCATAGAATAATGCTACCAAATAGGGTGTTTAACATAGGATAAAAAAGTGTATCAAACAAGGTATTTGTAATACACAAACTTAATGCTCATTATTTTCTCTAATACACTCTACCAAACTACCCCTAAGTGATATCCTTTGGCCATAGCTGCATCATTCATTATTCACGTCCTCTATGGGACTTTATATATGAAGTTCAAGATGTTAGGAACTCATAGCACCCAAGGGTGTGGTGCAATGGATCAATGAAGTGGGAAAAAAATCATGAGGTCTCTTGGTCAAATTTCAGTAGACGCAAAAAAACACTACCTAGATGATTTGCCTAGGCTTTGTATCGGTAGAGCTACCCAATGAAATACTTGAGGTGCGAGAGGTCTGATTGTGATGTATGATGGTTTCATTTCTCCATTCACTTTCACTACAAAAATCAGCAATAACAAGTTATATCAATACGTCTTCCGTCAACAATGTGAAGTATATGTTGCACCAGGTAACTGAAAAAATTTCTTTTATTTTCTTCTTTAACATGAAGCCACCAAAATTTGACCTAACCAAGGATCAACGGGAAAAAAAGGAACGTAGAAGATAAAAAGAGAAATCACTCTATATGGTTTTATTTAAACTAGAAACAGAAACAAATATTAAAATTTGATCAACATATGAGTGCCGCCTGAATAAAGCAAGGGCTAAACCCTCAATCTAATTTACTATAACATGTACACCTAATTCTACTGCCTAATTCTGTATGATGTGCAATAGAGAGAAGAAACTAAGGGCTAAAGAAAATATAACAAGCGACACGGATTTATGCAGCTTGCAGCATGAGTTCTACTATCTCTTGCTTGACTGAAGCTGAAATGTTCTTATGAGGAAAGACATGCAAACAAACTAGGGAAACTTACTGAAAGCACCATATTTTGAAGGATTCTAACTAATTATAGCTACTTTTTTCAAATTTACCATTCGTAGCTTGTTTTACCTTATTTATGGGTGTATTTCGATATATTTAAATACATGTATTTGAAGTATCTATATTTTTGGTACCCTAAACGCGGATGAAATCTGTTTAAAAATGGCAAACAGAAACATTTATCCTACAAATCACGCCTTTTTGATTTCATCTTTCATAATCTCACACGATTCTCCTTCATAACTCACATTGACGAATTTCAAATTCAAAAAACGCAAAATCTGAACGGTAAAACAGAGTACGAATATTACCCATGGACGTTGCACGTGTAGCCCAAATTATTTAAGTATGACAAAATAAAAATCAAAGAATTAAGTGAGCTCATCTTCTCATAGTGACTATTCATATTTAAACTCAAAATAATTTATTACTGTACTAACTTAGGACTTTACATCTTTTTTTTTTTAATTATTATTTTAGGACTTCGACATCTTTTAGTTTATAATTTGTTACAATATTCGTAAAGTTTTATTTAATAGAAATTGAAGTTTGTAATCCAATCTTTAAAGCTTATTTTAATAGTTTTTGACCCACTAATAATAATTCAATAGTTTGTTTGGTAAATCATGCACCTATGCCAACTCACTGAATCCCTCTGGATAATAGGATAAACTTGTGACATCCAAATACTATAACATGGTAAGGATTTATCGCTGTATATATCAGTCCAATGAATAATGTACATCTTAATTTTAACTCTTGTTGCTAAACTATAGTAGTTAATTGATACACATTGCAACTTTAATTTTGTATTTAATCATGATAAAGTAGTATGATTTAGTATAAATACTAGGTGCGAGTAAGTTTTTACCTTGTATATTATATCAACATTAACAAATTAATTAAGATGGAAGTTTGACACGTACATCGATTAAATACTATTACAATCCATAAAGTTTAAATGTTGATAAATGCATGAAAAAATCAATAAACTAACTTAGAAATTGATAAAACTTTAATTCCCAGCAAAGGAAATCAAGGGAATCATCAAGTAAAATACTATCTAATTCTAAAAAAACTTAGTTAGACTGAATTAGTGGGGGGAGTAAAACTCATACAAAAAATACATCATAGATAACTTTCTTAGCACTAACATTCTCAAATAAAAACATACCTAAAATTTTTTAATTAAAATAATTTAATTATGTCAACTTTTTGCACCCATTATTGGAGATTGTGTGCCATAGATTAGTTAGGCGTTGGAGTGTCTCTTGTGGTAGTGATCCGAAAGTGTCAATATTCCTATGAGAATTTGAATTTCGTTATTAATGAACAATGAGAAGAACTAATAAGAAAGTTTGCATGAGAAGAATTAGTAATTGTTTCCCCTATTTCAAATCCCATCTTCTTCTTTTGACACTATTGATGGCCTTTTAGTTTCATTGCATGGTAAAAAAATTTAAAAGAGAAAGTAGGAAAAACGGATTTCGTCAACTTT